>BDSI01000056.1:97466-771289 GCA_003117195.1 Eudorina sp. 2006-703-Eu-15 | reverse complement strand
GGAGGGGAGGGAGGGGAGCGGAGGAGGGAGGGGAGGAGGGGAGGAGGGGGGGAGGGGAGGGAGGGAGGAGGGAGGGAGGGGAGGGAGGGCGAGGCGAGGGGCAGGGAGGGAGGGCGGCAGGGAGGGAGGGAGGAGGGGGAGGGGAGGAGGGAGGGGAGGGAGGGGGGGGAAGCGAGGGGTCGACTACCTCTACGGTGCGCGGGTTTGGGGGACGGGAGTACGACATACCATGTCATCGTGTATGGTAAAATAAACGAGAGACACGACTTGCGAGGACCCTAATTGCGCACGCGGACGAGTGAGGCCGTTGGCTGCGCATTGCCGGGGACGTGTATATAGAAAAGAGGGGCGACATGCGATAAAGCAGAAGCAAAGACATTGTGTCCCCGTGTCATCGTGTATGTGTGTGCGAGTGCGTGTTTTACCGTACACTGTACGGAAGCAGCATCCGGTGCCGGTAACGGTGGGAGTGTTGGGGGCGGGTGCCAACCCTCCGCCAGGGTGGCTATCTGAAGATATAAATATATATTCGGCCGAAAACCTTGCGTTTTGATAGATACTTTCCCTCGGTGGGAAAATGGGGTTTTAGATACTCATGGCCTCTCGCACGGAGGAAAGCCCCCTTGAGTAGATAAAATGCCGGCAAAAGCTCCTTCCGACAGATACTTTCAGCACGATTGGGCAAGGAGTATCTCCGGCCATAGATACTCTGCAAAATACGATAGCCACCACCACCACCACCACACCACCACCACCACCACCACCACCTTCCAACCCCACAGTCCACTGCCGCTGCCCAATCCCCAACCCTCAGGCCCGCTGAGCTCCTGGAGCACGAGCTGGGGGAGGCCCGACTGGCCCCCCCCGGCAGCTTCAGCAGCAGCACCTGCGAGGAGATACTGCAGTGGCCCGGGGGCTGTAGCCGACCCGAGGCCGGCAGTAGCAGCCCAGCGCTACAGCCCAACTCGCACTCCCACACCAGTAGCACCTCCACGCTCGCGTCCCTTGCACACCTGCTGGCGGCATCCTCCCGCATGGGCAGTAGCAGGCTCTGGATCCGAGGCGGTGGCGGCGGCAGTAGCAGCACCGGCGGCGGCTTCGACGGCCACCACGACGGCGCCTCGGACGCCGGGTCGTCGAACCCCAGTGGCGGCGTAGGCGGCGCCGCCGGCGACGCGGCCGCGCGCGACCGGGGGTGGCGGCTGTCCCGACGGGTCGGTCGACGGGCCGTCGCCGTCCGCGGCGCCGGAGCGTGGCGCGTCACTGCGGTATCGCGGCTGGAAGCGGGACTGCACGCGTCGCCGCTGTGGCCGTCGCCGTCGCCGCCGCAGCAATTCGGGCAGCAGCAGCAACAGCAGCAGCAGCAGCAGGCGGCGCTGGCGGCACAAACGGTGGCGGCGTCAGCCATACCATCGGGCGGCCCGCCCCTGGGCCCTACGTCATGGCAACAACAGCAGCAGCAGCAGCAGCAGCATGAGGAGGGCGAAGGGGATGAGCGCTGTCACTCAGTCACTTGGCCGTCAGAGCAGCCCGGTTACGTTCCGCCTTCAAAAAGCGTCGGCGGCGGCCGCGCACCCGCGACCGGCGCCGACGGCAGCGGCGGCGGCAGCAGCGGTGTCGGCGGGGCCACCCTAAGTTACACCGCGAGCACAACCACACCTGCGCCGCCGTCCCTGTCTTCGTTGACATCATCGCTCGCTCCGTCGGGCTGCCCCCACACGCGACAGTGCGTCATCGACACCGCCACCCTTACGGCACCCCACCTCGCGCTATCCGCCGCCGTCGCAGCCAGCAGCGGCGGCGGCGGCGGCGACGGCCGTGGCGGCGGCAGCAGCGCCGACACCACCGGCGCCTCCGTCAGTCTGGCAGGTCTCAGCGTTGACGACGGAAGCTGCTCATTGACCGGCGGAGCCGTCGGCGGCGCCTCTGCCGGCGGCGGCCGCCGGACCGGCGCCGCGGGATCGGGCAGCACCACAACCCGGGCGCCCTTTGGCAGTGTCGTATTCACACGTCAGAGCGCCGGACCGGAGTACGACACGGATAACGGGAGCGGGGCCTTATATCACCGATCCAGCGCCCTGGCGCTGTCATCGTCGGCGGCGGCAGCGCCGGCTGACGGCGGCGGCGGCGGCGGCGGCGGCGGGGACGCCAGCGCCGCCAGCGGCGGCGCGGCTGCGTCCGGCGGCTCTCCCTACTGCCGACTGTCGGGGCTGTCGCGGCTGGCCTTACAGCTGGAACGTGCAGCTGCTGCAGCTGCTGCCGCTGCTGCCGCTGCTGCCGCTGCTACGACCGTCTCAACGAGCGCTGGATCTGACTGCCTGGGCCAGGTCTCGGCGCTGCAAGAGACGGGTTTGCAGAGCTGGGATACTGAGCTCAGAGGCAGCCCTGGAGCCGTCGCCGGGCGCACCGCCGTCACTCGCAGCGGCGTCGCCATCAGCGGCGGGAGCGGCAACAACCGCAGTCGCGGCGGTGGCGGTGGCGGCGGCGGTGGCTCCGCCGCCGCCGCGGTCATCAATGCCTTCTCTGGCGGCGGCGGCAGATGGCGGGCCGTTGCAGGATCGCCGCGCGGCGTCAACGGCCCCGAGCGGTCGCATCTCGACCTGTACGGCAACGGGTTCGCGCTGGTGGGCTCCGTACCTGCGCACGGTACGGAACTTTCGAGGCCGACGGCGTCGCCGCGGAGTTTCACCTCCCGGGTTCGCCAAGCGGCGAGTCCGACGCTGGCGGCGGCGGCGGCCGCCACGGCCAAGACACGCCGCCGCAGCTGCCTGTCACTCTTGCCGTACAGTGCAGCAACGGCGGCGGCGGCGGCGGCCGGTGGCCGGCATCGCAGCGGTGCCGCGTCGCCGCCGCTCTCCCCCGCTGGTCTGGGTGGGTGTCCCAACCGCACGGGCAGTTTCACACGGGTGGCGCCGCGCGGCGGCGGCGGCGGCGGTGGCATGTACGGCACTGCGCGGCGGCGCAGCTTGCTGCTGGTACCTGCTTCTCGGCGCCGCGAACAGGAGCGGTTGCCTGTAGCGCGCGGCTCACGGAGTTGCTACGGCTACTGCGCGGAGGACGGCATCGACGGCACGGCAGGCGAGTACGGCGATTTGCTCGTCCCGGCGGCAGTGGGCGTGGGCGTGCCAGGGGCCCGCGCCGGTATAGCACCGGCCGCTCCGAAACCAGGTGAGGGGCGCTGGATCTCACAGCTGCTGCCGCGGCGTACGGCGTCGATGGTGTGGCGGCGGCGGGGCGCGGGGGCCGCCGCCGCCGCCGCCGCCGCTGCGCAGCAAATGCCCCGAGGGGCCCTGCCGGAGGCCGTCATGACGTCAGCGACGTGGGACGAGCTCACTGCGGAAGGAACCGCGGGCACCAGCGGCGGCGGCGGCGGCAGCGGCAGCGACGCAGCAGTCAGCCGGGGCGGCGTGGCGCGGGCTGGCGTCGGCGTCGGCGCCTCTGGTGCCGGCAGGAGCTTGTGTAAGAGTCTTTCATGCGGTCCCCAGCGAGGCGGCGCTGTGCGGGGGGGCCGCGGCGCGGCACCGCATCGAACGCCCAACTGTTGCACCGAGGGGGGCCAAAGTGGCACCTCCGGCGCCGACGCTGGCGGCAACGGCAGCCGCAGCGGCGGCGGCGGCGGCGGCAGCGGCAGCGGCGGCGGCGGCGGCGGCGGCGTTGACACGAGTGACGGCAGCAGCTCCCCCGCGGGGCGAGGCGGCAGCGGCGGCGTTCGTCAAAGTGGGTTGGGGCGGGGCGGCGGCTGCCCGCAGAAGCTTTTAGCCTCGGCCATTGCCGCCGCGACCAGCATAACGTACGGTAATGCGACTGCCGTACAGAACGTGGCCCCGGGTGGCGTCGCGCCCAAGGCGCCGCCCGAGCGGCTGCCCTCCCCGCTACAGGTGGCGCCACGTAACGCGAGCTTCAGCAGTAGCACTGCGAGTCCGCTACTGCGTGCCCTTGTCGTACAATATCAACAGCAGCAGCATCAACAGCAACAACAACAAAAACAAAAACCGAAGCAGCCACAATACCTATCCCGCGATACCTCGCCGGTGCTACTGCCACCCTTGGGGGAGCTACAACCGCCTGCGGTCGCCGGCACGGCTGTAGCAGCGCAGCCAACCGCGGATGGCACGGATCGCAGCCGCAATGGTCGCCGCCGCCACGGCGGCGGCGGCGGCGGCGGCGGCGACGGCAGCGTGCACGCACCGCCGGCGGCGGCGGCGGCGGCGGCGGAAAGCTGGCAGGAGATCCGGGCGGCCGAGCTGCTCAATGCGGCTACAGCCACAGCTGACGTCAAGGGGCCCTTGGCCCTTGCGCCGTTCGACATCCGAATGCCCAGCTACAGCTTCCGCCTGCGCGCGGCCTGCGCCCCTAACGTTGCGGCGGCGCCGGCGTTGCCGGCAACCGCGGAGGAGCTGAATGCCAGCAGCCGCGCTGCGGAGCGGCGGATGCTGCCGCTGTCAGAACCCAGCACAGCGGCCGGCAGCGCAGCCCACGGCAGCGGCGGCGGCGCCGCCGCCGCCGCTACCGCTGCCACCGCCACCGCCAGCGCCGCCCCTTCCACCGGCGGCCGCAGTGCAGGGTCAGCAGCGGGGGCGACGGCGGCCGCCACCGCCGCCGCCGCCGCTGGTACGACAGCTGGTCGCCTGGTGTACAGGGGACTGAGACTCAAAGGGGCGGTGGATGTGGGCCGAGTGCAGGTGGGTGCGCTGGGGTCCCGGCGGGGGCGATTGCAGCCTCTCTGTGGCTGGTGGTTGCTGGTTGGGAGTGAATGCAGAGTGTCCGTACATTGTTCGGATACGCGTACGATGTGAGGAGCCCCTTTGTCGATACCCGCTCCCCCTTGCAGCTGCTTCATTTTCCTTCCCCGCCTCTCTCCCACCGCCCTCCCTCCCTCCCTCCACGTCCTGACGCCTCCCTGCTGCTACCGTAGGTGACGTTGGTGGGCACGTCCGGAAGGCTGCTGTACAGGGGCCGTACGGCGGAGCGGGTCACGGCGCTGGCGGCGCTGGCGTGGAGCGGCCAGGTGGGCCTTATGGGGCGGCCTTGTGCGGGGACCTGGCATGGGCGGTGTGCGGGAGGTTGATGGGGGCGTTGATGAAGTCCCTCTTTGGGAGGGCGGGACGGCGGGAGGGCGGGCGGGAGGAGGGAGGGGAGGCGCCGCACGGCGGCTGCTGGGTGACGCGCCCTGGCTGCACACCAGAGGGGGAGGGTTGGATAGGGCGGCGGCGGCGGCCGCAGGGCAGCTGCCGCTGTACGGACGGCGAGGCGGTCCGCATTTGGCCGCCGCCGCGACGGGGCCCTCCGCCCGGGTGCCCAGCGCAAGGGTGAGAGCTGCACGACGTGTTTCGTACGCGTGTGCGCGAGCGGGGACCTGAGCGGCGGGACGAGCGATGAGCCGCCCACAGGGACGATGACGACTGGGTGACACAATCAGCGAAGGAAAAAGAGCGGTACCTGAGGTGCTGCTGGCCTGAGTCACCCTGTGCAGCGCCGCCACACGGGTGCACACATGATGCCCGATTGGGCCTCCAGGTTCAGAGGGGCTGTTGACTTGCTGCTGCAGCGGCTGGTCCTGCAGCTGCTGCTGCAGCAGCTGAGTGCAGCAGCTGCTCAGCAGCTGCAGGTTCACGGCGCTGCCAGACCCCGGGACGCACCCGACCCGCCGTACCATGCAGTACAACCCCTTCACTGCCCGTTGTACGACTGTACGATCACGCAGCTCTTGGTCACCGAGGCAGCTGTACGGAGCGCATGTCGTCTTGGTCCGGAGGTCAGTTTGGAGCCGCTCTACCAGCGGCCACCGCCGCCGCCACATCATCACCATCAGCAGCAGCACGAGCAGCATATGAACCCGCCACCGCCTGTGCCGTCGTCTTGCCGTACTGCTCCACACGGAAGTCGCGTCAGTGAAACCGGCAGGGCACATCCCGTGCTCCTTCACGGCCTCATGCACCTGGGCCGCGGCAGCGGCGGCAGCGCCGTCGACGGCGGCGGAGGCGGCACGGGCTCCTACGCCAGCAGTACGACAGAGCTCGCCGCGGGCAGCTTGCCCTGCGGCGGCAGTCCGACGTCATCGCGCCTCAGCCGCATGGGCTCCATTTTCGGCGGCGGTGGCGGCGGCGGCGGCGGCGGCGGCACGCTGGCGTTCCCTTTCCTGGGAGCCGCTGGCGGCGGCGGCGGGGGCGGGGGTGGTGTCACTGGGTTAGGTGGCAGCGGCGCCGGAAGCCCTCTTACGCCGGCGGCCTCGGCGTCTGCAATCCCGACTGCTCAACCGGCTGCCGGCGGTGGCGGCGGTGGTGACGGTGATGATGCCGCGGCAGCGGCGGCGGCGGCGGCGGCGGTGGCGGCTGGCGGCGGCGGCGGCGAGACGGATGGTCACGCCCTTGCGTCGCTGTCCCCGATGTTGTCCCCTCCGTCTCCGCCGCCGCGATCGCGGACGGGCGGCGCCGCGGCCCGGACTCGGTCCGCCGCGCAGCTCCTGGACGACGAGATCACTCCCGCGCACCAGCCCAACTTGTCGTACTCCTTCACCGCCGACGGAGTCCGCGGGCCTTACGCGGAGTGCGTCGCTGACGCGTCTGGACCAGCGCCTCCCTCGTCGCCGCTGGTGCCGCCGCCACAGCAGCAGCCGTGCCTCCAGACGAGGCCGCCGCCCCAGTCGACGGCGACGCCGCCGCTCGCGGCGCCGCTCCGCCCGCTGCGACCCGCACCCGACTGTACGACGCAGATCGGCCTCTGCGTCCCCGCCCGCGGCAGCAGCGGACGGCAGCGCATGACCCTGGGCAGCCCGGGTTATCACATGTACGACATGTACGACATCACAGAGGGCGTCCCCGCCGTACCCGATACCCCACTTCCGCCGCTGCTTTTGACGCGGTCGGAAACGCCCGGGCGCATCGCGGCGGGTCGGCGGAACGGCGGTGGCGGCGGCGGCGGCGGCGAGGTGTACGGCGCACGGGGATCCGCCAGGGCCTCCTGGGAATGTACGGCGACTTTCTGGCCACAAGAGCAGCTGCCGGTGGTGGCGTCGACGACTGCAGCGTCGGTGTTCGCATCGGCGGCGGCGACGGCGGCGGCGGCGGCGGATGCGGCGGTAGCGGGCTCCGTGACGAGCGAGGCAACGGAGGCGGAGGGCACCGGCGGCGGCGTGACGCCGCGGCGGCGGGACGGCTCCCCGCTGCGCGGGCGGGACAGCCTGGCGGGCAGCGAGTTTGAGAGCAACGAGGGATGGGCGACTGCGCTGGCCGGGTGTGGGGCCTTGCTGACGGGCGACAGCGCGGGTGCCGGCGCGGCCACAGGCCTTGGGTTCAGCAGCCCCTTGCTAGTAGTGGAACACCAGGAGGGGCCGGGGCCGGGGCTGGGCCCCCAGGACTCGCTGCATTTCAGCCAGCCCAGGTCTCCCCGAAACCACCGGCGAAGCCCCCACCACCATTACCACCATCCGAGCAGCCAGCCCCACAGCAACGTCCTCAGGGCCAGCATCTCCAACCTGCTGGCCCGCATCGGCCACTCTGACCTGGCGCACAACCGCCCCACCACCAAGGCGGCGGCGCGGGCAGGCGGCAGCGCCGGCGCCGGCGGCGGCTCCGCCAGCGGCGCTACCGGGGGAACGGCGGCAGCGCCGCCGCCGCCGCCGCCTCCCGGCGCGGCGCTGGACGAGCGGGGTAGACTTGTACTGCGGTTGTGCGTGCAGAGGGGGTCGGCGATGGCCGCCAGGGCCTCCGTGACGGCGGTCCAGGCGGACCGGGACCCCGGAGTCGGCGTCGGCGGTACGGACGGCGCAGTCGTTAGGCACAGGCCGGATGCGCGTTTGGTGGTGTTTTCAGCCCCCCACCGGGCGCAGTTGGACAAGGATGGTCGGGCGCTGCGGCGGGTGCTGGCGGCGCGGCTGGAGGCGGACGGTCCTCGCGTGGCCGCGGACTGAGGGTCCCTCCGCCCCCTCTTATCTCCGCCCCGGAGGTTGGCAGGACCCTTTCTGGACCGAGCCAGCAGATGAGCATCGCCTTCAACCACCCCCCGACCAAACCAACCCCCGACCAGTCCTGCCTCCCATGCGGCACCAGGCAGCCCGCTTTGCAGGGTTGGGTGCAGACCTGCGCTGTCAGTGGGTGTATGTTGTTCCGCTGGCAAGGCCAAGGCATGATGAGTGCCCCCGACATGACATGACATGCAAGGGGCACCTCGAAGCCCGAACCATGCCCGCTTTTAAAATATATGCGTGTATGTATGTGTGTGTGTGTGTGTCTCGCGAGAAAATATGTGTATGAGTGCATGTGTCGGGTGCACGGCGGTCGCAGGGTGTGCGCTGTGCTCCGTCGCTCCGTGTGTGGGGGGGGGGACTGGGGGGCGGCGGGTGAGGGACGGGGTGGCAGCGGTGCTGCAGGGCGGGGTCGAGGTGCAGGGCAGGCCGACGGCGGGTGGCGGGTGGGCGGCCTCCGCGCTGTTCCGTACCGCGGCGAGGCAGGATGCGGTGGAGGCCCATCAAAAGAAAACCCAAATGCATGCGGCAGAGACCTGCGCGGCGGGCTAAGGGAGCTGGGGGACAGCGTTGCATCAGGGGTGAGCGGGTTGGGGCAGCGGCGGACGGGGCCGGGGCGGGAAGACGGGCGACGGGGCTGGAGGGGGAGCGCCGCACGGCTGCAAAGGGGGGAAGGGCCGTTGCGGTGGGCCTCAGATGGCAGCGGCAGTAGCAGTAGCAGGCTCCGTCACCGGACGATTGAAGGGTGCGCCTCTCAGTACGGCAGTAGCAGTAGCAGGCCCTCCCCACCGAGTGGCACATGCCTCGCTTCACTGCGGTTTCTTAAACCCTAAACCCTAGTAGCAGAAAGCAGCAGCGACATAACAAGAATAGAAATATATATACACATAACTACAACACCCGCCGGCGACTCTCCTGGAACCTGCTGGGCAGGGACGCGGCAAGGCAGTGTACGGCATCGCCCGCCGGCGTTAGACCGGCTTCACTGCGCACACCACAGCCCCATCGCCGCGGCGCATTGTCAGCGAGTTATTGCGAGCCGCCATTGTTTGTGTGACTCGCTGGGGGACCCTGGTCCGCGCGCCCACGCCGTGCGCCTGCCGCTGGGCACACACCCGCCTCCCGTCCGAGCGGTCCATCCTACGCGAAGGTGGCCCTTGTATTTCCCTCGCGCCCCTCGCGCCCTCGCGCCCCTCGGTGTCCGCCAGATGACCAAGGCGGGTGGGCAGGTAAGGGGTCCCAGAGGGTCTTCAACCTCGTTAAAGCCCCTCCTCGCGTGCCGCGTAGCACGTATGTACCGCCGGTGTCGTACCCTGAGAGTGAAATGAGGTGCCCTCGTGGGGGGTGGGGCCGCCGTCGACCTTGCCTGGTGAATTGCCTGGTGGGGGTGGCGGTGGTGGTGGTGGTGGTGGTGTGTGTGTGTGTGGGGGGGGAGACGCGCGCGGCGTGCTGCGTGCGGCAAACCCCGCGCGCGGCATGCGCAGATAGCGATGCATCGCTGTGTCGCAGCTGAGGTCCCGCACTGCCAGTGAGCAGGCACAACGACAGTACGGCACATTGCCGCACAGTTACGAGTTTACGGCGTTTTGCTGCGGTACGAGTGGTGGTGTTTTTTCTGTTTCCTTCGTGGGCGCTCAGCAGCTCAGCAGCTCAGCAGCATGGGACTGCATTTTGCAACTTTAATGACTACTTTCACTTTAATGACTGCTGCAGTGTGGCCGGGGACGGCGGTTACAGGTCACGTGATAAACGGTTACAGCAGAAGGTTCTCGAAAGATAGATGCCGGGTCATGCGCGCGGGGCAGCGGGGCTAGGGCGCACGGGCGGGGCCACACGGGGCCGAGCGCGGGCGTGCTCCGCGGGCCGCGTGCCCCACCGGTGCAAGTGACGGGCAGCTGCGCCGCCGTGACCTGTAGTGGTGGTGGTGGTGGTGGTGGTGGTGGTGGTGGTGGTGGTGGTGGTGGTGGTGGTGGTGGTGGTGGTGGTGGTGGTGGTGGTGGTGCGTCATGTGTGAAGGGTTGCTGCCGGCGGGACACTCACCCGGCCCCGGGGGCCCTCGGGGGCCCTCGGCGTCAGGCCGCCAGCCCCAGCTGCTGCTGTCGAACTGCTGCTGCCTAACTGCTCTGTGTGACTGATCAGGTCTCCGGGTAAGTTGGTAGGTTGGTAGGTAGGTTGGTAGGTAGGGTCTGGCAGTGGGGGCGAGGGCGAGGGGTCATGGCTCTTCCCGCGACGTTTTTTCTGAGCGAAATGCCAGCGCGCCAAATGCGCGTGGCAGTGCCGCCGGACTTACGTTCCTTTCATTACCATGGCTCAGTGCAGTATAGTGACGCGAGGCTGGGCGTCGTTGCGGCAGGGGGGTGCCGGGCGAGGGCGGCGCTGCCGTAGCCGCGCCGGGGGACTGCTCGCGGCCGCCGCGCTGCTGGAGGTAGCCCCTACCGTGTCGTACCCCCTTCCGTCATTTCCGTACGGTGTGTCTTCAGCCCTTAATGTTGTTTTCTGGGCGGAGCCCCTGTAGTCGAATCGATTCGGTGCTGGGCTGTGTGCGCGCGGGTGACGATGATGACGTGCGCTCGGGCGCGAGCGTGTGTGGCGGTGTGGCTGTGCGGCTGTGTGTTTAATGATAAGCCCGCCCAGAACCGCCCAAACCCACGTACTTGTAGCGCTGTGTGTGTGTGTGTGTGGCTGTGGTGAATCGTTACTTATCTATCCGGGCCTGGCGCTGGCCAAGGGTTGCTAATAACCCCACCCTGCGGTGCCTCCTGGCCGATGGCAGCTCCTCGGTTGAAGCCTCCGCCGCACACGGGGCCACACAGGCGGGGGGGCGCGATGCGACAGAAGGACAGGGGGTCGCCCGCCACCCGCGCTTGGAGCCGCCGTCACACAGCATCTCACCCGCTGGGTTCCAATTGGATCCACTGCGCTTGGAGGAGGGACTCGGGGCCAGGGAGGGACCACCTACATGCCTCGGCTGGGCTGGGCTGGGCTGGGGCAAACAGACAGACAGAGCGTATGTGTCCGCTGGTGCCTGGGTGCGAGGCCGCACTCTTGTCCGTCCTCTAGGCAGTGCATAGTGGGATTGTGTGCTACATGCTACATGAACCTGGCTGGGGGCCGGCTCTCGGGGCCGCATGGGGGGCTGCGTCCCTCCTCCCTCCTGCGTGGGGCCGTGTTGTATCCTGGCAGGGGCCGTGAGCCCAGGGGGGGAGGGCGGGGGGCAGCGGCCCCGAACCGGAATCGAAGTCAGGCGGGTTGCGCGCAACGCCCGGCGGCGAACACTCACCGCGTTCTTTGGGGAGTACCTTTCTGTTGGGTTTGCGTGTGCCCATGTCTTGGTTAGAAAGCATGTCTTTGTTTCTTGGTGCGTGTAGGTGATGATAAGTAAGCGGGTGGTAATCGACACTGAGGCAACGGACGCCAGGTGTTTAGATATCTCGGAAGGTAGGTAGGTAGGTAGGTAGGTGGGTAGGTAGGTACGTGTGCCTCGTCTACTCCAGGTGAAGGAGAACGCCACCCACCCGCACCCGCAATGAATACACGCAGCATAAATGTTGAGGCGCGGAAGGCGCCGGGGTTCCCCCTGCGATGCCGCGTCGGTGAGCGGCTCGGGAGTTGCCCGCATGGGAGGGGGCCTGCCTGCCTGCCTACCTGCCTGGCTGCCTCCCCACCTGCCTGCCTTCCTGGCTGCCTGCCTGGCTGCCTGCCCGCCTGCCTGTCCGTGCGGTAAGTGGTTTGACGCTGTGATCATTCTGTTGCCGTCGTGTGGTGCAGCTGCTCCTCCCACGAGTGTGTTTTGCGGTCGCGTTGGGTTACTTGGCGTGCCCCAAACATTGTTGGTTTGTCGCAGCCTAAGATTCATTGGGGTTGATATTCCATCGGTCGTAAGAGTGTGCACTCGGAAGTCGGAACATGGAGGCAAGTTTGTGGACTGGGGCATGCCTGCGTGGCACGGTGGCGGCCCTCGGCGGCTCACGCCTCGCAGCCAAAGGTCCCCTCGCGTTGCGGCCCGGAGCATGGGTCAGGAGTGCGGGCTGGAGCGCTAGGGCATTGCCGTACCGGTTGTAGAGGTTGTCGTACGGGGACTGTGTCCTTGCGTGCCGTGCAGTCGCTGCCACAGCTCCCCAAGACAGTACGCGGTCTACGCCGCGCGGAAGGGTGTGTGTGTGTGTGTTTGGTGGGGGGCACATGTGTGGGCTGTTCAGCGGAGCATGTTACTGAGGGTGTGGCTGTTTGCGGGGCCCCCCCGCACGTCGGGTGTGCAGTCGGGCCGATGAGGGCTCCCGCCCTGGAGCGGTCGGCTGGCGAGATGTGCAGCTGAGGAGATGTCGGGGAGGCGGGGCCGAGGTGGAGACGGTCCGAAGAAAGCCCAGCTGCACGACGGAGTGGCAACATGCGCGACCGAACAGCGGCTTTCCAACAGCAAGATGTCTTCTGCGGACATATTTTGCATTTGTGCGGGTGGTTTCAATCCATGGTCATGTTGGGAAGCAACGAAAAAGTGCGCCGCGATTGGGTGCTGAAAAAGAAAGACCTTCTTGCGCTGTCGTAACAATTTTTCTTACCTTATGGAATACCGAATGCCGGACGTTGATGATTCGGAAGCCAGGCAGGACTTCGCTTGGAGTTGCGGTTGAGCTGCATGTGTCCGTGCGGTTGGCGGTGGTTGGGGTGGTTGTTTTGACGGTTAAGACGGTTGGCGTGGTCCGTGTGGTCGCCGCGCAATGAAAAACGTACTGGAGCCAGTACGGTGGTTGCAGGGACGCTTTGGGGAAAGGGGGAGCTGACGCCGTCAAGGCCGGAGCTTGAATTGTAGGTATGCTGGGCCTTATCTTTCCTCAGCGGTGCACGTTCCCAGCTGCACCCGAGGGCTGTGGGGGGGGGGCTGTCTGGACGAGGAACTCCGCCGCGGATGACCGGGGGCCTGTTTCGCGGAACGTTTTCGAATAATAGCCGCTAGCAAGCGTGTATATTATTTGGTTTTGCAGTCGTTACAAGGTGGACCGTTAGTCTCGACCGGAGGATCCCAGATGGCTTCGTAGGCGCCTAATATTATATGAAAGAACGTTACAGCGCGCGGACCCCAAAAGGGCTCTGTTTGTAGAGATATGTGGCCGTGACGAGCGCTCGAGATGTCACGGCCACATATCTCTTCCCCGTTACCGTTACCGTTACAGTGTGGATAGGCTTCCGGGCCCTGCCTAAGGGTTTATGTCGCGGATTTATGTGATGCTATAGGACACCTTCAACCATCATCACACGGAACCTACGCCATACGAACCGTAGGGTCCAAGGCGGTTGATCCTGCCAACTAAGGATCCCACCTCATCCATTCACCCGCACATCCGTAGCGACAGAGGGTTCAGCAATCGCCACCAATCTAGCGTGCGAATCTCAATCCATCAACTGTGATCCCAACTCCACATCGCAGCAGCTAGCCATAATCTCATGCTGCCGAACAATGTCGGGGGTCACCCTGGGACTCGAACCCAGGACCTTAAACCGCCCAATCGCGGTAGTGTCACCTGACCTGACCAATATTATATAAACCTGGAACAAGGACTGCGCACCCATCCACCCCCCCCCCCCGCGGGGGAGTCATGCAGCCATATCAGCCAACACACCAGGTTACCAGTGCGCCAGGATTGCCTATCCTGTAAACCGCACAAGACCCGCCGAATCACTTGGCGGGAGGAAGGGGGGATGTATGTGAGGAGTGCTCAAATGGCAGGCGCCTTCACCGGTTTGACGGCTCGCCGGCATTGCTGAGCTATATTCCACCACCTGTCTGTGTTCAACACACAATCCCCGCCTTCGTCGACGTCGTCATCGTTGCCGACTTGAATTGTCCTCTTGATGGGTGTGTGTGTGTGTGTGTGTGTGTGTGTGCAGTCGGGTGGCGGGTCTGGTGGGCCATTACGGTCTCCCGTGGGGGCTGCTCGAGCGAACCCGGGGTCCAACACCCCGCGCACACGCCCTAGGGACACATACGCGGTGGCAAAACGATGGGGGCCCGATTGCACGTACCCGCCAGGCTCGTCCGGCTTTTGGATGGCCGGGCCGCGGCCCTGGGGGCAATGGCCGCCTCCCACGTCCCGGGGGCCGCGAGGTGGTCCACTCCCTGCTTGTTTGTGCGTGTGCGTGACCGTGTGTCGCGTGTGTGCGTTCGTAGGCAGGCGGGGCAGGGGTGCGTGACATGCGAGGAGCATAGCTCAGCCCGGGTAGTGCCCGTATGTACCCACACGACTGCCCCGGCCCCTGGCCCCCCCCCCCCGCCCATAAGACTGCGTGTGCTGTATGATTGCGTGCGTGCGTGGTTGGGGGTCCCAGCAGGCGGTTGCACCGTGTCCTCGCGTCTCCTTGTTTCGGCGCTATCTCCACCGGAGTGGGTGGATGCGGAACCAGTTGCATTGTGTGAACAGACCACGTTTCATCGCCGCCACGGCGCGCCGCGGGTCCCAGCCCCCGACGGGAGACATCTCGCCGAAGGGCGGGGAACAGGCCGGACTGCAAGCGCGGCGGTTGAGTGCGCTGGAAGCTCACCAGCTGGGGAAGGGAGGCTCTCCCCGAAATAAAGATATCGGTTAGCATATTGTGGAAAGGTCAGTTAAGTCCAAATTAGATGGGAAGCGTTTTCTGCAATGTGACCCGTGGGCCCAGCGCGCACATGGTTCCGTGACGGGCGCCCGGCCCCCAAGGACCTGTCGCCAACTCGTCACGCCTGCCTCCGAGCAGCCGAGGCACGATTACTTCTACGTCGTCCTTCAAAACCCGGACAGACAATTCCCTCTCTGCCCATCGGTGTTAACGCCCGCCTGACGTCAAATCACAAATCCAGTATCGGCGAAATTCCTCGGCACAACCCTAGTGAAAGACCTGAGCACACAATTTACCTTGGTCTGACTGACTGCGGATTTCTTCCACCTTTGGTCTGTTGGATCGCGACGTCGTCACTGCCGGCGGACAGCAAGCCGCATTGTTGGGCTCCTCAAAGCGTCAAAGCCGGTGACGAGGCCTTTCGCGGCCGTATGACGGATCCAGCAGCACCCGCCGACCCAGATAAGGTCAGGCGCGACCATAACTGCCAACTTGGACTGCGACTGGGATTGGGAACCTGCAGGGTCCCTGCTGGGACTTGGAACCGCGCGAAGCCGCGTGCGTGTTGGGGCCGTTGATGCGATACCCAGAACAAAATCGAAATCCCCCCGCACAGCACAGCCTCATCAATTATCAGTTCATCGCCCTCAGCGACCTCCGCGGACGCGCTAGAATGCTGCCGTCCGCGCGAGGGGCGGCTTCCCCCCCGCTGCTGCTGCTGCTGCTGCGCGCGCTCCTTGGCCGCCTCCGCGAGCCGGACTGCGTCGCAGTGGCGCTCAGCAGGCAGCCGGTCTCAGGCGGGGCGCCCTCCTCCGGGAAACCGTCCGGGCCACTGTCAGCCGAGACGCCCGGTCCCGCCCCACGGCCAGTAAGCGAGGGACGAGGGCCCGAGCCCTGCGGCCTTGCGCATCCCCCTGCGCAGCGCATTCCACGGCTTCCACCAACCGTCCACCCGTGCTGTGCTGTGCTGTGCTGTTCGTGGGTGACTGTCGTACAGATCGTCCTGGTGCCCGACACGGAGCTCCAGGAGGGGCTCGTGCTGGCGGGGCAGCTGCCGCCCGAGGTGCTGCTCCACGAAACCGCCCGCGCCGCCCGAGAGCAGGTGGAGCGCATGAGCCACCCACACGATAAGTACGACGTGTACGACACGTCGCAACCGCACCCGGCCAAGGAGCCGCAGGGGAACCCCCACCAGCAACCACTGCATACCAGGGGGGAGCCGCCGCCGCCGCCGCCGCTGCAGCAGCAGCACCCACATACCCTGGAGCAGCAAGGACAGCTCAAGAGGCCGACGGCGGCACTGCGGATGCTGGCGCCCGCAGGTGGTGGAGCGGAGGTGGCGCACGCGCCTGACGCCGCCGCGGCGGCGGCTGGTACGGCTGAAGGCGCGGCCTCGTCCGTCCCGCCGCATTCATCCGATGCGGCGCTGCGGCCCTCAGCGGCGGCGGCGGCGGCGGCGGAGGGTGAGGTAGCGGCGGAGGGGGGTGAGGAGGTCTGCGACCCGGGCTCTTCCGAGGGCGTGAAGCGGCCCCTGTTGGGCGGCAGTGGCAGTGCGGCGCGTGAGTCGGCCGCCGCGTCGTCAACCACCGACCCATGGGTCGGGGCGCCGCGACCAGGTGCGAACGTCCAGGGAGGGGGCCTTCACAGCGACTCGCAGCAGCAGCAGCAGCAGCAGCAGCAGCCTGTTCAGCACCAACCTCGTCAGGATGCCCCGGAGGAGGATGAAGGCTCCGATCCGGCGGCGGCCGATGGTGGCAGCGGCGGCGTTCACCTGCCCCACCTGGGTCCCGCTGTACGGCATGTACGGGATACGTTCATGGGCCTTGTGGAGCGTGTTGAGAAGGTAATGTGGCAGGGTGAATGTGTGTTTTTGGCACCCTACTTTTTTTGACAAGTGAAGAGGAAGTCCGCTGGCGCGATGTGGGGCCACCCCGAAACGACCAATGCGCGCAAGGGACTGAGGCACCTCCCGCGCAGCTGCCCAGTACGACACGCTGTAGCGGTCAGCAGCTCCTGGCTCGTCCTGCCGGCCGCACATCATTTGTGTCCGGTCGCTCTTCGGGCATTTCATTTCTGTGTTCCGTTTAGGGAGGGGACGGGGTGCCCCATCGCACCGAAAAATCCTAATTGAACCACCAAACGACTAACCACTAACGTCCCGACTGGGGGCCCCCCGCTGCGGCTCCCGCCACGCCCCTTCACGCTCTTGTCACCTTCATCTGCTGCCGGGCCACCTGATATACGGTGGCGCCGCGTTAGGTACCCCCTCACGTTTTTCAATTTAACCCCCCCCCCTTTCTGAGCGGCTGCCGCCTCGCCTTCCTGGTGGGTCACCCTCAGGCCGTTGGCATCCTCCCGCGCCATGACGCCGCCCACACTGCCGCCGCCGGGCCCCCGCACACCGCCGTACACGTCGCGCCGCCGGGCGTCGTACTGCCGCCGCACGACCCGGCGCAGGCCGCGCGCGAGCGGGAGTTGGAGGAGCGGCGGCGGCTGGCGGAGGAGGCGGAGGCGCGGCTGAGCGAGCTGCCGGTGGTCGCCACCGGCAGCCCCCTGGGCAGCCTCCGTGAGAGCGCTCGAGGGGTGGTGGACTCTCTGAGACACAGCGTGAGGGACCCGGAGGAGGCGGCCGCGGAGCTGGCGGGTGAGGTCGGGCGGGCGGGGTAGAGGGGGCAGAAAGAGGGAGGGGGGAGGGGCAGAGGGAGGAGGGAGGGCGGATATTGCGGGGAGGCGTGGACTTGGAAGGCAGTCCACCCGCGGTTATCTGTCTGCCTGTCGTTGCTCTCGCTTTATGAGCTCAGGCTCCATAACTACTTGTCAGCACATGCTGTTTTCATCTGCCTGGGTAGAAATTCAAAACCCTGAAACCCCGAAACCGGCAGCTCTTCGCACTCGTGGCCCCTGCCCCCGCCCCCGCCCCCGCCCGCAGGTCGCATGGTGGGCAAGACCAGCTACGGCCACCCCCACCCGCACCCGCACGCGCCGCCGCACGGGCAACAGTACGGAGCGGAGCACGGCAGCGTGGGTGCCGGCGGTGTCGGCGGCGCTAGCGGGAGCAGCCGCGGCGGCTCGCCGTACCGCGTCGACGGTGGCGGCGCCCCTCCCCTGGAGCGCTACCCGGCCTCACCCACTGGCCTCCGACACCTGGTGGTGCACACCCCCGAGGCCGCGGCGGAGATGGCAGGTAGGTAGGATAGGATGGGTCGGGCTATGGGTAATATTATATACGCATACGGGCCAACTATTGGGCGCTACTCGGCCCCTCGCATGTCACGCACTGCTGTTCTGCCTGCTTAAACAACACGCACACACTCGCACACTGTCCCGATCTGTGAGTGTCCGTTCATGCCGCCGGTCAACGCACCGCCTCGAGTGCTCGAGTGCTCGGCGCTGGCCGAGATCGACCTGGTCTGTGGTGGTGGTGGTGGTGGTGGTGGTGGTGGTGGTGGCGATTGTGGTGGTGCTGATTGTGGCGGTGGTGAACTGGTGATGTGCTGTGCAACGCCACGTCCCGCTGCTGTCCGTGTGCGCTGTGGGTGCGGCCCCAACCCCCCGGGCCTCACCGGGGCCGGGCCTTGCCTCGCCCGCGGTACTGGCGGCGGCTCAGCTGTCACAGGCGACTTCAAAATTAACGTCGGGCGCACAACAAAGCCGTTGCAGCTTCCCTGCGGCCTGCGCACCCCCCAACGCCCCAAGTGCCCACCGTCTACCTCCTGGCCACCCCACTGCACTGGCTCCCCCCACACAGACAGGCACTCCTGCGCACGTGCCCATCTTCCCCTCGTAGCGCGCCTTCCAAGGGTCGCGTTTCTCAACCCCGCCCAGGTCACGCTTCCTTCCCCGCCCTGCCCCGCCCTGCCCTGCCCTGCCTGGCCACAGGCCGCATGATTGGCAAACCCAACTACCAGCACCCGCAGACCCGGCACCCCGCGCCGCCACAGGCGCTGTCGTGGACCCAACCCACGGGTCGGCCGGGGGCCGCTCACCACCCCTCCAGGACCGCCAGCCCGCCGCCGGGCGCCGCCGTGGCGGCGGCTGTACGGCAGTCAGCAGCGGCTGCTCCCAGCGGTGCGCGAGGCCACCCGCAGCCTGGCGGCAAGTGGTGGTGATGACGTGTGGTGCGGTGTCCCGCGGGTCGGTTAATACGAGGGTGCGTGTGACCCAAGGGTCGGTGTGGGTGTCGAGGGGTTTTCATACCGCGCGAGGCGGTGGTGAGCGAGGCGGTGGTTGCGCGGCAGCTTCGAACATCATACGTTCGTACCCGTGTCGTTAGTCGTACGACTTGTACTGTCGTGCTGTTATGCATGTCGTACATAAGGTCTGCTCTGACGAGAGACCCCACGCCAGGGCCGGATCCCCCCGCCCCCACCCCCGCCGGTGAGACCGCCCAGGATACCGTTTACCGTTTACCTTGAGCGAGCTGTGCCTTGGTTCGAGGAAGAAAGGGCGTCCGGGCTTTGAATTTCTTTTTCCTCCCGCTCCCCCCGCTCTAGGGCCAGAGTGTTGCGTGAGACCGAAGCGCCGCGCCGCGCACTCCCGCCGTGACCACGGACGGGCCTAAACCCCCAAACCCCACCCCACCCCCCGTCCTAGCAGAACTGCCCGCGGCTGCCCGACACCCGACAGTCGACATGTACTCGCCGCCGGCGGCGTCACCCGATGACGGCCGCGGCGGCGGCGGCGACACCGGCGGTGGCGGCGGCGGTGGCGGCGGCAGCCGCGGCGCCGCCACGAGCCCGTCCGCTGCCCCCGGCCCCGGTATCGGCGCTCCCAAGATGATGATCCCGGCCGGTGGAACCGGGGAGGAGTTCGTCCGCCCGTTTGTCGACCCCGTCGGAGCCTCGGAGGCAGCTGGTACTCCGCCGCAGCCCGCTGATGAGCCGGCCCAGTCGTCGCAACCTCGCCCCCAATCTCAGCCCCACGTCCAGGCGCACCCGCACCCGCACCCGCATCCGCATCCCCCGGGGATGAGGACGGCGGAGGACCCGAGGAGCGGTCTACCGCTGGTGGCGATGCCGGGGCTGCACTCCTGAGGGGGGTAACGAGGTCGGGGGGGAAGGGGGACGGAGGAGGGGGGCAGGGAGGACAGGTGGGGTGGGGTGGTTATAGAAAGAGAAAGACCCATCTACCGACCCGGATGGGGTGGTGACTCTAGGGTGTCTGTGCAGCGGTGTGTGGGGCAGGCGAACCAGGGGCTGTGTCGCCATCCGGGGGCCTTCCTAGCGGCAGCTCTGGGGCTGCTGCTGCTGCTGCTGCTGCTGCTGCTGCTGCTGCTGCTGCTGCTGCTGCTGCCTGTGTCAGGACCTGGGGAACGGCGGAATGAGAGGGAGCCTCACACGGGATGGGTTATGGCTCCAGAGGCGAAGAAAGAGGACCCGAACGCGCCCGGCATTTGAGTTAGAGCGCTGTTCTTGGGTGTACGGCAGGTCCGTACGGTGTACGAGTAGGTGGGTGGGTTTGTGTCGGCGTCACGGAGTCCGGAAGACTTGTGCTGCGCGGTGGGATGTGTGAGGCACCTCTGGCGCTGGATGGCCCCTCTGGCGCGCGGCGTTGCCCGTGGGCGCCATGCGTCCCTCAAATGCGCTCCGCGGGCAGTTGTGGTGGTTGCGGTTGCGGTTGCTCGGTCGTACATGTGTACGTCCGTCCGTATAGAAATTTTATACAATTGCGCAGGGAGTTGACACGATGCGGTGGCGTTGGAATTGCCAACGACTGAGCTCTACGATACCGTACGACGTGTACGGCACATTCTCCGGGGAGCAGCCGTCCGTGTGCTGTGTGTCTGCCCACCACCGACTGCTTCGAAGGTGCTCCAAGGGGGGTCTCCTGGTCGGCCCGGAGCTGCCGGGAGGGCACCGAGTGGGGCACGAGCACCTGAGCTCCCGGGGCACCTCCCTTGACTGCAAGCTGTGTCGGCAGGAGGGCGCCTACCAGCTATCTGGGCCCGCTGGAACACCCGGTCGGGGCTCGGGTCCACCTTGTAACGGTTACTACTGGGAAGGCAGGAGGCCCAGGCGCCGGATGCTTCAGTTGTACGAAGTGTGGGGTTCTGGATCTCGGGATCCGCTTGGTGGGTGGCGGGGTGGGTGGGTGGGAGCTGGGAGGCGGGGTGGTCGAGTATTAGGGTGGCTGGGGATTTGCCCATCCAAAACCTGGCGACGAGGTGCGGCAACAGATTTACCCGGAGGCACTGACAATCCCTCTGTGGGGCTCGCTGTAACATTTAATCAATAGACTACATAATAAGAAAGATTGTTACCCGGATCCGAACCGAACGGAGCACAAAGAGCCTAGTCAAACGGCCCGAAGGCCCCCCGCTCAACACCCAACATCCGTCTGTCTGTTCGGACGGCCCTCCAGGCATTCCGCGACGGCCGCCCTTGGTGCCTGCTCCGCCTGCCCCTCTCCTGAATTCCTAATCGAACAACAATATCCTGAATTCCTAATCGAACAACAATATCCTGAATTCCTAATCGACAACGAATTTGCGGCCATCCCGTACAAATCAATGGTACGACAAAAAAATATATATCTGAGCAGCGGGAGGCGACCAGTCGTCAGCGCGGCTGTATGCTGGGAACGTACTGCACCGCAATCTTTTTTCGTTTTGCGGCGAAGACGCTCCAGATCCGGGGGCCGAAGGTCACGCATGCCGGCACATAGGCAGGCCGGGCGTGAACGAAATCCGGTGGAGTGCGTGGGGATGCAGCACGGAAGGAAAAAAAATCCAACCGTTACGTCAAAGACAGCGGTGACCTGGCGGCCGTTCCCCTCCCTGGACGGGACGCGTCTCGGCCGCCGCTACACGCAGCTGGCGGGCGCCGTTGCGAACGGGCTCTGGCGGCTGTAGCTTCGAAAGGCGCCACGCGACATATAAAACCCTAAACCGAAACCAAACCAAACCGAAAACCTTGGTCACCCGCGGCCAGCCCTCGCCGTTGTCGTACAACCAAAACACATAAAGCGCAACATCACGCATCTGACAGCCCGGGAAATGTAAGTTGGTGCCAAGTTCTGACAAGAAGAGAGGCTTCTGACAAGTGCGCGCTGGTGAGATTTAGCACTCTGAACACCCTGAACTCCCGAAACCCAAACCTAACCCCCGACTGCCGAAGGTCCGCACGGCGTCCCCCCCCCCTCTGACGCGTGAACCGCCACGACGCGACCTCCCCGCTGAACAAGTTAAGGCCAGCACCTATCATCGTGGCCGATAAACGAAGGTGCCGCACCCACCACTCTCACCCCCACGCCTCATACACGCGGGCCTCCAGACAAGAAACGCAGCGGCCACATTCGGGCCGTCGTCCCTCCGCTGTGCAGAGAGCGCAACTGATCAAACGCGGAGACCGATCGGCCGGCGGGTCGACTGCCTTTTGTCCTCCCCAGTCCCCACACATCGGTGTGTGTGTCGCCGGGGTGGTGCGCAGTCGCAGCCAAGCTCCCCACCCCAACGTCCCGCCAACACTCGCAGCCACCCGCTGCTGAGTCCTGCAATGTGCGCGCATCCCCTCGCGGGTACCTTCACTCCTGCCAAGTGCCAACACTGGGTCTACGGAGCCTAGTCAGGAGATCTAAGGGCTTGCTACTCAGTGTTAGTCCGGAGGGATCCTGGCTGCGCCCTCTGCACTCCTGTGGCCATGTGGCCAGCATCACGTACGAACACGCAAACCATATCACCGCCGCCCACTTGGCGCGGGAACCGCGGTGCCCCGCCAGCACCACACACCACACACTGCACACACCCACTTGGTTTGGGTCGGGCGGGTCCCGTACCTAAACACCCACACCCACACCCACACCCACACAGGTCGGTCGACAGACTTCTTCCGGACGTCTCACATGCAGCCCATCATCACAGTTTGTGCCCCATCAGTTCCACCGTGCTGCAGTGCCGCGGCTGTCCCCCTGCGTCGGCTGTCCACCCCCGCAACCGCCCCGGCCTGGGGGAGTGCCCGCCAGCTTGCGCCCCACCGTGTTCCACTGCCCAGTCCGCTCCCACAGCCGTCTGACCCCCGCTCCGCTGCCCTCCGAGGACAGCACTTGTCCTACCACTGCCCGCCTGCATACATCAAGTTCACAACGTTAGTGCGAATCCCCCACCCGTCTACCTCCGCCCGTCCACCTCCACCCGTCCGCCTCCACCACCCCTATCACCACCACTGGCGACCACACGTCACGGGTCCCACCTGGCCCAAGCACACCGTGCAGCATCAGTGAGGTGCGCGCCAGGGCCCCTTTCTGCCTTCACTGCGGGCCCATTCGGTACCGGCCGCATCCGGCAGCTGTCTCTCTCTCCCCGGGGATGAGGTGCGCGCGGCCTGACGAAGCGGCCGTAAGTTGTGCAGCGGTCGCCCGGCAGTGAGTGACCCCTGTTGTGCCGCCTTGCCCTCCACTCTCCTTCCCCTTCCCTTCGCCCACTGTTTGGCCCCCGCAAATGCTTGGCCCCCGCGAAACACTCCGCTCGGCGTCGCTGCCTGGCCTCCTCCTCGCTGGCCTGGTCCCCCCGGCAGTGCACCAGGGGGCGCCAGGCCTGCCAGCCGCGCCGCGTCCTCCTTCTGGATCCCCAGGTGACATGCGGCGTCCGACAGCCCCTTCACACCGCAGTGCTGATCTGGCTCCCCCTCCCTCCCTTCCCTTATCTCCAGTCGGACCGTCGCTCTGGCAGCAGCGCAGTTCGAAATGTCTACCCATTTCCGATACCCCTCCCTCCCCTCGCATGTGCGCCCCCCGCGTTCGTCCGTTCTTGCTCGGGATCCGTCGGTTTCCTTCGTTCGTTGCCGCGTGCGGGCACCCCGGGGGGCTCCATGTAACAACTGCCTGGCGACCCCATCTCCAGCTCTCCACCCCGCCACACCCGCCCTCCCACCGCCCTCGCGGGACCCCGGCAGACTCGTTGCCCCGCCGGGACCTCCGCCCCGCTCCGCTCCGCGACCAACCCCACCAGCTGCCGGCAGCACGGCAAATGAGTAGCCATAACAGCTTGCCTTTCCGGTCCTGTCCTTTCCTGCCCTGTCCTTTCCTGCCCTGTCCTTTCCTGCCCTGTCCTTTCCTGCCCTGTTCTTTCCTGCCCTGCC
Organism: Eudorina sp. 2006-703-Eu-15; assembly: GCA_003117195.1. NCBI lineage: Eukaryota > Viridiplantae > Chlorophyta > Chlorophyceae > Chlamydomonadales > Volvocaceae > Eudorina > Eudorina sp. 2006-703-Eu-15. The sequence continues at coordinate 747,661 of BDSI01000056.1, read as the reverse complement.
CTGCCCGAATCCACCACCACCAACCCACCCAACCACCCACCCGGCGCGCATCAGTCGGCGGTCGCCTCCGGACGCAGCAAGCGGAAGGCCGCAGGCCGGGTTGAGGTTCGCACCGGCGGACCAGAGAATCGCCCTCGCCTGTGGCCGCCTCCAAAGCTGTATATGCCCTCTCCCCTCCCGCCCCGGCATCCGCCCGTGAACCCTCGGCCTCCCTCGCCTCTCCCTGCTCGCCCCTCACGCCCTCCGTCATCCCCAGGCGGCGTTGCGCACCGGACAGCACGACGGATCCGCATCGGCGTCCGAGGCCAGCGAGTACGTGCAGCCGCCGCCGCCGCCGCCGCCGCCCGAGCACAGGGCCGCCAGGGAGCCGCACACGCTCGGCCGCAGCGAGAAACACACCTGTGCCGGCCCCGGCCCCGCCCCCGGCCCCGCCCCCGGGGTGGCGTCGTCGTCGTTGCGCAGCCGTACTTTGATCACCGTGTACAACTCGCCGTCGCCGCGATCGTACGTCGTGTACGACGCGCTGGCGGGCCGGCCGTCCACCGTCGCGCCGTCGATCGACTGCCAGCAGTCCGGACCTGCGGCCGGGTGTACGACACGGGTGAAGGGAATATCTCCACGCCGGCACAAAACTTGGAGGCTCCGCCCTTGCTGGCCCCTTCCCCGGCCCGCGCACCCCAAGCCCGCCAACCAATAGGCCGCGCGCTCCGAAACTCACTGCTCAAGATCTCCAACTTCGTGACCGCCATGCCGCAGCACGCCTGCGAAGCGTCGCAGCTCGCATTCACCACCTGGAAGCAGTACGAATTCTCGCGGTTGCCGTTGACCCAGTGCCGTACAAGCTCCAGACTGTACGGCGCGCCGGAACGCGGGCGGCAGCCTGAAAACGGGAACTCGTCGGCGTGCAGTCGCGGCGGGGGACCGCGGGGTGCCCCGTCCGCTGGCGGGGCCCGAGGGGCCGGGGGAACGGCGGGAGGAGCCGCCGCGGCGGACGGCGGCAGCGGCGGAGATGCGAGCGGGTGGGCCGCTGGGGGGGCCGTGTGGGCAGTAGGGTACGTCGGCGGCAGTAGCTGTGGCGGTGGCGGGGGCAGAGCTGGCGCCGTCATGGGAAGCCAGGGCGGGGCCTGCAGGGGCGACTCCGAAACTGGCGGAACCGACGGCGGCGGCGGGGACAGCGGCGGCGGCGGCGGCGGTTCCGACGGCGGCTCGGGTGGCGGCGGCGGCTCTGACGGCGGCTCGGGTGGCGGCGGCGGCTCCGACGGCGGCTCGGGTGCGGGTGGCAGCGGCTCAAACGGCGGTCGCGGCCCCGGCGGTGACGGCTCGGGCGATGGTGCGTCCGGCAACAGAGGCGGCGAAGACGGCGGCGGTGGAAGCCCCGGAGGCGGATGCGTGGGTGACCCAGGCGCATGGGGCGGCGGCGGCGGCGGCGGCACGACTGGCGGCGCGAGGTGGGGCGGTTCTGGGAACAAAGGCGGCGGCGGCGGCGGCGAAAACCCGGGTGGCGTCATCTCAGACCGCGGCGGCTGGGTCCCGAGTGGTGCCGTTGGCGGCTCGGGCAGCAACGACGGCGGCGGCTGTGACGGCGGCGCTGACGGCGGCGGCGGCCCCGACGGCGGCAGGTGTGGCGGTGGCAGCAGCGGCGGCTGCGGCGGTGAGGTGGGTGTTGACGGGACCCGATGTTGGGGGAAAGTCGGAGTGGCGGGTGAGGGGGTCGACGGAGCGGGCGGCCGCAGCGATGGGGTCCCCCGGGGAGGGGTGGCGGCTGCGGCTGCGGGGGGAAATGAAGGCGGTGGTGTGGCGGCGGCGGCGGGTGGTGTTGAGTCCTGGGCGAGCCAGGGCGGAGGGGTGAGCGGTGGAGGTGGAGAGGGATACGGCTGCGGCTGTGGCTGTGGCGGCGGCGGTAGCGGCGGCGGCGGCGGCGCAATTAAGGTTGGTGGCAGTGACGGCGTCGGAGGCGCGGGGACAGGCGGCATCGCCGGCGTCCGCAGCATCGGCGACGGCGCTTGGCGGGGCGGCGTGGACAACCGTGGAGCTGACGGAACCGTAAACGGGGGCTGGGCTGGGGCAGAATGGGGTGGCGGCGGCGACGGCGTCGGCGGCGGCAGCGGGTGAGTGTGGGGCCGAGGAGGCACCGCCGGCGTTGCTGGCGGGAGCGGAATAGAAGCGGGTGGATCCACGGCGGGCACGAAACGCGGCGGCGACGGCAGCGCGGAGGGCGGCGGTGGCGAAGGGTGCAGGTGCGGCGGCGGAGGACATGGAGGTGTCGACGTGTAGTACGGCGGCGGCGGCGCGAGGTGATAGTACGGTGGCGGAGGCGCATGTGAGTAGTACGGCGGAGGGCACGGCGATGCAGAGTACGATGGTGATGGCGGCGAGTAAACAATCTGCGGCGGAGGCGGAGGCGGCGCATAGTACGGCGGCTGTGGTGGCAATGGTGACGAATACGGCGACGGGCGCCGGAATAATTGCGGCTCCGACGGCGGCGGGTAGTACGGGTGCGTACTTGGAGGATAGTACGGCGGCGACGGCGGGTAGCACGGCGGCGGCGGCAGTGGCGGAAGAGGGGGCGGCGGCGGTGGGGGCGGCGGCGGCAGTGGCGGCGGCCCCGGCGGCGGCGGCGGGGGTGGCGGCCCCGGCGGCGGCGGCGGGGGTGGCGGCGGCGGCGGCGGCGCGCCGGGCGGCCGCAGCGGCGGCGCCGCTGGTGCCCACACGTCGGCGCACAGCACCCCGGGGCCGGATGCCGTACTGCACGTCCGGGTACTGTACAGTCGCAGCAGCGCGCCGGCGCACTCGCCGGCCGTACGCGCGGTCCCGACGTTCGCGCCCGGCTCATGCCCCACATACTTGTCCGCCCACGTCAGCACCTCCTCGACCGGGTGACAGTCACACGCCGCCGCCGCCGTGGCGTTGACCCCCGGCGGCCACAGCGCGCCGAACCGCGCATGGTGCAGCTGCACGCTGAGCGGCTCGACGCCGCCGGTGCCGTACCCGAAGATCGCGAGCCGTACACGCGCCAGCGCCACATTGATCTTGAGCGCCAGCACGTCAGCCATGTACGGCCCGTAGTACAGGTCCTGCTGCCATGTGTTTTGGAGCACGCAGCGCCCCTGGGCGTTCACGGTGGCGTCGAAGGGCAGCACGGTGGTGAGGCGAGGTGGTTCCGGAGCCGGCTCGCGCGGGCTGGGTTTTGCGGGCCGACCCGTGGGCAGCAGCACGGAGCTGCGGTTCCGCTGCATGCGCATGAAGCATTGTAGCGATTCCACCGAGTAGAACTCCAGGTGCGCCTCCGTTCCGAAACCAGATGGAGATCCGAGTACGAACACGAGATCGCGCGGGAAGAGGTCCTGCAGGATCTGCGGCCACGTGCTCTGCAGCGTGGCAGACGCCTCCGTGGCATACGTGACGTCCGCCAGGCTCGCCGTGTCGTACAGGTGTCGTACAGGGCATGGATCCGCGGGCGGGAAGCAGGTGTTCGCGCAGGTGGGCGGCGTGAGGGGCGCGTCGGGGGGCGCAGGCATTTCGGGGGGCTCCAGAAACCCGGGGAAGTCTGGCGGCGGGGCGAGCGGCGGAAGCGGCGGCGGACTCGGCGGGGGCGGGTTGGGCGGCGGCGGCAGTGGTGCCAGCGGTGGTGGGGGCGGCGTTGGCGGCGGCGGCAGTGGCGGCTGCGGCGTTGGAGGCGGCGGCGGTGGCGGTGGCGGCGGCGGTGGGGCCCCGGGGCCGGCGGCGGGGCGGCGGGGGTCCCGGGGGTGGTGGCGGCGGCGGCGGGGGCGGTGGCGGGTCCGGCGGTCCGTCCGGCGGGGACGGCGGCGCCGGCGGCCGCGGCGGCGGCGGCGGCGGCGCGTTTGGGCGGCACAACGGCTTCGCCTGGCCCGCCGCCATAGGGCACGCGCCGCCATTGTACGACAACGCAACGGAGCGAGCGCAATCGCCGTACGACCACACCATCTCCCCCGGCGCGATCGAGCCCATGCCCGCCCGCCGCCTGTTGGAGATCGCTGCCTCCGCCCGCCGCAACACCTCCTGGGCGCTCACACACGCGCACGCGCCGCCGTCGCTCTGCGAGAATACGGCACTGCGGAGCGCCTCCGCCGCCATCGGCACCGCCGACATGTTGGCCTGCAGCAGCAGGTTCAACTTCAGCGACAGCACGTGCGCGACCCACGGGCCGTACGACGACACGTTCTGTGCGAAGACGCAGTCGCTGACGCCCCCGAACGGCCGCGTCGGGTTCGCGAGCGCCACCATCACGTTGCCGCGCCGCAGCGGCAGGCCGTACGACGCGTCCGGCGGCGTCGCCATCAGCTGTGTACGGATGAAGCACTGCATGGCGCGCACGTCCTGAAACAGGAACGACGGCGACGTGAAGTCGTACCCGCCCGACCCCAGGTAGAAATACCCCGTGTCTGCTGCCAGGGTGGTGCTCCAGGCCGCGTTGAGCAGCTGCCCCGCCGCGGAGGTGGGGAAGGACCATTGGTACGCGGTGTTGAGACGGAAGGGGCAGCCGCCACCCGCGACCAAGTCCGGGAAACAGCTCGCATGGCAGGTGGGAGCTGGCGGCGGCGGATGCGGCGGCGGCGGCGGCGCCGGCGGCGGCGGTGGCGGCGGCGGCAGCTCCGGCGGCGCCGGCAGCTCCGGCGGCGGCGGCAGCTCGGGCAGCGCCGGCGGCGGCTGCGGCGCCGCCGGGGGCGCGGGCGGCGGGGAGGCGGGCGCGGGCGGGCGGGGGGCGGGCGCTCTGGCGATGGGTTTGCACAGGAAGCCCGGTCCCCGGGACGTGCTGTCCATGCCGCAGCGGCCCGCGTGGTAGGCGGCGGCGATGGCCGCAGAGACCGCCGGCAGGCACTCCGACAGGGGGCTGCTGCGCCCGGGCGGTGCGCGAGCGGGCGGGGGCGTCGGAGCAGCGCCCCCGCCATCGCCGCCCGGCCCCGAGACCACCGTATACGCCGCTGCGAGATACTCCGCCACTGTGCGGCACTCGCACTTCAGGCTCGCCAGCGGCCCCGCCCGTACCACCAGCGCCGACGCCAGATCCAGATCCAGGTACATGTAGCCCCTCGCCATGCGCGCCGCCGCCAGCTCCACGTTCAAACGAAGCGCCAACAGATCCGCCATCCAGGACCCGAAATTGTACTGCGCGGCGGCGGCGGCGGCGGCATCGCCGCCGCCGCCGCCGTCCTCTCCGTCTGGCCCCGTCCAGGAGCAGATCTCCGTACCATCCTCCTGGACCGCCAGCGTCGCGGACACCACCCGCGGCCCGCCGTCGGGGCCCGGCGCCACCGGCAGCGCCGCCGCCGCCGCCGCCGCCGCGCTGCCGTCGGTCTGCAGCCGGATGAAGCAGATCAGCGAGTCCGCGTCATTGAAGCGCAGCTGCCGCGACGGCGCGTCCAGCCGCCCGACGATGAACTGCCCTCCCGTGCCGCTCGTGAACACCGCCCACAGGTTCCGGATGTAGCTCGCGGCGTCCACCCGGGGGACCAGCCCGGCGAACTCCGGCGCGCTGTAAGTGTCGATAGGGCACAGGTTCGCCGGGTAGTCGGCGCCGGTGGGGTAACAGCGCTCGACTGCCGTACAGGGATCGTACGGGCTCGGCGGCGGCCGTGCCCGGCGGCTGGGCGGCGCCGCCGCAGCGGCGGCGGCGGCGACGGCGACGACGGTGGTCGCAAACCCCGGGCTGCTAGCTACCAGCAGCTCGGGACCGACATTCTCTGCGCTGGCGGGCAGGGAGGGGCCGCCGGGCCGCCCGTTGGTGCTGCGGCTGAGCCAGCCGCCGGCGCTGCTTGTGCTTGTGCTTGTGCCGCCGCCTGTGCTGCCGCCTGTGCTGAGGCTGGTGATAGCGCTCCCACTGTCCGAGCCGCCCGCTGCTGCGGCGGCGGCAAATCGCCTGCTGTTGTGTCCGCTGGCAGAGCCGACGAGGGGGCCGCGGGGGGGAGGGGGGGGTAACAGGAGGTTGGTCGACGCGAGGGGAGGGAGGAGAAGATAAGAGGGCGCGGATCGGGACTTCCAACAGATGCGGATGGCAGCGGAGGTGGCAGGGCCGAGAGCAGGCGTAATCTTCATTTGCTACAGAGCTTGGGGGCGAGGAGCGCAGCAGCCGGGTGTGCGGCCCCGGGTGGCTGCCCGGACCGACCTCGGAGCACCGCGGACCACACCGGGGTCGGAGTGGGGCACGGCTCGGGCGGGTTGGCTGGCGGGGCAGCTGGAACGACAGCCGCTTCAGGATATCGCGTCGGTGCGCTTCGTTTTGACGACATCTGGCAAACGTGGGATCCAGATCTGGATGCATGGGTACGACATCACCGTGGCTCACTCCTTCCCCCTTGCCTTGCACACGCCGTCGCTGTACAGGCGCGGCGCAAAGGTTCAGGGCGGTTGGGAGCGGGGCCTCGATCCGCAAACTGAAGCGGATAGAATACGACATTGGAGAAGGAGGACCGAAACACCGGGCGGGCGCTTGACCCGACCCGACCCGACCCGACCCGACCCGACCCGACCCGACCCGACCCGACCCGACCCGACCCGACCCGACCCGACCCGACCCGACCCGACCCGACCCGACCTGACTCGGTGAGGCTCATGTGGATCCAGGGCCCTCGGTCTTCTCGCGCATTCCCCCACGCCCCGCCTCATATCCCGCCCCACACACTCACACACCACCCCCACAGTACAAGCCCGCGGGAGTGGGGGGGCAGGCATCTTAGCGAGTCAGCCGAACCAAGCTCGCAGCCCATCAGCCTCCAATATTGTAACAGACGGATCCCATGTCACAGGATGGCAGGAAGGTTGGTGGGTGGGTGGGTAGATAGGTAGGTAGGTAGGGTGTGGGGCATCCGGCCCGCCTTAGCGGCCGAACCCACCCTCGTCCGACGCCCGCCAGGGCGATGAAAGGCCGAAAAAGGCGGAGACGTGCGAGTGTGAGCATAAAACGATGTAAATTTACACGTTTCGTGCCCGTTATCTCCGTTACAAGAGGTTGATCAAGGCCGGGCGATGGCAACGTTTCGGCCGTGCTGGTGGGAGCGCCTGCCCACCTCCCCGAAACTCGCAACAGTGAAAGTTTTGGCGCCAAAGGCGTACCAGCGGAATTCCCGATTACACTAATGCGTGTTTCCACAATATTTACCTGCTGCTCCTTACGTGTCCCGAAATGCTGCTCCCGAAACCGGCCGGCGTGGGTTGATCTCCTGCATGTCACACGAACCCAAATGGACTCGGGGCTACATATGTCATATGAAAAGCACTTTTACGCTGTCTGTGTCGGCCCATATCAACCAGGCTATGAAATGCTGCGTTCTTTATTGTGTATGACATATACAAGGCTTCGTTTCAGATTAAAACATAGTCTTGGGAGCGAGGTGTTGCCGCAGCAAAGCATTTTGATCACCTACCTATCACCAGGCCATGAAGTGAAAAGAGAAGCAGAGCAGTTATCTGAACTTCCCATGATCTCATGAGTAGCGTCCTCGCAGGCGAAGGTCACAAGTGTGAGCGGAAAGCATATGGATGGAGAGCCAGCGTCAGGAACGACCATGCAAGGCTGCCATGCAGACTACTACCTACGAATTCGTATTTGGATCGAAGGCGGTAGAAGTTGGTCGGTAGGGAATAAGAGAGTGTGAACAAACGTACGGCCATACTCGTTTCAGCACGAGAACTCCGGAACGTGTCTACCCGTTTCTTTCCGGAAGATGTATAGCTCGTATGTTTTCCCACCATTGGTTCAACAAGACTGTGTCACTGCCTTATCCGATGCCTGTCCTGCAAGGAGGAGCTTGAACACAGCAGCATAAGGGCGTCAGTTTCTGCATTTCCTCATACTGTCATCGTCAAAGTAGATTATACAAACTAATAATATTTGATCAGTTGTGATATTCTGATTGTTAACAATTGGCATTGTTGTCACCGAGTTGGTGGGCGTAGTACGACACCTTTTGACTTTTCATCCTAAACCAGTCCGTAAGAAATAATTTTTGTTTCATATGTGTAAGGACATTTTTTTGCGTATTGTACCTCCAGAAGCTACAGTTCGACGTGTTTAGGTCTTGGCAAAGACGCGTTACTACAGCTACGGCATTGCACTTACATGCTAATTTCGTTACAATGGTGGCCAAAGAATACGTGTTCTAGAAATCGTACCTTATACGTATAATGCTCTGCCATGACTCCGATTCACTCCTGACTGAGTAATGAGATGAATGTCGGAGCCGCAGGATCGATGGGAAAGTCATGCTTTAAGACTACCATGCATTGGTATTACTTGCTTGTAATAGTTCTCACCATCTCAGGTAGGGATGCTCATTTCCAGCCTTCGCCTGGTTTCACGGACCCATGGGTTCTTTCATCTAGGCGGACAGCATTTACATTCACTCCCCGTAGTAAAAACAAAAGAGATGATTGTACCTCATTTACTTACTCTTTTCTCTTTCACATACAGGATGCAATGCGCAGAAGGACGCGGCAGAGGAGAAAAGGAGGTGCGCAATATGCATTTCGACAACGAGCAAGAATGAGTTTAGCATATAAATATATGTTATAATCATAAGAATTAAACCGCTTTTGCCATAGCTTCAAGGCTTGCAAATGTTTGTGATTTGGGACAGCCGCGTTCAGCCGATTATTATAATATCCATGCACCACTGGAGCCAAGCGTTTTCGCCCAACCTTGATTTGATATAAATTCGTCCTAAGCAACAAAATAAGTTAGCCGGCGGACAGCTGCGCGTGTCGGTTACGTTTCCGGCACGTCAAGGACAGGTAGACGCGCCAACTTGTTGACCACGTCCCACTTTCGCGCGCGACATCCCCAATGATCCAAAAAAATTTTCAAAATTCTAAAGATCTTCGTACTGTGGCCCTGTCGCTGCTACACTCCTGCCCCACAGGCCACCCAAATGTCCCGTCAGCTGCTACCCGCCTCAGGCTTGCGACTCCGCGCTGCTGACGGCCGATGCCTGGTCCCTGGACCCGGGCACCTCGCGCCTCACCACCTCGTGGGCAAACCTGACCAGCGGCACCGGCGTGCTGCAGTTCGGGCTGGGGTCCGACTACCCCTCCGTCACCTTCACATCCCCCGCCGCCGTCTACTGCTTCCTGCAGCGCCAGCTGGATTTCACCGCCACCGGCGGCACCGCCCTGTCCCTGCCGCTGACCTCCTCCGTCACCATCTCCGTCCCCGGCACCACGTGCCCGGGTAACCTCCCCTCCTTCGGCACGTCCTCGTCTTGGATGGCGGACGTGCTGGGCCTCAAACTCAATGTGCTGTACACCCGCAGCTACGGCGTACGACCAATCGCAGACACGGTGTTCGCCGAGATTTATGGCCTTAGTATATGTGCGTGTTACAGCGTGTCGGAGGTGCTGGCGTTTGCGGAGTCATACCTGTCGGGTCAGCTGCCGTACGACGGCGATCCGCCATTCGACTATTGTGCGTCGGACCTGGCGCTGCTGTACGGCGCTTCTGATTGCAAACAGTCACCGTACGGCGACTGGCTGTGCGTGAGCTCCGGCGCTCCGCCCACGCCGCCAGGCGAAGCGCCTCCGCCGACCGGTGGCGACTATGCGCCGCCGCCATCGGAAGAGCTCCCGCCGCCGCCGCCCCCAAAGAAAGGGAAATCACCCCCCCCGAGCACTTCGCCGCTTCCGCCGCCGCCGGTGTTGTCGCGGCCGCCAGTGCCCCTGCCACCGCGGTGGCCGTTGCCACTGCTGGCACCTCCGTCGCCGGTGCCACCATCACCTGCGCCGCCATCCCCGCAGCCGCCAACACCGTCGGCATCTCCGCCGTCACCACTTCCGCCGTCTCCAACACCGCCGTCACCACTTCCGCCGTCTCCAACACCGCCGTCACCATTTCCGCCGTCTCCAACACCGCCGTCACCATCCCCACCATCGCCTTCACCGCCGTCTCCAGCGCCGCCGTCACCAGGGCCCCCCAATCCATCTCCGCCGTTGCCGTTGCCACCTCCGGCGCCGTCGCCCCCATCACCTCTTCCACCATCTCTGCCACCCTCCTCATCTCCGCTGCCACCGTCGCCCTTGCCGCCCTCACCGCAGCCGCCCTCGCCCTCTCCACCGCTGCCTATACCACCGTCACTGCCGCCGTCCTTCTCGCCTTCGCCGCCGCCACATCCGCCAGCACCAGTGCCTCCGTCAACCCCGCCGCCCTCACCCACGCCTCCGTCACCCACGCCTCCATCACCCACGCCTCCGTCACCCACGCCTCCGTCACCCACGCCTCCGTCACCCACGCCTCCGTCACCCACGCCTCCGTCACCCACGCCTCCGTCACCCACGCCGCCTTCACCGCTGCCTCCCTCACCGCTGCCTCGACCACCAGACCTGTCAACACCGCCATCAATACCATCCACCTCACCTTTACCGCCGCCGTCACCAGCGCCACCTCCTTTCCCTCCGCCGCCGCATCCACCGTCGCCAGCGCCCCTTCCGCCGTCACCTCCACCGCCGCCACCAAAGCCGTTGCCGCGGCCGCCCTCGCCGTCGCCGCGGCCGGCGCCACCACCGCCGCCCGTGTCCGCAAAGCCGCCAAGTCCCCGGCCGTCTCCACCCGCGCCCCCGTCGCCTAAATCTCCACGGCGTCCCCAAAGGCCGGAACTCCCACAATCGCCTCCTTTCCCGCCACTGCTCCCGGAAGCGCCCTCCCTGCCGCCACCATCTCCTCCAAAGCGGCCCAGGCGACCGCCGTCCCCGCAGCCCTCCCCTCCGCAGCCGCCGTCTCCAAGGCCTCCAAGGCCGCCTCGGCCGCCAGCACCAGCTCCAGGGGTGCCCCCGGCCTTGCCCCCATCGCCTCGGCCGCCGCGGCCGCCGACGCCGTCACCACCGACGCCGCCGGCTCCGTCCGTGAAGCCGCCGCCGGCTCCGTCTCCGTCACTATCGCCCCCGAGGCCGCCGCCGCCACGACCGCCGTCGCCCCTGCCGCCAGTGCAGCTGCCGCCGCTGCTTCCGTCTCCGCCGTCACCGCCCGTACCCCGTAGGCCCACTTGGCCCAAGGCGCCTCGTCTCCCACCCTATCCCCACGGGCCCCCTTGCCCGGACATCCCCTCCTGGCCTCCGCCACTGCCGATACTGCCGCCGCCGCCGCGGCCGCCCCGTCGGCCGCCGTGGCCGCCGTTTCCCGGGGCACCACCCTCTCCGCCCCAGCCGCCCTCACCTCCGTCACCCACACCGTCCACTCCCCGGACCCCTCGCCGCCCTGCGCCCCGCCCGCCCTCCCCAGTTCCGCCATCACCCTTCCGGCCGCCGCCGTCGCCCCGGCCGCCCCTGCCGCCCTCACCAATGCCGCCGCGGCCGCCGCGGCCTCCCTCCCCTACACCACCGCCGCCGCCGTCCCCACACAACCCGTCGCCACCTCCTCCCAGTCCCGCGCCGCCGTCCCCAAAACCTCCTCGGCGCCCGACGCCACCCTCGCCGTCTCCACCGTCGCCCGGACCTCCTCCACGGATCTTTCCGCCATCACCGCCGTCGCCCCCGTCCCCCCCGGTTCCTCGACCGCCCCGGCCGCCGACATGGCCATCCGTGCCACCTCCCCGACCGTCACCGCGCCCGCCATCACCGCGCCCGCCGCGCCCACCACCGCCGCCGCCGTCAGTGCCCCCGCCTCCTCCACCTCCCTCTCCCAACCCAGCCCCATCGCTGCCGCCGCCGCAGCCGCCGCCACACCCAGGGACGCCTCCAGACCTCCCACCACCATCACCCAGCCCGCCATCGCCCAGCCCACCATCTCCAAATCCACCATCGCCCAGCCCACCATCTCCAAATCCGCCGTCACCCAGCCCGCCATCTCCAAATCCGCCGTCACCCAGCCCGCCATCTCCAAATCCGCCGTCACCCAGCCCGCCATCTCCAAATCCACCATCGCCCAACCCGCCATCTCCAAATCCACCATCACCCAGCCCACCATCGCCCAGCCCACCATCGCCCAGCCCACCATCTCCAAATCCGCCGTCACCCAGCCCGCCATCTCCAAATCCGCCGTCACCCAGCCCGCCATCTCCAAATCCGCCGTCACCCAGCCCACCATCTCCAAATCCACCATCACCCAGCCCGCCATCTCCAAATCCACCATCACCCAGCCCGCCATCTCCAAATCCACCATCACCCAATCCGCCATCGCCCAGCCCGCCATCGCCCAGCCCGCCCCCCTCTCCACCACCCAGCCCTCCCGCACCACCGTCTCCACGACCGCCCCGTCAACCCAAATGGCCCAACTACCCCCAAGAACCGGGCAACCCGCCGTCGCCACCGCAGCCGCCAGCCCCCCGCCCACCGAGGCCGCCGCCGACACCTCGCTATCCGACTTGGCCCCAATACCCCGCCAACCCCTTGGCACCGCCCCCGTCCCCAAGGGCCCCTAGGGTACCCAGGTGGCCCACGCTCCCGAGCTCCCCGCAGCCACCTCCGAGGAAGTCCCCATCGCCCTCGCCGCCGCGACCGGCATTGCCGCGGCCGCCGCGGCCGCCCGCCCCGCGACCTACCCGGCCCCCGCGACCCCCGCCGCTTCCCAATCTTCCGGCATTGCCGGGGGCTCCAGGGATACCGCAAATACCGCCCCCACCCTCGCCGCGGCCGCCCCCGCCGCAGCCCCTGCCGCTCCCGCGGCCTAAGCCGCCGGCCCCCAATGCCCCCCGGGGCTCCTTCCCCAACCTGCCCCCGCGCCCCGCGGGCTCCCGAAACCCCTTCCCCTTCGGCGGCTGCCTCGCCGATGGACCCACCATCGGCCGCCCCTTCCAGCTCGACATCCTCAACGCCAGCCGGCCGGCGGGCGGTGGCGACTGGTCGTACTGCCTCCGTGTGTCGTACGCGCCGTGCAAACAGCCGCAGTGCTGCGATATCCCGCTGGACCTGGCGCAGATCCTCATCAGTGAGTGGTGATTTTCGGAACGGGTATTTGGTTGTGCGGCTGTTGGTGGTTGGCGGTTGGGGCCAGTGGTGAGAGGCGCATGTTCTGACCCATGGGACTCGTACTGACGCTTCCCTCCCCACTCCCATTAACCTCGTCCCCGATACAGCGGACACTTGCTACGGCGCCGTATACGACCTGGAGGTGAACGGCGATGTACGCAATCCGACGTACAAGGTGTACGACTATTACGGATGGACGTACACGGTCCTGAAGTTCACTGGCCTGGGGCTGTCGTACCAGGAGGCCCAGGTGGGTTTGCCGGCGAGCGTTGGGGTGCCGGGGGGCAGGGCGGGAAGAGGCGGCTCGCGAGTCCGGGCCGCCCGTGTACGCGACCTCCCACACTTAAGCGCGGACATGCGTTTCTCATCTCACACAGGCTCAGCTGCCGGCATTTCCCCTGCTGGCCTCAGCGGTTTGGTTCGCAGTAGCTGCAATCTCGTAACGTGCTGTGCAATAACATTCGAACTGCTCTCTTGCCCCTTCTGGCCAACGCCATCCCCGACCTCCTGTCCCATTTTCCCCGCAGGGTTCCGTCATCTGCTTCTCCCTCAAAGCGAGTGTGTGCTCCGACCTGGCGTTCATGTGCAACTACGCGCAGAGCTGCCTGCTGGCCGCGGGCAACCAGCCGGGGCAGGGCAAGGACACCTGCTGCCCCACGCAGAGGCTGCCGGTGCAGTAAGCGTGAGGTAGAAGCCCCTCACGCCCGTGGCGGCCAGCGCCGGGGCCCTGGTGGCCATCACCCGCGCCCCACCCTCCCTGCGGCGGGGCTGCACCGCCCTCCACTCTGCAGCACTGGGGCTGGAGGGCGTACCGCTTGTCGGTTGCCGCCCAGCCCCTACCTTGGGTTAGAGACTGGGAACTTGGCGTGGCCCTGGCTTCAATGAGGTGGATGTTTGCAGCCGGGGCGAGGGAGCAGGCCTTGGATGCCGGGATTTGGGCTTCGGGTCGGGCATTCGCGGCATCGGCGCTGAAAATCAGCTGAACAGCCGTCAGTGGAACGCCCGCCGCGTACAGCAGTGGAGCACCGTTCGCCGCATGACCTCACGGGGGTGGCTGTGGTCTCGGAGGGGGAAAAAAAGAGATCCCGGCGGCCGGTTGCGTCGGTAGGCGGCGGGGGCACCCGCTCTCTGGTTCCCGGACGTTGTCAATCGGAAGGCCGGGCGGGGTGCGGGCGGGACACGGACGTTGCAAACTGTGCAGCGATTCAGGTGGCGGATGTGGGTGATGTGGTGCGAGTGGAGTGCCTGTTTGCTTACCATGCGTAGCTGCCTGGGATGCGGGACCTCCCCAGCAGCAAAGCACTGCTTGTCTGTGTCTTGCGTGTATCTGTGCGTGTGCGTGTGTGTATATGTGTGTGTGTGTTTAGAAATGCAACCCGCCCCCCCCCAGCCCAGGCGCGGAGATACTTACCGTGTGTATGTGTGTGTGTGTGTGTGTCTGAAGAGTGAGAGAGAGACATAAAGGGCCATCGGAATAGGAAGAGAGAGAGACAGAAAGAGCGGGACAGAAAGGCCCCCATGGACCTGGGTCGCGGACGGGTCGTCCAGTGCAGCCCTGCGGTAGTCCGCCCCTACCCGGCAGGCAACGCTGTCGACCTCCCCACCCACCCACCCACCTAGCTAGCTAGCTCGAACACGTCAGTAACGGTCTCGGTACCGGCCGTCGGCCACACGTAGGGCCTCCATACGGGCCCCCCTGGAGTGTGAGTGCGAATGTGGGTGCGAGGAGGTTGGGGGGCCGATAATGATGAGGCCGCAGAGGCGATCGACTGATGAGGCTGTAGGGAGGTCGGCGGTAGGGGCGGGGTGCTATTCTGTGACGGCAGGTAAAGCTCGTAAGCGGCGGCACCGCGAGGTGAGATGTTGTCTTGTGAATGTAGACAGGGGGCTGCGCGTGTATGTGCGGACTGCTGTACGGGATACCTCATCTCTCAGTGACCCACCCGATGGGCAGTGGGACCCACAGGGAGACCCTCAAGGGGTCGATGCCGCGCCTGTATCTGCGGTCTCGCGGTGCGTTGCGCGGCCCTGGCTAGGCCCGCGCTGGCGACGCGCCTGGGACGTCGGACACGCAACGCAACCAGCCACGCCGTGCGAAGCTCCTACCCTTTCCCGACCCGCACGACTCTGCATTCCGGCTGCGCGTGCATGCCTGCCTTGTCGTCACGCTGTGCGGCCGCCGGGTAGTTCCCAGTACCACGATTCGCTTTGGGGGTCGGTTGGTGGGGGCCTGCGGGGACCTGGCTGCCGAGCGCGGGCCCACATACACCAGCTATCCCTATCCCGGAATGCGGTGAGAATGTGCGTGGGCACATGTGTGGGGAGGCACACACACACACACACACACACACACACACACACACACCTACCTACGTGCGCACATCTCAGCAGCCAGCAGGCCTTCGGTGTGGGTTGTGCCGCTCTTCAAGGCGTCTGGCACCGTTGTACCTACATCCAGGCAGGCTTGACTCGTCCGGTGGGTCAGTTGGGCCCGGACGGGCGGCGCTCGGCAATGCGCGTGGGGTGCGAGTGAGGAAGAGAGAGAGAGAGAAGGTCGGCGAGTACCCTGCACCAAATGCACCGTCTCTTTGGCTGTTGCCTCCTCGGCGGTGCGTTGCGTTGCAAGGTGCAGAATGTGCGGTGCGGCGCGGGGCGCGGTTGGCTCACGTGCGTCAAGTAGGGTATTGAAGTGGGAATGGGCCAGCGGGTCCACCCGCCTGAGGTGTCCGGGAGCCTACAGGGAAGTCCCCTGGCTGCCGCGCTGTTGCCATGTCTTGTCCTGCCGCCTTGGCGAGGTCTTCGAATCACGACCACGCCGGGGAACAGAGCAGCGCTGCGATTATCAGTACGGTATCAGTACGGTATCTCAGCGCTGCGAGTGTCTGCTCGAACCCGCTCGAATGAATGAATGAATGAAACAAACGACCGGCGACTGAGGCCACGGAACAGCTAACGCACTCAACTTGGTCGTCAGTCGCGCTGGCCCGCTGCGTCCCTGCTGGTCCGGTCGAATGTACGTCGTACGGGATGTGTGTACGGCATGGAGCCTGGGCAGAACCTGAGGCGGCGAGGCCCCTTCTGCCGTTGTGCATCATGTGCGTCCTGGCGTGGGCCCCGGTAGACGACATGCAATGCGGTTTGAAATGGAGGTTGAAAGGAAGGATGAGCTATTGGATGTGGATATCCATGTGTGTGTGTGCTTTACAGGCGTGGGAGCCGCGAACCCCCATACCTGCGGACCTTGGGTTCATTCCACCCCAGGGCATGACAAGTGCAGTCGGTGCGGCTGGGTATTGCCCTCAGTGTGGAATCGCCTGCAGCTTAACTGTCGTTTATTCCGAACTGATGCGTAGTAACGTAACTCTATGGCTTTCCAGCATTGACAGTCGACGGGGTGCCGATCTCGTGTTGATCTCACAGCGCGGCAGCCCACTCGCGGATCTGCTGTTTGGGATCACATGTCGTCACTTGCACCGCGGAATGCCGGTACGGCATTCCTGCCTGCGAGAGTTGCGGAATGCTTGGATGCAAGGCCGGGATGGTCTGGGGCTGCAGCGACCGTAGTGGCTGAGAGCTGGCAACGGCTTCTCGAAATGTATGTGCTGGAAGAGCGGCCCGCACTCTACTCATGGGCGCGGACCGTACACTGTACGACACATAGTGCGACGACAGCCGGGGATTGGCTGTGTGTGGGAAATGTGAAGACATTGCAGTGGTGATGTGATACGATTCTGGGCGGGCGTGTCTGTCTGTCTGTCTGTCTGTCTGTCTGTCTGTCTGTCTGTCTGTCTGTCTGCTTGCGGGGTGAAAGAATTGATGGGGGTGCGCCAACTGAACTGAACTGCGCAGCCGACGCTGCAATCGGGGCCAGGGGAGGCCGGCGTGACTGTACCTTTCCCAACATGCAGCTGCGTGCGACGCTGCAAGAAAAGAAAGAGTCTGGCGTGAGCAGCGTCATAAGGAGCTTGACTGCTGCGGCCACGCTGCGCGTTTGCAACAAGGCGGGCAGGGGTTGAGGGGGAGGCGGGAGCTACACGCGTGACTGACTGATTGACTGACTGACTAGCGTGGTCCGTACATAGCTGTGTCGACTCTCGACCGAGTCGAACGGTGTCGACAATCTCTTCCATCCGGTTCTCATTCACTTTCTGTTTGTGCTCCATCTTTTCTCTTAACTGTTTCTCTTGCGGTTTCTTGCAAGCTCGACCTCCGATCGCCGGGTTTGTTGTAAAGCGGACGTCGCGTACAGCGGATGGCGTGTGTGGCGGCGGCACGCGATGGGACGTACGGTGCTTGATGGAGCGTGATGCACTGGGCGGGGTTCCATGCACACAGTAGCAGCCTAGGACCTGCAAACAAATTGATATGCTTGTCAGGGTAGGAGCAGACGGAGGGCCCTGTGCGAGGTGATTACACTGGCAGTGGCCTTCTGCTGGCTAAGCTCGCATGGAGTCGCGCACGCCGGGATGTTCCCCCATGCCAGAGTCAGGATCGATTAAATCGCCACGGACTAACTGAAATCCCGCGGATAATATGAGAGGGGCAGGGCGGTCGAGATGTGCCGCTGTAACAAGTCGCTTGTGGACCTGCCGGGAAGGTTGACGCTCTCTGCAAGCAATTTCGTGCACGGCACGGCGCACTGGGGGACAGTCAACACACCCCAGTAAGCTGCAACTCTGCCTTACCAGCGGCCTACCCGACCTGGAGCTGCCTAGCCTGATGACAGCTCGGACAGCTCCTCGTCGCGACCTCTGCGAGCGAGGGGGTTTCGCCAGCAGGGCCTTCGGGAACGAACGCAAGCAGGCAAAGGCATATGCGCACCCGCTACGTACCTGCTGTCAAGACCCGCAGGGCGGGGACAGCACGGACGGCGTGGCGCTCAGCGGCAGCGTTACACGCGGGGCTGACACCGGCGGTCGCTGATGCGGTTCTGCCCACCGGTGCACCGGACGGACAGTCGGACACCGGCGGGCGAGCACAGGTGGGCTGTCCTGGGTCCCCACCAACCTTCACTACGGCAGTTCCTTTAGCTGGATGGGCGGCAATCGTCCGTTCGGGATGAGCCTGAGCCTGAGCCTGAGCCTGTCCGGGCGGATCTACCAACACCCACCAGAACAGCTCTCCGTAGGTAGGCTCGCCATGCCGTGGTCGCACTGCGGCGGACAACGGCGTTCCGCGGATGGGGATTCTCCTGAGGACCTTCCGGCTGATATATCCTGCTGCATCGGTGGGCGACACCCTCTCCCTGCTGCCCCCAGTATGCGCTGTTGTGATACACACACCCACAGGCGGGGACGGAAGACCAGAGCGGGACTAATCTATCTGTGATCTCTTCCTAGGTCGCGCAGGAGCGGGAGTGGCTCTAGGTCGCGTAGCGCCCCGCCCGCCTAGGGCAGACGCCAAAACTGCGTTGAGGAAGCGACCCGCTGCCCGCCACAGGTCGATGGAGCGGGACGCTATCTCAGCGCGGTCTTCCACGTAGAGCATGCCGTGATCAGATGGATAGGTCGGGAGCGATGCGCGCGTGTGGTGCTCTCAGCGCCGGTTCGGCCGCATGTCAGCCTGGTCTTTAAGCCGGCGAGAGTTGGCTACAACCACCGTACCCTGCAGAGGCTCCTTCCAGGACCGAGAGGGGCTTGCAAGGATGAAAAAGATGCTTCTAATATCCCTGTGTAAAAGTTCCTCCGCAACGGTGCATTTCGCATTGCGTAGCGTTACTGCGACGAAAGCGGACGAAAGCATACGGCAGAGCGTAAGGAACATGGCTTAAAGCAGGCGAATGCTGATGCAAAGTATAGTTATTGGTACGAGTGTGATGGAAACGATTGTCCACCTCCGATCCATTGTGTAATTCATCGCAACAGTTTTGTGAGGTACTCTGTAGAGTTACTACAGCCTATCGCTTTAACTCACGAAGTTCGATTGCAGCCTGTGCTCGCTACCGTAGTATACCTGAGCTGCCATAGCAAGCTGCATTTGCAAACAGCACACGCTTGCAGCGCTATGTTGACCGGTGGTTTGCCCTAAACGCTGGAGCCGCGGCAGTGGAGTTGGGGGCAGGGTCTTACCAACATGTCATGGTTTAATCTGCTCGCACTTATTCTCGCATTGGCTGGTGAGGAAAGCCGTCGTAACATCCGTTGGTTTTGACGGACAGTTGCAAACTGTGCTCTATTCTGAGAACGACTTTTGCAGCGTGCGATGTAAGGATAAAGCCTATATATTTTGTATCCGGCTTATGGTGTTTGTGAAACTTTGCATTTTGCCGCAGGACATAAAGCGCAGGGTGCCCTGGCGACGAGAGCAAAAAGAAGGTAATCTCAAATGCATCGATGAGATTATACTCTAGTATTATTAACAGACACATAATCCATCAGCAATTTATGAAAGTCGATGCGCTCATCCGTTCAACAGCGGCGTCGGTTAACGCGCACCCTGCAGCGGCGGAGCCTGGACGACGTGCCATGATTGCATCATCTCCGTTCCGAATATAATATAGTATCAAATATTTTTCGAACATCGCCTAAGCATTTAAATGCAGTCCACGCGCACCGTCGCAGTCGGACCCGGTCGGACAGAATCGTCGTGCAGTCTTGCTGATGCAGCTTGAACCAATCCACACACATGTGTGGCCCTCCTATGAACTGCCGCTTTCTCTGCAGCCCGACGAAGGCGAGCTGCGATGCCAAGCTCGTCAGCTGCTACCCGCCTCAGGCTTGCGACTCCGCGCTGCTGACGGCCGATGCCTGGTCCCAGGACCCGGGCACCTCGCGCCTCACCACCTCGTGGGCAAACCTGACCAGCGGCACCGGCGTGCTGCAGTTCGGGCTGGGGCCCGACTACCCCTCCGTCACCTTCACATCCCCCGCCGCCGTCTACTGCTTCCTGCAGCGCCAGCTGGATTTCACCGCCACCGGCGGCACCGCCCTGTCCCTGCCGCTGACCTCCTCCGTCACCATCTCCGTCCCCGGCACCACGTGCCCGGGTAACCTCCCCTCCTTCGGCACGTCCTCGTCTTGGATGGCGGACGTGCTGGGCCTCAAACTCAATGTGCTGTACACCCGCAGCTACGGCGTACGACCAATCGCAGACACGGTGTTCGCGAAGGTCTACGGCGTTAATCTGTGCGCATGCCACCGCGTGTCGGAGGTGCTGGGGTTTGCGGAGTCGTACCTGTCGGGTCAGTTGCTGTACGACAGCGACCCACCAATCGACTTCTGTGCATCGGACCTGGCGCTCATCTATGGCAGCGCGACATGCCCCACCTCACAGCGCAACAACTGGCTGTGCTTGCCGTCCGACTCGCCGGCCCCACCGGGCGGTGATTTGCAAGGCGCGGTGCCGCCAATCAGTTATGACTACTTCTACTTCCCGCCTCCCGAGGGTTACTATGATCCGCCTCCACCACCAAGGCGGCGCAGGCCGCCACCCCCTGGCGAAGCCCCGCCGCCGCCATCGCCAACATCAACAGCCCCGGCGCCGCCGTCACTGGAGCTGCCGTTACCGGCGCCGCCGTCACCGGAGCCGCCGGCACCGGCGCCGCCGTCACCGGTACCGCCGTCACCGGAGCCGCCGTCACCGGAGCCGCCGTCACCGGAGCCGCCGTCGCCGGC
Source organism: Eudorina sp. 2006-703-Eu-15 (assembly GCA_003117195.1). NCBI lineage: Eukaryota > Viridiplantae > Chlorophyta > Chlorophyceae > Chlamydomonadales > Volvocaceae > Eudorina > Eudorina sp. 2006-703-Eu-15. Next base: position 727,139 of record BDSI01000056.1, on the reverse strand, counting down.
GCCGCCGTCACCGGTACCGCCGTCACCGGAGCCGCCGTCGCCGGAGCCGCCGTCACCGGAGCCGCCGTCGCCGGAGCCGCCGTCACCGGAGCCGCCGTCGCCGGAGCCGCCGTCACCGGAGCCACCGTCACCGGCGCCGCCGCTACCAGCGCCGCCGCCGCCGCCAGCCGGACCGCCTCTAGGGCCGCCGCCCAGCCCGGTGGCGCTACCAGCTACCCTCCCTGTGGCACCTGCGCCATTATCGCCGCCGTCGTACCCGCCTTCACGGCCACCCACCCCAACGCCACCTCTGCCGCCATCGCCGCTGCCGCCGTCAGCACCGTCGCCGTCGCCGACTCCCCCCTCCCCATCCGTACCCCTGCAGCCACTTGACCCGGAGGGCCCTTCGGCGCTGGCCTTGCCTCCATGGCTCCCGGAAGCGCCCTCCTTGCCCCCTCCATCTCCTCCAAAGCGGCCCAGGCGACCGCCGTCCCCGCAGCCCTCCCCTCCGCAGCCCCCGCCACCAAGGCCTCCAAGACCGCCTCGGCTGCCAGCACCAGCTCCAGGGGTGCCCCCGGCCTTGCCCCCCTCGCCGCGGCCGCCGCGACCCCCGCCGCCGCCGTCACCCAGCCTGCCGAAGCCCAATCGGCGTCCCCGCTCCCCGCCGGGGCTGCCGCCTTCGCCGGCGTCCAAGCCGCCCGGACAGATGCGGCCCCCTCCACCTCAGTCCTCTTTGGGCGTCCTGCCCAACCTGCCCCCTCGCCCCGCGGGCTCCCGAAACCCCTTCCCCTTCGGCGCCTGCCTCTCCGACGGACCCACCATCGGCCGCCCCTTCCAGCTCGACATCCTCAACGCCAGTCGGCCGGCGGGCGGCGGCGACTGGTCGTACTGCCTCCGTGTGTCGTACACGCCGTGCAAACAGCCGCAGTGCTGCAATATCCCGCTGGACCTCGTCCAGATTCTCATCAGTGAGTACGGAAACTTCTCTGCGGGAGCTGTAGCGGAAACCAAGCCCTCAAGGAACCGCGGAGGGGAAAATCTCCGTCGGCGGCCCGACGGCCCTTTGTGGGACCCTCCAGGACCCGGTTACTTCAGTACCTGGACTGCGCTTGCAGTGACTTCGTGTGGGGGCATCCATCAGCACCATCGCTCCTCTCAAATATCAGATTGTAGGGGCCTAGAGATCGACTGATGACATATTACGCAATGAGCGGTACTAGGAGGCTGCAATGGCCGTCGCTTCCGGACGCCTTACCTCCGCGGACCTTGTTCCCCTGCAGACGACTACTGCTACGGCGCGGTGTACGGCCTGACCATCAACGGTTATGCACGCAGCCCGACGTACAAGGTGTACGACTACTCGGGGTGGACGTACACGGTCATGAAGTTCTCCGCACTGGGGCTGTCGTACCAGGAGGCCCAGGTGGGTTTGCCGTCGAGCGGTGGGGTGTCGGGGAACAGGGCGGGGAGGCGGGGGAGGCCGGGTGGCCTGTCTACTCGGCTTCCCCATGGGCATTATCATGAATGATGTTACAGTGGACCCCGCGGGCCTGCACCTCAGCTATCGACGAGTCTCTAAAAGCTATGGCCAATGCCCACTCGTCCCCCGCGCGGGTTTTGGTCGTAAACCTGTTTGTGTGTGCCGTACCCTCGTGAGGATGTAGAATGTCCTTCGATCCAACAATCGCTGCTCCTTCTGATCCACGTTTCTCCGCTCCCCCTCTCCCCCTTCTCCCTTCCCATCCCCCTTTTCCCCGCAGGGTTCCGTCATCTGCTTCTCCCTCCAGGCGGATGTGTGCTCCGACCTGGCGTCCATGTGCAACTATTCGCAGAGCTGCCTGCTGGCCGCGGGCAACCAGCCGGGGCAGGGCAAGGACACCTGCTGCCCCACGCAGAGGCTGCCGGTGCTAGTCCAACGATAGGCTCGCACCTGAGTCAGGAGACGATGTGTGCGAACGGGTCAGCGTGTATCAACGGCTCCATCAGGGGCGCCCTTCCCTCCCCTGGAGCCACGCCCCACCCGGGGGGTGTGCGGCGCAACTCGGTGCTCAGCCCCTCTCAGCCCCTCAGCCTTGCCTCGGAAGCAGCATATGGGCCTGTGGAGAAACCCGCTGGAGAAACGACCTGACGGTGCTGAAACACGGGGGAGCACTATCGGTGGTTGACCGTTGATTAAGAGGGCTCCTGGGTGAGCAGGGAGGGGCTGATGCTCAGAAGGAGAGGGAGAGGGCGGGCCCGTGCAGTCAGCCCAGATGCGCGGCTGCTGGCTGCAGCAGCGGCTCCCGGCCCTCCAGCTGGCTGCCGGTTGGGCAGGATGACTTCAGCTGGGGGCTGAGCGCACTGATCAAGCACAATGGAACGGAAAGGAACATATGTGGACGCATATCTCAGAGAGTGGAAAAAATCACGCGATGCAGTGAACTGTTGTTGTCGTTGGTGGTGCTCCCTGTATGGCGGTGTCGGTATTCTTTTTTGGGTTTAGGGTTAGAAAACGAAAAAACCTTAAACCCAATAAACCCACACCCGAGGCTGGATTGGATCCGGCTGCGGGTTGTCGTCGCCCAAGCTCCTCGTCCGTCATGAAACGTTGCTTTAACAGTCGCGTGGGTGCGTCGGGCCGGCACGCAGTCGCTGTGGGTGCGTACATATGCGGCAGGTGGGGCGTCGCAGGGTTGGTTGCAATCTGCACTTCAACATCCCATTTGACCGGGCGGTGGCTGCAGCTCGGCACAGCAGGCATGCCGCTGCCACTGCTGGCGCCCGGAGGTACGGCACTGTGGCGCCTCGCGGGCCTGAAGCGGCCAGCGAGACATGCGCATGCCATCGCTGCGCCACGCGTTGGGGGGTGGGTGTATGTTCGCTGCGCTGCGCCATCGTCACCACGGTCGTCATCATCAATTGTCATCACGTTCGGAATGGCCGCGGCCCGATTGGCGTGTAGCCATGTTAAGAGGTCGTGCGGCGCTGGAAGAGCTGTCTGCAAGGTGATGGAGCAAGGGGGGTCCCTCCACCAGTCCGAACGGTGCTTCACTCCCCCGCCCCACCCACCCTCGCCCTACTCCGCACAAATTCAAAAGGGACGCGCCGCACGGATGCGCCCCGCCTGGCACCGCCGCTTTGATGGGATGGACGAATGGATTCATTGAACGAATGAGAGCAGGAAGGCAAGATGTTTACGTTGCGTGTTGTCTGTTGTGGGTCGTCAAAGTTACCCCCACGTGTTGCGCCAGACCTGGGGCGGTGCGCACGTGCGGTGCGTGTGAGAATGGCTTTCGTCAGGCGACAATAGATCCCCACCGTGTTGAGCGATGGAGGAAAACCCGTCGACCCCCCGATGTTTGGCACGCGAATCGGTGTAAGGCGTTGCGGCCTTGGGACAGAGGTTGAGGCAGGCACGCGCGGGCTGGCCGGGCAGGGCAGGGCAGAGGCGTGGAGAGGCGCGGAGAGATGACGGGGTCGGCGGTTCGTTGGCCGCACCGTTCGCAACCTTTGCCAGATGTCACGTTTCGCGGTGCCGGAAGGAACAGGCAGGAGCAGCACTCAGCGCTTTCTGACAGTGTTAATAGTGACGGGACTTCCTTCTCTTCAGTACTTGTGGCTGATGAACTGATGGAGTTTGAGGGGTCTTTGCGGGGGCAATAGGGGGCAACCTGAGGCGCATCGCTGCGGCGCTGCGGCTACACCATCAGGCACGGAGGCACCTGTACACAGGGGGTGTACACAGGGGGAGCGGCGTGAGATCGCCGCCTTCTGGGGGAGCCTTCATGGATTTGCCCAGTTGGGCCACCCGTGACGCGGGTGGACCTCGGTGGGGCCATTCCACCCCCTTTTTGCGAGTATCGGGGGGAGTCCTCCAGTGTGCAGGGCCTGCTCCTGAGGGCTCAGGCTCTGGCGCCCCGTCCTCTGTTTGCTAGGGGTTCACCCGATTCGGGGACCTAGGCTGCCCTCAGCTGCTGTAGGGGGCCGGACTTCCGTTAGCCTTTTTGGTTGGTCACGGTGTTCGTTGGGTGAGGAGTGCTCCCCTTGCGGTCGCTGGGCACTGTCACGAGCCAGGCGTAGGTTTTCCAAGACCTCGAGAGGGTGCGGCGCTGGGTGCTGCAGGGGTGGTGGTAGCTGGGTAATGGGGTGCCTGTGTGGGCGACCTCCTCCGTGCTAAGCTTCATCCATTTCTGGGATCCCACCCGTTGCTGTGCCTGTCCCTTTGGTAGTGTTGCGCCGCTGTGCGCCTCTACTTGCGTAAGGGGTGGGGTTATGGCCCTCTTTGTTTTTATTCGCGGCGTTGGGGTGTGGAGGTGGTGGTTCCTGCTGGGGCTTGCCCTGGTATATACACCGTTGATCCCTTTTCTGGGTCCGCTGTAGCATTCATTCATATGATGTCATCTGCTAACGTCCACCGCCAATCGGCCGCATAACGTGCATTGCTGCGGATGTCTTCAGTGCATGATGAGGAATCATGCAGCTGGAGCGCTGCTGGACCCATACACCATCCGATGATTGCGAAACAACGCATATTTGCGACGACAATCTAATTTACAGAAGATTTGTGAAGTATTTACAGCTACCATGGGCCATGGGCTTAACAGCAACAAACAGCAACGAGGCCAAATCGAAAAACATCGAAGGAAACGGTTGATGGCCCACAATCCAAGACGATCCAGTAGATTCACCAGAGAGATTGATAATAGAAGCACAGCCCCTGATCAGCAGCTCAATAGCAAGGAAAGACAAACATGTGTCGACCCTTACCTCATCAAGTTGTACAGGTCCCTTGGTTGCAGCGACTTGCTGCGCTCGTCGACCATCTCTCCGTTGTAGTCGTTAATGGTAATGCGCTGCTTACAAGATTGATTGCAGGTAGCTGACGCAAGAAAGCCGCTGATCAGCACTCTGCCGAGCGGCGAAAACGTCGCAGGGCAAAGTCCGCCTGCAACAGCCAGCCATCACAGCCTATCACAGCTTGGACGGCCTGCACTGCAGTACCCGTCACTGGTGTGAACTGTGACCCGGGGGTGGGGGGCGAAGATCTGATTCGTAGACGTAGCTACCCCTGCTGGGTCATCCGCAACCAGGGCGCGGATTCGTGTCGCCCTCCCCCTCCCTCTCGCGGACTGCCGGCCCGAGTAGCCTTCGTGATCACAGTCGCCACCGTGCGTGCTGCGTGGTAACGTGAGGCGTGCTCTGCGCGCGACACCGTTGCTTTAGCCAGCCATTCGCTTCGACGTACCACTTTCCAAAATCGCCTGTCCGGACGCAAAGGGCACCAATGGTGTCACCAAAGTGCCCACCGCCAGGTGCGTAGGCAACAGCGATGGCCGTAATGATGATGATGATGATGATAAGCATGGTTGAGCCGTGGGTAGAGCTGTCCGCTTAGGCCCCAGCGGCTGAGTGCCGGGCCCCCCGCACACAACTCTTGAAGCTGCCAGTCTCGGATGCCATGGCCTGTCTGACGGGGGAGGGCCTTATTATCAAGGATGTTACAGCGGACCCCGCGGGTCATCGGTGACAGCCGAAGCTAGGCAGGAGGGCCTGCCTAAGGGGAGGTCCTTAAGGTTAGAATGGGTACACTTCCGGGGGGGCCCGGGTGGAGTGCAGTCACATGCAGTCTGCATGGGGCCACAAACCGCATTTGCGCCTTCCAGCGCCGGCGGCGTGCGCCGCCGTTCGCTTGCCGTTTCCCGTGCGATGCTCTCTGAACCCGGCATTAAGGAGGAGCACATTAATTATGATAATCATAGCCATATGGTAGTTGCCTTGCTTCTCTTCAGGCCTGTTTGCGGTTCGACGCGCTCGGCGACGGGTACTACATATACGTACGTAGTAACACCAAACCAACTTATACATTTGTGCTCAGTCATAAAACAAATTTAGAAGCTGTTGTAGGCAAAAAAGATTGTATTTTGGTACATTTCGGCTTGCATTTTGCCATGAAAGATTGAGAATGTCAGTTGCAGGCATCAGGACCAGAATGCCATGGTCTTACCTGATTACGTTTGCATTGATTATTGTCGGTAAGTAGGACCTTACTTCTGAAGCCCTCTCTAGCATGACGGACCCATGGGCTCTGTGGGCGAAGTAGACGACTACTGCGAATAGACATCATACATGGTAATGTGATAATCATTTTGTATTTTGTGTGATTAAATGCAGGGTGCAACGCGTCAGTAACACGGGCAACTTTGAAGAAGTAAGCCAGATGTGCCGTGCCTTGAGTTGTAATGCCTTTAACTATTATCAGGTTCAAACAACATGACAAGCGATTCATGTTTTAAAGCTCAATAGGCTGATGCGTCGGCGAATACCTCGGGGACTCTATCGCATTTTCGTGCTATGGCAGTTACGGTTCCGACTGTTTCAAAAGCATAATAGTCGCAGTCGAACTTGTTGTCTATGTCTGGTTTTATTCGGTAAACCACACTATGACGGCCTTGCTGTCAACGGCATACCGGTGTGATAAAGGGCAGGCGCGGCACGATGCTTCTCATCGGCCAGCGATGGCTACAATTGTTAAAAATGCATCAGGAAGATGAAATATTTACCTCCGTTGCCCCGGATCGAAACTTGTCCACAGCCCTACCCCATTGTTATCTCACCTACGAACCCCGCAGGGCCGCGGGCGATTGTTCGAACAAGCCCATCAGCTGCCGCCCGCCTCAGGCCTGCGACCCCACACTGTACACAGCCGACGTCTGGTCAACATCTAACGGCACCAACCGACTAACCGACGAGTGGTCCACCCTGACCAACGGCACCGGCCAGCTGGTGTTCGGCCTCGGGTCGCCGTACCCCTCCCTCGTCTTCACCAGTCCCGTCTCCCTCACCTGCTTCCTGCAGCGCCAGCTCTACTCCACCACCGCCGGTGACGTCGTCCTGCCGCTGCCGCTGACCTCCACCGTCACCTTTTCCGTACAGGGCGATACATGCCCCAGCAACCTGCCGTACTTTGATAATTCTGCTTTCTGGGTGGCGGACGTGCTGGGCCTCAAGCTCAACGTGCTGTACACCCGTACAAACGGTGTACGGCCCGTGGAGAGCACCGTATTTGCGGAGATCTACGGCCTCGATGCCTGCGCGTGTCTAAGCGTCGGCCAGGTGTTGGGCCGCGCGGAGTCGTACCTGTCCGGCCAGCTGCCGTCCGACGGTAACCCGCCGTACGACTACTGCGCCTCCGACGTGGCGTCGGTGTACGGCAGCCCCACCTGTCGTAAGTCAGAGCTCGCCGATTGGCTGTGCCTGGGCTCTCCTCTCCCGCCGGCGTCCAGCCCGCCGCCGCGGCCGAAAAGAAGGCCGCCAATCGCTGCGGGGGTGCCGTTCACGGTGGATTACAACTGGCCTCCGGCCGACAACGGACCGTTCAACGCACCGCCGCCGACTGATTACACGCCGCCCCCTGACTTCCCTTCGCCGCCGCCGAAGAAGGCTTCCAAGTCGCCTCCGCCGTCGCCCAAATCACCGCCGCCGCGGCCGCCAACGCCGCTGCTGCCGTCGCTGTTGCGGCCGCCGCCATTGCCGCCACCCTCGCCGCCTCCACCCTCGCCGCCTCCACCTTCGCCACCTCCTCCCTCGCCGCCTCCTCCCTCGCCACCTCCTCCCTCGCCACCTCCACCGTCGCCGCCTCCTCCCTCGCCACCTCCTCCGTCGCCGCCTCCACCCTTGCCGCCTCCACCGCCGCTGCCGCCGCCTTCCCTCTCGTCATCGCCGCCGCCTCAGCCGCCGCTGCCAGGCCCGCCATCACCCCAGCCACCCTCGCCCCCACCTCCCTCACCTTCGCCGCCATCATTCCCTCCACCCTCGCCAGTCCCTCGCCCGCCGTCGCCCCTTCCTCCCAGCCCGCAACCGCCGCCCCCCGTCGGATTACCTCCGCCATCGCCCTCACCTCCCTCGCTTTCACCACCGCCGCCCGTGCCATTACCACCTCCTCCGCCATCGCCCGCGCCACCCTCCCCGGCGCCCAGCCCTCCGCCACCCTCCCCGGCGCCCAGCCCTTCGCCACCCTCCCCGGCGCCCAGCCCTCCGCGACCCTCCCCGCCACTCCCGGCACCGCCAGCTCCCCTGTCACCCCTGACTCCGCAACCGGGGATACCCCAGGCCCTCCTGCCGCCGCCTGTCCCACGGCCGCCCCATGCGCCCCGTCCTCCGCCGCCGCCATCGCCAACCCCGCCACCGCGCCCCTTCCCCCGACCACCGCCCCCGTCGATGCGGCCCCCGCCGCTGCTGTCGCCCAGTCCGCCCCGGCCTCCCCGCCCCCCGCCGGGCCTGCCACCGTCGCCTGCCCCCAAGCCGCCTCGACAGATGCGGCCCCCTCCGGGTTCCCTGCCCAACCTGCCCCCCCGCCCCGCGGGCTCCCGAAACCCCTTCCCCTTCGGCGGCTGCCTCGCCGATGGACCCACCATCGGCCGCCCTTTCCAGCTCGACATCCTCAACGCCAGTCGGGCGGCGGGCGGCGGCGACTGGTCGTACTGCCTCCGTGTGTCGTACTGGCCGTGCAAACAGCCGCAGTGCTGCGATATCCCGCTGGACCTCGTCCAGTTCCTCATCAGTGAGTGCGGCAATGGCCGTCGGGCGAAGGGTGCCGTATTGTGAGGCCCTATTCAGTTGCACCCAGTGCAGGATAGGGGCTGGAGGGGGCTGGAAGGGGCTGAAGGGGGCTGGAAGGGGCTGGAGGGGGCTGGAAGGGGCTAGAGGGGGCTGGGGGCTCAGCCTTCCGCGCTCATGATCCAGCATACATGAACACACCACCGGCTTGCCTGCCGGGCTGGAGCAGTCACTGCCGTACCTGTACGGCACTTGCTACTGGGCCTAGGCGACACGCCCATCCCCACCTGCGTGGGTGCCGTGGGACAGCAGTGGGCTGCAACGGCTACGGTCGCCCGACATGTTTTCGAGAACCCGTCAGCCACCTGGGTTCGGGTCACTGCCGCCATCTCCTCTCCTCTCCGCCATCACACACAGCCCCATCACCACATCACCATCACATGACCGCCACCACCTCCACCACCTCCACCACCACATCCTCTAACCCCACCACATCCTCTAACCCCACCACATCCGTCAACACCGCATTCATTCGGGGACCTGGTGCCCCCGCCTTACCTCCGCGGACGTTGTTCCCCTGCAGACGACTACTGCTACGGCGCGGTGTACGGCCTGACCATCAACGGTTATGCACGCAGCCCGACGTACAAGGTGTACGACTACTCGGGGTGGACGTACACGGTCATGAAGTTCTCCGCGCTGGGGCTGTCGTACCAGGAGGCCCAGGTGGGTTTGCCGGCGAGTGGTGGGGTGCCGGGGAGCAGGGCGGGGAGAGGCGGCTCGCGAGTCCGGGTGGCCTGTCTACTCGGCTTCCCCATGGGCATACTTATCAATGATGTTACAGTGGACCCCGCGGGCCTGCACCTCAGCTATCGACGAGTCTCTAAAAGCTATTGCCAATGCCCACTCGTCCCCCGCGCGGGTTTGAGTCGTACACCTGTTTGTGTGTGCCGTACCCTCGTGAGGATGTAGAATGTCCTTCGATCCAACAATCGCTGCTCCTTCTGATCCACGTTTCTCCGCTCCCCCTCTCCCCCTCTCCCCCGCTCCCCCTCTGCCCCTGTTCCCATCCCCCCCCTCCCCACCCCGCAGGGTTCCGTCATCTGCTTCTCCCTCCAGGCGGATGTGTGCTCCGACCTGGCGTCCATGTGCAACTACGCGCAGAGCTGCCTGCTGGCCGCGGGCAACCAGCCGGGGCAGGGCAAGGACACCTGCTGCCCCACGCAGAGGCTGTGGGTGGCGATGGCTTAGACACGAGTCGAGCCGCGCTCCCGTCATACGGCGGAAGCGATCTCCCCGGGCTACCGGCGGCGATGTGGAGGCAGAGGTCTGCGCCCCCTCCCCCCTCCCGCGTCGTAACACCGTCAGCTCAGCGCCGGAGGAGGAAGGGGGCACGGCGCCGCGCTGACCCCTTGACACCCCGATCGATCGTTGCTGGTGACAGTCATCGCAGCAGGGCAGTCAGGCTTATCCATCCATGTGCCAAGGGGAACCCCGGCCCTCCCCAGCCACACCGCCTCGCGGGGGACGCTCCAGGGAAGTCCATCCGGGCGGTTGGGCGGCGGCGCACACGTGCGGTGCAAGCACAAGGGCCCAGCTGGGGCGGTGCAAGCGCGTGCATTGTGCCGGCGGGTCGGGGTGCCGAAAGAGCTCCCCCGGCACGGAGAAAGCCGCGGCGGCCGGCGGCGGGAGGCCGAGGGGGCCTGATTGTGGGTGGGGGTCCTCTGAGCACCCAGTCAGCGCATAAACACACAAAAACACAAATATGACATCGCTTCTCAGTTCGCGGCTCAGTTTCTTTTCACACATATTACACAGATTTCTTCGCTAAACGACACGCCCGACCGGGGGGCAGCACAGCACAGCACAGCACAGCACAGCACAGCTGCTGCACCTAGCGTCATTGGGATGTACGACAGGGAGGCCCTGCGACCATGTACGGCAGATATGCGCAGTCGCACTTCTGGTGTCGGGGTCCTTTCGCCGGCGCCGTTGTGGTGCTGTGGACACGGTATGTAGCGTGATGGTACGGCGGTGGTGCAGTCGCGGGGACGGGGCCAGCGAATATCTGAGTGGGTCTGTGTGGGGGATGTGGGTGTGAGAGTCTGTCCGTACGATGGGCGCCATCGTCCGAAATTGGAAAGAACCGGGGAAGGGGGAGGCGGCGGGTGTGACGCCTGGGGGAGGCTGACTGAGGTCCGAAGCGCAACACAGGCTACCTACTGACCGGTCCGTGGTGAGGTCTCGGAGCGGGAGGTCGGGACTGAGTGCACGCGGATGGAATGGGCCAGGAGGAGAGGAGTGTGTGTGTGGGTGTGTAAAATATAACTGAGGAGTGTGTGTGTGTGTGTGTGTGTGTGTGTGTGTGTGTGTGTGTGTGTGTGTGTGTGTGTGTGTGTGTGTGTGTGTGTGTGTGTGTGTGTGTTTGTGTGTGTGTGTGTGTGAATCGTTACATATCTGCCGGGCCGACACTGGCCGGGGGCGCTAACCCGCCCCATACGGGAGACCGCCGAAGCACTTTCCCCGGATACGGGGGAAAGGGGCGTAAGGGGCCTCTGTCCCCTCGCTCTCAACCTAGGGCGCGTGCCCGATCCCCGAGGATCGGTGACCGCTGTGCCCCCTCAAGGGAGTGGGCGAAGGCCCATCCCGGGCGGTCTGCGCCTCGCAGTCCGCTGTTCAACCTCCTCAAGTCCTTGCAGCACCCAGGGCGCGTTTCGGAGGCGCGCCCCTGCTTGGTGCGGTAAAACTAGCCTGGTCCCGCGTCCCAACCTAATCGTAATAGCTAGGGTTGCACCCTCCGGCAGGCCTGCCTGCCCAGCTGAGCCAGAGCGAGGCGGCTCGCACGCGTCAGGCCTTGCTGGGTGTGTGTGTGTGTGTGCTGTGTGTGTGTGTGTGTGTGTGTGTGTGTGTGTGTGCTGTGTGTGTGTGTGTGTGTGTGTGTGTGTGTGTGTGTGTGCTGTGTGTGTGTGCTGTGTGTGTGCTGTGTGTGTGTGTGTGTGTGTGCTGTGAAACCCGCCCAAACCGTCCTGGCCCATGATGGTGTGTGTATCGTTACATATTTGACCGGGGCCTGACGCTGGCCAGGGGCTGCTAACCCAGCCCTTGTTACGGCAAAACCGCCGAATCATGCGGGTGCCGGTGCAGGTGTGCTTCTGCCGCGCCGAGGGGTGTGTGAGGGTTGCGGCAACCTTGAGCGTGAACCATGTACGGCGGGATGCCCATGACCATGATCGGCGGTGATGGCGGGAGGCTCGATATACCCCACACCCATCAACCAGCCCCTTCCAATATGCGGTATTTACCACATGGTCGTATGGGTGTGAGTTTAATGGGAGGCCCACCCAGAACCGCCCAGGCCCGGATACTTACCCAAACCTGCGATTTACTTACCTGCGTGATCGTGTGCCTGTTTAAAAATGCAACCCGCCCGACCCAAACCAACCTGCCCTTGTGTGTGCATCGCCACGGCGGTGGCTGTGTGGCGGTGTGTGGAACGCGCTCGCGGTCAGTGGCCTTTGGAGGACCGCCGGCCAGATGATATGATGTGATATGGTGTGATGACCAGAGGGCTTCCGCGCGGACCTCCCCTCGTGGGGTACCTGCCGCGCCCGTTGGACAAGTTGCCACACACCGCACGCGGGCGGCCACACACAGCGCCACGAGCGACGGTGCCGGCTGCACGGTGGGGCACTCGCGCTGCGACATCCATCGGTGTGGGGGCATTGGCAGGGATGGTTGTTGTGGAAGTAAAAATAATGGTGGTGGTGGTGGTGGCTGTTGCGGCGGTGTGAAGAGTAAGATAACAACGAATGCGTAGGAGTGCGTCACTCTCTAATTAATCTTATGCTGGCCCAAGGCGCTGTGATGGGGCTTGCTTTTTTACTCGGGCTCTTCGCTTTTCCTGTTGTCGTACCTGCCTCTTCTTCTCTGCTACTTCCTGGACGCTTCCTGGAAAAGTTCTCTTTCTATCTTGTGGGGTAGGGAGGGGTGTGTTCAGGGGTTTGCTCGTTTGTGAGCGCCGGATCTGCGTGCGGCGCCGTGCTTGGTTCCGCACAGGCCGGCGTGGGGATGTTGGATTGACGTGGGGCGGTTGTGACGTGGGGCGCAGTCTCTGATGAATGGTTCCCCGCATCACCAGCCACTCTTAGAACCCGCACTGTGGGCGATAGGCTGTGCTTGGTCGCAGTGGCAGTGGCAGAGGTAGTGTGTAACTAACACCTCGGGGTCGTCTTGTTGCCGTATGTCAGGCACCGTTGGTGTTTTGTCCCGTTGCGGTTCCCGAGCAGGTTGGTTGGTTATGACGTACTGGTGGTTGTACGGCAGGCGATCGTACGGTCGTTTGGGCTGCTATTTATGTGGCAACGCGAGCGAAGCTCGACGTTGTTCTCTTTCTCTCCAAGACCGAAGCGTGAGCTCATTGCCTTGCTTCTGAGCGATAGAGACAGCCACGGGTCATGTAACGTGACAGGATAAGAGGAGGGACCAGTCGCCGTCCCTGAACGGCGCGGCGATGCCTGGCATTCAGCACAGCTACTGTCAGCAATGTCAGCAATGGCGGTGTGTCTCGCTTGCGCGGGCAGGACCCGTTGCAGGTAGGGAATCCGGTGGTAGGCTTTCGCGAGCCTATGCTCCGTGACTCCTCAGCTAGGGCAGCGGACAAACAGGGCTGAGCGAGCAACCCAGAAAGAGAACAACCATGGCGCTTCGGCTTGTCGAGTTCGGTGGTGAAGGCATCCGACATCGCTTGGTTCGGCTTGCTATCGACCGCCTTGGTTAGTTCGGCACTGAGGAGCCAACTATTTATCATGGTCAGTGCTTTATGCTGCGTAAATGGCTGTGTGTATCGGAAGAGATTCGTATGGCGGCGGCTTGACATGTTTGAACTCGAAGGTAGGAGAAGTGGCAGGCGAACGCGCAGCATGCCTGATCGCAATGCGGTATAATCATTATGATTATCGAGTTTCCTTTTGCTTCGGTTGAAGGTCTCGGGACCAGGTCAGTGAGGACATGCGTCGTAGGTCCACCGCAAGTCTGCTACTTGACAGAAGTTGGTTGAGGAGGAATTGACGGTTTCCGTTTAGGTTCAGGTCATGGATATCCCTGAAGGCAGGCTAACTCGCCGGGCTTTGCGCTGGGGGGGCGCGTCTCGCCGAAAGGGGTTGCTCGTCCGAAGGGACTGTCCACAGCGCCGGACTGGCTGTGGCGTGCTCGTATACGGCGTCGCCTTGCAGCAGACATTGCATGGAGTTGGGGAGGGTTTGCCGTTTTGGTGTGGTGACAGCACGGGCGTTCGTTCGTTCTTGCTCTGACTTTCCTTGGGGTTGCAGCGAAAGCTAGAGGCAGGTGCTGGAGGCAGCGCAGCTCATGAACTCCCTGCTACAATGTGGGCGCGCTTGGCTTGTGAGTGAAAGCTGCGGGGCTTAAGTTGCCGGGTTTGTCAGGTGTTCCCCGCTGCATGATCCCTTCAGCAGGCGCAGGAGGGGACTGGGCCTTAGACTCCACCTTCGATGTGGTAGCCACCCTGGGTTGTCTGGATCAGGGGAACGCAGGAGATGGAGGCACAGGAGCTGCATGCATTTGCACCGTTAGTTGTTCGCTGCGTCAGGGCTGGCTTTCCTTGCTTTTCCCTTGCTATGTTCCGCTTCTGTGTGTATTGCTGGACATCGGGTGTTCACTGCATGCCACGTGCGCTGCTTTGCGTGACGTTCTCTTTGGTGGATCCGGAGGGATGTTGGCGTGGTCAGGTGTGCACGGCTCGCACCCTACACGTTGCCAACTGACTTGGTGCTTTGCTGGTCAGTTGTGGGGGGGAGTGCCAGTACCAGTGCCCTCGCCGTGCCGAAACCTCATTGGGGCCTGACAGCTGTCAGGCACCGTTGGTGTTTTGTCCCGTTGCGGTTCCCGAGCAGGTTGGTTGGTTATGACGTACTGGTGGTTGTACGGCAGGCGATCGTACGGTCGTTTGGGCTGCTATTTATGTGGCAACGCGAGCGAAGCTCGACGTTGTTCTCTTTCTCTCCAAGACCGAAGTGTGAGCTCATTGCCTTGCTTCTGAGCGATAGAGACAGCCACGGGTCATGTAACGTGACAGGATAAGAGGAGGGACCAGTCGCCGTCCCTGAACGGCGCGGCGATGCCTGGCATTCAGCACAGCTACTGTCAGCAATGTCAGCAATGGCGGTGTGTCTCGCTTGCGCGGGCAGGACCCGTTGCAGGTAGGGAATCCGGTGGTAGGCTTTCGCGAGCCTATGCTCCGTGACTCCTCAGCTAGGGCAGCGGACAAACAGGGCTGAGCGAGCAACCCAAAGTGCCAGTACCAGTGCCCTCGCCGTGCCGAAACCTCATTGGGGCCTGACACGTACGTGTGGTTGTGACCCCTGACCGCCTGCATCCGGGGCGCACAGGCCGCGATGTTGCATGTGCCGCTCGAGATAGAGCTGCTTCAAACCCTTCTCAAGTTCTCGTGCGGCAGCATCAGTCCCTCGGGCGCCCGTGAAGCCGCAACCCGCCCATAAATGGGACCGCATGGGACTCTCAACTGACAGTCTGCGTCTCAACGAAGAATCCGCATCTGAGACGGAGGTCAACGGTGTGCCCGAAGGATCCAACTAACGGTATCGTGTGGACCAAGCAACGTATCCACCTCCGCGCGCGCCCAACTGCCACGCAGCCCTAACACGCCCTCTGGCCGCCCTGGCCCCAGCCTTCGAACCCTGCCCCTCTACCCCTCTACCCCGAGCGAGCAACCGGGGGGCCCCCTGCCCTGCCCTGCATCAAGACGTCTGGCACCAGCGCAGAGCAGCACCAGCATCAGCAACAGCAACAAACCACCGCAGACAGCCGCAAAACTAATCGTTCGTGTAGTGGTACGGCAGTAGGCTTACCGTACACGAGCTCTGTGTGGCACATGACGGCGCCGCACCCACCCGCCCGGCAGCAGCGTAGTAACGGCCTTCCGACTCCCTGGAGGCTATACCCTGAGCGCGACCCTGCCTGCTCGATAGTAACTCCTGCTAAGCAGGCGCCGTACTGACTGGTCGAATCCGTGCCGCTTGCCCTGACTGGCCATTGGCCAATGGTCGGCCACAGCACAGTCGACAGCTGACTTCCGGACCCTCAAGTGCGGCAGGTACTGCCACCTCCAAGCCGACTAGGCCAGCGCAGCGCCATGTAGCCAACTGCATTTTCCCGAATGGCGCGGGTACGGCAGACATCAGGGTTCCAAAGAATCCATTCCCCTCCCGACCTCGACCTGCCCAGGAGATTTCTTCTCATCAGTGATACGGAATCTGACCGCCGGTCTCCCATTCGCAGCTCTGCCGGCTGCATGCCGGATTGCTGCTCGTCACTCTCACAGCCCGCTCGTCCAGCTGGCGTTGTCGTTCAGATCTGCCGTACCCCGAATCCGGTCAAACTCTGCGATCAAGTCGCTGTCAGACACGCCCCCAATGATGGGCATCTTGCGCTCCTGGGGGTTAAATTGGGGTTAAATTGAAAAAAGAATACAGGGATGGGGTGTTCCATGGCGCGGGCCGGAGGAGAAGTATTTTTTGAGGAATTCATATCATCGATACCATCAACGAACCATGGAACTGCGGAACCCTGCTGGCTGCGGGTGGCGCGGGTCATCGGTGACAGTTGGGGCATGTGCGCCAAGAGGTGCGACGGGGGGTCCAGGGTACTACAGCGGCGTGGCCACAGACCGCAGGCCGGAGGCCGGGGACAAGGCCAGCCAGTCCCGAGGGCGGGTGCCAGGCGAGGATGTTCGGATGTGCCAGGCAGGCAGCAAGGTACGGCAGGCCGGTGATGAGGTGGGCCCCGGGGAAGGGAGCGGCCGCCGACTGGTGGTGGGCTGCAATAATAAATTATTACTGTGTACGGCAGCGGCCACGGGCGCAACCGGGAGTCAACCCGTACGAACAACTACGGTACCGCACCTTGACGAATATGGATGGCTCGGGGGGCGGTACGACGTCGGGCCGACCGACGCCGGGCTCGACGTTGGGCCAGGTGCCTGAGCGGGGAGGGGAGCGGAGGGGGCCATGCAGTGCGCGGCGGCGGGGAGGGCGCGGCAGGCCCGAGGCCGGGGCCAGGGTAGTGTTGCGCCTCCCTGGGAAAAATCCGTGAAGGCCACCCATCCGCATCTTGCACAGAAGCCGGCGAGGACTCTTCCGCCGCGAAACCGCCGTCACGAAGCCCGCGCGGCGCCCCGGGGTCGACAGCGACCCATGGGTCACAGATGGGGCCCGCGGAGTCCCAGCCGCGGGACCCCCAGTGCGGGCCCCTTGGCCCTGTTGTCTCTCATCGCTGCCCCTAGGTGCTAGGTCCCTCCAGCGCATCACCGAGCCCACATGCTGCTCCCCCGCCCCCTTTCAGCGCACTTCTTCAAACGCCCCCGGGCGCCGTCGGGCCCGTCCACAGGGTGCTGCCGAGTGCGGCGCCCCTTCCCCTTTTTCCCCGAGGGGCGAATCAGTGCCTCGGCGGAGCCCACCTAGCTTCGGCGGATGAGTCTCCCAGGCGGTCGCGGTGCCGAAGTCGGAGGTCATGAAGTTGACCACCTGCTGCTCGCGCCGGGCTGGCTCCGGCTCGAGATTGGCGCCGGGCGGCGTGGCGGCGGCAGAATCCGCGGCCCTGGAGGTGGTTGAGAGGGGCGAGCCGGGGCTGTGCGGGGGGCTGCGGGACGGCTGAGCGGCGCAGCACTGCGGCTGTTGCTGGAAGGACCCGGCCAGCACGGCGAAGCTCCTGAGCAGCTGGCCGCCGCGACCGCGGCGCAGCTGGCTGCTCACCAGCGCGAACATTGTGTGAGTTGTGGAGTGCGAGGAAAGCAGAGCGGGCAGAAGGGACGCGATGGCGGTTCTCGCTGATGCGGCGGTAGGTCGCGCACGTCTGAGGACGTCTGGGCGCTGTTAAACCTCCGCGGAGCTGCTGTTGAACGATCGGGCGCAAACGCGCATGCAGCTGGCCACAGCGCGTATGTGAAGTGCGGTATTTCTTACTTCTTTAAAAAATGACCAATCCGCATCGGGTTCCGGCGGCAATGGTGGTAATTTTCTTCTGCAGCACGGAGCACGATCCTGTGCGGCACCGGACGGTCCGGTGACGTAGCCGTCATCGTCACCGTCGCCGCGACGAACGTCTGCATCAGTTTGAATTTGCGATTCGTGTCTAATAAAGAGCTTGTTAGTCACCCAGGATGATCCTCATGAAAAGCGAACAGCAGGCTCACGGCCATCTCAGCATCCCTACCTCTTTTCAACCCCCTCCCTGATGGACTGCTCACGAACCTCTTCCCTCACGACCGTCACCGCTAATTTGCCTTACTTGCATTACATAAGGACCAGAAACGAGGAAAGAACCTCCCACAGCAAGACGTCGGAATGTCGCGCAAACGCTGTCAGGAGTCAAAGCGCCAAACCGCTCTCGAGACACATGCAAAACATCGGTTCCTGGCACAACCGACCAGTCATCGCCGACGTAACAATCAGGGATTGCCGGAATCCTCTGCCTGCGCTGCCTGTGCCATCCTCTGCCCCACTTGCCCTGCATCCCCGGTCCCCGCCCCTGCCGCCCCCGGCCCTCCCGCCCCCGCGGTCGCATTGGCAAGCGCCTGCTGCAGCTCAATCTCGCGGATCCGGTTGTTGATGTACCGCTGTCCGTAGCAGTTCACCGGCAGCCCTGACGTGCGATACGAGTACAGCTCGTAGCAGGTCTCCGAGGGCATGATGGCATTGTAGTACATGAACTTGCCTGCGGGCCGGGCCGGGCCGGGACGGATCGCTGACGTTTCCCCGCTCGGAACGTCGGCAAGGTTTTTAGTGGTGATAGGGTTGGGTGGTTAGGTAACGGGTTATAGAGTGTTAAAGTGGTTGGGTGGTTGACCGGGCCGTTGGGTGGGTGGGTGTCCGGCTGGACTGCGTGGTGGATTACGTGTACAGCAGCGGCCCTGGGGGACTTCTTACCCTTGGGTTACGTGCCAGGGCCCCATGTGGCTGTACCCTCCCTGTAGGGTCCTAGGGCCCAGTGTAGGCACAGCGACTGATGGTGTGCCACAGGACCTGGGGCCCAGGAATCGGTGGTGGCTATCCGGGTGGAACCGGTGGTGCGGACCGCGCCAGGGCCCAGGTACCTGGAGGGACATCCGACCTGCAGCGGGATCCACAGACCGCACCCAGGCGAGCCACCGCTCCAAACAGGTACCACCCCCTGCAGCAAACCCTCCCACGGAGCCCCACCTGCGCACAGCTTCAAGTCGCAGCGTGTGGCGGTGTCGTTGGCGCAGGGCGAGCGAGTGACCTGCGGGTCGCATCGGTCCAGGGAGCACGTGGCCGCCTCGCGGCCGGAGCACTGCCCGTTGATCTGTCCGTGATAACGAAGCCCCACAGCGGTAACGAAAGGGTGGGAGGGCAACCAGTCAAGCGAACGGCCGCATCGGTCCGAGCGGTACAGGAAGACAGGTGCCGGCCATCCATCCACCCACCCACAACCACCGTAGTCAGCCACGTCACCACCCACAACCACCGTAGTCAGCCACGTCACCAGCTCACCACCCACAACCACCGAAGTCAGCCACGTCACCACCCACAACCGCCCTGTCGTACACACCTGGTTGACCATGTCAGCCGCCTCCGGGAAGGCCGGGTAGAAGGTGCAGCCGGTGCCGCCCAGGGGCCGCCGGATGGTGTGGTAGGCCCGCTGGAACATGGCGTAGTAGTAGCCGCCGCATGGCCCGGGGTCGGCTTGCAGGAAGAACATGTAGCGCTGGCCGCCGGTGAGGGCGCAGGGCGCCGAGTCCGGCAGCACGGGCGCCTCCATCAGCAGCAGGCAGTCGCCCAGGTCCTCACTGTTGTTGCGGCACCGCACAAGGCCCTTGTGGACGCACTGCAGCCCGATCACCACGTAGCTGGTGTTGCTGGGGGGCCGCGGCGGCGGGGAGGAGGGTGCTGCTGCGCCGGGGACGAGCGGGTCGTCCGGCAGCGGCGTCAGAGTGCCGTTGGGGTGGCACTGCCCCGTCCCCGCGCCGGCGGCCAGAACGACCCCTACGGCCAGCGGCCAGCGTGAGGGAGGCGTCAGTGGAATAAGGCCCACGCGCGCGCATGCGGCGGCATGCGGTGTCAGCGCCCGCATCGCATCGCGGCATGACATGCCAGTGCCACGCGTAGCACGTTCGTCATACCAGGTATCGTACATATAGCGATGGCTTGCGCCTGGGTAACGGCCTGTCGGGGCTGACCCGCGGCCGCTGCCGGACTAGCTAGCTGGCACCATTTCGGTGCCAGGGACCCCACGGGTTTGCGCCGCCGGGGTGTGCCGCCGCGCGAACGGGTGTGGGGTGTGCTGTTGTTGTACATACGACATCTGACCGGCCCTGACACTGGCCAAGGGCTGCTAACCTAGCCCCAACGGAACGGCCACCGAAGTGCCTTGCGGGGAAAGGACAGGGGAGTAAGGGGCCGCGGCCCCCTCTTGCTAACCCTAGAGATGGTGCGCGCTGCAGAGCACGGCGGTAGCTCTACGGGCAACAAGAGGCCTCAGCCATGCCGCCTCGTCGCCTGGGGGGTGGGGGCCCCTGCAGCGCCGGTGCCTCGTGGGCCTGGGCTGGCTGCCCCTCCCTGCAGCGCCCGGGTGCGTGTGCCGCCAGGATGACCCACATCCCGCACCCCACATCGCAGATGCATGGCGTCCACATCTCTAAAACAAATGGTGTCCCGCATAAGGAGGCCTCCTGCATGTGGCCCGACCCACATCACAAGAAAGCGGAATAGCGGATCCCCCACCCACCCACCCACCCACCCGTCACAATAATCTCCGCCATGTTGGCGAGCGCCAGTTGGGAGGTGCTGATAGGCACATCAGCGCACTCCTGCCGCAGCACCGGCTGTGCTGACTGCCCCCCCTGGGGCTGCTGTTGCTGCTGCTGAGGGGCTGGCTGCTGCGAAGGCTGCGAAGGCTGGTCGGCGCCCTCAGGTGCTGGCGTGTCGCCCACTCCTACTACCTGCTGCATTCCCGCCGACGGATCCTCCTGCGTCTGCTGCGTCTGCTGCCGGGGGTCGGACTCTTGGCCAGCATCAATTGGCTGCAAAGTTTCTTGCTGCTGCCCCTGTTGCTGTTGTTGCTGCTGTTGTTGTTGCTGCTGCTGCGGCTGCTCCGTCAGTTGGCTGGGCGGGTCATTCGCAGACTGCTGTTCTTGCTGCTGCTGCTGCTGCTGCTGTTGTTGCTGCTGTTGCAGCTGTTGCAGCTGCTGCAGCTCCCCTGCTAGCGTGCCCTCGGGCGACGATGCATCCTGGGCTTCTGAGGGCGTCCCGTGTGTGGCCAGCAGCACCAGGAGCGCCAGCCCAAGGAGGGGGAGGTGAGCCGATCGACCCGGTGCCCCGGTGGGTGAGCGGCCCATGAGGGTGTTCGGGGTTCGGGAAATCAAGTGCAGCGCGGCTGGGAGGGTAGAGGCCTGGAGGGGCCGGGATGTGGGCGGGTATGGGAATGCGCGTGGCAGTCGGACGTGCCTAGAGCGCCCAACCCACGCAGACCGGTTGAACGCAGCAATGCCAGAGATAACGAGCTATATGTTTATGGCAAGTGTTCGAGATGGAAGTTTGGTCGCAGCCTGCCACCATCGCGGCTGCGGTTGGCGTCCTGCACCCCGAGGTAACGGAAAGGGCCATTCCAAGAAAGCACAGCCAATACTCTGAGGCGTTGGTAATACGAAGATTCATAGATATCATGATGATTGTTTATATGCTGATGAGTATAATGCAACAACCGTTTTGGCGCCTGCCACGGTCGGCAGGCCTCGGTTTGTCCGTCGTGTCAACGTGAGCACCTTGCCGCGATTTGCCCATATGCTTCACAGATTGTGCTTTAAGTGGCAACACATGCTGACTCTGATGCTAGTGCGCAACACTTGAACGGTCAGGGATAGTCACGTTCACCGCGTTATGTTGCTGACGTGTGAGATCACTTTAATTAATCAGATAAATTAATTGAATGACACATTCCTTGCATTGTCCTAACCAGGAACCCCGTGAACGCGTTCGGTTGACCGATCCCTAGCCGCTCGGCCGACAGTCTCTGGCAGCCGATCATAAGCCTTCTGAGGAAGCTGTAAAAGTTGTGAATCGTTCAAGAAAATTGTGCTTGATTTCGCACAATCAAGTAAAAGAAAACGCCCCACACAACGCACGAATTCACCCGCAACGACGGCAGACCCCGGGTTTGTTCCGCGGATTTAGTACTTTGCGTTGCACAGAAGTGCTCTTGTCACTCGTCAAAATTTTAATATTCAACAAATTTCAGGGCCTCGGTGTCCAGGGGTTGACGGCAAGGGTCCAAGCGCTGTGCCGGAGGCAGACAAACACATCACAATATCGACCAATAAATAATTTAAAAAGTTAAATTTATCCCAACTTATACGAGTCGCCTGTCTGACGATAGCCTCACTTCGTGTGTTTGTCTTGCGCGTAGTTCCGGAGCCAACGAACGCTGGCACACGCTAGGCACACGCCCCCTTGCATGAAGCTTGCGCCGCATCGCTCAATTCTTTCTGATTGATAATATTAGCTAGGCAATACATACTTGCCTGTTCGGCATGGCAGCCGATTGCGCAAGAATTGTCCCAGCTCTAGCAAGGGAGTCGGTCGTCTGCGTTCTCTCATCGCGTCTAAGGGCTGATACAATCAAGTGATAATCAATACTTATTTTCGGCTGACGGCGACGAGCGCAGCGGCTCAGTACGCGTCCCCGACGGCTTGCACGCGTACACTTGCTGTTTTTCACACTCAGCGCCGTCAGTCCGACATCCCTGGCGGCCCAGCTTTTGATTTCCCTGACGATTACGATTTTCATTGGTTCATCCTTGAACCATGTCGGGGTTCGACAAGTACTTCTCGGTGTTGGCGCTGTTCATCCTTTTTAGGGAAACTATCGAAGCGTCCATCATTTGCAGTGTGCTCCTACAGTTTCTCAATCGATCCAAGCCTGCATTAAAGAAAGCAGGTGCGCGACGGTGTTGTGTCTCAGTTTGTGGACGGCCGCGGACGGGCCAGCCCTGCAAGCGGTTCGACTCGGGAACCTTTGAATCCCACCCTGCGCCAGGCAGCCGCCATCCACAAAACCTCCATCGAAATATTGAACTATTTCCTCCTCCATGCACTGACTCGCCCCGCGCCACTGCTGGTTGGCCCGCCGTCCGTCCTGCGCTGCCAACGAACAGTATGGTGGGGAGTGGCCGGCGGCGTGGGCGTCAGCATCATCTTCGGCGTCATCTTCATCGCCATCTTCTACACCGCGAAGGAGAGCCTTTTCGCCGGCAAGAACCGTGATTGGTTCAAAGGAATCATTTCGTGGATCGCGGCGCTGCTGATCACCATCCTGGGTTTCGCGATGCTGCGCTTCCTGGGCTGGGAGGCCAAGTGGAAACGGAAGCTCGCGGCGGCCATCAAGAAAAAGGTATTGACCGGGAGGGGGAAGCTGTCCGGTTCTCAAACCTCCTCGAAAGGTGTAGCGTTGGAGCAGCGGCAGCGGCGGTCGTGGACGTGAGACGCGGGGGGGGGGGGTTGCGAACGCGGGGTTCCAAATCTGCCACGCCACCAGCGCTTGGAGTACTGCACTACAGGCGGCCGTACACTCTGACCAATAATGAAGTAGGCGGTACATGATCGTCGAGTCCAGTTTCCTGAGGGGCGAGGTCCGTCCCGCCCTCCTGAGTCCCCCCGAGCTGCGTGTCAGTAGCGCCCCCGCTCCCCGTCATGGCGGTGCATCCCCCTCCCCTCCCGTGTGGGTGCAGGGTGTCGCGACCAACGATGCCGACGCGGCGGAAGACCCCCCGGCGGTGTCCAGGGAGGGCGCCGACGCCCCCGACCCGGCTGCGCACGATCCCGCTGTGTCCTCGGAGGGCTCTGGGCCCGTCACCAACAACCCACTCGCAGCCCTCCGGATGCCTTCCGCGGCCGCAGCCGGTCGGGACGCGGACCCCGCGCGGTCCAGCTCTGACGACGACGGCAGCCGGCCCAGCCCGCGGCGGCCGTCCTCGCCGCACCCGCCGCTGCCGCCGCCGCCGCTGCAGCCCCAGTCGTCCACCATACAGCACCACTCCAGCCTCCTCACCTCCCCCACCGCCACCTCCTCCTCCTCCAGCTCCGCCCTGGCCCTGAAGAAGGGCGGCGCCGACGCGGACGGCGGCGACGCGGCGAAGCACGCTGCGGTGGTGGCGGACGTCGAGTCCGGCGGCGTCGGCGGCGTTGGCGACGGCATCACCGGCATCAAGCTCTCTACGGACTCGGACACGGAGGAGGAGGCGACGGCGCAGGTCGAGAGCACAGAGGACCCGGTGGACCTCTCCCCCGCGACCCGCAAGGAGAACCTGAACATCTGGCTGCTGGTGTTCACCACGGTCGTGCGCGAGGGGATCGAGTCGATCGTCTTCCTCGGCGGCCTGGGCAACGTCAAGCTCACGGCCATCCCGCTGCCCGCCATCGTCGGCATCATCTGCGGCTGCCTCGTGGGCGTCTTCCTGTACTACTCCGGCAAGCAGGTGAAGCACATCAAGTGGCTGGTGATCATCATGGCCATCATCATCTTCTTCATCGCCGCCGGGCAGGTCTCGATCGGCACCGACGCGCTGATGCGCGCGGGCGCGTTCGGGTACTGCTCGCCGTGGCTGGACGAGCGGCCGTGGTACATGAGGCCCGTGTACGACTGGTCGAAGTGCTGCTCCGATACCGACCCAACCGGCAGAGAACCAACCGACGTGCAGAACCGCAAGCGCTTCTTCGCGCTGGTGCGCGCGATCTTCGGGTACCAGGACAAGGGCACGCCCACCGAGATCATCGCGTACTGCTGCTACTGGGGCCTTCTGTTCATCATCATAGCTTGGAAGGCCTGGCGCGGGACGCTGCTGGACGCGGACTACAAGCACACGCGGGCGATGAAGGCGTTGGAGGAGGAGGAGAAGAGGAGGGCGTTGGAGGAGGAGGAGGCGCGGGAGCGCGAGGCGGCGCTGCTGGAGGGCGGCGAGGAGGCGCTCAAGGCGGTGGTGGCGCAGCAGCAGGCGGCGGCAGAGGCGCGGAGACCGCTGACGGAGAAGATGTGCCGGGCGTGCGGGGTGTACCGGCTGCGGGACTGGTGCTCTGCGCGGTGCTGCGGCGTCGGTGGCGGAGAGGGCAAGGGCTGCAGCTGGCGGCTGCGTTTCGCACGGGGCAGCAGCAGCAGCGGCAGCCAGTAGGGACCTCGGATCAAATACTGCACCCTCGCCCACAGAGGTGTGGTTATCTCTTGATCTGATCTGATCTGATCTGATCTGGCTACCGTACAGCATCACACGCATAGGCAGGTTAGCATCCCGGCATCAGCATATGCGATCAGCAGTTGACACTGCCGGCAAATAGCAGGTGGAAGATCGGCCGCTCCGCTTCCTTCCGGGCGTCGAGCTGCGGCTGTGTTCCGTGCTTTGACGTGCCACCCCAGAGAGGGACGGAGAGGAGGGAGGCTACGATGGCTGTGGCGGGGCCTGGGGGAAGGGTATTTATTAGGTATGGATCGCTTGCGGGGGATATATAATGCGAAGGGATGGATATATGCGGGATTCGAACCGTGATTTGACAAGATGGTCGCTGGCGCGCAGTGGGCCGCTCGGGCACCAACCGCATGGCGGGCTGTAACGCAGGGAGGCAGGGGAGGAGCAGGGCGCGGTCCCTGGGAGGGAGGCGATGCGATGACGGCTCGGGTGTGTGTGTGTGTGTGTGCGCGCGCGCGTGTATGTGTGTGTATAGCCAAGGCGCGGATGGCTGTACACAGACGACTTGATCTCCAGAGTGCTCGTGCGGGATGGTGGACAGAGCCCGCCGGGTGCGAGGAGGCGGCGCGAACGCGCGGGGTGGGAAGCACGTCAGCTGGCGGGCGAGCATGGGACCGAGCCGGCCGGGGGGGGGAGGAGCCTCCGACAGGAGGGGGTGGCGCCGCTCGTGCGCAGCATGAACCCCTCGTGAGGGCGGGGAGGGCGCATAATAATGAACGATCCACCGGGCGGCATGGGTCAACATATGGGGAGGGTGATTCGCGAAGCAGCTGCTGCTGCTGCGGATGTTGTTGATGGTGTCGGGGCTGATGTTATGATGGGGCAGGGTAGGTACGGCGCCTGCCGGAGGGGAGGCGGCCGTAGTTGAGCGGTGCATACTCGAGCCGGCGAAACCGCCGGATGCAATTTTGCGAGAGCTGCCCAGCGTCTGCATGGGGTTTTCCGTGCCTCACTTGGTCGCAACCCCCCGGTAATGACTGCCTCCCACTGACTCTGGGGCGTTGCGGGGCGCGTGTGTCGCCTGTACGGCAAGTACGACAGATGCGAGCGTGGAGTCAGACCCGGCAACCGCGGCTGCGGCTCGCCGCGCGATGCCCAACGGAAGGCGCGCAACTAAAGGGCTGCCTTTCTAAATTGTTGAACGCAATTCGTGAACCTGAACCCACAATTGCGTTCCTGTGAAGCAGGTTTCGCGACACTTGCGTTCGTGAAGACTACTGGCCGGGGCGGGCTGTTCCGGCGCGGCTGGTTCGATGCAACTTCCAACAAAGCTGGCTGGAAATGGCCGAGCCCTGGCCCGGTCCTAGTGTGCTGTATCGCTGACGAGTCCTGAGCTCCCGAGTCGTGACATTCATCACCTGCTCGGACTTTGTTGACGTTGCGGGCCCGCTGGGGTGCGCCTCCTTGCACAATTGCGTTGTCAAAGTTGTCTGACTGACACGCTTTTAATCACGAGAATGCGCATGTCGGAGCCTGCCTGTCGGAGCCGCATGGAGCGACTCGTAACATGTTGTACCTGGCAGTCCGTCATATGGGCGGCAGGTGACGTCCCGTACACACAATGTATCAGGCCGGCCTTCAGGACCTCGCCCTTCCATTGCGCATTGTTTTGCTAATTCTCACCCATATCATTTTGTAGCACCTTCGAAGCAAGTCAATCCCAGCCAAACGAATCCCAGCTGCTCTTCCGGGACGCATCGGAACGTTTCCAACCACCATCCTACGTCAGCGTTGGTGTGGGCGACTTGGCAGCCGGGAAGAAACCTGAGCGCGAGCCGCGTTCAAGCCTGTTGCTTTGCTGAATAAAGAAAAGGAAGGACGGGCCATGTTCGTCAGCAGCTAGCAAACGTGCGCCATCGCCATCCGGTCCAGGTCCAGCAGGGATCGACGCATCCAGACGGGAGGGGACGTCGCAGGAACGCGCACGCGTTCGGCTCGCACCCGCGCAGCACCGCACCGGCGGCTGCCGCCGGCACGCAAGTTAACTTGAGCAAGAAGCTTCCCAGGACTGATGGAGGGCCCAGGGGCACAAGATCTTGGCGAGGTAGGTGACTATGGCCGGACTGCGGCGCGCGTGCGGGTCCAGTGCCCAGGGACGCGGCATCCGAATCCCTCACCCAAGGTCAGGTCAGGCCCGCGCGCGCGCGCTGGCATTGGCGCGCAATTCCGAGGCACAGCACAGCGCATTTGATCTCGTCGGTGCCGGGTCTATTAGCAACATATGGCATTTCGCCGCGGGCGCAGGGACCCATGAGCGGCGCAGGCGACCCATGGGTCGGTGCTCCAGCACCGGCGCGGCCCGTCGTTCGTCGCGGTCGCCATTCCGACGGCCATTCGACGGCCATCGACGCGGAGGTCTCAGACCGATCCGGACTCGAAGCGGTCGATGTCGATGGCGAGGACGTCGTCCGAGGCGCAGGTGCGCCGAAATCCCTCCGCGGAACGGGCAGTTCGCGGTGATCTGCACGTCAGCGGGTTGGTGGCGTTCGGGTGCCGTGGGTCATTTCGGACCCCTGGACGACGCATCCTACTCTAGGGTTTCAGACTATGCCATGTCGCGATATCTGCGCCCTCGGGGCGAGGGGTCGCGCCGCGGCAGCCCTCACACGCGAAGCGATGATGCACCGTATGAGGAGGAGGTTGGGCAGAGGCTGTCGGGGGCGTGGGGGCGGCGGGGCGATGTCGGCGATGTGCGCACAGACACCCCCATTGCCGTCGCTGCGGTAGGCGGGCGGGAGAGGGGCCTGGCACTGGGTGCTTAGCCTGCCCTGCTTAGGCTGCCCTGCTTAGCCTGCCGGCGGTCGCGTATAACACCTCGCGAGGATGTGCGGTTGGCTTGCGATCGGTGGCTGCTGTGGAGTGTGGACTGAGCTGCCGGGGAGGGCTGATGATCTGATCGCGACCACCGACAGGGCCGGCGGGCGGGTTGCTGGCGGGTTGCTGGCGCCGCTGCTTCCCTGCCTCACGTGGCGCGGGTGGGATGTGTTCAACTGCCTGAAAGCGTCCCGGCGTGGATGGGTGGATGCGCTGCTGTGAATGGGTGGCCGCGTACCGCCGTACCTCCGCGGATGAATGACTAATGGGGACGGGAGGTTGGGAGTCGTGGCTGACGGACCCATGGGTCTCTGGGTCCGCGCAGGCGGCACGGGAGAGTCGAGGGCGGAGGAGGGAGCTGTGGCGCTGCAGGCGTCAGCGCCTGGCGGCGGCGGCGGCGGCGCCGCCGCCGCCGCGCCCGTACGGCCACCCGTCGAGGCGGAGTTGGGTCCTGCGGTGGATATCGACATCTTGTACGGCATGCACGACGCAGCGGCGGCGGCGGCGGCCGCCGCCGGCGCGCTCGTGCACGCGCTTGGGGAGAGCGTCCCACGGGCCGCCAACATCGCCGAGGCCGCCCTGGACCCGCGGGGTAAGTACGACTTGAGTACGACAGTTGCGACCACATTCGTAGATTGCATTCAACACGCAGCGTTTTTTCCTCGCTGACTTACTATAATATCTGCCGTACATGTGCCGTGCGTGGCAGCCCCAGGATCAGAGGGGCATGCTATGACAATCGTAACGGCCGTGTCCGGCTGTCCACTGCCGTAGCCCGTCGATCGACACATGACAGCCTCGAGCACCCCGGCCCCACCCCACCCTGGAGCCCTGCCCCGCGCGCATCCCTAGGGGCATACATGACCACGACCCTAGGGGCATACAAAACACGTCGTCGTACAGTGCCTTCCGATTTGCTGGAAGCCCTTTTCTCCCATCCCTCTCCTACGGCGGGGCCCTCGGATTCGGCCCCGTACGGGACATTCATTGGTGACGCCCCTGTCGCTGGTCGGTCAGGCACGGTTGACTTCGACTCGGCGCGTCACGGCAGCGGCAGCCACGTCAGCGGCCCCTGCGACATGTCCCTCGCGCGGGGCGGGGCGGAGGGGCCACGAAAGGAGCCTGCGGCGGCCGCCCCCTCGTCCTCAGTGGCGGAGGTCCTTACATCGGGCCTGCCGTACGAAGCCCTCGCGAGCCCGCCATCCATCTCAGCGCCGACATCTGGGGAGACCACACCCGTGGTGATGCCGTCACCGCGCGGGGCCGGCGGCGGCGCCGCCACCGCCAGCACCGACGCCGCCGCCGCCGGCGGCGGCGGCGGATCTACGGGCGGCTGCTGCGAAGGCGGCCCCTGGGGCAACATCATGGCGGATCTGCAGCGTCGACAGAGCCACCCCGCGCCCAGTGAGCTGTGTGCGGCCAGTCGCTGTACGGCACCGTACGGCAACTAATGTCCCGCTCTCTCGCCCCCCGGCGCCATGCGACGTGGCTCCTCAGATCCCGAGGGGGAAACACCGGGAGGGTAGTGCCTTGCTGTCGGTCGTGAGAGGCGGTGTGTAAAAGAGGACTGAGCCGCGAGAAGCGAAGTCCAGCGTATCAGGCGATGTAGGCGAAGGAAGTAGATTACACCCAAAGTACCCGGAACCCGAATCCCGAATTACCGACAACGAGATGGTAGTGAATGGTGACGGCGACGTAGAGGCGGTGTGTGTGTGTGTGTGTTCTTAGACATGGCAGAAACAGGTGTGCGTGACACATGAGGGGCCGAGTAACGCCCAAACATTTGCCCGTATGCGTATATGATATACCCATTGCACGACCCATGTAATGAATAGAAGGCTACGGTGTCGGAAGAACGCTGTCAATTTGGGGTGTGTGTGTGTGTGTGAGAGAGAGAGCTTTTCGCAGCAGCCTGCAACGCGTGAAGTCGTACGTCCACATGTGTGTGTCGCCGGGTCCCCGGCTCATGATTGCCACCCTCGCCCTGCCTCTCCTGCCTCTGCTGGCAGTGAGCCATCTTGACGCCTCGTCCTGCCCCTCCGGCCCCTGCCTCCCTCCTCGTTGCCTCCCTCCTTCCTTCCCTCCTTCCCTCCTTCCCTCCTTCCCTCCTTCCCTCCTTCCTTCCCTCCTTCCCTGCCCGCAGTCTCCGAGTCCGCGGTGTCCGTGGCCGCGTCCTCCCTGGAGGTGGACCGAGCCTCCGACTTCGGAACGCCCACACAAGCCGACGCGGCCGCCCGGGCCACCGCCGCCGCCGCAGCCGCCTTTGCGGTCCCCCTGCAACCGCCGCCGGCAGCGCCCGGGGCACCGGTGGCGGCAGCGGCAGGCCGCCTGGTGCCACCACCGCGGCCGCCGCCGCCACCGCCGCAGCAGCAGCCGGCGGAGGTCCCCCGGCCGCTGGGCGGTGAGAGGTCCCGGCGACCCACGGGACCTCCGGGCCGTGGTGGTGGTGGTGGTGGTGGTGACGGCGGCGGCGGCGGTGTTGATAAGTGGGGCGAGAGCGAGGGTGACGGCGGGGAGGTGGATGCTGGCGAGATGTCAGGGAGCTGGGGGCGGGGGTGTGGGGACGGGGGCGGGGGTGAGGAGCTGGCGGTGCTGGGGGGCCAGGTGCTGCCGAGGGCGCTGGTGGCGGCGCAGCATCAGGTGCGGGGGGTGGGGGTGAGGGGGTTGGGGAGAGGGTGCGTGTCGGGGGGGGGGCGGGTCGTGTTGCGGGTCTCCAGCGGGCTGGAGGAGGTCTGCTCTTCGGGGGAAAGGGTACGGTACGCGGGCTTTGGGCAACGGAGCGCGGGCTGGGGGCCGGGGCGTGTTCCGGAGGGGGGGGGTGGAAGCCTGCTGCCAGCAGCGAGTTGTCCCGGGGCCGAGGGGACCACCGAGGGCCCACGGGAGGTGGGTCGACGGAAGGTGCCCAACACCCCACTGCACCCCACTGCACCCCACTGCACCCCAATGAAGACTAAGCTCCTTTCACCTTACTCTTCGACTTTTAGGTTGACGTTGGGAGCTAGGGCTCGTGTGCATTTTAACAGCCGCCAGCGTTCCGACACTTCAGCGACCGCATGACCGAAGTGGCATTAGGCAGATTTCTTTCGATTCGGTGTTGATTACTTCAGTCACTAATTGTCAAGGCCTACAAGCGGTGGAGATCCTGGTACAGTCGAGTCTTTATCGGATATTCGCTCTGGCAGCAGCGCAGTATAAATATGTCTACCAATTTCCTCTACCCCACTCCACCCCACTCCACCCCACCTCCACACCCCACCACACTACACGGCTGTCCGGGCTTCCGTTCGCTCTTCACCCCACCGCCCACCTAGCCATACCGGTCCCCACCCGCCCGGCCCACCTGCCCCGCAGGCGGAGGTTCACGCGGAGGCGGCCCGGGCCGCTGCGGTGGCGGGGGCTCTGGTGCACTGCGGCCAGGGGGTGGGGCGGGCGGCGGAGATGGCGCGGGTGGTGGTGCACCCGGGTGGGTGAGCGGGTGGGTGGGCGGCGCGGGATGGGGGGCGGAAGGTGGGGCGCCGCGGGGGGCCCGTGTGGACGGGTGCTGCCCTGCCCCCTCCGTGTGGTAGTGAGCGTGGGGTCTTCGCGCCGGGGTGGGCAGTCAGCGCGGTGTGTGTGTTTAGTTAGAATTGCAACCCGCCCGGTGTGTGTTCCCAAATCATGTCCCCCTCGTGTTGTCCCCCGGCGCATCCCCCTCTGGGCAGTGACTCTTGTCCTGTGTTTTTTGCCGTACAACCCTCGATGCCGGCCCGCCTCCCTGGACACCGCACCAACGGCACCTGTCCTTCCCGGCTGACCCACATGCCCCTCCCCCCCCCCCACACGACACACGACACATGACACACCGCTTCAGATGCGGCTGTGGACCGCGACTCTGCGCTGCGGGGTCTGGCCCCCGAACGGATGTCCCCCGGCACCTTGGAGGAGGCGGACAGCTCCCTGGAGCTGATGACGGGGGACATGGCGGGGCAGGCGGCGGCCGCGGCGGTGGGCGCGGCGGCGGCGGAGCAGCTGCTGGCGGCGGAGGGAGGCGAGTACGGGCTGCGTGGAGGGGTTGAGGACGGCGGCAGGGACGTCAGGCTATCTGGTATAGCAGATAAGCAGTAGAGGTGCTGTTGGCAAGGGCGGGGACGGAACTGGGGGGGGAGAGGGGTGGAGTCGCGGAGACTGCGCGGCTCCGAACCGGTGTGTGCCGTACCAGGCATGGACTGGTGTGAAGTATAGTATCTTGCGGAGCCGTACCAGCCGTCCTTGCCGTACATTGATTGCACCAGGATTGCAACCAAACCGCCGTACTGCATGTACTGCCCGCAGAGTCAGCGGGCCAGGTCGACCCACGGGTCCGTTACGACCGTGCGGTCGCGGCGGCGGCGGCGGCAGGTGAGAGCGGAGCCCGCCACCGCCGATCTTCTTACGACGCGGCCATCAATACCTGTAGCTAAGCTCCTATGCCCCAACTACATTCCGTCTCTCAATCTTGTTTCTTGTCGCATCAATCCATTTTAGTCAGCATGTGGCGATAAGGATCACACACCCAAGCACGAGGCGCATCCCTTGCCGTATCAAGCAGTCCACAGGCGTCAACAGACACGCACGACAAGAGTACGACAGTTGTTATGCATTGTACTGCCGTACCAGCCGTCGCGGCGACGGCAGAGCGGCGCAACCAAACCCCGTGTGTGCGCCTCAACACGGCACCCTGCCGTACACCGGCCGTGGACGGAGAGATGCCGTACTCCCCCCGTCCCCTTGTCCCTGGCTGCAGCGCAGTTTGAATGTGTCCACCCACTTCCCACGGCCCACACTTGCCTCACACCGCGCCCCCGGGCGCACTGCACCAGCGCATCAAACAATAATGCGGATGGCCTCTTGCGACAGCACCCCACCGGCCCGCCCTCTCCGTGCCCGCCTCTGCCGTCTGCCCCTCACCGCCACCCCGCACCGTGTCAAACCCACACCGCACCGCCCCCCCTTTTCCCCTCCTCTCCGCGCAGCGGGCCTCCTGGCCGAGCAACTTGACACGGGCGAAGGAGGCGGCGGCCGCGGCGGCACCAGCGCCGCCGCTGACGCGGCCGCCGGCGGCGGCGGCGCGCATGTCCGCCGGGCGGCGCTGCTGGCGGAGCTGGCGCTGGGTGCCGCCGCCGCCGTCGACAGCGGCAGCGCGCACCGCCCCTCGGATCTGCTGCTACAGCCAAGTGTCGCCGAGATGTGGGACCTGCCGCCGCAACGCCGCCAGGCTGCCGCGGCCGCCGACAGCAGCGATGCTGCTACAGCCGGCGCCACAGCAGCCCGCGGCGGCGTTGCCGCGTCGAGCCCTCGAGCGGCGGTTGCAGCCGCCGCCGCCGACGCAGCCGCCGCAGCCGCCGCCGCCGCCGCCGCCGCAGTCGCCACGCCGTGGACGCGGTCGCTGGCGGCGCCGCCCAGCGGGCCCGGCGGGTATTATGCGGCTGTGGTGCCGAGCTCGCCTACGGTGGGCGCGGTAGCGGCGGGCATGGAGGCCACCCGGGAGTCGGTGGCGCGGGCGACGGGCCTGACGCTGCCGGGGGATCATGTGGCGCCTCCGCCGCTGGTGGGAGCCCCTGGAGCTGGGGAGGCGGCGCCGTCGGACGCGGCCGGCATCGAGGTGACCCTTGCCGTACTGCCGCCGACGGTGGCCCGCAGCTTTGCGGAGGCGGTTGCGGCGGAGCAGGTCGCGGCGGAGCGCATCGCGGCGCAGGTGGCCGCGGCGACGGGTGCGCAGCTGGCGGCGGCGGCGGCGGCGGCGGCGCTGCCGTCGGCGGCGCAGCCGCCCGCCGCGCTGTCGCGCGCCGCCGCCGCCGTGCACGATGAGGTTGCGGCCACCGCAGCCGCTGCCGGCGGGCTGCACTACGCCGGGCTGGCTGTACCCGAGGCGGCGCGGAAGGCGGAAGCTGTACGGCATGCGGCGGAGCGCGTGGAGGCGCACGCGCGCGGCGGCGGACGTGTGCCGGAGGCCGCCGCCGCCGCCGGCGGCGGCGGCAGTGGCTCACTGACCGGCAGTCCGCGACCCGTGGGTCGCAGGCTGTCGTGCATGCGCCGGTCGACGTCCCTCACGTGCGGTGAGGGGTCGCAGGAGGCGGCGGCGGGTGGCGGCAGCGGCAGCGGCAGCGGCAGCCTGGGCAACCGGTCCGTACGATGGGCGGACCTGGCGGAGCCGCCGCTGCCGCCGCCGCCAGATGCCGCCGCCGGCGCTGTGGCCATTGAAACTGCACAGCCGCCGGGCGCCATCGAAGAGGGCGCCTCCGCCGCGAGCGGCATACAGGTGCCGAGCTTCGCAGCCGTCGCGGATGTCGACTCCGCGGCGCTGTCGCACGTCGTGGGTAGCCCCGGGGGCGGCGGCGGCGGCGGCGGCGTCATGCACCGACCCATGGATCTGCCAACCTTTCCCAGTCTGTCAGACATGGTGGCGGCGGCGTCACCGCCGCTGACGCGACCCTTCCGCTTCCCGCCCACTCCCTTCGCCCGGCAGCCCCTGTCGGGTGCCCCAGCAGAGAGCGAATCCCCGGCTGCAACTGATGCTCGGGGTACGGCCGCCGTACCGGATTCAGGCGGCGGTGATGGCGGCGTCGCCGTCGCCGCCGCTGCCGTGTTGGGCTCCGAAGGGGTGCGCTCGCGGGGCTCCCTGGACGGATCGGAGGCGCTGTCGTCTGGCGGCGGCGGCGGCGCCGGCGGTAGCGACAGCGACAGCGGGGTGACGGAACGCGGCGCAGCCGAGGCGGAGGGCGGCCGCCGCGCCGGCGTGCAGCCCGACCGTGGCGCCGCCGGGACCTTGCACGGCATCGGCGGCGGCGGCGGCGGCAACGGCGATGACGACGATGACGGCGCGGAGTTCCACACCCCGCCGGACGTG
Source organism: Eudorina sp. 2006-703-Eu-15 (assembly GCA_003117195.1). Lineage (NCBI taxonomy): Eukaryota > Viridiplantae > Chlorophyta > Chlorophyceae > Chlamydomonadales > Volvocaceae > Eudorina > Eudorina sp. 2006-703-Eu-15. Next base: position 692,661 of record BDSI01000056.1, on the reverse strand, counting down.
ACGGAAGAGGAGTGTACTATCAGCATTGGCGACACGGCGTCGCCGTCGGCGTCGTACTACAGCCATGATGAGGCGCTGCCGGAGCTGCCGGACGTGTCGGAGGCGGCGGGGGCGGCGGCGGCGCCAGTGCCCATGGTAGGCCCCGCCGACGTCAGCGTCACCGGCGTCGGTGGTATAGATGCCGCTACTGACGATCATGAGCTGGCGGCGGAGGCGGCGGAGGCGGCGGAGGCGGCGGAGGCGGCGGAGGCGGCGGAGGCGGCGGAGGCGGCGGAGGCGGCGGAGGCGGCGGAGGCGGCGGAGGCGGCGGAGGCGGCGGAGGCGGCTGGGGATCTGTTGACTGCCAGCAGGGAATACGTTCGTGAGAGTGGCGGCTACGAGAGCGACGACGACACAGCCGAGGACTGGGGTTTACCGCTGGGGGACCTGGGGGTAGCAGGGGCGGCAGGGGGGCCCGGGGCGGCAGGGGCGGCAGGCGGGGAAGGGAGCCCGGCGGGCAGTGGCGGCGGCGGCGGCAGGTCTGACGGCGGCGCCGTCGCCAGTGGAATGGGCGGCCCGCAGCGGCCGATGGACGCGGGCGGGACGGAACCCGGGCCGGCGGCGCCGGCGGCGGCGGCGAGGGCGCCGGCGGCGAGGGCCCGACAGCCCTCGGCGGCCTCCTCGTCGGGCATCTTTGAAGACGTGCCCCTCGGTGAAGACGACGAGGAGGACGGCGCGGAGGCGGCGGCGGCGCCGCCGCCGCCGCCGCCGCCGCTAGGTGACTTCCGTCCGCAGGCCCCTCACTCGGGGGCCGCAGGGCCGGGGGAGACCACAGCGCAGGAGGAGACGGCGGCGGCGCCGCCGGCGGCGGAGGTTCCGACGACGACGGGTACCCGGGCGGCCACCGGGGGAGAGGACCTGGAGTGGAGTCCCTTCCGCAGCGGAGTGGGCGGACCCCCCGCCGCCGCCAGCCGAGGGCTGCTGGCGGCCAGCCTGGCGGCGGCCGTACCCGGTCCTTCGCCGCCGCCTCCTGCCGGGTCGGCCCCGCAGCGCCTGACCGCCGTCGGTCGGCGGGTGACGGCGCCCGCCATTCGTGGTTACGACGGCGGCGGCGGCGGCCGGCGCAGCGACCCCGGCAGGAGCAGCGGCGGTGGCGGACCGGAGGACATGCTGCTGGTGTCGTCGGCGCCGCTGGCGATGCGCTGGGCGGTCGGCGGCTGCCGACCGACTTCCGCCGCCGCGACCGCAGCCGCCGCCGGGGGTTCCTCCCTGCCCCTCCCTGGAGAAGTGGGCGGCGTGGCGGGCCGAGGGTGGATGTACCGCAGGCTGTCCAGCTCCATGTCGAGTGGCGCTGGCTCCGGAACCAAACATGTACGGATCGCGGTTCCGGATCGCGGGGAGGTGGTCGACCCAGGGGTCAGCAGCGGCACCAGCAGTGAGGGGGACGCGGACGGCCGCGTCGACGGCCGCGGTGGCGGCGGCGGCGGCGGCGCCGGCGGCGCCGGTGGCCGCCGCCGCCGCAGCGGCGGCGGCGGCGGCGTGCTGTTCCCGGATCTGGATCTGGATTTATTGGGCGTGGGTCCGGGCCTGGAGGAGGGCCTGCTGGCGCTGCGATCTCTGGGGCAGGATCCCGTGCTGCGCGGCAGCCTGGGGGCGTCGTGGAGCGGCAGTAACAGTAGCGGCGCCGGCGCCGGCGCCGGCGTCCGTACGCCGCCGCTGCGGCGGCAGCAGCAGTTGCAGCAGTTACTGCTGGTACGCGACATGTCTGGCGGTTCGGTTGATGGCAGTAGCGGAGCCGCGCAGGGGATGGTGGAGGAGGGCGGCGGCCGAACGGGAGGTACGGCCACGACCCATGGGTCCGTCGCGTCGACCCCACTGACCAGCGCCGGCGGCGCCGCTGTCGGCCGCGACGGCGGCTCCACGCCCGTCAACGACTCCAGTGACGACGTCCGGGACGAAGTGTATGACGAGGTGTACGACGAGTTACGCGCGCTGGCGGGTCCCGGCGCGGCGTCGGCCGTCGCGGCGTTCGACGCCGCCGCCGGTGGCAGTAGCAGCACGACGGACGTAATGAGTAATACAAGCACCTGGGGTGGCAGTAGCACCTCCGGCTTTACGCGGGACGACGGACCGCCCAACAGCAGTGGCGTCTGGAGCACGCCGCACATGAGTACGGCATCGTTAACCGCCGCCATGCCGGCGGCGGCCTCGGCGCTGCTGGGCAGCGGCGTCAGCAGCGTACGAGACTTCCTACGACAGCCCAGTACGGGGGCCGCGAGCAGCGTGAGCGGCCGCAGCGGCTACGCCAGCCCGCTGGGCGGCTTTGGCGGCTTTGGCGGCTTTGGCGGTCTTGGCGGCTTTGGCGGCGGCGGCGGGGGCGGCGGGAGCGGGAGCTACACCCGCCGCAGCAGCGGCGCACTGCTACGCGGTGTCCCCAGCAGCCCGGCTCGGCAGCAGATGATGCACCTGGACAGCTTCCTGCATGGTGGGTGAGGGATTCGGGTTGGGTTTAGATCTTAGATTTTGGGTTTTAGGTTTGGGGTTTTAGGTCTAGGTGTGGGGAACGGAGGGGCGGTCCACTGCAGAGATCCACAGACGCACTGACTCCATCACCGGGTCGTTTGGGAGTGCGAGCCCGGGGGAGTGTGTCGGCAAGCGGTTTGAAGTGGTTTCGAGGCAGTGGTCAACTCGGAGACCGGATGAACAAAGTTTATTCAGGCGTCCGACCCAGGACCATCACACGAGCGATGCCGCGCCCCTCCCTGCCCTTCACACATGGCCAACCACTTGAAAACCTTTTAAATCGTAACTTGCAGATGGTGTACATTTCGCGGTCTACAGCACCTTCCCTCTCTGTGCCTCCCTCTCCCCCCTCCCTCTCGGTCCCTCCCTCTCCCCCCTCCAGGCGGGGTCTCTGAGCACACCGCCGACCCCACCCCCCCGGTGATGCCCATGGGGGTGCCCGCGGCCCTGATGGCGGCTCACGACCGGGCGGCGGCGGAGGTGGCCACTGCGGCGAGTCTGGTGGCGCTGGGGGAGCCGGTGGCGGAGGCGGTGGGCCAGGTGGGGCGCCGATTGAAGGGGGGGTGGGAGCGGTGGTGGTGTTACGTACTTACGGGTATCGTGGCTCTGGATTGTCTCATCAGGTTTGGCGGGTGGCGCGCAGGTGGGTACGGTACATGGGTTGGGGCGGAGGACACCTGCCACACTGAGGCGCCGCGCGACCGCTTGTGAGGCCACACTCCCATTCAGCCACACAGACACACAGCCACACAGCCGCGAGGTGGCCCACAGTGGTGGCTGGCCTCAAGTCCTTTGGGGATGATGGCAGGTAGCCGTACGGTTCCGGAGCTGAGGCTACGGTTCCGCGGGTCTCCGGGTGCGCATCAGGATCAGGGGACGGGCAAGCCATCAAAGGGAGGAGACTGCAAGCACGCTGAGGTCGGGGTCCCTGCGCTGAGGACCCTGCGCTGAGGACCCTGCGCTGCTGGTGCTGCTGCAGGTGGAGGCGATGGCCGCGCAGGTGGAGGCGCGGGGCCGGGTGGAGGTGGAGGACGTCATGCCCGCGCTGCTCACTCCGGCCGTCGCCGCCGCCGCGGCCGCGGGCGCCGACATCGCCCTCACCCCCGCCGCCAGTCTGGGCCATGTCGCCCTCGTGGCGGACACCCACACCCACACCCCGCCGGTGCCGGTGCCAGTGCCCGCGGACGAGACGGGCTCGTCACCGGCACCTGCGCCGCCGGCGTCGCCGCTGCCTCCGCCGCTGCCGCCGCCGGTCCTGACAGCGATGGGCATCGCGGTCGAGTCCGTACTGCTGGCGGAGGCGGAGGCGCAGGGCGTGGGCGAGCTGGCGGCGCCGCCTGGCGGAGCTGACGCATATGTACGGCAGGCGTGGCCGCCCGGCGACGCTTCCGCCAGGGAGGCCGCCGGCGCCGCTGCCGACACGTCCTCCAGGACTACGCCCCGGCCGCCGGCCCACACCGCCAGTCGGGACCCCGCCGGAGTCCGCCGACTGAGTGTGTCGCTGCTGAGCAAAACCCTGGGGGGAGGAGGAGGAGGAGGAGGTGGTGGTGCCGTGTCGCCGCTGGAAGAGGTCTGGGAGCCAGCACGACTGGCGGAGGTGGAGCAGGGTTTGAGTGGCGGAGTGGCGGCGGCGGCGGCGGAGGCGGGGGCGGAGGAGGAGGTGCTGCCGGCGCCGCTGATGGACGAGGCGGCGGCGGTGGCGAGCCGGGTGGCGACGTTGGGTCCTCTGTGGGTTGCGGCCAGTCGGCAGGCGGCGGAGGCGGCGGCGCTGGTGGCGCTTGGGGAGCCGGTGGAGGAGGCGGTGGAGGCGGTGGTGGAGGCGGGGGAGGCGCGGGCGCGGCGGCAGGGGGCCGAGGGCGAGGGGGATGACAGTGACGCTGTGCGGCTGGGGGGGATGTCGGCGGAGGAGATGGCGGTGCAGCAGGCTGTCGAGGCGGCTGCAGTCGGGGTCTTCGGACCCTGACCGCGACGTAGGGAATGACGTACAGACGGCAGCGGCGGCGGCTGCGACCGGGGCCGCGGGACGTGTGACGCGGTTGGCACTTGGCAGCAGCCCCATGCCCCGGGATCATGCCGGCGGAGGGAGGGGGCTCTCGAGGGGTCCACCGAAACCATCACTGCGCGGGGACTGTGCGGGGAGGGGCGGGGAGGGGCGGGGAGGGGGCAAGGGTGATGGGAGCATCAGCCAGATGATCACGCCGCCGTACACTCCGACACCACGTGCGTGTGGGTTTGGACAGAGAACAACCCGCAGCATGTTTACGGTCGTGAGGGAAGCGTCCGTGTGTATATATGTGTGTGCGAGTGGGATGTGTCTGTCTGTGTGTGTTTGGGGTGGGGAGGGCCGGGGGCAGTCTCTCTGTGCCTGGAACATGCTTGGCGGCTTGCTGGCTTGCTGCTGCACCGCCTCGTGAGGTGGCACCCAAACGCCGACCAGCGGCATGAGCAGGGCGCAGCAGGCGCAGTGTTTGCGCCGCGGGAAGGGGGGGCGTATGATTTTGAAGACGCACGGCTGTGTCTGTGGCTGCGGCTGTGTCGTGTTCGTATTCGCGTTTCGGACCGCCCTATACCCCCCGGCAGCGCCTCCCTCTGGGCGTGCCACAATGCGCTCACCGCCCCCACGTCCGCGCACCAACACAAACCCAAACTCTAGGTCAAATCTCGCCGCACATTGCCCCCCGGTAGACGGGAGGGGACCCCGTATTCATGATGAGCTGGGTGGCGGCCGCGTCCCTCTCTTTACACAATAGTTCTTTCCCGCGCTCACACTGCCGTGCGGTAGGAGCCGCTGAGGGGATATGCTTCTAGAGAACTAGGGCATGATGGCTGAAATTCAGGCTGTGAAGGCGGTTGTTGTTGTTGTTGTTGTTGATGATGATGATGAAGCGCGAGTCCAGGAAGGGGGACGTGCGTTACGCAGCTTTTGAGGCGTGGGCTTCTGAACTGCTGATGTCCTCCCCGTCTCATCTTCGCCGCCTCTGACACGGCGGGGGAGGGGAGGGGAGGGGAGGGAAGGGCGAAGCGGAGCTGCATATGGGTGGCCATATCGGTCCTACCGGAATTCACTATTTGAATGTTTCACAAACACGCTGGTTGCGCAGCGCTTGTGGCGGGCTTCATGTGCTGTACATGCCGTACATTTTTCTAGGTCAACGAGGAGGGGAAGCGTGTAGGTCGGATTGATACGGATACATACCCACGGGCGGTATCGCGCCAGGGCAACTTCGAAGCGTGTGCTGTCCACTACTCCTCTCATGTGTGTGTCTGTCTGTCTGTCTGTCTGTCTGTCTGTCTGTCTGTCTGTCTCACTGTGGCTGTGGCGCCGTCGTACTGCCCGAGCCGACCCATGCAACGCAGTGCATCAGTTCCTCCCGATGCGGGTGGGGGACACTCCGCCGGCAGTCGGCCGCGGCCCGTCAGTGCGCAGCTGTGGCGCATGGTGGGTGCTCCTCTGCCTGCGTGCGTGTGTTTGGAGGTTAGAGGGACGTGAGATGGGCAGCGGGCAGCAGGGGGGAGCCTCCCGATGCGGGGAGGGGGACCCACGGCCGATGTGCGGGAGCCCTGACCTCACAGTCTCCTCCCCCGGCGCCCTCCCCCCCCCCCACACACACACCAACACGGCGGGTCTGTCAGGTCCCGGATGGCCCCTGGCGGCTGCTGCGGAGCGCTGCGGGGCCGTGAACCTGCCCTCGCTCCGCACCGAAAATTATGTACTGCCCGACGATGAGGAACCGAACTTTGCGAGTGGGGTTTGGGTGGGGAATAGGTTTTGAGATGACGACACATGAGCCGAGGTGTTTGCACGGAAGGCCGGTAGATGTTCTTTTGTTGTTGAGGGAGATGTTCCGACAGCAGCATATTTGCTTTTGGCCCTGTTGAGCCGCGCACGCATCTTCCTCGTCCAGTTTTCCCCCATGTCGCCCCTCGGGGCCTGCAGTACACGGCCCTTCACCGGCGCCGGGGTCGGCCGCCGACGCGCCAGGAAACGAGGACTTCGAGTAATGATCAAAAACCATTCGCAGCCCATTTAGTCCGTCATCCGTTTGGCCTGGACGCGCCACCAGCAAATCTGGCGGTACCGATAAATGCAGTATACACCTGACACCGTAGGTGAAGCAAAAGGCTCGCAATATCGCGCAACCGCACGCACCTCGTAACACCCCCGCCACCTACTGGGAGGTCCACTCAAGCGAGGGGCTCGACGTGCCTCAACGTACCAGATATCAGCCGGCGCAGCGGTGAAAGACGGTGCGCTTGCAGAGGTTGTCGACGAGCACCCCGACGCCGGCTGTGTTACGACGGCGGGTGCACATCCGGCCGTACGGACCAGCCACATATGTACCGTGACGGTGCCCTCACAACCGCTGGGGGTGAGCGGTGTCTTGTCCACGGAAGGGTCCACGGAAGGGTCCACGGAAGGCCAACACCCAACCATGACGGCAACCAGACCTTGCGCTTCCAAGGCACCACGGGAGTGCCCGCCAAGCACCCTCGTCAGGGTTAAGCCCAAGGAGCGCGGTCGATCGACACAGGCTGCACCCCACCCCCACCCCCACCCCCACCCTCAGGGGGGCGGAGACCCGCACGGAAGCCCTGGAACACAAACGGGCGCAAGTGGAAGCGGATTAATTGGGGGGGTTAAGTTGTGTGAAACACCCCCCCACCACCACCACACACACACGACCCGCGTCTCCGTTATACACACACAAGTTTGTCTTGTTGTATTGTCAATGGTAAGTAAATCGCAGGTTTGGTTAGTATCCGGACCTGGGCGGTTATGGGTGGGCTTCTTGTTAAACACACACGTTTAGAGCCAAAAGGCGCACCTCGGGACACTGCCCACCCCCACGTACGGTATATACCATATCTGGCTATGGAGGGCGCAAGTACGGTGGGTAGCCCGCAAGCCCACGTCTCTCTCCCCCGGGGGAGGGGGGAGGTCCATCGGGCTTAAAACAAGTAGGGGTCGGCTTCCTCGAAGCCGGAAAAGGGCGGGGCCCCCTATAATTCGTACAGGCCGCTTGCTTTAGAACGAAAACTCTATTACCGCGCAACAGTGTGAGAGAGTGAAAGGTTACCATTGGGGGTGTCGTTGATGTTGAAGGTGGATTGGCGTGCATAGATTCACCAAGCCCAAACACGTCGGCAGCCCCGAAACCATCCTGCAGTACGCGCCGCCGGCGACGGCGGTCACCGTATCGGCACTATGGTAACGATAGTCGCCTCTGCACTACCACATCCGTCTGTCAAGCAGATGATCACAAATCAAGCTTGAAGCATCCTTGTTTTGCCGTGAAACTGTAGTTGTTTGGTCCGTCTGCAGGCATGCAACCCTTCAGTTGCACGCCCGCAGCAGACGTGAACCTCTAAAGTTTGCTATCAATAGTTACATAGCAAATGTAAGGCAAAAACAGGGTGCGAAAAAGCCGCGGTGAGACCCGGACTTTGGGCCATCGGAACTGGAGAACTCGTTGGCACTCGGTACGCTATCCGTTTGCATCTTGAAACTTTGATTCAATACATATTGTTGAATTGTATTCATCTGGCAAGACAGAAAGGCAAATCTTGGTGTTGGTGGTATCTTGATGTTCAAACATCAGAACACTATCGAAGTTCAATTTAGCACGCGCCGCCCATTCCTAATTCAAGTATTCATCACGCGGCACCTGTTGCAACAAACATGAGCGCGAGAGGCGTTGGGTGAATGTTGACTCGGGTCCATGGAGACCGCGGAGCTTTACTTTGACCGTTTGTGCGCAAAGAATTTTTTTCAGCCAAACCAAAGTTACCTTGCAATAGAGGACAATTAATATGACAAACACAGCGAATTAGTTTAGCGGATAATGAACGTTTTGCCGTTACCGGACGGACCACGGACACACGGACCACGGACCACGGACACACGGACACACGGACATGGGCAATCCTAGGGGGCGGGGCCCCCCGAACGCGCTTCGCGCTGGGGCCCCGCCCAAAAAGGTGGCCGGCCCCCCTCCCCCGAAATCCGCCCGGAAGGTCCCACCTATACCAGAGGGTGGACAGCGCCTTCGCGAACGAGTCTTCATCCTGCCATCCTGCCGCCCCGCGCGCATCCCCTCCGCCACACAAAGCCAACATAGAAGCAATCCCCTGCTGCTGCTGCTGCTGGGCCCCGGCCCTCGCCCCCCAGTGCCCATTAGGAGCAACCCCACACATGACTATCTGCCCCCGGACCCCCCTCCCCCCCACACACAGCATTTCGGGGCTTAGCTGGTTAGTTGGCTTTGCCCCTTGCATGACGCGCACTCCTGCCTTTGGCTCTACCGAAGACCACACACGGCAGGGCAGGGCAGGGGCCCGCAGGGGTCCGGTCGGCGAACGCGTCTGCTGATCCCGCGGCCTCCCTCCCCCCAACCCCCGAACTGGCGCCCCTACCTGCCCCCAGGGTGTGGGATTCCGTGAGGCAGGCGGGGAGCGGGCGACGTCGGTGCGCGGCTGTACGCGGGTCAAGTGCGCAGCGCCCATCAGACGTGACCCGCTCCGCCGGGGACCCCCCTGCCCGTGATGAGCCCAAGGATGGGCCCTCGTCCTCCCTCCTCCCCATTGCTGGCCGCCGTTCCCTTCCCTTCCCTGCGCACCCTATCCTCCGCCGCCGTCAGCACCCGCCCCGCGCCGTGTCCCCACAGCTCCTCCCCCCTTGCCCCGCTCCCGCAGCTGCGCCGACCGACGAATCTATCTCCAACTCCTACACAGGGCAAACGGCGCACTTCAGCACCCCTCTCCTGCACCCCGCCGGCCTCAGATCGCCCCTTTCCATGAACCTCGCCCTTCAATTCCCCTCGCAACCCCCCTAGCGCCCCCATAAGCACCACCCCCTGCTGCTGCTTCAATCTGTCATTGGGTTCGTCCGAGTTCGCTCTACCTGGTTGAACTAATCCAACCCGCCCCCGCCCCCATGCCACCCCCCTTGTCTCCAGGCCTGGGCCAGATCCCCCCTCTCTTCTTTCTTTCCCTCTTTCTTCCCCCTTTCTTTCCCTTCTTCTTTCCCTCTCTCTTCTTTCTTTCTTTCCCTTCCCCCCCTCCCTCTCAGTCCCTGATGGACTCGGGGGTCACCAGGGTGTGCTGCGAGGCGGGGTCCTTGGTGACCCGCCAGATGGTGTCCACGTGCTCGCGGGTGCCGATCAGCTGCGCGAACGTCTCATCGTGGGTGATGACGATGAGCTGGAAGTTCTCCTGGGCGGCCCGGGACTCCATCAGCGACTTGAGGGCGCGGGCCAGGGAGGCGCTGTTGTCTGAGAGGGGGGGCGGGATGGGGGGGCGGGAGGGCGGGAAGGGGAGGGGAGGCGAGTGGGGGCCAGGGAGGGGCGAGGGGAGGGCAAAGGGCGTGCGGGGCAGGGCATCAGAGGGAGGGGGAGGGCCGCCAGCAGAGGTGACCCGGGCTGAAGGCGGAAAGACGGGTGAGGAGGTTTTCACGGGGTTCAAGAGGTGGGGGGCAGAATAATTTAGCTGTGTAAGGGCGATGGTCAGTCCCCGTCCCTGTCCTGATGGGGCCTATCGGACTGAACCCCCGAACCTCCCTGGAGACCCCACCGACCCACTTTTTACTTGTACGGCAGCCCTGCGGCCTCCACCCACGCACCCGCCCTTCCCCCCTTGGCCCCCTCACACACCCCGCCCCCCCCCACAGCGTCCCCTCACCCGCATCCAGGTTGGTGGTGGGCTCATCCAGCGCCAGGATGCCGCAGTTGAGACAGAACGTCTCCGCCAGCGCCAGTCGGATGATGAGGCAGGCCAGCACCTTCTGGCCCGCACTACACCGACCCCGCATCTCCAGCTCAGCGGCGCCGCTGTACATCACAACCCTGCGCGTGGTTGTGTGGGGTGGGGTGGGTTGGGGTGCGGGGAGAGGGACGGGTGAGAAAGGAATGAGGAGGGGGTGGAGAGGAGGGCGTGCGGAGGAGGGGAGGAGGAGGAGGCCCCAGGGCGGACAGGTCGTGTGGTGTCGTGTGGCCGGCAGGGAGGTGCCGGCGGATGGCAGCAGCCGGGGGCGGACCCGAAGCAGCTGCTCCGGTGCTCCAAAGCACCGCACCGCCAATGCCAGGCGCCCGACCTCTCAATCCCGCTTTGCACTAGACCCCGCAACTGACGGTACGGTATATTGTGTGCGCAGGGGGGGGAGAGCGATGGAGCACGTCCCCCGGATAACGTCCCCCCGTCTACCTCGGGGCCCCCCGGGGCCCGACGCCATCCCTGGAGTGGCGTCACCTGTAGTTGTACGACCGGGCTCCCGCCCCCTCCGTGTCCGCCTTGATCTGGATGTAGTCGATGTCCTGCCCGCGGTAGGTCTTCTGCCAGAGCTCCTTTATGATCTTGTTGATGTCGGCCATCTTGGTGGTGTGGAACACAAGCAGCGACTTCTCCAGAGCCTGGAGGGGGGGTGGGGTGGGGGAGGTGAGTGCAGGGGAGGTGAGTGCAGGGGAGGTGAGTGCAGGGGAGGGTAGTGCAGGCATGGGGAAGGAGGTGGAAGGGGGCGGGTGTGGGACGCCGGGGTCTAGGGGCCCCCGGGGAGGTGGAGGTCTTCGGGGCCGGGCCGGAAGGATGTGGAGACGGGATGAGGGCGGGGTCGCTGGGGGGCTGCTGTGCGGGACATCACGGCCGCGGGGTGTCGTGGCCGGGGTGCGGCTGCTCAGCTCGCTCAGCTCCGGTCCCGGCGCTTTCACACGGCGGGTCGGGGGGAGGGGGGAGGGGGTAAAGTCCGGGGGGTGGGGGGTACGGTGCGGAACGGAGGGACGAGGTCTGCGGCGGCGGCGGCGCTGCTCTGCCAGTCCCAGCCCACGTGGCCGCGTGCAGTGCCGCGCGCTAAGAGGCTCAGAGGCGGGCTGATGGGGTGGGGTGGGGTGGGGTTGAAGGCAGGGGTGAGCGCGCCTTTGCCGAGTTGCCGTCGGCCGTTCAGCCGGGTAGCCACACGGGTACGCGCCCGGGGCGTGGAACCCGGCGCCGTACATCACCCGCGCACCGTACCGCCGCCAACGATGTCCCGCCGCCACCCCTCCTATGCGCCCCTCCCCTGCCCCCCGCCCTCTCTAGGGTTTGGGGTTTTAGGGTTTAGGACAGCCCTTCGCGCCCTCTCGCCTTGTAGTACTTGTCCAGGTCGGAGAGGGCCATCTCGGTGGTCTTCACCGTCAGCTGCTGCACCTGGAACCGCTGCTGGATGTCCCGGTACCTGAGGGGGGGGCGGGAGGGGGACGGGGGGGGGGACGGTGTGTGTGTCTGTGTGTGTGTGTGTGTGTGTGTGTGTAGGCATTGGTGAAGGCTCTCATCCGTGGAACGCCCCCGTGGTCAGAGAGAACAAACATGTCATGTGGGGGCGTGTGCATGTCGCATCGGGACTCTGGACATGGGGCACAGGACACTGGACACGTGGGGGAACATAGGACATGGGGGGAGATTTGCGGAGCGGGGCAGCCCCAGTGGCGCGGAAGGGGGGGACCTGCGGCCCATCCCGTCAATCCGACTTCGCCACCGCCGCAGCCCGAGAGGGCGCAACCGCCCCCCGCCCCCACCTCCTCCTTTTGACCCCTCCTATCCCGTCTCCCCCTGCCCCCTCCCCCTCCCCCTGCCCCCTCCCCTTGCCCCTCCCCCTGCCCCCTAACTCCCTGCCCCCTAACTCCCTGCCCGCCCTCCGCTCCCCTCCCTCCCCCCCCCCGGGCCCCCACTTGGGTTCATTCAGCTCCGACTGGCTTCTGGCCGCCGCCTGCTGCGCTGCCGCGATGTGGCCCCGCAGCACGTCCTGCTTGGAGCGCACCGCGTCCCGCTGCTCCAGGAGGGCCGCGGACTGGCGCTGCAGGCCCCCCGGGTCCCCCACCTATGTGTGTGTGGGTGTTTGGGGGGGGGAAGTATAGGAAATTGGTTCAATCTGCGCTGCTGCCAGAGCGAAATTAGACAGACGGGGGGAGGGACACCACCACCAGCACCGAACAAGACAAGACCTGACAAGATCCCGACCAATCAGGACCGCACCAACATCCCTTGGATGTTGGATCAGGAGGGGTCAAGTGGGAGGGCAGGTGGCAGGGCAGGTGCAGGGGCGAAGCTCTGTTGATATCCTTTTTGGAACCCCGACCAGTCCCACCCCTCTGGACCAGTCCTCCTCTGGCCACGTCATGCCGTCAACCGCTCCCGCCCGCCCCGCCCCGCCCCGCCCCGCCCCGCCCCGCCCCGCCCGCCCCGCCCCGCCCCGCCCCGCCCCGCCCTGACCCCGTCATCCTCCCCCTCCCTTGCCTGCGCCACCCGCTCCTCCAGCGCCGCCATCTCCGCCGCCATCTCCGCCTCCGCCTGCTTGCCCGCCCGCATGTCCAGAACATCCGCCACGTCCCGCCGCAGCGCCGCGTCCTGAACCAACTCCTGGCGGCTGAGCGGGGTCGGGGTCGGCGGAATGGGGAAGGGGAAAGGGGCGGGGGCAGGCACAGGCACAGGGGGTACGTTGCGGCAGTCTGTATCACACCACACCACGTTTACATGCCCCAGCTATGTCCACGCGCGTGCGCAGGCATATGTCGTTGGAGACTGGTATGCTCCTCTGCGCCGTTCCGGCATTTTTACTGCTATTTCTACCATTGCCTGTGTATTGTGAATATCAATGGAAAAATCTACAAGACATTGTTTTATTATAACTATATATGCGCTTTGAATTCATCTGGGCTTGGCGCCCTGGCCCCCGGGTACTGCCAATTCTGTACCGGCAGCAGCAGCCGCCGCAGCAGCAGCCGCCGCAGCAGCAGCGCAGAGTGGATTTGTCGACCCACCTGGCCCCTATCCCCCCCCCTCCCCCCCCCCCGCCCCCCTCACAGCGTCCCCAGCTCCTCCTCCTTGGCGGCCAGGGCCCGGGTGGCCTCCTCGATGCGGCCACTGGCGGATTCGAGATCCGCCGCCACTCGGGCCAGCTCCGGCCCCCGGCCCCGCGCCTCGTACTGCGACACCACTCGGGCCTTATCAAGCAGCTGGGACTGGTGCAGCTGGGCGGAGCGGAGCTGCGGGGCGCGCGGGAGAGGGGGGGTTGGCGGGGGGGGGCCGGGGGGAAAGAGGGGATGAAGGGGGCAGAGGTGAGAGCAGGGAGGTGGCAGGGCGCTGACACGAGCCGGGGAGCCTCACATCACCCGCGGAACACTGCGGCAAAGGAGGGGCTTTGAGGGAAGGTCGGCCCAGACAACAGTGCAGAGGAGGGGGGAGGTCGCCGGTAGAGAAAGCTGGGTTAAAGCCAGACCGGGCGCCGGTGCTGACCCCACCCCGCACGGGGACCTCCCACCCCAACACCCGCCCTCCCGACTCTCCACCTGGACCCGCCAACGTCCGGCCCATCTCAGGCCCCCCGGCAGTAACCCCGGGGGCCACGTCTCCCCCCCATCCCACCCACCCACCCCTGCACCCACCCCTCCCCACCCCACCCCCCACCTGCTCCTCCGCCTCCTGCACCTCCCGCTGCGCCCGCTGCCTGGCCTCCTCCCTCTGCCGCACCAGGCTGTCCCGCTCCGCCTCCAGGGGCGCCACCCCGCCCGCTGAGGCGCGCAGCTCCTCCTCCAGCGCCGCATTGGCCGCCTCCAGCTCCCGGATCTGAAGGGGGGAGGGGAGGGGAGGGGAGGGGAGGGGAGAGGGCACACCGCAGTGCGGCACACCGCAACGACACGGCAACAACACGGCAGTGTCCGCGTCGGGCGGCTTTCATCCGCTCACCACACCGAGACACGCGGTACTCCGCGATGGGTTGCTCGTTTGCAACCCCACGAACGCGCATGTGGCTCGATGGGGACATCAAAGGTGATGGGGGGGGAGGGGTGGAGGGGAAGTGGACACAGACCACCAGTCCATGCAAGAGACAGATACGGCGTCCGTCCCCCCTCCCCGCCCTCCCCCCTCCCCATTCCCTGGTTCCTTCCCCTCCCCCATTTTGAAAATGCCCTTCCTATACCCTCCCCCCTCCCCCTCCCCCTCCCCTCCCCGGCCGGCGCCGCCCCTCCCTACCTTGTTCTGCAGCTCGTTGACCTTGGTGACCGCCGCCGCCGCCTCCATGGCCCGCTGCTGCGCCGTCATAGCGGCCCGCTGCGCCCCCATCACCTCGTCTCGCAGCCGGTTCAGCCGCTGCCCCGCCGCGTCCCGGGCCAGCTCCGCCTGCTGCCGGGCCGCCTCCACCGCCTCCAGCTCCGAGTCGATCTCACTCACGCTGCGGCTGGGGGGGGCGGCGCCGCTACTGGAGTGGTCCAACATCGCAATCTGCAGGCGGCCGAGGGACAGGGCGCGAAGAGGGGCACGGAAGGGGGGGGAAAGCGAATGGCAGGAGGGGGTTCAGAAAAGAAAGAAAAACCAGACCCAGGAACAAGCCCGTCTGCATCCGTGTGCGCCCGTGCAGTACTCACAGTACTTATGTGGCCAGGTCTCTGTACGGCAGTGGAAAATGGGACTGGCGGGTGTGTGTGTGGCGCAACAGTCCCTGGGGCTGGGGCTGGGGCTGGGGCGCCGACTCAGGCGAGGCGGCGAACCGCGAGTGTAGGAAGTGTGTGTTTAGAAACGAAACCCGCCCGACCGAACCCAGGTGCAGATATACCTACCATACAAAGTACAAAGTGTGTGTGTGTGTGTTGATTTGGCGAAACGATGCGAATCCATGCCGTTTTGCCGGAGCAGAGGGGCGACAGTGCTCCGGGGAGGGGTCCGCACGGCCGCCCACGAAACAGGTGAACAACTGAACCACCGGAATCTCTAGCAGAACCCGACAACCTAGCAGGACCCGACAAGGGAAGGGAAGGGATGGAAAGGAAAGGGAAGGGAAGGACGGCGGATTGCAGGTGGGTGCGCTGCACCGCGGATGGTCGCAAAGGACACAGCCGATGGCGCCTCACCCCCTCCACCTACCTACCCCGCCAACTGCTCGAAGAGCACCCGCACAGCCAAACACCCCACAAAATGAACGGCCCGGCCCCCCCCCCGACCCGCTTCCCCCCTCCCCCTCCCCCTTCCCCCCCTCCTCCCCGCGCACCTCCCTCCTCAGCGCCTCCGCCTCCCCCGCCAGTCGGTCCACATGCCAGACCACCTCGCTGCTGAGGCGGGTCAGCTCCTTCACCCGCTCGTGCACCTCCGCGTAGTCCATCTGGGCGGTCATGGCCTGCAGGCGGAGGGGGAGGGAGGGGACAGGACATTGGCAGGCATACTCATTACTGCGCTCCTGCTGCTGCTGCTGTGGGGTGGGGAGGGGAGTGGGGGGAGCCGGGTGGAGGGGTAGCACCGGTCGGGCGAGGTGACGGGTTGCGGGGTAGAGGGGGGCCGGAGAGGAAGCAGGGGGGCAGGAGAGGAGAGGGGCGGGCGGAGCCCGAGGACGGGAACGCCGCCGCCAAAATGAGTGTGCGGCAGGAGAGCGAACAAACGGGCGACATGAAACTATGGGAAGGGAGTGTATTGGGTTTCAGGTTTTCAGCGAGATTCGGAATAGGAGATCTTGGAAGATCGGTGCACTTGTGTGCGGGGGGTGTTTCTACCCCGGCGGCGGGGGGAGGGGTGGGTCTCTCGGGTGTGCGCAGTGCCCCCCCTCCCTCCCCTGGCCCCACCTTGTCCGCCAGGTCCTCCGCCTCCTGCTGCAGCTGCCGCTCCGCCTGCTGCAACGTCGGCAGCCGGGCGCGCAGGTCGTTGTAGCGCACCCAGGCCGGCTGCAGCGCCCGCAGCGCCTCAAGCTGCCGCTGCAGCTGCTGCAGCGAGCTCTGGCACTCGGCGATGCTGCTGGGCAGGTCCTGCGGGCGGAGGGGTGGGGTGGAGGAGGATGGGGGGGACAGGATATCGGTAAATCGGTAAAGAGCATAAGACACATACACGTTGCCCTGACTGCGGTCCGGGATGACTGCGGTGGACCGGTGGTTGTGGTTGCGGGCGCCCCGGAGGGGCCGTGTGGCGCAGTGTGGGGGGCGGCGGGCGGGCGGGGATTGGGACCGGGGTAGGGCCCCCAAGGGGCCCCCCTCAGCAAAACGGAGCTTTGATCCGCGCACAGCCGGCCCGGTGCAGACGTCAAGACGTCCCGCGGAGGCGCATGCCCCGTCGCCCAGCGCCCCTGCCACCCACCCGCACCACTGCACCACTGCAAGCTGCTACGAGCGCCCGGGGGGGCCCCCACCCGCCGCGTCCCTCACCAGGCGGGCCCACCCACCGCGTCCCTCACCAGGCGGGCCCACCCCTTCTCCCCTTCTCCCCCCCTGCCCGCCACGTCGCATCCACCCACCGTGTCACAGCCGGACGCGCAGGCGACACGGCAGATCAGACTCCGCACACAGCCCCCTCGGTCCCATCCCACCCCTCCCCTCCCCATCGCTCCCACCCCACCCCACTCCATTCCATCCCAAACCCGACTCCGAAGGCCTAGAACCCGGCCTAGAATCCCCATCCGCCCCGTGCCCTCTCCTGCGCATTGCCCATTGCCCCCCTCCCCCGCCCCCAAACACCCCTAGGAGTTCCCACCCCTAGGCCCTCCCCTCCCCTTCCCCTCCAGCGTACAAAGGCCCCGCCATCCCTCCCCCCGCCGCCTACCCGCATGTCCTGTTCGATGTACTCGAGGCACGCGTCCCGCTCCGGCTGCGAGAAGCCCCTCCGGCACAGCGGGCAGTGCTGCCCCTCCCGGACCATCTCCTTGTACGACCCAAACAGGGTCTGCATGGCGTGCGCCTTGCCCAGCTTGCTGCGCCGCTTGTCCTCCGCCTGCAGGGCAGGGACAGGGAGGGTAGGGGAACAGGGCAGGGGGGGCGACCAAGGACAAAGGAGGGCGTGAGAGGGGCGGACGGGGAGGGGCGGATGTGAGGGTGTGTGTGGCGGGGCCCGGGTCTCCTGGACGACTGATGGGTCTTGGCTTAGTGACGTCGGGTCGTGTCTGGGAGGCACAGGCAGGGCATTGCCGCCTCCCTCCCACACAGGCAGGGAGCTCAGCCGGGTTGGAGGCCCGGGGCGTCAGGAGCAGCAGGCGGGCGGGCGGGTGGGTGGGAGATGTATGTAACACGGGGTTGTTGAGACGACCCACCCGCCCGCACCCCCCCCCTTACCCCCTTCGTCCTCCTCCCCTTCCTCCCCCCTCCCCCACCTTCTGCACCGCCGCCACCTTGTTGTTGTAATCCTCCTCGATGGCCCCCGAGTCGCCCAGCGCCGCCGCCGCCCCCTGCCGTAGCTCCCCCCGCAGCCGCTCCAGGTCGCCCTGGCAGCGGGCCAGCTCCGACTGCCGGGAGGTCAACGTGGTCTGAGGGCCGGGGTGTGTGTGTGTGTGGGTGGGTGGGGGAGTGGGTGGCGGAGGTGGGGCGGGTGGGGGTGGGGTGGGGGGGGTGGGGGAACAATGAGGGCGATGTGGCGGGACCGGGTGGAAAGGGCGCAGCATAAGGGACTCGACACCCACTCACCAACCCACCCCACCCCGGGGTCCCCGTCTCCCCCAGGCTCTGCCACCGCCGTGCTGAGCCGTGCGCCGCGCCTCCTGCCTCCGACCGCTGGCGCGGGGCTGCATCCCCCCCTCGGCCCTGCACACACACCCGCACCACCCACCGCACAAAGTATCTTGCATCCCGTTGGTCGGCTTCCCCCTCGCTCAACACAACCGCACGACCCGATACCCGCACGAGCACGCTGTGACCCCACACCCCCGTGGCACATCACCTCCCCCGCGGACGCGAGGGGAGCCGTTCCTTCTTCGCATTCCACCCCTCCGCACCCCGCACCCCACGCCTCACACCCCACGCCCCAAATGGCGCCCCGGCGCATCTCACCTTGGCCGCCTCTGCCGCCCGGTGTGCCTCCTGCGTGGCCCTCAGCTTGTCCGCCTCATCCGCCCTCAGCCGCCCCAGCAGCGCCTCCGCCCGGGCCCGCATGGCCCCCGCCTCGGGCAGCGCCTCCCCCGGCTGCAGCGACAGCGCCCGGGACAGCTCCAGACGCCGGGCGAACAGCACCTTGCCCAGCTGCGGGGCGACGGTGCGGCGGTGGGGGGCCGATGCGGCGGTGGGGGGCCGGGCGGGGCAGGAAGGAAAACGAAGGGAGAGGGGAGGGGACAGGCGGACAAGGAGTGGGACGGGGGTGTGGCACAGGTGAGTTGAGAGGTCCTCGACTTGACGCGGCGGGCTGCAAGAGCGGAACGGAATAGATAGGCAATAAATGGTTTGAAGTGCGGGGGAGGAGGGAGGACTGGGAAGACAGCGAATGGGCGCGGAGGCGCTTGGCTGGCCGGCCGACTGCCAGGGCACCACCCGGTGTGGGGGCCTGCCCGGCGTCCCGCCAAGGCCGTAGGCGTAGCGCCCCCCCCTCCACACACACACAGCCTGCTGGGTGCCCCAACCTGCTCTTTCTGTTCTTTGGGTTTATTTCTTTTTGCAACTTAACCCACACCTGCTCCTCCTTGGACTCCAGGTCGGTCCGCTTGAGCCGCAGCTTGGCGGAGCCCTCCGCGGCCGCCGCCGCCCGCTGCCGCTCCGCCCTCAGCTCCCCGATGCGGCGGCCCTGGGCGTCCACCTCCGCACGAGCCGCCTCCAGCTGCCGGGCGGCGTCACTGCCGGACTCCTCCGCCTGGAGGGGGCCAAAGGGGGGGGAGGGACAAGTGGGGGAGAGGGGCAGGGGCAGGGGCAGAGGCAGGGGGAGGGGCAAGGGGGGAATGGGTGGTTGCCTTTCACGGGTTCGATGGATCGCCGGATGCTGGTTGCGCACCCCGTCTCATGGCTGCGGCACGAGCTCAGCCCGCAGGCCGGTTCCAGGGCTTGTAAAAGTAAAGCCCTCTGCCGCCTCCTCTTGTCCTGTACCCCCTCCTGGCTCATTTTCCCACTCAGCCGCGGGGCCGCCCCGGGTGTTCTTTCCCGCGTGCTGGGGTCCTCGGGTCTGGTCAGCCGCCCCCTCCCCCCTGCCCCCTCCCCCCTGCCCCCTGCCCCCTGGCCCCTAGCCCCACCTGCTTCCTGCGGTACAGCTCCTCCGCCCGCTCCGCATCCTCGCGCATGGACCGGGCGCTGACCTCCGTGAACTGACTGCACTGAATCTGAGGCCGGGAGGGAGGGGGGAGGAAGCGAGGGGGGGAGAGAGGGAGGGGAGGGAGGGACGGTTGAAGCATATGGCAGAGCGGGCAAGGGCCGCCCTGGGGTCTCCCAGGCGAGGCGAAGGACCGGAAGGGATTCGCGAATCGGGTAATAACCGAATTCACCTCTCTTCCTGCCCCCCAAAGCACACACGCAGACCCTCCCTCCCCCTCGACACCTGCCGCTCTTCACATGACCCGCCGCGCCCCTCCCACAATCCATCGCCGCCCACCCATTCCCTGTACCCGCGCTCCTCCCCCTCCCCTCCCGGACCCCCCGACCCCTGTAGCCACCTGCGCCCCGCAGCTGCTGATGGCCGCCCTGTTCTCCTCCAGCTGCACCCGTTTGAGCCGCAGCCCCTCCTGAGCCCGGGCCACCTGGGCCGTGGCGGCGTCCACAGCGGAGCTCAGACGGGACTCGTTGCTCCTGACGTGGCGGGTGACGACATGAGGAGGGGGTGCGGCGGCGGTGATGAGGGGGGGGTCGGACATTGGTGGACGTATTGCAGAGCGGCGGTGATGGGGAGGGGGCCAGCGTGCAGGAGGGAGAAGCAAGGGGGAGACATCGAGCTGTGTGTGTGGGGGGGGGGGGATAAATTGAAAAAAAACAGAAACGAACGGGATATAGGAAAGTGGTAGAACATCTGGGGGAGGGAAGGGAAGACAGCCCGGGAGGTCAGAGCTTCGGACACACGTCCAACCCACACGGGGAGTTGGAGGACATTCGCTGCAGACAGCGAGGGGATCAGCCAACCCAGTCTGGCTAGGGTTACCCTTGCCCTTGCCCCCCCCCCAACCACACATATGCACTTCCCCTCCCCACCCCACCCCCCTCTGGCCCCCGCACACCTGGCGTCCGCCCTCAGCTCCCTCACTCGGCCCTCCAGCTCCCGGACCTTGCCCGCCACCTGCTCGCAGAAGCCCTCCGAGGCGGCCGAGGAAGGGCCCCCGGCCCCGGCGGCCTCCGCGGGCGGCAGCGGCAGCGACAGCGCCACCGCCGTGGCCCGGATGGCGCGGTCCCGCTCCTCCACGTTGGAGGCGTGGGTGGCGGCCTCGCCCGCCAGCTGGCCGTGGCGGAGGCAGTCCTGGGGGAGGTGCAGGGGGGGTAGAGGAAATTGGTAGACATGTTTACACTGCGCTGCTGCCAGAGCGGGTGTAGGGGGCAAAGTCGGGACGGGAAGGAGGGCAGCTGGGAGCCCCGTGAACCGCAGGATGGAAGGAACCCCATGCCAGGGACAGGGACAAGGAGTCTTGGGGTCTCACAGGACAGGAGTGCAAAGGTGCGGCCCGCAGGGAGCGGACTCGGCTGCGGCACCGGACATGAAGCTGCCTCGGGGCTTTCTGAGTCCCTGCCCCCCGACCCCGCCCCCCGGCCCCGCCCCCCGTTTGGTAACGTATCGGGTCTTTCGGGCTGGGTCGGGTCCGTGCCGCGCTTTGCTTGCCTTCGCACCCGGCGGCCGCGCCGCCGCGCATTATTCGCGCAGTCTCCGTTCTTCCACTGCCGTGCCGTACCTCACCGTTGAAGTATTCTGAGATCCTGGGTGTGCCTGGGTTCGTTTCTGGGTTTCATTCCTCTTTTTTCTATTTAATCCCCGCCCCCCACCCCCACCACCCCACCGCGGCCCCCTCACCCGCTGGTACTGCGCCGCCAGCGCCTCCTTGCGGCTCCTGCCCGCCTCCACCTCCCTCTCCAGGGAGGTACACCGCTGCTGCTTCTCCGCCGCCACCCGGTCGCTGGCGGCCAGGTGCTGACGGAGCTCCTCATCGGTCTCCTCAAAGTCCTCACGGCCCTCGCTCTATAAAGGGGGAGGGGGGGTGGGGAGCGGGGCGGGAGGGTGAGGGGTAAGGGCGCGGCAGCGCAGGGCCGCGAGCGGGGAAACTGACTTCTTTCGAAAGTGGGACGATAGGGGGAGAGCGATGGGAGGCGGGACTTGGAGACAGGTGGCGGCGTGTGTTGCGAACAGGCGGGGGAGGGAGGAGGGGAAGGGAGAGCTTGTTTACATGACAGGCAAGAAGCATTGTAACACTATTTTGCTTAGCGTAATTAATTAGCACGTGCGCTGAAGCTCTGACATGAGAGACCGTTCCAGGAGCTGACAATGATTCAGCAGTAGCTACAGTTTGTATAGAATCAATTACTACCAGAACCAGTTTATAGGGTTTTATCGATAATGGAAATTATGGGGAAGGGGGAGGGGAAGGGGAAGGGGAGGAGGCGGCGGGGCGCGGGGTGAACCAGAGCGCGGCAGGCATGGGACCTTCGACGCATGTGACCCCACCGGTGCCATCAAGGGCGGTACAGTGCGGCAGCAGCTCACCGCCGAAAAATTCCCTTCCGGATAGAAGGCCAGCACCGGGTCTCCAGCGCATCCGCTTGAAGGCCACATGAACACGCCCCCGACCCCCTGGAGCCCGGGGCACATCCCCCGCCCGCGTCCCTTCCTGCCTCTGCCGGCTCCGAGACCCGTTGGTCCCCCCCCCTTGGTACATCGTCTGTCAGAAATCAATTCCCCTCCCTCCCCGTGAGACAAGACCGTGGACTCCCTTCCCCCGCTGCCAACCACCCCCCACCCTCGCCGCACCCACCCTGAACCTCTCCTCCCGCTCCCGGTTGGTGGCCCGCATCTGATCCAGCTGCCCCTGCCGGGTGCTCATGTCCCGCACCAGCCCCTCGATCTCCGCCAGCTTGGACCCCAGGGCGCCGCGCTGCTGCTCCAGGTCCTGCAGGGGGGTCGGGCAGAGGGGGGCAGGGCACAGAGAGATCGGGGGACAACACGAGGGCGAGGGTGCGGATACGGTGTCGGCGGCGCGAGGAGGGCGGGGGGCAGCAGATGGGGTGACTAGTGGCGGGCATGACATGACACGGCGGGGCACATGAAATATGCCGTGCGACCAACAGGGGGGGTTACGACGAGGGGTGCGTTGGTGGCTGGGGAGGGTTGGGAGGTCGGTGGGTCGCCGGTGGGTCGCCGGATCACCGGGTTGGGGATCCGCGGGAACGCCTCAGACGGGTGGAATGGGCATGAATCGGGAGCTGGTGGACATGCGTAAAACCGCGCTGACTGCCAGAGGTTTTTGTTTACAAAAAACGAAAGGAGGGTATAGGAACTTGGTAGCAAGGGAGGGGGAGACCAAGGCACTACGCCGGCAATGGGGTCCTCGGCTCCTCGCCCGGGCCTGACGCCGCGTCGTCGTCCCCTCCACCCCCGACCGCACCCGTATCTTGGTTTCGAAGCTGGCCATCTGGCCCTGGCAGTCCGCCACTCGGGCCTTGGCGGCGTCGCGCTCCGCCGTGTGGTGGGCGGCCATGTCCTTGACCTTGGGGCCGGGGACCCGGGCAACAGGGGGGATGAGTGACAGCTGACAGGGGAATGAACAAACGGAGGAGGGCGGAATGTCCGCGCCGGGGGTTGTCGTTGTGGGGTGCAACGGACCGTATGCGGGAGTTAGACACACACACACACACACACGCGGCTCAGTTCTCGCGGCTCAGTTCTCCTTAAGACACACGCGCCCTTGGTTGAGCGCGAGGGGACAGAGGCCCCTTACGCCCCTCTCCCCCGCGTCCGGGGGAGAGGGCTTCGGCGGTCGCCCGTATGGGGCGGGTTAGCGCCCCCGGCCAGCGTCGGCTCGGCAGATATGTAACGATTTTCACACACACGGGCGGGCGGGCGGGTTGCAATTCTAAACACACACACACACACACGCACACACGGGTCTGCTTATTCGCGGCTCAGCTTTTCTCCTTGATAACACACGCACACACACACCGGTCCTGACACGCGCTTCCCGGGGTGCTGCTCGCGATGGGGAGCTCCGGTCCTCATACGTGCACAGGAAGAGGCCGGGCCCCATGAGCTTGGGGTGGTAGCCAGGGTGCATTGTATATAAACCCCGCACACACCGCTTTCAAACCCCGCCACCCCGGCGTGCAGCCAGCTGGCCCTCCCTCCCTCCCCCTCCCTCCCCTCGCCCCCCCCCAGCTACCTGCTTGAGGGTCTCCAGGCTCAGCCTGGACTCCTTGAGGCCCTGGGCCTTCTCGGTGCGCAGCTTGCGGAGGGCCTCCAGGGCCTGAGGGGGGTTTGGGGTGGGAAACTGGTAGACACATTCAAACTGCGCTGCTGCCAGAGCAAACGTCCGGTGAAGAATCAACTGTACCAGGGGGGGTGGAGGTGGGACAACAGGCGGGAGGGGGACGGGGGGCGGCCGCGACGCTGCCAAGGCCCCCCAGACCGCACGCGGAGGCAGGCAATGGGGTGTGCCCCCCAAGCACATGTGGCCCCAAGCCACTGAAACCTCCGAGCCGCTCGGGCAACTACACGCAGTCACGCAGCTACACAGCACACGCAGCGACACGCAGTCCGTCATTCCGAGGTGCTCCTCGCCTTGGTGTACTTGGTGGCCGCGAAGATGTCATCGAACTTCTCCTTGAGTACCTTGCCCTCCGCCAGCGGCCAGTTGGACTCCTCCTGGTGCACGAAGATGACGTTCTCCAGCACAGCCTGGGGGGGCGGGTTAGGCGGGTGGAGGGGCGGAGGGGCGGAGGGGCGGAGGGGAGGGGGCGAGCGAGAGAGAGGGGGTCGGAGCAGCGGCATCGAGGGTCGCAGAAAGCGGCGTCGGAGGACGTGGCAAACAGGCAATGGCAGAGGCAATGGCGGGGAGAGCGAATGCGTCCCAGAGCGAAACGAGGCGTAGCAGCCCTCGCACAGATACCGTATTCGGTTCGCTCCTCCCCTCCACCCCCACCACCTCCTCCGGGCGGTTACATGTGGGTCGGTGACCCTCGGGATTGCTCTACGGGGCCTCCCGGCCCTTCTTCCATCGCGAGTACTTCCCACTGCCAACTGCCCACTGCCCACTGCCCGCCTACCCCACCCCACCCCTCCCCACCCCCGGAATACGGTACTGCACCATTTCTTTCCAGTCGAATCGTCGCTGTGGCAGCAGCGCAGTTTGAAATGTCTACCAATTTCGTATATTCCCCTCCCCTCCCCTCCCCACCCCTCCCCACCCCTCCCCACCCGACCCCCAGATGACCCGTACCTTGGACACCCCCATGAGGGTGGGCACCATGCGGTCCAGGTCCGCACAGCGGTACGTCACCGACTCGCGCTGCCCCGTGTTGCGGTTGCGACACGTCAGCACCGCATCCAGGCTCTTGAACTCCAACTTGGCCTTCTTCTGGGTCAGCTGCGGGGGGGGGAGGGGCCGGGTGGCAGAGACCGCCGGGAGGCGGGAGGGGGGCGGGACATCAGAGCAGCCCGTCCGTCCGCTGGCTGGCGGCCACGGGGTGCATGTGGCCCCGCGGGTCCCGGAGCGTGTGGCCGATCGGGACCTTGGGCGACCTGACCTGACCCAACCTGACCCAACCTGACCCAACCTGAACCACGGTAATAATCTGATACGGCCTCAACGCCCACTGCCTGCACCCCCCATCCCCTCCAGCCCCAGGGTCGCACCTGGAAGGAACGGGTAACAAAGATGGGCTGTCCGGCGCCGGTCCTGAAGGCCAGCTTGATCTGCGCCTTGATCTCCGTCTCCCCGGCAACCTGGCGGCGGGTGGGGTGGGGGGTGGGGAAAGGGCCGAGGGGGGCGGAGCGAGGGGCGGCGGCGGGCACGGCGAGGGACCATCGCAGCTGAGCGGAGCCCCATGGATTGCAGACACACAACACATCACGTCATGCGCAGGCGGGTACGGCTGCCCAAAGCAGCATGGGAAGCCTCCCTGCAGCAGGGGGTCAAGGAGGGCTGGTGCACACCCTCGCGGCGCCGTAGACCCGCTGCCCCACCAGGTTCAGATAATGCCACCGGGCGGGATTCCCCTTGGAGATCCTGATGCGGCGGCCCCGACACATGAAGTAAACTAGGTGATCATCTTCTCTGTTGCGCCTCACTGACCGCCTCTGCCGAGGGCACGACCGCCGCCTAGAATGCGGTACCGCACCTGGTATGCAGGGCAACAAGCACCTCATTCCACGCCACGTCGCCCATTTCCAATTCCTTCCCAGTCTTCCCTCCCCGCCCCTCCTTCCCTTCCTCTCCCTCCCCTCCTCCCCTGCTCTGCCCCCCCTCCCCCCCCCCGCCGACGTCCCAAAAGATCAAAACCCTTTGGGGGTACAGCGGGGAGGTTCCGCCAGGGTAGACGTGCCCCAAACATGAATGGCGGTTCAAGCGCTCGTGTGCGAGTCAGACGATTGGAGGATGATGGAGGACACACACGTCACTGCGTACGTCATCGTCGTGCTCGCTCGTCCCCTTGCCGGCACGTGACAACGCGCACAGCGCCCTGCCCTTGCCTTGGGGTCGTGCACGAAGCCCTGGCCCTGCCGTGTGTTGGGTGGCAGCTCGCCCGTCGTTGCGTTGCGGAGGCACTCGATGATGGTCTGAGTGGGACATGGGCGCCGGGGGGGAGGGGGGGGAGAGGGCGGAGGGGGGGAGAGGGGGGAGAGGGCGGAGAGGGGGAAGAGGCAGGCTTGGGAGGAAGAGGAGCCAGAGAGGTGTCGGGGATGGGAGTGCTGCGTTGTTCGCACAGGTGGTGTGGGATCAGACAGACTCGGTCTTTGAATGGAGGTAACCAACCGATGCATGGTGCATCTGCTTCCGTTTGAAAGAAAGTGGTGTAAGCTCTGGAGTGCGGTGGCAGTAGCTCAACCGGGCCCGGGGAGTGCGTTTCGGCTGCAAGGGTGTACCCCGACACGACAGCCCGAAGCCCGGTTGAGTTGCAGTCCCGCTCACCGTTTTTCCCGCTCCATTCGAACCGACAATGATGGTGAGAGGCTTGTAAAATTCGATGATGTATTCATTGTCGGGCGCAAAACTACGGATTCCCTTAATGAGAATCTGCAAGGGTTGCGGGTGAAGACGGCAAAGCTTTCGATGGGTTGAATTTTATTATTGACAATCACAAACGTTGACAGCAAGGGGAGACTGCCAGCGGTTCTACGGTGAGGCCCAACCAAAGCGCGGGAGCCACGAAGAAAAGGGTCGCTCTCTGCACCAGCGTGGCGCCCACCTTCTCTATAGTACACATCTTTATCTCCGATCAAAGCTGGTAATCTCACAACGCCGAGTCCACTTCACGGAGCTTGGGAGGCCGACCAAGTCGTCGCAGGAAATACTAGCCCTGGCCCATAGTTGGAAACCAACGAAGACAAACAAGAAGTACATTTACAAACGTCCATGGATTTGCGATATCAGACAGGCAAGAAAGCGTATCATGCTGCGCTGCGCATGCCGCGCATGCTAGGTGACTCGCACGTCGCGTACGTGTTGCGCGAATATCTGAAAACTAAGTGTTTCGCTCCTAACCTCTACATCCTGAAACATGCCAGCACTCTTCATCCGCAACTTTTTCCTCTTCAAGCCCGCTCGGAAACGCATCACTCAACCTGTAGTTCTGACGCCCCCAACTCAGCCGTCTTGGTGGCTCCCCTCCTCGTTGGTTGGCATCAGCCCGGTGCGCGCCCATGCAGTACGTCCTCCATCGGTGTGCACCACTGGGCCCGAAGTATGGACCTGACTGGACCTGGATGCCGCATTCAATGGTTACGGGGGTGGCGCGGACCGCACCAGTGCCCCGCCGTCGCGGGCACTCAGGTCTAAGAGGTCGGCTGTCTCTGGCCTCGACCAGCCCTGACGAGCTGGCAGCTGTGCGGCGGCCGCAGCCGGCGGACTAGGGTGGTGCCCCGAAGCCCAGGTGCCCAGCACGCTCTTGGCCAGCAGCGGGCCGCCCAGAGGAGGACCACAATCCTCTACGCCGCAGCTCTACTCCGCTGAGCTCCGGGAACTGAAACCGGAGCTCAGCGGGAGAGAACAGGCCACGGCGCGTCTGTCCCGCAGCACCTCCAAATCCGACCGAATCGTGCAGCAATTAACCCCTCTTTCCAAATGTACTCATCGGTTGACGTGCGGCACCGATGCTGTGCGGCTCGCTGCCGGCCCTCAAGACGGGGCAGCCCGCGCCACCCGGGGACGGCGGCACCTTCCTACAGCCAGTCACAGAGGCAGCAGACCGGTTCTCGTTTACCGTAATTCTCCTAAAGCACACGGCGGTGCGTTACGTACCAGTCACGCCTGACGGCGTCGAGCCGGTATGGGGCATCCGTGGCCACTGCGGAGTCACCGGCATCGAAGACCTGCGGGCTGCCCTACGGGCTTCGCTGCGGGGACCTGTGGGACACGCGTCTGCTGCTGCTGGGGTCACAGAGACTACTAGAGCGTCGCGGACGCGGACGACTGTCCCCTCGGCGCTCCAGTCCGTGCTGTGCCTCGGTGGCTATCGGCCGGTGGGGAGGGGGAAGCAGCGTGGAGACTGGCGCATGGGGCACAGGCGAGAGGGAGGCCACGCATACCTTGAGATGGGTGCGACGTGCGGCGCCACGTGGCGGCTGGCAGCGCAGAAGAACAACCAACACTGGTGCAGTCAGTACCCTTCACAACAGCAGCGGAGGTAAACCGCCTGCTGAGGATCAAATCCAAACCAACTGGGTCTATGACGATCTAGCCGACAGCAACGCCTCAACGGCGCACACCGGCACGCCAGCTCTTGCCTGCCGACTGCCTGGCCTTCCAAGCGTCTTGCCTTCATTCCCCCCAAAATGTGCCCAGTGCCTCAAAATGTCAATACAAGTCCGCCAACGGCCGGCGCAGTTGCCCCCACGACAACCCTCGGCCCCACGCCGTCCCTCTGCGCCGCCCCGCACCGCTGCATCCTCCCATCGCCTCCTTGCCCCGCGCTCCCTCTCCCGCCCCCTCACAGCCGGCTCTGCATCCCCCCCGCCACCACCAGTGTCTCCCCGGTCACATACGCCGCGTCATCCGACACCAGGTACGCTATGGCGGCCGCCTGCTCCTGAGGCCGACCCAGCCGCTTGAGCAGCGTGGACTCGGTCTGCTGGGCGGCCTGGGACAGGGGGCAGGGGCCGCGGGACAGGGGACGCGGGGCAGGGGGCGCGGGACGCGGGACAGGCAGCACGAAGGGGTGCGGCAGTTGGTGAGTGTGTGACATGGGTGACCGAGCGTGTGCAGCGAGGCACCCGCCGTGTGTATGTGCATTGTGTAGTGTATCAAATGGCACAAGGACGAGGCAAAGCTGGCGTTGGATGAGGGCTTAAGAGTGCGTCATGCGCATGCGGAGGAAAACGCACACTGAGCTGGACGGCCCTGCCAGTTCCCCGCTCGAATCCTGCGGGTGACGAGGACAGCCTGACCCTCTCACCGCCCTTGGGGGCGCATACGAACTTTAGGTACAAACGGTGGGCCCCCAAGTCTTCCGGGCGGCCTGCCCCTCTGAAGCCGCGCCGCCAGGCCTCCAGACCGATACCAGGCCTGGCCGGGCCGCCTGGACCGAGCGAGAGCCGCCCGGGTACGGCCGCAAGTGTCCCCCTGCCCCTTGTTCCCTACTGGAGACTGCAACCGAGCTGCTGTTGTCTCCGTCTGCGACGCCTGCCGTGCCATCCCCCATCACCACGCACCACGCACACCCGACATTCATACACTTACATAGATATCCGTGCATCCCCCCTTCCCCCCGGTTTCCCTTCTCTTTCCATTTTAATCCCCTCCTCCCCCCCTGGTGCTGGTGCTCACCAGTTCGGGTGTCTGCACCAGCGCCGCAGAGAACTTGGTGGGCACGATGCCGGGAGCCACACAGTTGACCCGCACCCCCTGGGGACCCAGCTCGGCAGCCAGGCCCTTGGTCTGGGACCGGGGGGGGAAGGGAACCGGGGGCGGGTGGTGGGGCGGGTGGGTGGTGGCGGCAGCGGGGCGAGGTGAGGGGTCGGCATCATCTGGTCCGCGGAGGGATCACAGCACTGACGTGAGGAGGACACGTACTGAGTTTCAGTTAGGTTCCAGGGCCGAGCGAGGTACAGCTGTCGCAGGGCCCTTGGGCAAAGGACGGCGCAGGGTGACGGCCGCCTCACTGCTCAGCCAACAAGCTGGCTCTCAGCGCCGCGCCCCGGGTGGATAGCTGCACCGGCTGCACTCTCGCGCCCGCCGGGAAATAAATGCCACAAGCCTGGACCAGCCTGGACGGTTGAAGCACTGAAACGAGCCTTGTCTGGCGATAACTACATGATTGTACGCCAGGGCGCAAACACCGCATGTCCATATGTCCTGTCCACCCTCACCATCCCGCTGTCTCCAAGCCCCCTCACCCCTCACCCCTCACCACCCACCACCCACCAGGCCCAGCAGCGCCGTCTTGGAGATGGCGTACATCGCGATGGGCTCCGGGGGGCTTGGGAGTGGGCACACGGGAAAGGGAACGGCATCGGGAAAGGGGGGCGTCATACCAATCGGCGCGCAGGCGTGCACGGCAGGTCCGAATGAGACATGCATCATGTGGTATCATGTGGCATCATGTGGCATCATGTGGCATCACGTGGTGTCACGTGGCATCATGTGATTCTGGCCCGCTGGGCACACGTCACGCGGAGCAGGACACATCCGCCACCGCCTAGCGCCTCCACCAGCGCTCTCGCACCGAAGACGTGCAAGGGACTCTGCGAGGGACCCCCAACAGGAGGCTGGGCCTCCCGCCCCTCCGAGGAAGGACGCAGGCCGTCCCTTGGCTGTAACGCCCCGGCCTGAGCCCTTCACCCCACCGGGTGGTGTCATCCCCCTGATCCACTCCCCGGCCGCCCCGCCTCGTCATGGCAGCCGAGGCAGCTGACGCGGATCACCCACTTGAAGCCCGTCACGGACGACACGAACACGATGGAGGCTCCCGGCCGTTTCAGCAGATGGGGCAGCGCCTCCTGGACCAGCAGCACTGCAGCCTGCGTGTGTAACCAGGGGCCAGGCGGGCGGGACGTGGGGAGGCAGGCTCATACATGGAACGGGGCTAGGGGGGTGAAAGCACGGGAAGGGGGGAGCACGGGAGGGGGGGGTTGCGGGGCGTCTGGCGGCATGACGGGTGCGGTGTCGCCTGCCGAGAGGAGGACACCCTTCAGGGTCCACACAAGTGAGAGAGGCCAGAGGGATGACACCTCCAGAGCCCAAGACCGCGCACCCAACCGCAAACCCGCCCCCGACGGTACCCCCGAACCTCAAACCCCGGCTAAGTGCGAAGTAGTCTAGCCTCTTGAAAGCCCGTCTGTGCTGCGTTCGTCCACCTGACCCCCAAACGTCCTTATCCGTGCGGCCCACCCCACCCCACCCCACCCCACCCCACCCCACTCCACCCCGCCCTCCCACCTTAATGTTGATGTCCAGGATCTTATCAATGACATCCGGGGGTGTCTCCGCCAGCGGCCCCGCACCCGGGTTCACCGCCGCGTTGCTGACCAGGATGTCCAGGGCGCCGTACTTCTGCGGGGCCGGTGCGTGCAACGGTCAGTTTGGACACCTTCCCTCTCCCCCCCTCCCTAGGTTCCGGAACCTACCCGCCCGCCCACCCACCTGCACGCACTGCTCCACCAGCCGTTTTCGCTGCTCTGCACTGCCCACGTGGCAGGCGCACCCGGACACCTCCAGACCCCGCCCACGAAGGGCCGCCACTGTTTCGTCTACATTGGACTGCCTCCTGCGGGTGCGGCGCGGTAGTGGAAGCGGAGGGAGGAGGGGGGAAGTCGGCAAAGTGAGCGGGGGATCCGGACGGGAAATAGACCCGGGGTCGCCAGCGTCATGGGAGAGCGGAACGTTGCTGGCCGGGGAGGCCTCAATGTATGAGATACGTGATTGCGATGGCATAAGATGGTGGTATAACGCATAACGCCGCAGGATGCTTAAGAGCTTCAAGCGACAAGTCCGGGCCGGCTGGGTGGGGGTGTCGGTTGGAATAGGGTTGGCATGGCTAACAAGCGGCGGAGTTGACGTTGGGCAACGCTTAGAACAGGCGTCCGCTGACGAGGTTGACTGACCTGCTGCAGATGAAGACGCTTGCGCCTTCCTGCAAGGGTAGGGGCAGTGTGGCTGATGTGGAAACGGGCCGGGGCAGCGTGAGAACGAGGCGGAGCACCGAGACACGCAACTGACCCCGTGCGAAAGGTGGGACCGTCAGGCTGGAGGACCGGATGTGGGGGGAATCCGACCGAACGTGTTCGCTTTACCTGAGCCAGCCGTTCCGCTGTCGCCAGGCCGATGCCAGCGGTTGCGGCAGTGACAAGGGCAACCTTTCCCACGAGGCGTCTGCACCTGACGTCCTCCATAGGCGTGCTCATAATGATGGGCTTGCTGAAATTTTCCAGCAGTTCACAGCTTCCCCGAGTTGCAAAACACCACGGAAGCCTAGCCAAGAAAAACTCGAGGATGTATAGTATTGTACGAAATAAATAAGCATTAGATTCTCCAAGATGACGACGGATCGCCACGTTGCGGAACACCTTGTAGTCATCAGGGTTTCAGGGCTGACTACACAACATGTGCTGTACGAATTCTACTGTTGTACTTGTTCTGCACTTACCTATCAATTGCATAAATTCATGGCATGATTCATCATGACATGATTAACAATTGTGGCACCTAAGTATGGCGATCGAACATTACAGTGATTGTGTCATTGTGAGACTTCAAGCGTGTGGAAGGCAAGCTTACTTTCGGTGCTACAGTGCAAAACCCACGACCGGTATCAGGGACAGCCGCGTTTCATAGGACACCCCAGGAGCGGTCAGCGGTGTCGTGTGGTAACGGTAAACGCCTACTAACGGTTGAATATGGTATGAAGCTTTTGTGCCGTAATATTTCAACTGCATTACGAATCCTTGTAGCTCAGTTTTCCCTATACGCACAGGTTTTGGAGACACTGAAGGCTATTTTTTTTGAAACAATAGCTTGTTCTGATTTAATCTGTGGTTGCTCTTTTGACGAATGCATGATATATCTTCACCCGCATGCGGCCTTCTGAAACAAAGCGCGTTGTCCGTCGTTGCGATTGTGCGCTGACCAAGCCTGAAAATGCCCCGACTAGAATGGGGAGCTTCGAGCATAAGAGATTGCTATCTTTAATGATTATTGTAGCCTGACACATCACTATGTCAGCCGTGCGTCGCAGCTCCGCGTCGTCCGGTCGCTTGGGCTCCGCGGAAGCAGCAAACGTGTTGACGCGTGGGAACAGTCTATCAGGATTCACGGAAGATGCTATCAAGAGTGTAAGTTCTGTGCCATGTTTGCTGACCCGAACTCGGCATGTCCCACAGCCCCGCGCCCCTGTCACCTCCAGGCAACGAACCGCTTTGACCTTGAAATTGTTTTCAAACTGTCATGGATGAATAAGGGTAAGCACAGCGCGCGGGGGTCCTTTCACGCCGCCGACCCACCGGGACGTTCTCGTGAGCCGAACCTCGACTTCGTGCCCCATTTCCGGTCCAGGCCTCGCCAAGCTGTCCGGACTGGACAAGTGCATCAACCTCGTGGAGCTTAACCTCACTGGCAACCAAATCACCAAGTGAGAATGCGGGCGCATGCACGACCTGACAGTGCGTACTGCACACCCGCGCCGCTCTAGCGACAGCGGCCCACACCGCTGCCCAAGAAGCGCTGCACGCAGTGATGACACGCCAGGCATGGGCACCTCACGATGTCTTGCTTGCGCCTCAACCCACCACTCTCCCTTGAAAATGTCAACAATTTCCTACACCACTGCCCCCTTACCACCAACGGCGAGCCTCGTGGGCCACCCTGCGCCCGCACCGCCGTCACACGTGCACTTCCTCCCTGGACTCGTCTCCGGGACGTCCCACCTCACCCGGGACCATCCTGCGCCTGCGACCTTTTCCCCCGTGGCCCCCTCCCGTCCCAGGATTGAGGGCCTGGAGTCGGCGCTGCAGCTGCGGCGCCTCATCCTGACCTCCAACCGGATCTCCTGCGCGGAGGGGCTGTCCCACCTGACCCGCCTCGAGGGGCTGTGGCTCCAGGGCAACCAGATCGCCTCCCTGGAGGCACTGACGCTGCCGCACCTGGCGCAGCTGCCCGCGCTGC
This sequence comes from Eudorina sp. 2006-703-Eu-15, assembly GCA_003117195.1. Lineage (NCBI taxonomy): Eukaryota > Viridiplantae > Chlorophyta > Chlorophyceae > Chlamydomonadales > Volvocaceae > Eudorina > Eudorina sp. 2006-703-Eu-15. Next base: position 659,195 of record BDSI01000056.1, on the reverse strand, counting down.
GCAGTCTCTACCTCCAGAACCTGGACCGCTCGCTGCCCAACGGGGTATGCCGAGTGGCGGGCTACAAAGCGGCGGTGCTGGCCGCGCTGCCCAACCTGACCAACCTGGACGGGGAGAGGTGCGGGCCACCGGGCGGGGGGAGGGGGGCCCGGGCAGGGTCAGTTGGGGGGGCCGGGGGAGGGGGGCCCGGGCAGGGTCAGTTGGGGGCCGGGCCAGGGCAGGGTCAGTTGGGGGCCGGGGGAGGGGGGCCCGGGCAGGGTCAGGTGGGGGCCGGGGGAGGGGGGCCCGGGCAGGGTCAGGTGGGGGCCGGGGGAGGGGGGGCCCGGGCAGGGTCAGGTGGGGGCCGGGGAGGGGGGCCCGGGCAGGGTCAGTTGGGGGCCGGGGGAGGGGGGGCCCGGGCAGGGTCAGTTGGGGGCCGGGGGAGGGGGGGCCCGGGCAGGGTCAGTTGGGGGCCGGGGGAGGGGGGCCCGGGCAGGGTCAGTTGGGGCCGGGGGAGGGGGCCCGGCAGGGTCAGGTGGGCCGGGGGGGGGGCCCGGCAGGGTCAGTTGGGGCCGGGGGAGGGGGGCCCGGCAGGGTCAGTTGGGGGCCGGGGAGGGGGGGGCAGGGTCAGTTGGGGGCCGGGAGGGGGGCCCGGGCAGGGTCAGGTGGGCCGGGAGGGGGGCCCGGCAGGTCAGTTGGGGGCCGGGGGAGGGGGCCGGGCAGGGTCAGGTGGGGCCGGGGAGGGGGCCCGGCAGGGTCAGGTGGGGGCCGGGGAGGGGGGCCGGGCAGGGTCAGGTGGGGGCCGGGGAGGGGGGCCCGGGCAGGGTCAGGTGGGGCCGGGGGAGGGGCCCGGCAGGGGGGGGCCGGGAGGGGGGCAGGGTCAGGTGGGGCCGGGGAGGGGGGGCCGGGCAGGGTCAGGTGGGGGCCGGGGGGGGGGGGCCAGGGCAGGGTCAGGTGGGGGCCGGGGAGGGGGGCCGGGCAGGGTCAGGTGGGGGCACGGTCAGGGGGGGCCGGGGGAGGGGGGCCCGGGCAGGGTCAGGTGGGGGCCGGGGAGGGGGCCCGGGCAGGGTCAGGTGGGGCCGGGGGAGGGGGGCCCGGCAGGGTCAGTTGGGGCCGGGGAGGGGGGCCCGGGCAGGGTCAGGTGGGGGCCGGGGGAGGGCAGGGTCAGTTGGGGGCCGGGGAGGGGGGCAGGTCAGGTGGGGGGGGGAGGGGGCCCGGGCAGGGTCAGGTGGGGGCGGGGGAGGGGGGCCAGGGTCAGTTGGGGGCCGGGGAGGGGGCCCGCAGGGTCAGGTGGGGCCGGGGGGAGGGGGCCCGGCAGGGGGGGGGCGGGGAGGGGGGCCCGCAGGGTCAGTGGGCCGGGGAGGGGGGCCGGCAGGGTCAGTTGGGCCGGGGGGAGGGGGGCCCGGGCAGGGTCAGGTGGGGCCGGGGGAGGGGGGCCCGGGCAGGGTCAGGTGGGGCCGGGGGAGGGGCCGGCAGGGTCGGGGGCGGGGAGGGGCGGCAGGGTCAGTTGGGGGGGCCGGGGGAGGGGGGGCCAGGGCAGGGTCAGGTGGGGGCCGGGGGAGGGGGCCCGGGCAGGGTCAGTTGGGGCCGGGCCAGGGCAGGGTCAGTTGGGGGCCGGGCCAGGGCAGGGTCAGTTGGGGGCCGGGGGAGGGGGGCCCGGGCAGGGTCAGGTGGGGGCCGGGGAGGGGGCCCGGGCAGGGTCTGGTGGGGGCCGGGGGAGGGGGGCCCGGGCAGGGTCAGGTGGGGGGGGGCCGGGGGAGGGGGGGCCAGGGCAGGGTCAGTTGGGGGCCGGGGGAGGGGGGCCGGGCAGGGTCAGGTGGGGGCCGGGGGAGGGGGGGCCCGGGCAGGGTCAGGTGGGGGCCGGGGGAGGGGGGCCGGGCAGGGTCAGGTGGGGGCGGGGGAGGGGGGCCCGGGCAGGGTCAGGTGGGGGCCGGGGGAGGGGGGGCCCGGGCAGGGTCAGTTGGGGGCCGGGGGAGGGGGGGCCCGGCAGGGTCAGGTGGGGGCCGGGGGAGGGGGGGCCCGGGCAGGGTCAGGTGGGGGCCGGGGGAGGGGGGCCCGGGCAGGGTCAGTTGGGGCCGGGGGGGGGGGGGCGGGCAGGTGGGGGGGGGGGGGGGGGCAGGGCAGAGGTAGGGGGCCGGGGGAGGGGGGCCGGGCAGGGTCAGGTGGGGGCCGGGGGAGGGGGCCCGGGCAGGGTCAGGTGGGGGCCGGGGGGGGGAGGGGGGCCCGGGCAGGGTCAGTTGGGGGCGGGGGAGGGGGGCCCGGGCAGGGTCAGTTGGGGGGGGGCCGGGGGGGGGGGGCCAGGGCAGGGTCAGGTGGGGCCGGGGGAGGGGGGCCCGGGCAGGGTCAGTTGGGGGCCGGGCCAGGGCAGGGTCTGTTGGGGGCCGGGCCAGGGCAGGGTCAGGTGGGGGCCGGGGGAGGGGGGCCGGGCAGGGTCAGGTGGGGGCCGGGGGAGGGGGGCCCGGGCAGGGTCTGGTGGGGGCCGGGGGAGGGGGGGCCCGGGCAGGGTCAGGTGGGGGGGGCCGGGGGAGGGGGGGCCAGGGCAGGGTCAGTTGGGGCCGGGGGAGGGGGGCCCGGGCAGGGTCAGTTGGGGGCCGGGGAGGGGGGGCCCGGGCAGGGTCAGGTGGGGGCCGGGGGAGGGGGGCCGGGCAGGGTCAGGTGGGGGCCGGGGGAGGGGGGCCCGGGCAGGGTCAGGTGGGGCGCCGGGGGAGGGGGGCCCGGGCAGGGTCAGGTGGGGGCCGGGGGAGGGGGGCCCGGCAGGGTCAGGTGGGGGCCGGGGGAGGGGGGCCCGGGCAGGGTCAGTTGGGGGCCGGGGCCGGCGGTTCGCCCCTTCGTTTCGCGCGCCCTCCCTGCCGTCCGAGGTCCGGAGGTGGAGCTGGCGGCGCCTCCCTGGCGTGCGTCACCTGCATATGGGTCCCTAAGCGTCAAGGCGACCTAACACGGAGGTGGTGGTGGCGATGTGATTACCGCCGCGACGCTGTCACAGCATCACGGACGGACGGCGGTGTCACCAAGGAGGAGGCGCCCGCTTTGAAGTGCACCCCCCTGGGAGGATTGACTCCCGGTATGCTGCCGTGTCCGGCTGCCCTCAGGTCCCCCGCGACCCTCAACTACGCGGAGATCGCGGCCGAGTACGAGGCCTTCAGGGCCAACCCGCCGCCGCCCAAGCAGCTGACCGTGCCGGACCCGACGCCCTGGCTGGCGGGGGTGAACACGGAGGTGGCTTTCGGGGGAGGACCGGGGGAAGCGGAGCTGCAGCAGCGGCACGGAAAGGTGAGGGCGGCCGGTGTGGGGCCTCCGAGATGGCGGGCTCTCTGCAGGCGGCAGGGCGACAGCGCAGACCAGAGACGTGCTGCCCGAGTGGGGGGTCCCGGTACCCGGACGATTCATGCTGCGACGGGGTCGAGTACGTGTGGGTGCACCTACGATGGGTATGAAGAACCACGCGCATTTAGTGAAGCATGGCACTCCGTCGAGGAGGCCCCACCCACGTTCCCTGGGAGGAGGAGGCTGACCCGGTTAGCAGCTGCCCGAAGAGCTGGTACCGCAGAGCCGGGCGGGCGGGTGTGTCGTGAGTCCTAGCGTTGCGGTCTGGGCCTTGGACTGGGCAAGAGCCTGGACACTGGACAGCAGCACAGCGCAGACCGGCCTGCATCGGCGGCTGTTCCCGGTGCGATTGCGTTGCATGACATGCGGATCGAAGCCCGGTACGGCGGCTCCCGAGAGGCCCATTGTCCTGGCGGCAATGGGCACATTTGCGGGTGCGGTAGGGTGCATACATCGCTCCACAGAGGTCCCAGCGTTCCAGCGGCCCAGGCCTCATCCATGTGCGCTGCACGCCGCGAGCCTCTGGGGGCAACCCACGGTGGGCGACATTTTTCCTCCTTGCTGCGGAGCCCCTGCCTCAAGGGTGCGCGTGGACACGACCCCCCTCCCCCTCCCACCGGGTGTCCTGGCGCCCGCCGCCGCTCCCTCCAGGTGGTCAAGGTCATTGACGAGTGCGAGATGCTGGTGCGGGTACTAGCCGAGGAAATCGGCAAGTTCACCCGGCAGCTGGAGACCAAGAAGAGCGCCGCGTAAGGGCGCGTGCTGCGCTGTGGCTGCTGTGGCTGTGATGCAGGGCGATGGGAAGGATGAAAAGATGAATACGCGCATTACAGGAGGTACCACCGTACCAGGTGTCGTATTCGTAGGATGTGTCAGAAACTGCCGTACAGCTCCGGGCAGCACAAGGGGTGAGGTGGTCTAGTAGGTGGGTTGGAACAGGCCGGCCGTTCAGTTTCATTCGCCGGCTGCGAAGCCAGCGCGATGGCCTTGCGACCCATCAGTGCATCGCGGATACCGGAGGACCAGGAGGGAAACACACGGGAGCACACGGCACCCTAGGGCCCAGGGCAGGGTGGTTGTGCGAATTGAGTGCTGCGGACCTTGGCCCCGGTTTTTTTGTCTATCTCGTGACTTGGCTCGGTAACTCGGGCGCTTTGGCTTCTTGCGGATAGGTCGGGGTGTGTCAGTCAATGGTGCAGACAGGTAGTAGCGTTGGATTTGTGCGCGGTCAGCCACGGTAATGGCGTATACTTGGATGTGTGTGGGGTACCGTGGGGCGCCTCACAGCTGCCACTTGCAGCGCGATTTCGCTTGTCATGCAGTCATGTTGGAACGTATCTTCTCGTACCGTAGCTGGTTGGAACGAGTCCCTCGAGACGTATGGACTGGACGCACTGAACGGGTTGTAATTGTCTGGGCGGAAGCCAGGACTATCTGGAGATGGCAATGGCCCGTCTCAGCGTTGGCCTGGGAAACGGAGGGAAAAAGCGGACCTTGGCACACGAATACACCGAGCCACACGAAGCGGAGTCATGCCAGTCATTGTTTCTTTACATTATACCTGCTGCAATGGCAGGCTGGAGCAACAACACTGGCGTGGAATTGCATGTTGCGTCCACCCAAGTGTGCCCCAAACACGGCCCGAACCGAGAAAGCGCTGTAATGACGATGGGGCGGAGTCACGCAAGCACATCCTGTCGCGCGGGTCCGGATGGAAGTGGATACATTAAAGATCTATGATAGTGCATATGATAAGCTCTACATCTGAACGGTCGTATTCATGACCTTGATTCAAATCGCTACTAATGGACGTGCGAACGTGTGTCTGATGGTTCGTATACAAGATATTGAATGCGAAATTTTTGATATTATTTGGGTGGTCGCGAAAACGCGACGCCAGAAATTGCGGAAGGCTCCGAAGAGCACGACCGTCGGGGATGGAATAAGTTTTCAACCAGCAAAAGACGCGTCTCGGTTAGACCTCACAGACTGCGTCATTGCCCCAAGCGCAGAGATACCAGTCTTTTGGTGTGGTGGAGCCCACCCACAAGGGCAGTGCAACTTGAATTGACTGCCACACGATGGTGGGTGCTATTGCGGCGTAAACAACTCGCGTGCAGGGCGTGAATCACGTGCGTCCCGCAGCAGATGTTACATCGACCAGGTACGCCACGGATGCGTCGGACGCCTCCACTGCCTATACAGCACCCTCAGCACTGGCTTGGCGCTGGAAACGTGCTGTCACGCTGCAGCGTGTGCACAAGAGGCGTTCGTGTGGACCGATCGGGCAGACTGTGAAAGCTGACCTTTGTAAACGTTACAAGGTGGACCTCAGTCCCGACCGGGCGTCCAACGGGCCTCGTCGAATGAGGCCATCGTCGCCGGGCCGGTTCGGGCGCATGGCGCCCCCTCCCCCCCCACTGGGAGGTAGACGTGACGCAATCAGGCTGCGCATGCTGCCGTCGACCCCTGCGTGCCGCATTGTACATACGGTACACGTACGGCAGGAAGAGCACAGCGCTGGTGGCATAGCACGAATGACGTGTGACTACCGTACGACGGCAGTTTGAGGAACCGAGGCCCACAGAGCTGGACCTCGCGGGTTGGTCGGTGTCGCGTCCCCGGAGAGCGGGCGTTCACTGTGTAGGTGTAGTAATGAGGCCTGCAGGCTGCCCCCCTCCCGATCCGAATCTGAACCCTAGAGTTACGATACCGGGATCTCCCCCGGGCATGCAGGCCGCTGCCACGCGGCTGATCAGGCCCTGCGGTCGGCCCCTCCCGAGCTCCCGTCAGCTTCATCATCGTCCCTTCCGACGGCCGCTGCGGGCCATATGATGGCCTGGGTCCCCAGGGTCCGGACCACCCCTCCGCTCCTCCTCTGACTCGAATCGTGTTTACAAAGGCATACCTGGCATACAAACACGAACAGCCTGTTGCTGCACGGGGCTCTCGAGGCCCCCCCGTGTGTTTGCAGCTCCCCTGCTTCGCAGCTTTCGTCCGCCTGCCCTCCCCGCCGGGCGATTGCTGAGGTACAAGCGCACACAGCCCCGCCACTCCGGCCCGGGGCTTCGGACGGGGGGGCGTTGGCCGCCCCGCACTGGCGCTGCAACACCCACAAGGCTGACCGAGACCAGAGCACCGCCAGCACCCCTCACGCCCTGTCCACCACTGCATGTGCCGGCTACGCAAAGCGGAGGGAGGGACGGCGAGAGAGAGAGAGGGTCGAGGGACACAGGAGGGAGGGCGAGCCACGGCCGCGGCCGTCGTCTCATGCGTGGCTGCCTCGGTGCGGGTTCCGCCGTAACCATCCCGCACCTAGCCCCGGCCGTTCGCGTCCATCCGCCGGCTCGCCAACCGTAGCTCCAGGGACGGACCCACCGCGACCGGCCGTACACAATCCGCCACTGACGCCGCCGCGGCCGCGAACGGCCACTCGCCTCGACGGCGACTCGCGACCGGCATCTCCCGTCTGCCTTAATCCCTACTTTGCCGCCTTTCGCCCCTCCCGCACCATCATACACACACACACATACGTATCCAGGGTCCTCGCCAGTCGTGTCTCTCGGTTTATTTTAACACACATACGTATCCAGGATCCCGCATGGATTCCGCACCGCCCTCCAGCCGCCTTGCCCTCTCGAGCTCTCCTCCCCGCGACCCTGCAGTGCGGCGATACCGCCCGACCGAGTATTCCCTCCCGGGTCGATGTGATAACAGGGTGTTCAGTCGATGGACGAGCGCAGCGAGCCCAGCACCAGGTATCTCCCGGGCAGCGGCCCCGCCGCGGGTGACGTGACGGTCACCATGCCTCGCGCCGTGTCCACCTCCTTGACCAGCACGAACCCCGCCACGTTGGCGTTCATGATCTGGTCCGGCGTGGCGGCGTGCGACACGGCCAACAGGCACTGCAGCATCTCCAGGGAGGGCGGCAGGTTCTGCAGCCGCAGGGGGTCCGCCAGCGATACAGCACCCAGCGGCAGGGCGGTGTTGGGGGCGCGGGGGCCGCTGCCTGCGCAGTGCGGATGGGGCGGATGGCGGATCAGGAGAGACCATAAGTTGGCTGCGCTGGCTGCTGGGAAGCGGGGCAGGAGGGGGCAGGAGCAGTGGCACACGGCCATGTAGGCCGGCCCGGGGCCCGGGAGGCTCACTTGGCAGCATCGCGCGGTGGCGAGGGGGGCGGCCGGCGATTCGGTGGCGGAAGCACACAAGTATACGAGCACGGAGGAGAGACACCTAGATACACAGCACGGAGTGTTGTCAGAGGCTGCTACACGGTGCACGCACGAGACGCTCAAGCGGACGGACGCAGCCACCCCAGCCGCAGGCGCCACCCCAGCCGCAGGTGCCATCCCCGCGCCCACCTATCCGATAGACCGCGAGGTCCGTGGCGCGGATGGTCTGCGTAGCGGGCTGCAGCGGGGTGCGGGGGGTGCCGTAAAAGTACTCCCGCACTCGCTGCTCGCGGGCGCCTCGCCGCTCGTCGCCCTCGCGCTTCACTGCGCCCCCCGACTTCGCGAGCTTGATGATGCTGGTGCGGGGGCAGGAGGCCTGCGGGGGCGGCCGGGGGGGCGCGGTAGAGGTGCAGGGCCGCCCCGGCGGATTGAAGGCGCGGCAGCGCGGTGAGGGCGGTAACGGGGAGATGCAGGAGGGTGTATGACCGGGACTTGCTAAGAAGGCGGTGGGGTGACTGGTGAGGCGCCGAACGCGCGCTTTGCTTCAAGTTCGATCTCGGCGGGCCCGCAAGGCACGCTGCTTCCGTCATGATGCCGCGTGGCTCACGTCTGTGCGCGTCAAGGAAGCCGTCCTTGCCGGGCTGACGCACTCTGCCCTGTCCGGTGAATGCCTGTTGTTGTTGTGTGCATTGTTGCCGTTCCTTCGTTGGTCCCAGCCCATCTCGCGACTCACTCGGCACCTTCGCGCACACCAACCTGCGCAAACAAGTGAGCCACACGTGCATCCCCGGCCTCTTCGTTGCCCCCTCTCTCCGCCAGTCTACCAATTCCCTACACCCCTCCGTCAGTGTCACCTTGAGGTCCTGCTGGAGCTGCGCGAACAGGCGGTCCTGCTCCATCACCAACACCACGTCGCACTGCGGAAGGGGGCAGGGTGGTGGGAACATCGGATGGGGGGAGGGCGGGTCGGCGGGCGGTGGCTGGATGATAACAAGGGAGGGGGGGCGGGGCGCAGGTGGGCTCGGGACGGACGAGGGCCCCAGCTGCGCAGCAGCACTGAGCGCTGCGGACAACGGGAGCGGACTGGGCGAAGCGCACAAGGTTGATCCGCAGCGCCACCCTGAGCCCACTCAACCGCACCAGCCAATAACCAACCGACAAACCCACCTGGAACGCCTGGATGATGTGTTTTTGCAGCTCGTACCCCATCCCGTCCACCCAGCCGAATGTGTTGATGATGAGGCCGGACGCGGCGGCCCGCGGGTCGGCGGTGGCTCGCCGCTGCAGCAGCGCCGCCAGCTTGTCCACGAGCGCCTGCGATGTACGGCGATCCCAGGAGCCGCAAACACCCCCAGCCCCAGCCCCAGCCCCCGGGAGAGGCACACAGAACAGGTCGCGCGTCGAGGGGCCTCAAAACGGCGCTCCATGCGCAGCGAGGGGGTACACACAGCAGCGAGCGGGTACAGACCGCAGCCCCGGCCCGCCTCTGACAGGGAGTCCCGCGGCCTGGCCTCACCCGCACCCACCCATGTGTGATCCCATGGGGCCCACACGCTTGGAGCCGGACCTCGCCTCCCTTGGCAGGCACAAGGGCGGTCAGCCCCCACACCAGGGGTCCCAAAGGGGGGTGTGCGAGCCCCGCCGCACCCCCTGGGAGACCGGGCCCCGCATTATGGACTTCAGGCTGCGAGCGCCAGCGGGTCTGAGAAGACATCACGCCACTCGAGCGGGCCTGGGCCGGAGATTGGGCTGTCTCATGTTCACACTCAGCGTCCCTCGCCCCCATGCAAGCCGCCGGCTCACCCCAACCCGGGTCCCTCGACATCCGCCCGCCCATCTCCACCCATCCAGGCGCTACCCCCGCGGACTGTTCTTTTTTGTTCACCCTCCCCCCCCCCGCGGACTCCGCTCCCCACCTTGAACAGCGTGGGGTTCTCCCCGGGTGAGCTGTGTCCGAAGAAGAAGACCAGCGGTATGTCGGCACTGAAGCCCTCCTCGATGTCCACGGGCAGCTCCAGGGGCACCGCGGAGAGGCAGCCGGGGACCGTAATGGTGCCCTGGCCTGCACGAGGAGGCGGAGGCGGAGGCGGAGGAGGACAGGGGCGCGCGGTGATGGGCAGGAGGGGTGTCAACATGGGGGTCGACGGTGCCGCCTTCGCGGGGGGGACAGGGCAGGGGCGCGACAGAAAGGGGCGCTCGGGGCTGCGGAATGAAGCCCGGTCCGCACCGCACCGCCCGGTCGCGGTGCCGCGGAGGGAAGGCCCATAGCACACCCGGGGGTTCGGCTACCCGGCCAGGTGCACCCCCCGCTGCAAGGCATACTGGCCCGGCACCGAGGCCAGACTTTGGGCCGGCGAACTGCCCGCGGCGCGACACAGCTGCCGCGCCTCAGCCCTCCTTCCCTCCCTCCCTCCCTCCGTCCGTCCGTCCCTTCCTCCCTCCCTCCCTCGCTGGAGTCCCCACAGAGTCCTAGGGCCGACGCGATTGTCGTCCTGGCAGCCCACCCTGCTCCTTCGCTTTTCCCCGCACCCCTCACCCCTGCGGTCCCGACCTGGCCCCCCATCCCGCCCCGCCCCGACCCCGGCCTCCCGCGCCCCCACCACGCACCCACGTCGAGGTCCACGAAGGTGGGCTGCCAGCTGCTCCGCACTGCCCAGTTGCCCAGCAGGCGGCACAGCGTGCTCTTGCCGCTGTCCGTAGGACCCACCACCACCACCGCGGGCCCGCGAGCGCCCGCCGACCCGGGGGCGGCCCGGGCGGCCTCCTCCCGCCGCTGGTTCAGCGTCTGGTGCACGTTGAGGTACGACGCCATGGGCGTGTCGTCAGCGACGTACCTGTACGGCAACGTGAGGGTCGTCGGTGGGTGCTGTGGCGGGGCCGACAGGTGACGGATGTGGACCGAGGCGGGTGCGCGGGCAGGACCTCACTGCGCTGCAGGACAGCCCCGGTGGCCCGGCCGCGTTCATGCCTTGCCCCACATCGCAATCAGGGCACTAGGATGCGCGAAGATCAGAAGGTTCAAGGACCAGCCAGATGCAGACGCAGTCTGATGAAACGCATTTCCGTTGGCGCTAGTGCCGTTCACCACCAGCATCAGCACCTCTGCAACCACCCGCCGGGTGGGTGAACTGAGGTGAGGCTTCGTTGGGGCGGGAACCCCCCGCCCAGTGACAGCCCACAGTCCACCACCCATCACCTGTCCACTCCTGCGCTCCCTCCGCCCCGCCCCCGCCCCCCTGCCCCCGACCCCACCCACATGGCACCCACATGACGCTAGGCTCCCCCTGCACCGTGACCTTGCACCCGTTCCACGTGAACACCTGCACGCAGGTCGCCAAGGTCGGGGGGGAGGGGGTGGAGGGGGGTGAAGTCAACAGACGATACAGGAAGGGAGACCCAAACCCAGGACGCGGCCTCAGGAGGCCGCGCCACCCCCCTGGCACTGCAGCCCCGGCTCCGCCGCACAGTCGTGAGCCGACTCAAGGGGCCAGCAAGCAAGGTCAGCCAGCCAAGGGTCAGCCAGCCAGGGGCCAGCCAGCCGGCAGCCGTGCAGCGGCCGCACCCCTCGCCAAGCCCGCATGGCTCAGCGGCGGCTCAGCAGCATCAGAGACAGCCGGCCGCAGCTGCGGCGCCAGACCCACCGCCACTTTCTGGCCGGCCACGGAGACGGGCTTCCCGCGCTGCAGCTCCGTTCCGAAGACCTCTGCGGTTCCCTCCTCCAGCTGGCCTCCAGGGAGGGGAGGGGCAAGTGGCGGCGACGGCGGCCCGGCGAGCGGCCGAATCAGCGGGGAGCGCGATGGTCACGCAGATCAGAGGCGATGGCGGAATTCTTGACGATCACCGGCTCTCCACAGTCACCGAGGAACGTTCCGCACTAATTCGGAACTTGCCAACTGTATCTTGAGATGCATGGCCTTGGGCGCGCGAATCGTACGTGCGTGAAGGGACGGGACAGCGACAGGGTCTGACGCCGCAGGGGTGACAGGTTTCCCCGGTTATCCCGCCAATTTTACCTTCAAGCTATTCCCACCTTCAGCTGATGTGCTTACCCGAATGGACACAGGTCGTCCATTAGGGCACTCTAGGCGAAGCTCCTGCGTCTGCACGGTTTGGGTGAACGGGGAGGGTGCAGTTGCCGCCCAGGGCAATTTTTGACGTGCTTGGATTGTCTTCAGACATACCGCTGTGAGAAGAAATGATTTCTCCGCATCTTGCGCACCCATGGCCTCTGGTCCCCGCGCAGCTGGTCGTCGAGACCAACTTTTTGTCTCGGCTGCGAAATTTCGGCTGCACCTCTTAATGTCCACCCCGCCTACCAGTATCTTTAGATCACAACAACTGGATCATATGATTGTCCATTTTCCTTCGGCGGTCGGACGGGAAATCGAGTCGCTGGGCCTTGCGTTGGTACGGCTCACGAGCTGTTTGAAAGCTTCGTCATGCAACTGCAACGTTCTTTATATCTGACATATAGTCTGAGTAGCTTCGTTATCTGTATACTTCGCGCTTGACAACCTGTCCTCTTGCGACTCGATTGAACAGTTCCGACACAATGCTGCTCGCGCAACGCAAGCTTGGTGGGTTCCTCGTGTTTGTCGGTCTCCATTTGTGATTATTATTATAGCGCACTATGTATAACAGCGACACGACCGACGTCGTTTGCAGGTGCTACCCAGCGTACGCACTCGCGTGCGGCCGCACCGATGGTGGCTCGCGCGTCGCGCCGTAGCCTGCGCTGTGAGGCCCGTAAGGTGGCGCTCTTGGGAGCTGCTGGCGGCATCGGTCAGCCGTTGGCCCTGCTGCTCAAGATGAACAAGTTCGTGACGGAGCTGGCGCTTTACGATATCGTTGGTGTCGCTGGTGTGGCAGCTGACTTGAGCCATTGCAACACGCCTGTCAAGGTGTGTTGGATGGTGGGGGATTGGACCTTGCGTAGGGAGCGTGATAAAGGTGAACACCGGTGACGGGATGACTGGCCAGGTAGTAATGACCGATCTGAAAAACCCAAATCGTCTAACCTTATGTTTGTGGCTTTCGTTTTAATCAATATACAGGTGTCTGCGTTCACGGGACCGGAGGAGCTGGCTGGCTGCCTCAGCGGTGCCGATCTCGTCATCATTCCGGCTGGGGTTCCCCGGAAGCCGGGCATGACCCGTGACGATTTGTTCAACACCAACGCTGGTATTGTGCAGAACCTCGTGCAGGCTGCCGGAAAGAACTGCCCACAGGTATTCGGCGATTGAAGTCACGACACGTGCCGAACAGCCTTTGAACGTGACCTTCTAAAATGTGGTAGCTGAAGTAATTGAAAACCTGCGATTATCTATGTTGTCCTCATCGTGCAGGCTGTCCTGGAGATTATCACCAACCCAGTGAACTCAACGGTCCCAATTGCCGCCGAGACGCTGAAGGCGCTTGGCGTCTATGACCCGAAGAAGCTCATTGGCGTTACCACTCTGGATATTGTCCGCGCCAACACATTCGTTTCGGAGGCGCGCGGACTTGACATGAAGGACGTGGACGTTCCAGTCATCGGGGGCCATGCTGGCGCCACCATCCTGCCCCTTCTGTCGCAGGTGGGCGTGGACATTTGCGTGCAACGTCCGGAATCCTTGCGTGCATTCTTGCATTGCGCATGACAGGCGAGCTGTGAAATTGGCGTGCGGGTGTGGCACCTGTCTGGCCGGTGTGGACATGTGCTGAAATGACTGCCAAACATCGAAACATCAAGCTGGAGGCGGGCTCCTTATGATTAGCATGGGTTTGCTCGAGATCGGACCACGCGCCCCGAAGAGGCTGTCAATTGGCGGTGCAAATCCCTCAAGGAAGTCCCTTCCCAGCAATGAATCCTTAGTGGGCGACCCCTCCATCTGCGCGCATTGCAACGGTGCCCTGCATGTGATGGGGGCCCCGACATGCCTAGGGTCTTTGAATGAGCTTGGCTCTGCATTTGGCCTAAGTATTGTCTTCATTACAGTAGTTAGGCCGGACCGTGGACAAGCGCAGGTCGCGGTGATGGCACTGACGCGTCGCTGAGATAGACATGCTGTTTCCGCGTGGTGTTGCTGGCCGACGTTCTTCACTCCTGGTACCAGGGCAGCGAGTGTTGTGGTGCGGACCTGCCTATCAGACATGGCTGTACGGGATCACGCCTTGCTCAATTTTCATGGCTTCTGGCACAAGCATACGGCACGGCGCAACAACTACAGAGGGAGCTTGGATGGCACACCGGGAGGTTGCCTACCAAGCTCGCTGGCGCCTGAGGCCCACAAGTGGCCCGTCCTAGCCGGCATCTGTCGTAATAGTTTGCCTAGGGTTGCCGTTTAAATCGTTAGTGCGGACGCGCTGTTGCACTGCATGACGGCCGCGTCCCTTGCTCATGGCAGACGACTCCACCGACGACCTTCAACGACGCGGAGAAGGCGGCCCTGACGGACAAGATTCAAAACGCCGGCACCGTCGTTGTGGAGGCCAAGGCCGGCAAGGGCTCGGCCACCCTGTCCATGGTGAGCGGCCGGGCGTGTCTGTCGGCATGCAGAGACGGCGGAAACGACTGGCATGCACCTACCGTAAGGGTGGCTGCCGTGAACCTCGCTTTCGAAATCATGTTTAGAACGACGCCGTAAGGCTTGAGATCTCACCGGGATGGCCTGTCGGCCGGTCTGATTCAACCCCTTGCGAGTGTCTCCTCTAGTGGAAGCTCGCTGTGTTGCGGCCATGTTGACGGTCTTGCTGTATCGCACGCCGCCATGCCCTCTTTGCCCGCCGCAGGCCTACGCGGCGGCGCGCATGGCCGAGTCCACCCTGCTGGGCCTCAACGGAGAGCCCAACATCTACGAGTGCGCCTTTGTGCAGTCGGAGGTGAGCGGAGGGGTGTGGCGTGGTTACGAGTAGGTGCGCGTGGCGTGTGTATGCGAGCGAGCCCTGTCCAGGGCCACGGCGTTCCTACTCGCAACGCACAAATTCGCATCGCACCTTGCCGTGCTGCAGATCGTGGCCGACGTGCCGTTCTTCGCCAGCAAGGTGCTGCTGGGGCCGCACGGCGTCGCCAAGGTCATGGGCCTGGGCGAGCTGGACGCGTTCGAGACGGCGGCGTTCAACACCATGCTGCCGCAGCTCAAGGCCGAGATCCAGAAGGGTCTGGACTTCGCCAAGGCCGCCAAGGCCGCCGCGTAAGACGGTCGGCTGTAGTTGCGTCTGCATGATGGCGAGGGGCCGTGGGATCGCGGCTCATATCTTGAAAACCCGGGCCTGCCTGCTAGCTGCTGGCTGCAGTCAACGCGCTGCTTCTAGGCTGTGAAACTGGGCGTGCGGCATACATATGAACGCACACAGGGCGCCGTGGCATGAGGAGTAGTACCGTTGGGAGGCCAGGGGCAGTATTGTTCGTGGGTGTGTGTGCTCTTGATTGGCATCCGGGGGGAAGGGTGCGAAGCGCTCGCGCGCACCTCATGGAGGCGTCAGGGGGTTGGGCCGGCGGATGACGCTGGCAAGAGCCGGCAGCAATACACCGAGCGTTTAGTCGGTTCAGGTCTTGAGGAGTGAATTTCGCGCGCGCGGCAGTGCGTCTGCACCGTCACGGTTGCGATGCCGCGACGCTGCTCATCAAGCCAGACGGTGGGAGGGAGTCCGCTGTTCAACGTTGAGTCGACGCGGCGGTGCCGCTGCCCGGCTGAGTTGCAGGCGCGCGTTCCAGTAGGGCTTGCGTACCAGGGTGACTGTTGATGTAGGTATCCGAGGCAACAGTGACACACGAGCGTGTTGGCCAGCCCTGCTGCAGCGGCGGCATCCAGGAGGATTTGCAGTTTGCGCTCTGCTTGCGCTGTTTCTTTCGTTGATTTTTTGCCGCGCTGGCGCGTCGGTTGGCGACCTGGGACGTCCCCGCGAGCCCGCGCCCAGCGCGGCGCTGATTGTTTCGGATCGGGGGCCGTGATACCGCGTTGTGCGTGGTGCAGCAAAGAGGAGGATGTACCACAAGCATCGGACCCGAGTGCGAATCGGATCCGCGTTTCACCCGAGTGCGCAAATTAGCAATAAGCGGCACTGAAAGAGGCGTTTGTTGGTGTGCGTTGACAGCAGCTTGATTGTGGCGAGGGTGGCGTCCAGGTAGGAGCGTCTTAAATGAGCACGCGTCGGGCAGGACGTGAGGTCTGCCGGGGCAACGGGCGTGGACGACCGCCTGTGCAGGAGCGCATTGCACTGCAGCTGGGGAACCCGGAGCAGACAGCGTCAGGTTATGAATGGATGACTTGATGCCGCCAGGCTGTCCCGACGAGACCTATTCATTAAGCACGGAGTTGTGGATATCGACGCTGGCGGGGGTATATGCTTGCAGAAGTTGTAAGAAGCGTTTTGAGGGATCTGTGCTTCGCACTCCTTGCGCTATGACGTGCTACGCCAATCCTCGACACGTGATACCAGCAGCCGGCCCCACTCGTATCGTCGCCAGGACGGTACATATGCCGTATTATCACCAAACGCGTACAGGCGGATATTGCAGTAAGCGACCCGACCGGACAACCGTGCTCCGAGCGTGCTCGCTAATTACCGGACTCGTCGATGGCATTGAGGCATTGCCATCGACTGCCAGCTGCCAGAGTACTTCCTTGTGGTTCAGCTCCCACCGCACGTGCCATACCGACGTCATGCCGTCGGAAGAGGATGCGTCCGGGGACAGGCAGGATCATACGTGGGGAGAGGCCCGAACACGCCATGCTGACTTTTGAGGCACAGGGAACTGGGAAAAGTGGGCCAACTGGCGCACGCGGCAGCGAGAGGGGGAGGGCACGAGCGGGCACGCTGCAGCTTTGGCCGCGCGTTCCCCGCCCCGTCCCCGCCCGGCCGAAACGCGTTTGAGCTATTGAAAACACAAGCTGCAGGGGCAGCGAGCGCTAGCCGACACGACCGCTTTTTGTTCCGTGCAAGCAGATTAAACGTCGCGCGCCCGCAAAGACCCCGCTTGCTTTCGTCAGAAGGTTTCCTATACACATCTTAGAACCAGAAACATTAAATTCTGCTCGGTTTGAGGGCGTGCAAGCGCAAGATGTTGCATTTGGGGACGGGACCGCGACTCTCGCTGCGGGACCATGTGCCACGTGAGCAAATAGGAAGCAAGATGTAAGAGCAGGCTGTTTGCAAATATTGCGCGCGCTCGGCCCTTCATGGGTGTCGTACCTAAGTGGGGAGGAGCTGCTCTGTATCCTGGCTTCACAGGCATGACGGCCGCTACTCCTCACTTGTCAGTGAGTCCCCGTACCGTCGTACCAATCTGAGAAATTTTTCTAATCTGCACCGTTGTAAATTGTGGCTATATTTTTGGAATGAGAATGGACGCTTTTTGATGCCTCCATGAAAGGAATTCCTTGGCGAAGGATTCAAGCAGGAATATACCAATCGATTGATTTTGCGTGGCAAAAAAGGAGCACATTACTTCTTCTCTACCTTATCATCCTTCGTGATATTTCGGCTTATCAAGAGCCGCGACTTGGTGGAGGTGGCCGTCAGGATGTGAACCCAGAGCCGACGAGGCCTTCGACCACCGAGGCATCAAAAAGCGTTCATTCTCATTCCAAAAATATAGCCACAATTTACAACGGTGCAGATTAGAAAAATTTCTCAGATTGGTACGACGGTACGGGGACTCACTGACAAGTGAGGAGTAGCGGCCGTAACGCGGCTTGACAGCGATAACACTGCAGTGTTCGAACACGCAGACTCGAAACACATGCACTAGCAAAAACAGAGCCGCAAGCAAATGAAGACTTGCTGGAAGTTGTTCATCTTGCGCCCAGCCCTTGAAGTTTGCGCTATTTGTACACGCGTGCCACTAATACTGTGAATAGAATTGGAAGAGCTGCAGCCTTGCCAGGCTACAGTTCCAGCGTTAAGATCTACAATGGCCCTGCGCCGTCCTTACGCCGGCATTTGCATAACTAAGAAGGTCAGGGCGTTCTCGTGTGGCGTGGGGCTGCTCAGGCGCGATGCAGGGTCCCGAAGCTTCAATCCTCATTTCTCAAGATGGGGGGGTAATCACTGCATGAACTGGGCTTCATCCCTTTGCAGGTGGGCCTTACTGTGCTGGCAGCCTATACGGTTAGCGGAGTCTGGCCCCTTGCCGCAAAGGCGTGCAGCAGCGTCACGGAGCTGCGGAGGCAGCGGGCGGAGGCGGCGGAGAAGCGTGCCAAGGCGGCTGAGAAGTGGGCGGAGGTGGCTGAGCAGCAGGCGAAGGCGGCTGAGCAGCAGGCGAAGGCGGCTGAGCAGCGGGCGGCGGCGGCTGAGCAGCGGGCGGCGGCGGCTGAGCAGCGGGCGGCGGCGGCTGAGCAGCGGGCGAAGGCGGCTGAGCAGCAGGCGAAGGCGGCTGAGCAGCAGGCGAAGAATCGCTTTTGGGTGAGTTCGCACACGCAGTCATGGCAGGGGCCCATAGTCCGATGCAGCTCGGCCAGACAGGCATACGGGCTAGGATAAGTGGGGGCAACGGGACAGCTGAGTGACACGCGCACATGCATGCTCATATCTTACTACCCATTATGCATCATGCTTGGTTCCGCGAGAGCAGACGACCACCACAGACACGGCGGGCAGTGCGCGCCAGCTGCCACTGCCAGTGTGAAGCGTGTGGTGCACTCGGGCACTGTCTGACCTGTGTTTGTCCCTTGTCTTGCAGGTTGGCACAGCACTGAGTTGCGTGACGCTGTTCATCGTGGCTGGCGTCATCACTGGCTTTTTACCCCCCTTCATCTCCCAAAGCCGCAAACTGCTGCTCTCTGGTGCAGAGGTCATCAAGCAGGCTTTGCACCGCTGATTGCGCTCACAGGGGAGGGAGCTCGTGCTGGAACTACTCTGGATCGCAGTGAGCGCAGCTGCCATTCACACCGTGAGCTTTTCGGGGGGGGGGGGGAAGCGTAGGCAGGGACTGAGGAGCTGGTGTGGATGGCGCGCTGCACGGCCTGTACGATAGCGCACACGGCTCGCTGGTTTTTGTTCATTCCTTGGCAGTGTGCATTCTTCTAACTGGTACTTGGGCAGCGGTGTGCATGGGTGGCTTGCCTTCTGTGAAGGCAGCCGACTGTATCATTTCACGAGTGTGACAGTGACACTTCCGTTATGCAAATGGGCTGAGATATGAGACACAACATCGCAACATTCTGGCTTTGAACGTGAATATTACAAATGGAACGAGAACCGCCCCTATCGGCAGCTGTGCAAGGCTAGTCATACTTTTGGTCAACGTGAGTGCTCAACAAGTCTGCGAGTCTGGCCCGCACATCAACATCGAGATCAACTGTCCCAGCCCTCACCCCACTTAGGAATACGGCTGCCCTGGCGTATGGAGGATAAAATCTTTGGGCGGGCCCCAGCGCGAAGCGCGTTCGGGGGGCCCCGCCCCCACGGATTGCTCCTGTCCGTGTGTCCGCCCAATCCTGTCCGTGTGTCCGCCGTGCGCCGTGGGTAACGGCCCAACGTTCAGTATCCGCTAAACTAATTCGCAAGGTTTGTCATATTAATTGTCCTCTATTGCGAGGTATCTTTGGTTTGGCTGACAAAAATTTTATGCGCACAAACGGTCAAAGTAAAGCTCCGCGGTCTCCATGGACCCGGGCTAACGTCAAACCAACGCCTCTTGCGCTCATATTTGTTGCAACAGGTGCCGCATGTTGAATACTTGGATTAGGAATGGGCGGCGCGTGCTAAATTGAACTTCCATCGTGTTCTAATGTTTGAACATCAAGATGCCACCAGCATCAAGGTTTGCCTTTCTGTCCTTCCAGATGAATACAATTCAACAACATGTATTGAATCCAAGTTTCAAGATGCAAAGAGATAGCATACCGAGTGCCAACGAGTTCTCCAGTTCCGATGGCCAAGGTCCGGGTCTCACCACGGCTTTTTCGCACCCTGCTTTTGCCTTATATTTGCTATGTAACTATTGATGGCAAACGTTTAGAGGTTCACGTCTGCTGCGGGCGTGAAACTGAAGGGCTGCATGCTTGCCGACGGACTGAACAACTACACTTTCACGGCAAAACAAGAATGTTCAAGCTTGCTTTTTGATATCTGCTTGACAAACGGTGTGGTAGTGCAGAGGCGTCTAATAATGCAGATGCGGTGCCGTTGGCGGCGTACTGCAGGTTGGTTTCGGGGCTACCCTACCCTACCTCAGCCTCTACCTCAGCCCACAACAGGACCCTCCAGCATATGCACATAGAGCCATGCAGTATCGTTGCGTGAAACCCCTCCCCCGGGATACGCGCAGGATCCGGTCCAACCTCCGTCATCTGCTAGTGCAGCGCCGCGACGTAATTCCTCCACCGATGCGGCAATCTGACATCAGCGCCTCCCTCAAAGAGAAGATCCCATCGCAGACAGGTGCCCAGCCTCATGCAGAGCCGCCCGACCTGGCCCAGTCTGTACCCACGAGAGCCAGCCCTGAATTGGAAAGGGGAGGAACACAAGGGGACGGCAAGGACTTGATACACTCCGACACAGAAATGGGAGAACCGCTGACACGACGGAGGAAAACTGGGTAAAGGCGCGATGGCCAACAACGATATCGATACATTGATGAGCATACAAGATGCGACAACAAGCAGCTCAAGGCGGACACGGCAGCCATCCATAGCACAATATGATTCAGAGCCACCGGACTGGGCCTGTGCTTCCGAATGATTGGCCCTCTGGTCCATAGTGCCAACATCCGGGATGTGGGAGCTACCCACCAACTTGCCCCTTGCCCCCCGCGGGGATGAGGCGGGATTACAAGTAACGACCTGACCACACGCTAACACGGAAAATGGCCCAGCTCGCCGAAGGGGCGCCCCTGCCCCGGGAACAACACATACTTACTTATGCACATCATGCAGACAACGGCGAAATGACCACCCGCATACCAGAGGGCCTGACCAGCCTGGCCGGAACGGAATTCCGGAGGCGTGCGCATGATTGAAACGAATGGCAGTTGCGAGGAATGTCCCGTGCCCCCAAGAACCCGAGCGTGAAGGCAGGGCTGCGGAGTAGGGCACCATCCGCATCCGCAATGGCGGAGAGCACGCATGGCTGCACTCTACGGAGCACCCTCCCGCACAGCCTCGGGAGACAGGGATGTGACCTCGCAACAAACTGCTGTTGTATAACATGTAGAATGATTTGGAAGTCGTGTGCAGCGTCACTGGGGGACTGATCCGGAAGCGGGAAAAGATGAGTGCACAGGGAAAAAGGAAACAAACAAAGTCTGAAATTGCAACCCAACAAGGAAAGAGGAAACGGAACGAAACGCACTCCGAATACTACGAGGTGGAATGGGAGCCCATAATTGTCACGGCAGCCACCTACGCGGCCATGAACTATCACGCCCTCCACAACAAGTCCACAGCGCGATGATATGGGTGTGGGAGCTTCCTGCATGCGATCACATGGAAACACACGGAAGAACCCGCATGGAAGATGGAAACCCTACATGCCAACTGGGTGCAGCTACTCGAACGATACAACTCACGGACCGGTCCCACACTCGCCGCCCCCGCACCCCGTGATACCCACCTGACCAACGAGCAGCGACAAGGATGATGGCGCCACCGTAACCGGGACGCCAGCGCCACCAAACGCCAAATCCTTGCCCACACGCGGATCAGCACTCAAATCTGCAACCCAGACGTGGACGTCCATCCAACCGGAGCTTACCACATACATATTGGCATCTCACGGCAGGCTGCAGAACCCGCGGCAATGGATCCCCTGGGACGAGATCACGCCAGGGTGTACAACCCGACAGGACACTGAGTAGGAACGCTAGATGTAACCCGGCTGAAAATCCTCGAGGCTAGATATGAACATGTGCAAACCCACCGGCCGGACCAGCAGCGGCTGCTCTCCACGCCTGACGGTGTGGTGTGGTGCGGTGCCCAAAGCGCCTTCGACAACTAAGGCGGGGGACCTCAAAGCTATGGGGGTTTGGGGACATCGAGATGCCATCCAGCACCGATCCCTCCACCATGAATTCTGCGGAGGGTTTGCCGCGGACGTTGCACAATTAATCCTGCGGTACGAGGAGCGGAAAAGCAAATTGCGAGGCAACACAATTCGTGAAGACTATGAACACTGCCTTGGAGAACCGCTGGCTCAAGCACTCACCGATGGGCTTGGCATCGCGACCGAGTGCTTTGCCTCACCCCTGAACACGTCAGCCACGTGCACGCGCTACTTTACATCTCAAAAGGAGGACCAGCTCTTCGGAGCCGAATACGATGCATACTCAAAGATCTTCACGGGTCGCTGCCTTGTACCCCCCTCCGGGTTCGGACGACGGTGGAAAAGCAATGGCCTGGGCACTGCGATCAGCCGAGGCCGTGCTGGACAACCCTGTGCCGCTCATTGCAGTGCTCGCCCTGCCGTGAAGCAAGACCGCACCCTACCAGGCATGGCTAAGCCACCCCCTGGCGCACAAAATTTACGACGCAGGATGCTCCGCAGCCGAGACGAAAATGATGGCAGAGCAGGGCCTCAGTGAGACGCGCCCGGCTTACCAGGGGGGCCTGCACCTGGTGCTTGTAGCAAAACACGCCGGCCGCCTGATCTACAACAAGGCTTGTAGTGACGCCTTTACGGCTCTCTTCGAAAGGGTCACAAACGAGAAGCCACGATGGGCCGAGGGCAACACCCTCACCTACCCGCGATGGCTCCGACGCCGGCTGCATTTTATTGAAAATTCCATCCGCCCAACGTGGAGCCCATGAATTTTACGATCCCAGTCCACACCAGCGGGCTCGAAAATCCGTACTCGGAGCTGAAAACCCGCTATCTGCCGAAGATTACTCTAGCACATGGGCCGCTCTTTGCCGATGTATCTGTGAAACGAGATGAAAACAGTGGCGGCATTCATATGGGTGCAGCGATATACAATCAAAATAACGAAGTAATCACTTACATTGATGAAAGCAGTGCGGTCGGCACGGTCCTCGCCAGCATCCTCCGCTGCGAATCATCGGCTATACGACAGGCTCTACAACTCCTGTTGTCAGTGAAGAACACCGTGAATCCTACAGAACGCCCATAGTATCCTCATGTGATTCACCATGGCCGCTGCACATCAGCCGCGCCCGCCTCGCGGCCGGGCCCGGCCGAGCGTTCCCTTGATAGAAGTTCAACCCTTATTGCCCAACATCACGACCGCGCTGCGCAACAGCGGCGTGCGGCGCGTTCGCCTCGATGCAGTCGCATCAGACGTCAAAGTCGTGGACCTCGCCCGTATTCGCGGACGCATTCTTGCAGCTGTTGGAAGTAAAATTTCGCCGCTGAAAGACATGGCCCGGCGTGAGGGCCTTCCCGAGCCGGGCTGGGGCAGCCAGCTTCGCCTCGAGGTCGTGCGCGGTATGTCCACTCTTCATGTCGAGGTGGACGTCCACGCGCGCCTTCTTCCCGCATTCCGGGCGCTCTGCGGTCCGGACGGGGCCATCCTCACTGACCCGCCTGCTGCCAACTTCCCGGGCCTGCGGTGGGTGGTCTTCGGCGCCGATGAGGCCCCCGAGGGCGGGGGCCCTGCGCGCCGCTGCCTCTCACAACGGGCCGGCCCGCCGGAACCGCGGCGCCCCACGTGCGCGCCCAGTTCGCGGCCTGGTTCGACGGCCTCCAGATCGTCTCCGTGGACGGCTACACGGAACCCAGCCCGCTGGCCCGTCTTCGCTCGGCGCACGCTTTCCTGGTTCGGGTCTTCCCGGGCTCCTCGCCCCTTCCGATGCAGGAGACCTTCCAGCTCCGCGTCCCTGGCCCCGACGGCGGCGTGCTGCTTGTCCGCACGCTGGACTACGACCAGTACCGGCGGGAGCACGCCCTCGCGCTGGCGTGCGTTCGCTCCCCGGCTGGCTCCGCCTGGCAAGGCGCCCCCCCGGCCGGCGTGCCTGGGGGGTCGGCTGGCGGGCCCGCCGCGCCGATCGCTGGCGCCGCCCCGTCTGCCGGCTTGGCCGCCCCCGCGGCGGCCGCCGGCGGGTCCTCGGGTGGCGCCTTGGCGGTTGGCAACACTGGTGGGCCTGCCGCCGGTGCGACCGCGGTGGGGGTTGGCCCGGATGTAGCCCGGGCTACGGCTGCTCCTCCGCCGCCCCCCGGCCCCTCGGCCTCCCCGCCTCCGGGCGGCGTCCCGGCGGCTTCCGCGGCCCGGCCGGCCCCGCCGCCCCCGCCCTCTCCGCCGGCCCCGGGCGCCCCGCCCTCTCCGCCGGCCCTGGGCGCCCCGGCCGCCCCGCGGGCTCCGGACGCCCCGCCCGCCCCACCGGTTCCGGACGCGCCACCTTCCCCGCCGGCTCCGGACGCCCCGCCGGCCTCAGCGGCCCTGGTGGCCCCCACGGCACCGCCGCCTATGGCCGGTGCCCTGGCGTTTCCGTTGGCGCCCGCTCCGGCGCTGCTGGCTCTGCCTGCCCCGCCGCAGCTGGTGGCGCCTACTGCACTCCCGCCGGGTCCGCTCGACCCGCCTGTGCTGCCCGGCCGCAAGCGGCTGACCCCTGACCCCGACGCGGACGGCTTCCGCCCGGCCGGGCGGTCGGGCCGGTCCCGCAGTGCTTCTCGCGCGCGGAACCAGCCGCGCAGCCGGGCGGCCAGCCCGCCGGCGCCGCGGGCACCGCCGCCCTCCGACCGCAACTCCTTCGCCACCCTCGCCCTCCCCCCTGCCGGCGTCGATGGGGAGGCGGACATGTCGGCGTAATGGGGCGGCCGCGGCTGGCCGCCCGCCCGCGGGCCCGCCCCCGCTGCGGGTGGGCTCCCACAATGTGCGCGGCCTGCTGGGGTCGGCGGAGCATGGCGCCGACGCGCGCCTCCCTGCCCTCATGCGGTGCTGGGAACGTCAGGGCCTTGACATCGTCTGCCTCCAGGAGACCCATGTTACCGACACCGACGTCCCGCTGGCGTCGACCCGGCTCACCACGATCTGTCGCCAGGAACGGTTCGATGACTGGTCTTCTTGGTGGTGCCCCGCCACGGTCTCGGACCGCGGTCGCCCATGCGGGGGGGTTGCCATCCTTGTCCGCTCTCGACTTCTCGCAGCGGGCTCGTGTTCCTTCCCCACTGGCGCTCCGGCCCCCGTTGCTGCAGCGCCTGGCCGCCTCCTCTACCTTCCTGTCAGTTGGGGTGGCCACCAGTTCACGTTGGCCTCCGCATACCTCCCCTCCGCGGACCCCGCCCTCCAGCGCGCCTTCATTGACCAGTACCTGCAGCCGCTGGCGGCCGCGGGCGGCATGCACGTCTGGGCTGCGGACTTCAACTTCGTCGTGGAGCCCAGCCTGGACACCTCGGGCTCAACCCGCAGCTGTGATGCCCCGACGGCCCGCCGCTTCGCCGCTGCTTGCCCGGGCTTTGTCGACAGCTACCGCCACCTCCACCCGGCCCAGCGGAGCTTCACCTTCTTCCACGCGCGGGGCGCCTCGCGGCTGGATCGGGTGGTGGTTTCTCCGTGTGCCGCTGAGTACCTCCGCTCGTGCGAGGTGGGCTGCGGGCTCCCCTCCGATCACCGCCTGGTGGTCGCGTCCCTGGCCGCCGCCCCGGATGCCCAACCCCCTGGCCCCGGGCTCCCCCGCCTTCGGCTGCATTTCCTGGACCATCCGGACCTGGTGGAGCAGTTCCGGACTTGGCTGCGGCAGACCACCGATTCGGCCCCTGCGGACGCTGCTGGCCTCCTGCGCTGGTGGCCCGCCTTCAAGCGGGCGCTGCTGCCCTCCGCCTCCCGGCTCAACCGTCTGGCCCGCTTCCTCAGGCTGTCCGCCGCCCGCGAGGAGGTCGACGCCCGGGCCGCTGCCGCTGCTGCCATGGCCGCGGTCGAGGCGGGGGATGCCGCCGCCGCCCCCGCGCTGTCTCCGCCCGCTCTGCTGCCGCGGTGGCCTCACTCCGGGCGGCGGGTCCTTGCGCCCGCCGCTCGCGGCACGCGTGGCTGCGCACGGGGGAGCGCCCGTGCCCAGCCCTCACAGCCCTCCTCCGGCCGCCTGCGTCGCGCCGCTGGATCTCAGGTCTGCGCCGCCCCTCGGGGGGGTTACCTCCGACCCGCAAACCATGCCGCAGGTCATGGCCTCCTTCTGGCAGGGGATCTGCACGCCCGCCGCAAGCACTGCGGCGGCGACCACCGCGCGCCACCAGGTTCTCGCTGCCCTTCGGGCGCTCAGCCGGCGCTGCCCTGAAGACAGCCTCCCCGCTCTGGGGCGGCCGGAGGTGTCCAGCGCTGAGGTCTCCGCCGCTCTCGCCGCCACGGCCCCTGGCCGCTCCCCGGGGGCGGATGGCATTCCAGCGGAACTCTACCAGGCCTTCCCGGACGTCTTCGCACCGCTGCTTGCCCGGGTGTTCACGGCGATCGGCTGTACGGGGGATGTGCCTGCCGGGTTCCTGGATGGGGTCATCTCCTCCATCCCGAAGTCGGGTGACCCCACGTGCCCAGCCAACTACCGCCCCATCACGCTGCTGGACACGGACTACCGTACCCTCGCACGGGTGTTGGCGCGCCGTCTCCTCCCCGTGTTCGATGCCACAATTGACGCCGAGCAAACAGCCTTCCTTCGGTCCCGCCGCATTGCTGACAACGTGTGGCTCCTGCAGCTCCTCCCCGAGCTCCTGCGGGCGGAGCAGCGCGCCGCGCTGGCAGTCTTCCTCGACTTCTACAAGGCGTACGACACGGTGGACCGCGGCTTCCTGCTGGACTGCCTGGCGGCCTTGGGGGTCGGCCCGGGCTTCCTACGGTGGGTGCAGCGACTCCACACCGCCACGGGGGCCACAGCAGTGGTCAACGGACATCGCTCCCAGCGCGTGCCCATCACGTCGGGAGTCCGCCAGGGCTGCCCCCTCGCACCCCTGCTCTACCTAGCGGTCGGGCAGGCCCTCCTCGCGTGGCTGAAGTCCCGGGGTGTTGGCCTGTGCTTCGGCAGCCGCCGTGTCACGGCGTCCCAGTACGCCAACGACTGCACCCCGCTGCTGGCCCTCGCCACTCAGCTCCCTGACTTCTTGGCGGTCATGGATGTCTTTCGGCTTGCGTCTGGGCAGCGGCTCAACCTGGGCAAGGTCGAGCTCCTTCATGTCGGCACCCCCGCCCCACCGGCGGGGGCTGCCGCCGCAGCGCCTCCCTCCGCCGCACCGGCCCCTGGCGTGGCGCTACCGGAGTCCTCGGCAGCTGCCTCCCCCTCCCCCCCGCCCCCTGCCGCCGCCGTGGCGCTCCTGGCCGCCCTCCGTCGTCTCCCGGCCGCCATCGCCACCACCTTTTCGGCACTCCTCCGCCGTGGGGCCCCGCCGTCACCTGCCGCCCCTGCTGCCGCCGCCAGCCCCGGCCCGACCGCCGCCCCAGCCCCTGCCGTGGCGGCGGCGCCGTCGGCGGTGGCAGTAGCGCCGATGCAACCCCGCACGGTGGAACAGGCCCGGACCCTGGGGGTCTGCTTCCGCAATGACACTATGGTGCCGCCTGTGGAATTCACCGGGGTCCTCGCCGCCCTGGAATGCGTGGCCCGCCTCCCCCTGTCTACCTTTGGCCGCGCCGCCGCCGCTTCGGGCTATGCCCTCAGCAAGGCCCTCTACCACCTCGAATTCCAGGGCCTCCCGGCCCGCGCGGTGGTGGAGCGTCTGCAAGCCTCTGTCGCGGCCGTGGTCGGCCGCGCCGTACCTCCCAGCCTGCACGCCGTGAATCCCCACTCGCGGCTCCCGGGTGTGGGCCTCGACACGCTGGCCCTACCGCCGGCGCTCGGAGGGTTCGGCCTCCTCCCGCTGCAGGCCCATGTTCAGGCTCGTCACGCGATGGCGGCGGTGCGCTGTGTCCTGGGCGCCTCGGGCCTCCTCCCGGCGGACCCCCCCTGGCCGGCGCTGGTCCTCCGCCTCCTCCGACGATGTCACCCCGCGTCACACCCTCTGTGCCTGCTCGCGCCACATGACGGCCTGGTTCTGGGGGTAGAGCCGCCGGCAGCCAGCCCCGCCTTCCGGCGCCTCCTCAGCGCCCTATCCCCCCTGGGCCCACCGGCTCTGCTCCACCCGGACTCCATGGCGGGCCCCTGGTGCTACAGTGCGCCCCTGTGGGGCAACCCCGCCCTCCGGGCGGCCGACGGGCGCTGCCTGGAGGCCCACTTCCCCGTCCTCTTCGCCCTGCGGGGTCTCACCACCATCGGGACCGCGCTCCGCTGCTGGCGTTCGCTGGCAGCCGCGCGCGGTAGCCTCGCTGCCGCTCGGCAGCGGGGTTGTCCTCTCTCCCCCCGTGTTCTCCGGGGGTGTACGCTGGAGCTCCGGCGTTGTGCCCTCCGCGGTGTCCTCGACTACAGCGAGCTGGGGGCGGCTCTGGACATCTCGGGCGTGCAGGTTTTGGACGACTTGGGCGCCCTCCTGCAGCGCCTACCCGCTAGCTGGGTGGCGGCCGCCCGGGAGGTCCTCCGGGGTGCGGCCGCCGCCCCGACCGAGCAGGACGCCTGGCGTGCGCTGCTTCGCGGGTTTGTGTGGCGCCCACCGGCCGGACCTCCTGTGCCACTGCTGCGCCTCACAGTCAAGACTGCCACGGCCTTACAGCTCGGCCCTTCCCTGCAGGACCTGGCGGACCGGCACCTGGCTTATATTGCGGATGCATATGGGCAGTTGCCGGTGCCGCCATCCGCCCTGGCCGACTTCCGCAGCACCCTGCGCAGGCTTTGGCGCCTGCGGTGGGAAAACGGCCACAAGGAGCCCCTCTGGCGGCTGGCGGTGCATGGGGTCGCGGGCTTCCCCGCTGTTTCGGCCAGCGCGGCGCGGCCAGGCGGACCGCGCCTCCGTGCAGCGGCCTGCTGCCCCTGTGGCGCGGCCATCTCGGGATCGGGATCGTGCTGGGTTCGGCGGCACCTTTTCTGGGATTGCCCTGTTGCGCAGTCGCTGCGGGAGGTGTTAGGGCTGGCGTTGGGGGCGTCGATCGGGCGGCTCGGTTCGGGTCTTCAGCGGCACCACCTGTGGCTTGTGGTCTGCCCACCGGGTTTGCATCCGCCAGTCTGGGATGTCGTGGCCCTGGCGGCCTTGGCGGCCCTGGAGCGCGGCCGCCAACGCATGTACAATGTGTGGGACCAGCGTGCCCCCCTGCTGCAGGGGCGTCTCGCGGCGATCACGGTTGAGGTGGCTGCTGACTTTTGGGCCCGCCTCGCTTCCTTCGCCGCCCTGGGACTGGCCCCTCGGAATTGGGGTTCCGTTCCCTCTCAACACCCGTTCCTATGCAATGTGAATGGGCGTGTTGTCTTGCATGCTCCTCTGGACGTCGACTCTCCCCCTGAGTGCCTGTGGCATGACCTGACTGTGTGCTACGTCCTACACCCCGCCTGCTCGGCCGGGTCCGCTTCCGCACGCGGTGTCCGTGCTGGACTTACTGAACTACGAGGGTTGTAGGGGTCCTCTGGTCCCGCCACCCTCGCGTTGGCGCTTGTGGTCTCGTAATCTTCTATTTATTGGCTTGGTGCTGATGGTCCCTGGATGAGTCATTAATTTATCCCGTACTCTGGTGCGGGATTGGCTGCATCGGTGCGTTGTGTCTTCTGGGCCGGGAGATTGGCCCTGGTTCTGGGTGCTAAGTTGGCAGACCTTTGTGTCTTTCGGCTGATTGTTGACCGCAGTTTGCTCCTGCCCTTAGGCAGCTCATACTTTTGACGGCTTGGGTCCGGTGGTTCCTTGGCTTCTTTTCTTTGGCATGGCTCCTTGCTTCGTGCAGGGCATGCCCCTGGGGTAGGATGAACAGTCCGTCTACGCCTGTACGGCGAGCGATCAACTTGGTTGTTGGTCCCCCTTGTAACCGTGAATCCTACAACTCCTGGACGAACCCAATACTTTGCACATCTACACCGACAGTTTAGTGAGCCTGTACCTTACTAAAAGAACCATTCTTGATCCAAAGAAGATGCACATTTTTAAACACCGTGAAATGTTTGTCGACATCGTACGTCTTGCGTCACTTGCGGCTACCAAACAACACTTAACCATGTAAAAGTCACAACAAACATACGCCAAGAGTCAAGGAAATAGTTTGACGCCGCGGCAGGCCATATCGCGAGAACCCAACGTCGAAGAAGACATGTCGACACAGACCTTCAAAGATCACCACTGGCTGCAAACACCCGATGGCTGCGATGTCAGCGACTTGAACCGCGGGATTAAGCGGGCGGTCGCGAATCGTACAACGAACGGTTGGACCAACGGCACAATTTACACAGAAGCGTGGTCGACAGTCAGCAAAGTCCTGCATCCGAAATACAGCAACGGATTAATGGCTGACACATCGATCCCATGGCATGAAACCTGCTGCGCATTTAAATACCTGTCAGCTGGAACGCGAAGAGAGCAGCCCGCTTTAAGTGCCACCTGACACGGAGACGCCCTTGGGGAAGTGCTGATCTGAGTGGGCACTATATGGGCTGACGGGGTCTCCCATGCAGACATGAAGGCCCTCTACCAGGGTGGCTATCTTAAGATATTCATATATTCGGCCGAAAACCTTCAGTTTTGATAGATACTTTCCCTCGGTAGGAAAATGGGTTTTAGATGCTCATAGCCTCTCGCACGGGGAAAAGCCGCCTTGAGTAGCACGTGAGTGGAGAACGACTTGGCTTGAAAACGAAGGGTGCATTCTTCGGTCCCACGCACGTCAGTATTCCTGTGCATTCCAATACCAACCGCAATGTCCACCACGTGTCAGTTCTCCCACTCGTTGCAGGCCCGCGTATGGATTTGCCACGCCTCCCACCGCTCTAGTCGAACACCACTCGCATCTCTCACCACCACAGGTCCCCCCGGATTGGTCAGCAAGGAAACGGTGGCGCGCATATTTCCTGCTCGGCGCGCGTACCATACCCGTCCGCTCCCCCCTTTCTCTGAGGCGAAGTCGAGCGCAAGGGGCTCGTTCCTGGCCGCACCCATGTCCGCCATGCCGCTCCCATTGCAGGCTGCAACTACCCAGTGCGGCACCCTGAAGTTGCCGTTGGCTACTTTCACCATCACGCACCCGCAGCCGGCTGCAACGGACAAAGATTCCGGCAACCTTTCACAGGTTCCGCTGCCCCACCAGTTGCTCCAAGAGCTCACCCCGGAGGAACGCGCGTATGCCCCCATCAAGCCTGCGTCCGTCCAGCTCCACTTGCTGTCCGCAGCCTGCGTGAGTGCGTGTGACACCCGGAGGGCGCCGGAGGCACACCGGCCCTCACTGCGGGCTATACATGCGGAACTATCGGCCTTTGCTCGGCTCCGCCGCTCGCTGGCTGCTGGCTGACTAGTGACTACCACTACCGCAGTTGCCGAGCGCCGACCAGTCGGCTGAGTTGGCTGCCTCTCAGTCAAAGACCGCGTTGCGGGCCATGCCAAGCAGGCGGTCGAAGATGCGGCCGCCGTCGTCCCGGATGCCGCTGTGGCGGTACTCGTTGGTCACCCACAGCTTGAGGCCCTTGATGCAGGCCGCGGTCTCCTGCAGCCAGGATCGCGGCGCGCGGGAATGCAGGAGCAGAGAAGCTAAAGTTAGGTAAGTGCGGTAAAGAGCAAGATTGGGTATTTGGGGATTGGGTTTAAGATTTCGGGTTCGGGGTTTGGGGTTTGCAGTTGCGACTCGGAGCGAGAAGCGGGCAGGAACGACAGGTGGCCTGCAAGGGGGCCCTGCATCAGTCCACCGTTGCTGACAGGTTGCTAAAATGCCGCAATCCTGGGCCACGTGTATGCCAGCCCATGCGGTGAGCTGGTGCCCGCCCGGAGGAGGAGGAGGATGGACCCGGGTCGACATCGCGCACCCACCATCGCCAAATTGTAGTCGACGTACAGGTCATCCACGTACGACACGGCCGCGGCGGGCACCCGGTTCGTGGACAGGGCTTTCGCATCGTACAGCGTGCCCCACTCGGACCTCTCCTCCAGGATGTCCGCGGTTTCCTTGTATGGCCGCAGCGCCGCGACGTCGTCGTACATGAACCTGCGACGCGGATGCCACACCGGCCATTGGTGGGATTCCAGACCTCAGATTCGCCACAGGCCAAGGTGTGACCACCCGAACCGCATCCGGTGGCTCGCGCCGGCCGCTGAGCTGTTTGCGGTGTGGAAGGCGACCGCCTAGCTCCTGCCTACCCCATCTCACATCCCAGGTCCTGCCCATTCACAATTCGCAACTCGCAACCGTTTATCTCATTTTAAGTGGACGGGGACGGGGACGGGGCTGTCAGCACTCAGCCGGCCCTCCTCCTGCCCTCGCGCCCAGGCTGCGAATTCCCCCGCTCCGGAGCGCCCTGGACACCCCGCGCCCGCACCCACCTGTACACGCACTCGCCCGTGAACATGACCGGCCGGTTCTCCTCCGCGGCCGCCACCGCATCGAACGCCGCCGCGAACTGCTCCGAGCTGCGCACCCGGTCCGCCGCCCAGCGCGCCGCGGAGCCGGCGCCCTGGCAGTAGATGGGCTCGTGCAGCAGCGCGTACAGCGGGTTGGTGTCCCAGGACTGCCACGACTCGAAGCTCTGGGGAGTGGATGCGGGTCATACCGGGCGCACATCATGCCACACGATCAGGTGGTGGCGAGTGCGCGGTGCGGTACGCGGTATGGAGGTTATGGAACCTGGCAGGTGGTCAGGACCGGGCCCCGCGCCCTCGCCGGCTCGTGCGATGCTGGCGTCCCCTGCTGCTGTGTGCTGTGCAGGTGGCGGCCCTGGTGGCAGCCCTGCCGCCCTGCAGGCAGGGAAGGGAAGCGCGAGGTCCCACCGCCGCGCACCTTGGCAAAGACGGGTGTCATTTCCCCGTCCGCATCGAAGAAGCTGTCCAGCAGGTAGTGCATCCGCTCGAAGCTGCCGCCGGTCCCCAGGCCTGGGTTCGGGCGGGTTCCGAAACCATGGCGTCACCAGCGAAGGGCGTCTTCCGAGGGGTCTGCTGATGGCCCCGTCGAACGGATGAGGTCATGCGCTAGGAACACCTTGTACCAACCCCCCTGGCCCTGCGGCCACCGACCTGACGCGGCCCGGATGTTGCGCGCCTGAACATCGCACCCCGGGTGCCACTCAATGACTCCGGAAGCTGACCCGGTTCTCGGCTAAGCTTGTGTGCCCTACCACCAGCACAAGCACAACCACCACCACCAACAACAACAACAATACCAATATCAACAATAACAATAGTTGACCGTCAATTACCTGAGAGTCCCAATGTCTGGAGCAGCCGCGGTGTCAGGATCGACCCCGACGGCAGCCGAGCGCCCCCTCCCGGCTGGGCCGCCAGGTAGCGCACGATCTTGGCCACCAGCTCCACGTCCCCCGGAAACCTGTCCCGGACGCACACCGGCCACGGCACAACCACGACAAGTGGAGATGGTTGCAGAAAGTTGTCAGAAGGGTTGGCTGGCGGGTCTTGGTCCTTTCCTTGTTGGCTGAGCCGATCGGGTGGCCGCAAACAACACGCTGGCCCGGTACCAGAGGCATGAACGCACGAAGCGTGGAGGCCCTGGGATGGGGACGATGGCTGTTTGCACAACCTCAGCACGGGCGAGTCGGATCGACGGAAACACCATCCACCATCACCGCCTGCCATGCTCTCCTCCCGCGGATTCCAGGGCACCCATGCCCTTGTGTGGCTGCCGATCGCGGCAAAGCGTCCTCCCCTCACTGACAGGGCTCCTCCCCGCCACACCCGCCGAGGCCCGCACCGCACCGCACCGTTCATAGTACTTGGCGTTGGCGGCCAGCACGCGCTTGTGCAGCACCGTGTAGACGGCCTCCGCGGAGCAGGGCTGCGAGATGCCTGGCGGCAAGCCTCCCGTGATGAGAACCTCCATTAACCCTACGCGGCAAGGGGCGGTCGGCAGGGGAGACTGAGCGGTGCGGGCCTTGATGTGGGCGTTGGCCTGGGATCGCTGAGGGTCCGTCAGGTCGGGAGCTCGACGGCACGCTGGGTCACATTGACGGCGGAGGAGCACCAACGGCACGCGCGTCAGCAGGCATTGCAAAAACCCGTCGAGGCGAGGCGAGCGACAGCCGACCGCAGTGCATCCGGACCATCGCAATGATCTGCAAAGCGGTCGGAGGCCATGCCGTGCGCACGTACGCAATCCATACACGTACTGGACGCGTGAAAGCCCGCCCGACCGTGGCCCGTCACGCCGCAGAACGGATTCATGTGGAGCCCATTGCCCCAGGACGGCGGCAGGTCAGCCTCCGCCACTCGCAATCGCTCGTCCCCGCTCACCCTGTACCTCTCGCTCTCTTCCCTCCGCGCCGTAGCAGCCACGGCCCGCGGCCACTCACCCTCCGGCGCCTGCGACAGGTACGTGGTGGCGCAGAAGCCCCCGAAGGACTGGCCCAGCACCGCCCACTTGCCGCCGAAGCTGCTGGACGGCACCAGAAGCTTCCGGACCGTCTCACAGTCGCGGACGATGCTGTCGGCCCTGTGGAGCGAGACACGGCCGCAGAGGGAGGGAGGCGGGTGCAGAGGGACGGTTGTGGGTGCGAGTTGCTGTTGATGAAAAGGGCGTGGGATCCCCCGGGGAGGGGTGCTAGGGTTTTAGCATCCACAACTGACCTGCCGCCGGCTTTGCAGGATGACCGCATGCCCGTTCCTCCCGTGAACGCGTTTGCCGCCTTGCTACGCTACGCTCCACGAGACCCGTCACCGACGCCGTCATCATGACGGCACCCACATGCAGCAACAGCGCTGCCGCACCGCACCTGAAGAACGTCAGGTACTCGGCCTGCTCCTCCGGCCCGCCCCGTTTGGCCAGGTTGGCGGTGGTGATGGGCGCCGAGCGGCCAGTGCCCCGCTGGTCCAGCAGCACCACCCGGTGGCTGTTGATGGCGCTCTTGATCCAGATGCTGGCCTCGCAGGGCCGGGGGGCCTCGAAGCCAGGACCACCTGGCGCCGATAAGGGGCAGGCGGGGGCGGGAGAAAGCGAGGTAAGTGGGATCGCGCGATATACCCCTGACTGAGAAGATGCGTTGGAAAGGTGACGGCCAGGCGGGCCAGATCAGCCAGCGGCGATGATGACCCAAAAACGGAGGAGTACAGTGCACCAGGGGAGCTTCCCGAGATTACGACCAGCAGGCACCGTTGCCGCGTCAACAGCAGCAGACGCATTAACGGCCCCATCCCGATTGGCTACGGAGAGCACGCCCTGTTAACACCACCCGAACACCCGCCACGGCTCGCTGTAACGTAGGTGACCCCCCACCGAATGACCAGCCATCGATGCGGACCTGGGCCACCCAATCCGCAACCCACTGACTCGGACTTTGACTGACACTGATTTGGGCCCGACCCAAATCACGGTGCTGTGTGGAAGAAATCATCCAGCCGGAACCTCACCCGCCTTGGTTCCCCTGACCCTGTACGAAGATCAGGCCGAGCACGGCCCAGCTGCCAGCATGTGCTGGTACAACGCAGATCACATTGACACCCACACCTGCGCGACTCCGTGTTGCTACCACCGCAGGACGCAGACACCACCACGGGACGCATATCACGATGCCATTAGCACCAAACGCTCATGATGGACGACGCAACGCCGCGACCTGGGTCTGAACTGCACTTTAGCGATCTCCGGTGGAAGAACAACCAATCGATAGCACGCACCCACGGCCACGCGACACCACCAGCATTTCCTTTACCCTACACCCGGCACATGAAACAGTCGGCCACTAGCAGCGCGGAAGATGTGTTGTGTTACCTTGGATATACACCAGAAATGGCAGGTTTTCGTTCCTTGCCGGCGCCAGCAGCTCCCGCGCAAACAGCGTGATCGTCTGGCCCTTGTAAGGTCCCGACTGGCCGCTGTAATCGAGTGGAACGGTGAAGGTATGCTCTCGCACCACCAGGCCCGGCACGGGGAACGTCTTGCCGGTCTCGTGCCGTGGCGTTACTCCTGCCACCTCCTGGCCAGTGCGCTGCCGCTTGCTGGCCGGGCTCGGTCGTGAGCTGTCCATGCTGAGCAGCGATGTCCGCTCTGGTTTTCGTGTGGTGCGGGGTGCCAAGCCGCGTAAACCAGCGGCAACGTAATGTCGTGTGAGCAATGATCTTACGACCACGCGCAACCTCGCTGTGTGGCGAACGGTGCTGGAAAGCATGAGTTTTTCAATGAATGTGTTTACGTAGTCGTCATATGAGGCAAACGAGCTCCGTTCAGGGGCGCGTTGAAGTATCGAAATGTCAAGGATCGGAAAGGAGCAGCGTTAACCTGACTATGTGACAATGAATAAATAGCCTAGATCCATCTGAGCACACATGCAAAATAACGATCCGTATACGTCCACGCCAGAGCGCAATGATCGCGGACAATACGGCAACGGTACAACCGCTTTGGGTACAATTAGTAGCTCTGCAGCGCCCAAGTTATTGTTGAAGACTCAGCACAATGTCGTCGTCACGTCGCCTTCTGACCCTCTTGCCCCAGCTGGGCAGGGCTTGCGGCCTCCGCGCGTCGGAGCAAGCAGCCACGACCGGCTCGCTACTCTTCACGCGCGGGTTCGCCGACGACGCCAACCTTAAAAAGACCGTCCTTTACGACTTCCATGTGGCCCATGGCGGTGGGTGCATTTCGCTGGCCCTGCGCATGGACTTCAGGCTCGTCTTCCAACCCCCCCGGTGTCTTGCAGGCAAGATGGTGCCCTTCGCTGGCTGGTCCATGCCGATCCAGTACAAGGATAGCATTATGGATTCGACTATTTTCTGCAGGAAGAATGCTTCACTGTTTGACGTCTCGCACATGTGCGGGCTCACCCTCAAGGTGTGTGTAGGCGTTAGTAGTAGGCTCCGCGGGCGGGCTTGCGCTAGCTGAAGCAGGGACCCGCAATGTTTGTCAACATGATCAGTTGTTACATTTCATTTCGGTTGTATGCTAGTCCAATTCATGTCGATGGGCACTCACCCCGGCGGACGGCCATGTTCCGCATCGCCTTGGCCAAATGGTGAAGTTGATCACCGCCGCCCATGCCAGATTACAACAGTATATGAGGATTTGAATCCATCGCCGCGAGAGGCTCGCCCCCTCGTGCTGCCCCTGGGTCAACTGTTTTCAGAGGCGCACACGTTCAATTTTATCGTCCACGGGTTTGCCATCGGGTCTCTTGCTTGAAGATATATTTCCGTTCATGTTGGCAGAACATATTTCATATGGAATGAAAGCCATTGGGGTTCTTGGCTGCCGGCGCAAGCCGTACCCTGGCAACCCCCAGCCTCCCCGTTCCCACGCCATCTAGCCAGCTCACCACACGACACCGTCCAAAGACGCTCCAGCACGTCCAATGATTTCACGTTATTCTGTTTAAGAAAGGAATGGGCTCTGACATGGGCATTCGAAGCACGACATCCCGGATCGGGCCGGCCCCCCACCGGGCCAACCGCGGTGCACACCCCACAGGGCAAGGACGCAGTCAAGTTCCTGGAAGGTCTGGTGGTGGGCGACATTGCCGGTCTGAAGGACGGCACCGGCTCCCTGTCCGTGTTCACCAACGACAAGGGCGGTATCATCGACGACACCGTCATCACCAAAGTCGGTGGCCGGCTGCTGCGCATGCGGGGAGATAGAGGCTCGCAGCCTGGGCGACGTGGGGGGGGTGTACAGGAGAGTGGCAGACTTATTGCAGCTGGGCACCAGGGGGGCCACCATGTCGGGATGTCACCAAGGGGCGCTGAGCCGTGGGGACTGTCATGACCACTTCACACACGTACACTGAGGCCCTCGACAGGGTATCCTCGGGAGGGGTAGTATCCAGCAACTTGCACAGCGGGCCGCCAAAGAACGCAGGCGAACCGCCGGGTCCGAGGAGGTCCGGGCTGCAAGGGACTGAAGGGCTTCTTGACACCCTTGGGACGGTTGTGGTGGGGACCCGTTGGGGTCTGTCTGGACAAGGGGCACTCCATCGGTTTGCAGCAGTGGCCTCACACCCGGTTGGTTGGGTCTTCTCTCCGCACCCTGGTGGTTGTCATCCGGCAGGTGAAGGGCGACCAGATCTACGTGGTGGTGAACGCCGGCTGCCGGGATAAGGACCTGGCGCACCTGGGCAAGCACCTGGAGGCGGCCAAGGTGGGAGGGGGGCAAGGGGTCCAGGGAGGGCGCAAGGGGGGCCGCATCAGAGGCTGAGGTGGCCGTTTTGGGGTAAGGGGCGGCGGTGCCCGCCGCGACCGGTTCAGGGGCAGCTATCCCCAGCGCTGGATTGGTGGGTGGTAAGAACAAGTCAAGCCCAGGCCAACCCAGACGTATTCGTGGGTACTCCTGCACAACAATGGATGGTTGGTTGGTCCAAGACGCGCTGAGCTTGACACACCGGCCCCCAGGTGAATGGCGGAGGGGGTTCACAGATGGGCCGCCCGCTGGCCGCGCGGAGCAGCTGCGCCCCGCCCGTAGTGGTGCTGGGGTGCTGGGGTGGAGAGGACCGTAGGGCTGCGGGGATTGCATTGCAGGGTTTGGGCCCTGTCAGGAGACGTGACCAGGACAAGGTGCCACTGGGCGGCCTGCACGGAGGCAAACGAGGCCTCCTCGGGGGGGGGGGAGGAGATGGTCAGGCCCACCTCAAGGGCCGGCCGTCAAGCAGGCGCCTGCCGTGCGCGCCTAGGGTTCTCACGTCGGGTTATTGGACATCCCGGGGGGGACCACCTGGGCCGTCAGCGGAGCGCCAAGAGGCGGTGCTTGGCGGTGTTTTCTCGCCTGCGGTGCTTTCTCGGGTTCTTGCCGGCGCAACTGTGGCGGTGTCGTGGTTCTTGGCTCGAGAAACTGCCAATCGCGATGACATCATAGCGAGCGCGCTGCGGCCTCAGTGACCCGCGGGGTCGCAGCCGCCAGCTCGCAACACCCCGGTAGATCGGGTCAATCAGGTCCGGTCAGCCCATCGTGCGCGCGGCGCCCGACCCATGGCCCCTCCCCCCCCCCCGCGGCGCCCTGCACGCCCTCTCCCCCGCGTGTCCTGCTTGGCCTGAATGGCCTTCACCGACTCCCTCCGGCCGTTCGGTTGCCGTGTGTTCCCCATAGTTGCTTGTGTCAAGTGTGACTCCTGAGGTTCACCGTGAACAGCCAACAGCGTTCATCGGGCCTACCGTCTTCTCAACGCCCGGCCCGTCACCTGCCTTGCGCAGGCCAAGGGCTTGGACGTGAGCATGACGGTGCACGACGACCGCAGCCTGCTGGCCCTGCAGGGCCCCGCCGCCCACGAGGTGGTGGCGGCACTGACGCCAGGGGTGGACCTCAAGGCCATGTACTTCAGCGACTTCCGTACATTCGACGTGGCGGGCATCCCGTGCTGGGTCACTCGCACCGGGTGAGAGCGGCCCCCGGGGTGCGGGGTGTGGGGTGCGGCCCCCGGGGTGCGGGGTGTGGGAACCTGCGCAGCCGGGGACCCCCGGGCCCAGCGGCGCTGCGCATGTGATTGGGGTACGTACAGCGAGGAAGCCGCCCGAGCCCCATCGGTTACCTGATACACGGGTTACCGGGTATATATGTACCATCGGGTAGAACTGCGCGTGCGTGCCTGTGTGCAAGAACCGCAGCCGCGGGGAACGAGACGCAAAACAAGCCTACGTAGATGGTGCAGCACAATTCGACTGTTGCCCAGCACACACACGGACTGACTGGCCCTGGCCCCGGCCCCATTCGCCGTTCCCCCCGCTCTTGCTGCACCTATCCCTCCTGCCCCCCTTCCTCCTCCTGCTCCTGTCAGGTACACGGGCGAGGACGGCTTCGAGATCAGTGTGCCCTCCTCCCACGCGGTGGCGCTGGCGGAGAAGCTGGTCGCCAACGACCGCGTGCGCCTGGCGGGTGAGGGAGGGCGCGGGGCCCGCTGCGGGGCACTGACTACGCATTCGGTGACCTTTCGCGACTTGACTGTCATCATGGACAAAAGGGGCCCCGCTTTCTTACTTAGGCGCTGACTGAGTCACAGACAGACAGATAGACCTACATTTCTGGGTCGCGCCCGCCGGGTCGATCTGGTCGCATCAACCCCACATAACGCAGTGTAGTAAACCCCGGGTACAAACCATGAGATGAAGAAGCACGCGTGCAGATTCCTTCCCTAATCACGCAAGCGCGGATGCGCCTCCACCGCGCCTCGTGCGGCCCTCTGCGCCCCCGCCGCAGGCCTTGGCCCCCGCGACTCCCTGCGCCTGGAGGCGGGTCTGTGCCTGTACGGCAATGACCTCAACGAGGACCTGACCCCCGTGGAGGCGGGCCTGGCGTGGACCATCGGCAAGCGGCGCCGGGAGGCGTTCGATTTCCTGGGGGGTGACGTCATCAAGAAGCAGCTGGCGGAGGGTGTCAGGTGGGACCCGTCGGCCAGCGCGTGTGGGTCGTTACGGTTGCGGCGTGGTGTATTGTTCTTGGGGGGTTGTGGCGGTGGGGCGGGGGTTGGCGATGGTGATGTTGGGCGGATGCACTGACGGGGCGGCTGGGGCCGTGGAGCACGTCGCTGTGGATCCAGGAGATAAAGGACACTGCTGGACATACGCAAACTGTACCAGGATACCGGGGGGGTTCGTGGAGCGCCGGTTGGGGAAGGGCCCTCCCCCTTCCAGCTGGAGTGGGGCCAGGCAGGCGGGAGCTAGCGGAAGCGGCACCGCACCTCTACGAGAGGAGGAAAGGCGGGAACGCGGGGAGGGCGGGACAACAACAGGGAGGGAGGGCAGCTGTTGTCCCGGAGCCTGTTGGGCTTACCATTGTTGGGCCGGGCAGGGTCAGGGGATGACGGACCAGAGGCGGCCGGTCGCCGGCTGGCACCGTCTGCACCGCATTGGCCGTCCTGCCCTGGGTCCTCCGCGCATCCCCTCCAGGGCTGGCCTCCGGGGACTGTCCTGGTGGCGGTCCGGGGCCGGACCTGCTGCGCCCCCGGGACTATTGTATGTCGGTGTGTGTGTGGTGCTTTGAGTTTCTGGAGCTCTGATCTCCCTGCGCCTTCCACATACGCCCTGCTGCGCCCCGCGACCGCGCTATGCGCCCCCCCCCACCTCCACACACACAGCAAGCGCCGCGTGGGCTTTGTGAGCAGCGGCGCCCCCGCCCGGCAGCACAGCGTGGTCAGCACAGCGGACGGCAAGGTGGTGGGTGAGATCACCAGCGGCGCCTTCAGCCCCTGCCTCAAGAAGAACATCGCCATGGGGTGCGTGGCTGCGTGAGGGGCTGGGCGGAAGACACGGGCCAGACGGCCGGCGGGGTGGCCCTGGCGGGGAGGGGGATGAGCCGCCCCTTCCCCCCCGCCCCGAGCCTGTGTTGACCACCACCCGGGGAGCAGGTTGAGCCTTCGTGGGGATGATGGGTCGGCCCGGGGGTGTTGGATTCGGCGAGGTGGATAGGAGGGAGGGGGGCCGTCGTGGCACACTGTCGGGTGACCCGATCCGCCTCCTGTCCGGGCACGCTGATGTCAATCGCTGCCGCCCCGGGCTGTTTGTCGTAAGCAGCCAACCAAGCACACAGACACACCCTCCGCATTTGGGCAAACTATTGGGCGCCACGCGGCCCCTCGCATGTCACGCACTTCTGTTCTGCCTGACTAAGGAAACACACCCTCCTCTAATACCCTCTTAAGTATATGGGCTTGGGCGGTTCTGGGCGGGTTCCCCATGAAACACGCACACCCTCCTCCCCCAGGTACGTGGAGAAGGACTTCGCCAAGCCCGGCACGCCGCTCAAGGTGGAGGTGCGCGGCAAGCAGAACGACGCGGTGGTCACCAAGATGCCCTTCGTGCCGACGCCCTACTACAAGCGGCCGGAGCCGGCCAAGAAGTAAATCAGCCCATGACCGCTGGGAGTGGCATGCAGGGCAGGAGCACGCGCGGATGGTGTGGGGGTGGTTGGGGGACAAAGCGGGGGTCGCGGGCGTGTGGCTTGCGAACCGCTGACCGGAGAAGCCGGATGGGGGACGCACCCCGGCTCGCACGCAGCCGGGCAGTCTGACCTGCCATACTTATTGCCAAAGAACAGCCACACGTTCCCCGGGTTCTGCGCTCCGGGCTGCTGTTAAGAGCTCCACACACCCGCCCAAGCTCCCCTGGAGTAATGAGTTGGGAAGACTCAGCGCATCACCGGGTTTTCGCGACCGGAGAGAGGGATGGAGGTTGGGAGGCCGCGTGGGCGGCAGCTGCAGCTGCAGGCCCCTGGTCCAGCATCCTCATGTGGTATGGCAGGCCCCCCTACGTCGGACTCATGCGGCTCGCCGGTGCGGCTTGAGGCGGTGCTATGTCAGGCGCGGGGCTGGGGCTCAAGAGCTCCACAGCTCCTGGAGCAGGCGGAGGCGGGGGAAGTGCGTGTCCACCCGCGGTCGCCAGCGCGCGTCAAGGTGTCGGGGCTTCGGGTAGGTGGTATGCCGTGGAGAGGAGGGAGGGAGTGTGGTGTGGGGGCCGCGGGGGCTGGCGCCCCCCCCCCTTCATTTACGAGTGGCAGCTCCGAGCCAGCCCCAACGCGTCACGTGTGGGGGCCGCAGCCCAGTCACAAGGAAATGCCAGGTGCCGCATCCAAATCGAACCGCGCGGGAATAATCGAGGGCAAGTGAAGGGTTGCCAATGCGCCATCCGCAGCTGGCCGCTCCCATGTGCCTCACGTTATGTTGTAGCCGTCGGCCCCTGGCGGAGCATGTTCGGATATCTCAGGCGCGCAAAGAAGGTTGGTGGCCATACCATATGCAGGGGAACGGCGATGGACGTCGCAGGTGAGGCGGTGTTCCCGTCAGGTCCCCACCAAGCCTTGATGAGTCGGGGGCGGGCGCTCGCGTGGTGAAAGGCTCCGTCCCTGCCCACACCGCCCTGCGGGAGTTTTCCGCGTTCCCGATAGCGCCGGACCCGCGCAGTTTTGACGCTCGTGCGCGGATTGAGTTTGATGATTGCGTGGAAGGCTGGGTGGTTGGGCCTGGTCTGGCAGGCTGGGCGTGTGGGCACTGTGGATCGAGTTGTAGGTAACAGCTGTATACGTTTCCGTACTCGATTGTACGGTATCGGCAAGGTGCCGGTGGCAGTCATTATTATTAGGATGTTACGGCGGACCCCGCGGGTCATCGGTGACAGCCCCGGCGACAGCCGAGGCTTCCTCACCATACACTGCCTAACTGAACTAACGCCACCATGGCGCTCCGGACAGGCTCCCCAAGTGCACCGAAACACTCCCCGGGCCCACACTACCAGGGAACCACCCCGTTCCTGAGAACCTACCATGGCAAGGGATAAAGCCCGCTAGGGGGAGTTAGCCACCATGGCGCCCCTATTAGCGAACCACCACCCCCACCAAGGCGGGGTCACTTCTCCAGCGGTGGCCCGTAGTCTTGGAAGGCCACGGGGGCTCGCGAGTCACCATTCAGGGGCCTGCCCGTACGGTCCCACCGGGCCGAAAAAACTGCCCACACCTAGCGATAGCTCCACTGGGCGTCAGTGCCCTGACCACCCGCGGTCTATTACGACAGAGTACCTACAGGGCTTAAGAATCCTGGCCTGACGGAACCGGGCCTCGGCACACAAGACGACCGTCCTGCACTTTCAGGATCGGGTGTGTAGCCCCCACCGCTGACCACCCTTTCACTGGGACTCCCAGCTCAGCGAAGTCGTAGAGCCGGCTCCAAAAGTCTGCCACTGCCCGCCGGGCGGCTAGCCCTTCAGCGTCCCCTAAGCACCCCGGGATCCCGCCCGCGTTCCTGGACCTGTCGGCCCTCAGGGCTCGCCGGCAGTCATACATTTCGCGTTGGATGCTTGGATCCCGTCTGCCAGCCTGGGGATCAGCACAACGACACGCCGGCGGTTCCGCGCGCAGTTCCACCTCCTCATGGCGCCGCCACTACCAAATGCGGCAAGCACAGGCACACGAGACAACGCCCGTCACACCAGCGAAGTCTGTCTACCGTTATCTATCAGAATGACAAAAGCCGCGGTCGCGTGGGAATGCCCACTCCGCTCGCGCCTAAAGGCACCAGGTCCAGGCCCGTTGTCTGACCAGCGGATAGCGGATGTTCAAGTACTACGCACGCAACCCGCTGCATCCCCCGTATGTGGACCGCGCGGTCGCGCCTGGCTGCAGCTGCCAAGGGGAACCTCCACGGGCCCCCCTCCAT
Source organism: Eudorina sp. 2006-703-Eu-15 (assembly GCA_003117195.1). NCBI lineage: Eukaryota > Viridiplantae > Chlorophyta > Chlorophyceae > Chlamydomonadales > Volvocaceae > Eudorina > Eudorina sp. 2006-703-Eu-15. The sequence goes on along the minus strand of BDSI01000056.1, from coordinate 615,757 downwards.
TACGGTCAAGACACTGCCCTACTCCTTGGGCCAGGAGCCCACTGCATCCCTACCTACCACAAGTAGCCACACGCATACAGCGGTGCGCCAGCTTGTGGCGGATAGGGCTACCTACATATACACGCACAGACGGCAGCTGTGGCCGGGAGATGGGGTTGTGACTGGCTTCCGACGCTGACGTGTAAGGGCCGTCATTGGTCGGCGGCTCGGGCATGTGGGTGTCGCTGGCGGACAGGTTGCGGGGCATTACGGCGTCCAGCAACTGGGCGGTGCGTTTGCAGCTGACGCCGCGAAACGCGGGTCTGGCGATCGTAATGGAGATGACGCTGCTGCCCGGGTTGACGACCGCGCTCGCAGCCGTGACGCTGGTGCGCCGTGTCCATTGATCCGCAGCGACGGCCTCCTCAGAGAGTGCGGTACATGAGACTAACTCAGCTGTGACATCGGGAGGGCGCAGGCCGCGGGTGCGGAGGGGCGCGCATCCTAGTGCGTCTGGACAGGCGTTCGATTCGGTGGTCAGATCAGGCGGCTGAGCGCCGCCATGACAGCTGCGCGACATTGAACATAAGAGGCGCCGTCAAAATCTCAGTCGTTGAACAGGTCGGCTGCTTTTGCCGCAGCAGGCCGAAGGTATCGACACTTCGGCAGGATTGGTGAATGAAAACACAAGACAAAGCAATGGTCTGTAATGCGTATAATATGACCCAGCTTTGCGATGGAATACAGCAGCTCGAGTCGTCGGGGCGCTGGTTTTAATGTCAGTTGCATTGTTGCATACTTGCATTCCCAGCAGAAATGTTGGAACTTGATCGTCGGTTCTTAAACAATTACACCGACACAACGTCCCAAGCCTGCAGTGTGAAGGTAGACGATGACTCAAAACCTTAAACGGTTGAAGGTATGGCCGGTTTTCGCGTGGCCGCGTAAATTGTCCCAAGTTGTTAAGATGAGTTTTTGGGCGGGGCCCCAGCGCGAAGCGCGTTCGGGGGGCCCCGCCCCCTACTGTCCGTGTGTCCGTGTGTCCGTGTGTCCGTGTGTCCGTGTGTGGGTAACGGCAAAACGTTCATTATCCGCTAAACTAATTCGCAATGTTTGTCATATTAATTGTCCTCTAATGCAAGGTATTCTTGGTTTGGCTGAAAAAAATTCTTTGCGCACAAACGGTCAAAGTAAAGCTCCGCGGTCTCCATGGACATCCACCCAACGCCTCTCGCGCTCATATTTACTGCACCGGGTGCCGCGTGATGAATACTTGAATTAGGAATGGGCGGCGCGTGCTAAATTAAACTTCGATAGTGTTCTGATGTTTGAACATCAAGATACCACCAACATCAAGATTTGCCTTTCTGTCTTGCCAGATGAATACAAATCAACAATATGTATTGAATCAAAGTTTCAAGATGCAAAGGGATAGCGTACCGAGTGCCAACGAGTTCTCCAGTTCCGATGGCCCAAAGTCCGGGTCTCACCGCGGCTTTTTCGCACCCTGTTTTTGCCTTACATTTGCTATGTAACTATTGATAGCAAACTTTAGAGGTTCACGTCTGCTGCGGGCGTGCAACTGAAGGGTTGCATGCCTGCCGACGGACCAAACAACTACAGTTTCACGGCAAAACAAGGATGCTTCAAGCTTGCTTTGTGATCATCTGCTTGACAGACGGATGTGGTAGTGCAGAGGCGACTAAGTGCCGATACGGTGACCGCCGTCGCCGGCGGCGCGTACTGCAGGATGGTTTCGGGGCTGCCGACGTGTTTGGGCTTGGTGAATCTATGCACGCCGATCCCCCTTCAACATCAACGACACCCCCAATGGCAACCTTTCACTCTCTCACACTGTTGCGCGGTAATAGAGTTTTCCTTCTAAAGCAAGCGGCCTGTACGGATTATAGGCGGCCCCGCCCTTTTCCGGCTTCGAGGAAGCCGACCCCTACTTGTTTCATGGCAATGTCAGGCAGCACCTAATTATTCACCTTTTCCTCACGGCGTCTCACGGCGAAGCCCACGGGTCCTACCCTTTCAACCTGTTCCACCTTGCTGCTTTGGGGTATTTCGAATGATGGCTTGGGGGCCGTACGGGGCCGTCGGGGTTTGCGTTCATTGAGTAATTATTTCCTGAATCTCAAGCTGCCCGCGCAGGACCACGCAATATGCACAATTGCTTAAATTGATTGCGTGCCTGTATCAAAGCAAGACGGACCCAAACGGATCGCGCCTCTTGTATGAAGCGATGCAGCGTGGAGCATCAGGGGAGAGCGTTGCGCGGCGGCAGCCAGGTAGCCATGGGGCCATCCGTCCGACCATTCCATCCATAACGCATGCACAGTTTCGGTCCGGGTTCGCACAGGTAACAGGCTTATCCGCATCACCGTCAGCACGAACCCGCACAGCAGAGGAGGGTGACCCATCAAGACCCTACGCCCAGTGCTGCCGCACGACGGCTGTATGCGTGAGCGCGTGCCTGCACGAGCCACATTGCCAGTCCCACCTAGAAACCAAGTCCCATTCACACACGTTTCCACAGTCCCGGTCGCTATGCTGTCATTCATTGCCCAGCCCATCCTACCCGTATGCAGCTACCCAAAACCTCCGAAATGCACTGCTGCAAGAGGTGGCGCCATTGCTCGGTTGGTTTCAACCGGGATTACCATGACGAGACAAGCCTGGTGCGCAATTATGATTGCGTGCCCCTTACGAAAAAATATGGCCATGCACATGCGTCCGCCTATGTCTATCGCGTGTCGGACTAAGGCGTACGGATATTGTATAACGTGCAACGGCGAAAGTGAACGCGCGGAATGCCTATGCAGTTTAAAGTATGCCGATTCTTGGCGTGGATGCGGGTAGTTGAAGCGTGAAGGACATAGCTCTTCATAATCGACGTAACTCTTCGCTCCCCCTAACGACTGTAACATCGGGGCCACGACCACAAATGCATAAATGTGCAATTATCTAAGGTTTCGACATTTTCGCCTGTTTCCCGTTTGAGCGCCCGCCCACCGAACGGCACCTTCCGTTGGTTGTGGTTCTGCGTTGGCACCTTTTCTCGTACGCGAGGGACACCACAGGACAATTCTTGGGCATATTCAGATGCACCAAGTATTTGTGCTTCGATTCTGTAAATATCCATGAGCTCCTTTCTTTTAGATTGGAGTTCAAACTTGGTCATCAGTCTTCGTGGCGAAGCCGCACACTGACAGTCCGCGCTAAGGCAATCATGAGCGTGCTCTTCTCGACTAGATTATCCGATCGTGATGCTAGACGTGTGGTCCAAGTTCTCGCTCCTGCTTTACCTCCGCCAGTGTTGGTGAGAAAAGGTGTTGGCCGGCATCGACTTTCCACGCTTCTGCAAACAATTGACTCCACTCCAACATTTTCTTACAGGATTACGTTTTCGCCAGCATAACGAAGCCTAACCATGCCCGCTCCGGGCTGAGCGATTGCAACGGCCTGCCGACTGCGCGTTTTGCGCTGCGCGGCTGCGATTACAGCCCACCCTGCGGTCTTTCGCTACTGGAGTCTGCAGCATCGGTAAATGACCCGGTACCGCTGAAGCAGCGCAGTTATGCGGGTTCGCTTCAGTTCCACTACGCCCCCGCGGCCCTTCCGCCTTCAGCCACCACCGACCTGCCCCAGCGGCGCGGCCGATAGCGGCCCCGCCCCCCCGCCAGCAGCCAATCATCTCCCAGCTTACGCGGACCCCAGTCGCATCATCATGAACCTCGATTATTTCATGTTAGCTTGGGTTGTGGGCTAGTGTCCACGCGAAATAAGACTGCCGCCTGATGCGGCAGTCAACGTGGGTTGATGACAGAGATAGAGGCGGGATAGCCAGTCAGAGCGTCCTCCTAGGACATGCCAGTGGGGTGCGTCTCTGGCAGCCATCCTTTGCCTCCAACTCGGGACCTTCAGGCAGGCTCCCGCAGTAGCTCCGCAGTTCTCATCGCGACTGCGATACCAAGAGAAGACTTTAACCTTGCGCATGGCTTATGGGCCCTGGACCGATGGAGCACATTGGTCCTTCTTGTACTGTGACACAGCGCGTTGCCGTGCGGCCTGGTTGGGCGCCCGGTGGCAAACGTCTTGGCCGCTCTGGGCGCCACGAGTTTGGACAATTTTTGTTCTTAAGTTTCGAGATTTTTTTTATGATTTATCCCTCCCTCGCGCGTTGCTATCGCAAGTTGGTTGCCGGCGTGCGATGGGGTGTCACAGGTTGACCAAGGATTTTGCCCTTCTTAGCAGCGGGTTAGATTCAGTCTTTTTCTGAATGCAGGTGCTCAAAGGCCCGCAAAGGGTCGGGAGCATGGGTGGATGGATGCATGGGATGGATGGACAAGTGGATAGGTGGTGGGTGGGGGCAGCGGGGCAGATATAGCTAGTATAAGGTGCGAGGAACGTGCGCGCCAAAACTGCTGTGTGCAGAAACGCGCGCACACGGGGGGGGGGGTACGTTGGCGTGTTGCCCGGCTACACGTACCAGGCCTCATGACCTTGCCGTTGATGTGATTGTTTTGGCTTTCCCTTGTGTGGATTTGATGTTCCAATGCTGCGTGCGAGGTCAGTCGTGTTCGTTGTGCTCCTTACCCGGTTGTTCTATGCCACCCAGCCGAAGTACAGCATGCGGCTTGGGTTCCTGGGCATTTCAACTCGGTCGATTGAACAGTGGCGGGGTTACGCTGTCGCACGTTGTTGTCTGAGGTTGTCTGTGTCTGAAACAGAATCTTGTATAACGCTGCAAGGTTCGGCAGTCTCTGTGTCGGGCACCGTGATGGTCAGCGCAGCGGCGAGGTTTGCCGCGCGCCTGCCTGGTTACCAGTCATCTAGGAAGGTTGCCTGAATGGCTAGCTGATCTACATGTTGACGGTCGATGGCGATGATTACATAATGCGCATGGCTGGTGCTGAGTGTCTGGGTTGATGGCTTGTCGCCTAGCCAAAGAATGAGACAGCCCGGCGAGCTGGTTGCAGAGTCAGGTTCCGAGCCGGGCTGTCCTGGGCGGTGTTCTGTGCGGGTTTCAACGCTGGGTAAGACCACGCCGCATGTGGTTGTTGCGGGTGTGGTATTGTATTGTATGGGACGAGATGATTCCAAAGCAGGATGTGTTGGCTGAGCATGGTATCAGCGTGCATACACGAGGCGTGGCAGGTAGAAGGGATTTTGCTGAGGCGCTTGATGTGGGGCGCGCACGGTGAGGGCACTAGGCTTAATATGGTGAGTGCCGATGACGTTCTAAGATTAGGAATATGGCAATTTGCGACGATGGATTCCCATCTGCAACATTAAGTCAGAGTCATTTGTGTCCTGCTGAGCCACCTCGGGGCCGTCAGGGCTCTTGTGTGATGCTACGGAGCGATCCGCAATTCGATGATATCCAATAGTAAAGCTCTTTGGTGGTATCTGCGAAGCGGCATCAAGTCAGTCTTTCACAGACCGTGCCTGAAGTACTGCTCTCCGCTGGTCATTACGAGACGCTGTGGTCTCACCCTGCCATGTGCATATGACGGCATGGCACCTATCCCCCCCGTAACAACCACTGCCCGGCGAATGGGTTTCGCAGGGGATCACACGAGTTGGCACCATGAGCACTGACATGTCTTAGCAGGTCAGGATTAAAAATTCAGTTAGCTAACAACCGTAGCAAATGAGCAACAGTTGCATCTAGCACACTTAAGCATTCGCGAGGTCATTGAGGCTATACGCGATGCCGGTGCTAGGTTAGAACGTGCGCGTTGCGGAGAGTGTGTAGATTGCGCCTCCCCCGAAAGCGCGCATATGGTTTTGTTGATGGGTGCCCGAGAGCGATGCTGGGCGATGCGCTGAACTCCCCGGGTGGAACGCTGGGATGCGGGCAACTGTCATGGCGCGCCTGCAAGTGCCATGTGAGGCAAGATGACCTATGGCTTGGCACAGCAAGAGTTTGATGGCAACAAGTCCGCCACACTGCTGCAGGTTCGTGCCGCGCGGCCGTTGGGTGGTTGCAAATGCACTTGATGCTTTTTACGTTTCATTGGAAATACTTTTTATCAGTAAAGGTGCCTGTGTTTCGGTTGTGATTATTTCAAAAGGGTGCAACTTTCAGTTCCCGTGCTTGAACAACTGTGTGGAATTCGAAGGATTGCCTCAACCAAAGTATATCTACTAAAGCTCAATCAAAGTTTTTCTTAGCGGGATTCGGTTACCTAGCTAAGGCAACTAGCGGCCTTGTGGCGGCGAGCAAAGGACAGTAAAACCGCAAACAATTCGAGGAGGATAATTTCATGCACTCAATGTGAAAGCACTAATGATCGCACAAATAAATCTGCGTTTGTTATCTTGTATCTTTCGCATGCAGGCAAACTGTGACACGCGTAAGGCCCTCACCCAATGCTCCTTTTCCACCTTGGCGACTTTGCTCTTTCCTTTCTCGTGTGTTTGTGTGGGAGTCGGCGGATGTCCTTTGAGTAGCGGTGCACCTTGCCGATACCCTTACGTGCAATTTTTAACCAGACCTTCCTCTGTGGCTGCACGGCTTCGGCTAAGATGGCGTTCACCAATCTTCCCACAAACCATGTATCACGATGCCATGTTTCAGGCTGTCGTGCGTCAGTCGTGGCGCGCGCTGTGGCTGCCCCCACGCGACCTGTGAAGTCCGCCGTCCCCGAATTACTTGACGGACGGCTGGCGGAGCAGTCTTCAGTCAATTTTCATGAGTACACACAGGCTACCCAGATGTTGAATAGGCTGAAGGGTCAGGCATCTGACTTGGAGCTGCTGCTGGACCAGTTAAATGCGCTTGAGGCCAGTTTGGACGACAGTCTCCTGGTGCGTTGTTTGAGTTGCGTAAGCAAGTTTTGGAACGAGCATTGCAAGCCTTTTTGTTGCTTAACAAAATCTGGGTGTCTGGGCGGTCTTGACCCTAGAACCGGAATTCCGCAATTGTAGGCACCACCTTCTTTGGAGGAGGCCGACGACCGGGCAGCCCGGCAAGCGAAACGCGCAGAAAAGCGGGCTGAACGGAGAGCAAAGGCAACGACCGCGGAAGTCATGGGAGCTGCGGGCAACCTGTTGGACAACACACCGTCCGTCGCGGAGCGCAGCCGCCCAGACAAGGCAGCGGCCGGGAGGATGCCAGCTGCAGGGGCTGCCAGCACCGTATCTGACGTGCAACACCTGGAGGAGTTGTTCAAGCTCACTTTCGGGGAGCCGGAGCTTCCCAAAGCGCCTCCGAGCCCAGCACCGGAAGCAGCTGCACCCGTGTCGGTGCTCCGTCCGCGCAAAGCGGTGAAGAAGCAGGCCACTCCCTCTGCAGGCTCCGCCTCGGCTGCTCCGGCTCCCGCTGCATCCACAGCGCCGCCACCCGTGGCGCCGCGGCCTAGCTCCTCAATCTCGCAGAGCTTGGAGCGGCTGTTCCAACACGATTTCACCCATATCGGCCTTGATGGCGAACGCGAGCAGGTCGATTGGGACAGCCACGCTGGTCCGTCGGACGAGGAGCTTCGGGCGCTAGAAAGGCAAGAAGACGAACTGGCCGCGTCAGCAGGACCGCTTCGTACGGCAGAAGAGGTGGTGCAATATGAGCGGCACGTCCATGGCTCGCGGGAGCTGGAGCAGGCGGCGCTTGTGCCTCGCAGGCCAGAGCAGGTCTCGATGTTACCCGCGGGTCCATCTCTGCTGAACCTCGTCTCCGCGTCCGCGGCCCCGGGGCCGAGCGCGCAGCTGCGTCAGGCGCGCCGGAGCGCGCGGCTGCACGGCCGGTCCGGGCGGGCTGCGGGAGAGTCGGCATCAGCAGCAGCTGCGGCCGCAGGCACGCGCGGCAAAGTCTCAGGCACGGATGGCACCGAGCACTTTCTTAACTCGTCCTCCAGCGTGCATATCTTGTCAGCGGAGGCGGAGCGCGAGGTGACGGCGATGTGCCAGGATTTCTTGTTCTTGGAGAAAGTGAAGCGACAATGCGAGAAGACGCTGCACCGGAAGCCCACGAATGACGAGCTCGCGGCGGCAGTGGGCATGGATGTCATGTGAGCGAACCTGGGGGGGATGCGGTAGGCGTGTTGGGTATCCCTGACTTTGACGTGATCAGGCGGGGATACGGAACGTGTTTCCTTCACACACCAGGCTACCAGGATTGCTTGTATCGATATTCCGCGCGCGAGCGCGGACTCTTTCAGCAGGACCTCACAGATGCCAGCTGACAATGCGGGCTGCTGCGTCCATCGCATACCCCCATCGTATACCTCCCTTGAGCGCATCCGTCCGGCGCCCGGCCCTGCACGTTCCCCCTGCTGCAGGACCTTCAATCAGCGGTACGACGCTGGGCTGAAGGCCAAGGAGATGATGCTCAAGTCCAACTACCGGCTGGTCATGACGGTTTGCAAAAAGTACATTGGCAAGGGCATGCATCTGCAGGACTTGGTTTCGGAGGGCGTCAAGGGCCTGTTGCGCGGCGTGGAGATGTACGACGCAAGCCGTGGCTTCCGCTTCGGCACATATGCCCACTACTGGATCCGACAGGCAGTGTCCAGGTCCATGGCCGAGACCGGGCGAGCTGTCAGGTACGTGTGGTCTTTCTGTACGGGTGGCATGTCGCGGGGCTTTTTGCGCCGGGAGGCGAGGTGGACGAGCACCTTCCGCCGCCTTAAATTCAGTGCCTCCCGTACGACAGGATCCGTTTCTGCTGCCGCATTTTTTCCCTCGCCATTTCTCCTGACCTGTCCTTTCTCACCTCGCCCCATCTCGCTCCCTCCGCGCACCCACCCACAGGTTGCCGGTGCACATGATTGAGCAGCTGACCAAGCTGAAGAACGCCAGCTCGGCGCTGGCCGTGGAGCTCAACCGGGAGCCCACCGTGCCGGAGATGGCCCAGGCAGTGGGCCTGCCTGTGAGCCGCGTGGAGCTGCTGCTTGAGGCGGCCCGCGCAGCGTCGTCCATGGAGACGGCGGTGGGCAACGACGAGGGCCTCACCTTTAAGGACGCAGTCCAGGACGAGCGCATCACGGCCGACGAGGAGTTTGGCAACGAGAGCCTGCGCGAGGACGTGGAGTCGATCCTGGAGACCCTGTCGGAGCGTGAGGCGAGCGTGCTGCGGCTGCGGTTCGGTCTGGAGGATGGCGTGGAGTGGACCCTGGAGGACATTGGCAGCAAGCTGGGGGTAACGCGGGAGCGCATCCGGCAGCTGGAGGCCAAGGCGCTGCGGAAGCTGCAGGTCAAGACGTTGGACGTGGCGGGCAAGCTCAAGGAGTATTCGGAAACCCTGACTCTGCTGGACAGCAAGGACGTGGCGTCACGGACGTCGTCGGGCACCCGCAAGACGTGAGCGTTTCTGAAGTGAGACGGGCAAGCGCGGGGGGCGGAGGGGCGTTCGGCTGCCGACGCCATTAACACCGGCTGCGGTTGCCATGGGCTGGGTTGTGCGGCAAGTATTCAACTGGGTGCTTGTCTGTTGGATCCCCGTGGCGGCCGCGCATGCCGATCTGCCGACGCCGCCTAATGCAGACCTTCCCGCGCGGCGCATGCCGAGGGCATGTCATGGCGGCTTGGGCGTGGGTCATTTTCGCAAGCTGGGGTTTGTCCTAAGCGACCCTCCTCAGCCTCTTCGCAGTTGGAGAGTGTCGCAACGTGTTGGACCTGTTGCCACTTTTTCCGACACCCGTTTTTACGTACAGTCAAGTTCTGGTGTAACCCAAATCGGCAGCATAAGCCAGGGCCAGGGTAGCTTGGCCTTCACCTGCGCAAGGTCGCCGAGCAGCACTGTGACACCGTACAGAGCTCGTGCATGGTAGCGCGGGTAATGGACTCGGCCCTGTCTCGTCTGAACACAAGCGGTGATCACATTTGTGTCCCGCAGTTTTGAACCGGGAGTGGGGTGACCAGAGGCAGGAGCGGTTGCCGTATTGAGCATCCATCAGAAGCGAGAGCGGACGTCTTCTGACCGTGTCGTTGGGGCGATTGCGTGGGCATATATCGTGTGCTCAAGCAGCGAGGCAGGTCGCAGACTTGGATCCAATGCTTTGAATTGAAATAGCGTGTGAACAGGCGGCGTTAACAGACATAGCATGGACAGGCATAGCAACCACATTGTCGAATGATACGCGTATGTCGCCGTTCAGGGCGGAATGCTAGCTGGATTTGGTGTAGGGTCGCGCCGGCGCGTTACCATGTATTAGATTAGAATACTCCTGATTAGGGTTCTTTTTGAGGAAGCTCAAGTTTTTGCAAGCGGTATTTGTGGGACGGCTTGCATGTTTCGCCTGGTCCCTAGCTGTGTGGAATCTCAAAGCATGTGAGCCTCACGATTGTGGCAGGTGGCGTCCTGGCGGCTGGGGTGGCGGGCGTGTGATATGGAGCCGTCCTGTAATGGCCCGACACCGGGGTTACGGTGTCGATCGTGATGCGCACGGTGTTGCCCGCAGGGACACGTTGTAAATGCGCCGTCATGCTGACCCAAATTGGAGTTTTTCCTTAGATGTATCCTGGCACACGGCCGAATGCGACGCCGGCTTGACATACAGCTCTTCAACATCGACTTATCGGCCTGTACTACTATAACCGTACAGATTTAACATGCGGGATGGCTGGTAAGCTCTAGGGTTGAGTTTACGGCAAACGTCACGCTGCCTGTGCGATTGTATGCGGCGCTAAATGGAAGTTGAGCTCGTCGGATGTAGATGAATTGCGAGCCCTGACTCCAGCACGCACCGCAGCAAGGGTTTCACTTTACAAACCTTAATGCAGTGTTTCGGTTATTATTTTCATGGACACAACTACGAAAATGTCTGCGCCCTTGTCTTCTTCCACAATTCCTACCTTTTGTGCTTCGCAAAGGTGGAACCCTCCTGACTTGACGCCGCGACGCCGTACTGAAAAGCGCAACATCGCGATAACCCATGAATGCACTGCATGCCCTCGTCGTCTTGTGGTAGCACAGTATCGCTATGGAACGATAGACTAATGGGGTTACATGATGCCTGTGCAGTAAATTTGCTGGTGATTTTTTCCTTTCTGTTCTCTTGTCAATTCTATCCGGCTTCCGCGGCATGCAATGAAACTGAAAGTTTCTGTGCTGCCGAACTCCTCAAGAATGTCATGTCAGCGTTCACGGCCAGGTGCTGACTTATGTACAGTACTTACTACACGTGCGCGCTGGCTAACATGATGCGCTTCTTTCCATGCAGCAATATCTCGATACAAGATTCAAATGCCACCTACAGTGAGCTGAATCAAGCGTACGTCAACTTCAGCACGAAATGCCGTGGTATCTCACAGAACGCTTTGAGAGTGAGTGGTTGTTTCTGGCATTGACGGATTACATAGTTGGTGGAGGGCATCGTCATGTAACTGTAGCGGCCGGATGGGAAGTGTGAGAAGTGGCGCACTCCCTCGCACTCCCCCTGCCCGGTTCCCGGTTTTCCCAGTATCCGTTAGCCCTTCACCCTCACGTGCCGTTTGCACCGTTTGCCGGCGCCCCTTGGTGACCCCCTTTTCCGCCCGCCCCAACACCCCCTTCCCCCTTCGCCAGGCTGTTCGAATCCTGACACCCGTCTTGGGAGACACAACGTTGACGGCAACAGAGGCGCAGCAGCAGCTGGTGGCGGAGCGTTTCACACGGAAAACCGGTTACAGAGTGCAGTACACGACGGAGACTCCGGCGCGCATTGCGGCGGAGGTGCTCTTTCAGCTGCAGACCAATGGTGAGTGCCGGGGCGTGCAGCAGACAACCCCCGGCGGACGGCAGCTCGGGCCGCAGAACACCGTCTCACCGAAAACCAGCTCCACTGCGGGTTCGGTTTACGGTGCAAGGTACCCGCCACATCCACCGCCTCGGGCGTGTCTGCCCCCGGCGCCCCCAGCTGTAGCAGCAGTAGCACCAACAGCAGCAGCAGTACAGTGAACTACAGCAGGAGGGTGCAGGGGAACACGGTCACCGCCCGCAGTGGTGCTGCACCCGCCGTCGGACCCGTCGGCGACGGTTCTTTGGGGCTCCCCTCACTGGAGTGCTCCCGTAGCCAGGCCCTGCTCCCTAGCGCCCTGCGCGCAATGCTCTGCCGCTGGCGGTCATTGCCGCGGCTCAGCTTCACCACGCAGGCTCAGCTGTCCACATTCGCTCCCTCGCCGGAACTCCCCGGCCCGGCCCTCTTCCCCCCGCGCAGTTTCCCTGTACGACGCCTGGGTTCTGGACGTGCAGTCCGCGGAGGCCGCCCTGCGCGCCGGCGGGGTAGCGCCCCTGGACCGGCGGGTGGCGGAGCCGGAGGCGCAGGCGCAGCTGCAGGACAGCGACATCCATCCGTGAGTCGGGGGAAGGGAAGGAAGAGGGGCATTGGAAATTGGTAGACATACACAAACTGAGGAGTGAGGGAGCGAGGGAGGGCGAGAGGGACGAGGGAGGGCACGGAGGGAGGGAGGGAGGGGTGTTGAAACCCGTGGGTCAGCCGGCGGGGTGTTGGGACCCGTGGGTCGGCCGGCGGGGTGTTGAAACCCGTGGGTCGGCCGGCGAGGTGTTGGGGCCCGTGGGTCGGCCGGCGGGGTGTTGGGGCCCGTGGGTCGCGAGGGGATGAGGTGGGCGAGGGGAACGGAGTTGCCAGAGGTGGTTCAGGGCGGGACGAAGGGGATGAGGGACGTGGGCGTTGCGGCCGCGGAGTACGCCTTGGAGCACCTGGGGAGGTTCGCGGGCTGCTGGATGGCATGTGAGACGGCGGCGCCGCTGCGGCGGGGAGGAGCCAGCAAAGGGTGGGTGCGGTCCGAATGGCTGCAGACCGTCGCAGGATGGACTGGGGCGGAGGTTGGGCTGGAGGCGCATTCTCCCGCAGACACCCACCCACCCACTCACCCACCCACCCACTCACCCGCCCATTGACTTCGTCTCGACATAGAGGGACTTGGCGCGGCCAAACATGACTCACAAGTGCACGTGCTCTGAACGGGTCGGAGTCAATCGGGTTGGCGGCGTACGCCACCTCCGGTGTCCCTTCGAACGCCACACATCCCCTCCTCCTCCGGCGTCCCGCCTCCGTTCCGCACCCGGCTCGGTGACCTGCGCGCGTTCCCTCCCTCCCGCTGCCGCAGCTTCCTGCAAGAATACGGCGCAATGTACGGCGGGCGCCGTACGGGGGTGGTGATCAGCAGCGTCATCCCGCTGTTGTACTGGCGTCGGGACCTCTTCGCGGCGCTCAACCTGACGACGGCGCCCTCCACCTGGGAGGAGCTCCTGCAGGTGGCGGCGGCGCTCAACGGCACCGACTTCAACGGCGACGGCCAGCCCGACGCCGCCATCTGCTGGCAGCTGGACGAGTGCATTGACTCGAGCATGCTGCTGAGCAACATCCTGGCCTCAATGACGCAGTACGAGGTGCGCAAAAGGGGGTATGGGGGGACAGAGAGATACAGGAAATGGGTAGACGTAGTCATATACTGCTGCCCCGCTGGGGGCAGGCGGGGGTCCAAACGCAACCAAGGTCCAGGATGCGGATGAACCCGGACGAACCTGGGCACACGCTGAAGCCTCCTGTGCAGCCGCGATGTAGAGCGCGTCGCGCACCGATCGCTTTCGTTTAGGGCCCGCAGGCCCCCAGCACGGCAACAAATCGTCCCTCCCCCTGCCCCGTCCCTCTTTACACCCCCCCGCCGGGTTCGTTCTACGGGTTTATTTATTTTTTCAATTTAACCCCCCGCCGCTTCCGTACTGCGTCGTATCAATGCCTGCTTTTTGCCGTACTGGCTGTACGGCCAACGACCGCTCAACATGCGCTCCCACACAACCTCCCCCCAAGCGCAGACGCAGACGCAGCACCGCGAGTTACATCCCTCCGAATACGTGCTGCTCTCTAGGTGCCGAGCCGCCTCCCCGCGTCCCCCTCCCCCAGGGCCTCAGCAGCGGCTGGCTGTTCGACCCGCAGTCCATGACGCCCCTGGCGGACGGCCCGCCGCTGCAGCGCGCACTGGAGCTGCTCCGGAACCTCAGCCAGCTGGACGTGAGCGGGTCCAAGGGCTGCGCCTACGTTCACACATACTTCCTCGACGGCACCTGCGCCATCACCGTCAAGGCGGCGCAGCAGTTCAAGGTGCGTGGCTGCTCCGGGGGGGCCCTCGGGGAGGAGTGTGTGGCGAGGGCGGGGGGGGGAGTCCTGGCCCCCGGGGGGGGGCCTCGCTGTTGGGGGTCGAGAAGGGGAGGGAGGTGCAGGGGCACGGAAGGCCGGTGAGCTCCGCAGGATGCCGCGTACTTGTTGCCAGGTGCGGGCGAGGCCAGTTCCGGGGGCCCTGGTCGTCCCCTTTGTCATTGGAGGCGTTGCGGCGGTCGTGGTGCACGACCCAGATCTGCCCATCCGCCCTGCTGGCGGGCTGGCCGGCTGGCTGGCTGGCTGGCTGCCCGGGGGCCGCACGGGGCGCTGCTCCCATCGGGGCCCCCTCCTGCCCGCTGCGGCAGCGGACGAGCCCCGCGCGTTGGGCGCGTGCCCCCGTGCGCTGTGAGAGCTGTGGGCAGCTCCCGCCCCATTCCAGGAGCCGGCCGGGCCCCCGGGGGGTCTCGGCTCTTGGAAGTGAAAGTCCACGCGATATCACATTGGATCAGATGCATTAGGTTGGATTAAGTCGGGTTGGATCGGGTTGCATCGGATCCGGTCAGGAGGACCCGATCCGACGGGTGGCCACACCCCGTGGGCCCCCCTCCCGGCCCCTTCCCGCTTCGCCGCTTCGCAGGCGACCCAGCTCCGGTACCCCAAGCTGCGCGGCCTGGTGGGGTCGGCGCCCCTGCCCGGCTCGGCCTACGTCTGGAACCGCGCCGCGCGGGCCTGGCTGTCCTGCGGCACCGACCCCGCCGGCAGCCCCTGCGCCTTCGCCACCCGGGAGGTGCCCCTCGCCCTGCCCCTGCCCACCAGCAGGGCAGCCAGGACAAGCCTGGGGGGCGTGCCCGCCGCCGCCTACGCGGGCAGCGCCGCCGCCGATGCCGCGCTGCCGCCGCCGCAGCTGCACGCCCCCCAGGACGTCACCCCCGGCGGTATCTCCAGTCCGTTTTTGGACGCCATCGCCACCGCCTACAACTTCAACCCTCCTCCGCTGTCCCCTAGGGCCAGCGGCAGCGGCGACGGCAGCAACAGCCGGCGGCGCTGGCTGACGAAGGCGCTGGGCGACCCACCGCCGCCGCCGCCGCGGCTCGGCAGCCCTGCGGCCCGCGCTGCGGTCGGCGCCTCCGCCCCTGCTCCCCCCGGCGCCTCTTCATCCCTTTCCACCCCCTCCTCCCCCGCTGGGAGGGTGCTACTGGCGTCCCCGGCTTCCTCGCCCACGTTCTCCACCCCCTCCACCTCCACCCCCACCATAGCCTCCGCCTCCGCTGCGGCCCCCCCGCCCTCGACCTCCTCACCACCCGCCACCGCCACCACCACCACCTCCAGATCCAGCTCCACCTCCACCCCCGTGGTGTGGGTCAACCGCGCGCCCTTCTTCGGCATGACCGCGCTGCTCGGCTCCGTGGACTCCCGGGCCCTGCCCGACTACGCCCAGGCCGCCTTCCAGTTCTTCATGCTAGCGGCCGAGCCCAACACGTCCTGGCTGCTCATGGCCGCCGACTCGGTGATCGGGCCCTACCGCCGACAGCACCTGGACCCGGCCAACCTGCCCAGGTGGCTGGCCCTGAACTACAGCCTGGTGGATCTGCTGGTGCGAGGGGGAGGGGGCGGGGGGAGGGGGCATAAATTGAAAAAAGAAATAAACCCGAAGAACCAACCCGGGCACACCCAGCGGGGGGAGGGGGCGGGGGGAGGACGTTCGCTGCCTGGATTGACGTAAGGGAAGGGGGGGGTCAAGCGGGGAAACAAGCCCTGAACGGAAGGAGAGTGGGAGGGCGTTGACGGGGCAGGGCAAGGGAGAACGCGGGGAAGTGCGAACATGGAGGCGGCGGGTTGGTCAAGGGATGAATGCAATGGGAGGCCACAATGGGGTGGGGCGGGCTGGGGGTGGAGATGGACCTGCTCCCCCTCTGCCCCTCTTGCCTGAACCCCCGACCCCCTGCGTGTGGGGGTGTGGCCCTCGCAGCCCTTCCTGGAGTCCTACCGGACGGTCCTGGACCACCCCAACGCGGCGCTGCCTCTGCGGCTGCCCGGGGCCGCCCAGCTGCGGGACGTGCTGTACTGGGCCAGTCAGCAGGTGATGGAGGACTCGGGGCAGGCGGTGGCGGTGGCGGATGTGGCCAGGGCCACCACGGACAAGCTCACCTCGGTGCTGGCGGATGTGGGGCTGACTACCGCCCAGGTGGGGGCTGGGGGGTCAGGGGGGGGGAGGGCGGTTTCGATTGGCGCCGAGGGGTCCAAGTCGGACACGGACACGCGGGGCAGGGTGGGGCGGTGTGGGGCGGGGGAGGTGGAGGGGTGCGGGCCGAGCCCCCCCTCAACGAGAGGGAGGTAGCGAGGGGCCGCCCCGGGACATCGGTGGATATCCATCCAGGGGGGGGCCCGCGCTGCTGCCAGACCCCACCCCCCTGGAGCGCAGCGGTGCGGAACAACCAGGGGTGCCACCAGGGGTGCGTGACATGCCCACCGGTACAGCGTACCCCCACGGGTGACCTACCTCCGGATGTACTACTTTTCCGGCCCGCCACCCCTCCCCCGCACCCCCCCTCCTTCCCCCAGATCCAGCGCATCTACTGGGACACCATCGGCTACGAGGTGCACGGGTCTCCCCCGGGCGGCCCGTCCTCCTGGCTGTCGGGCCGGGGGGCGCGCATCGGGGTGGGCGTAGCGGTGGCGGCGACGGGGGCGGCGCTGTTGGCGCTTGGGGGGCTGCTGTGGCACCGCCGGCGGCGGGTGATGATGCGGCGGACGCTGTTCGGCCGAACCGTGGCGCCGGGGGCATCCCCCGCCACCTCGCTGGTGGTGACGGTGAGGGGGGGGGGAGGGGGGGGGGAGGGGGGAGGGGGAGGGGGAGGGGGAGGGGAGGGGGAGGGGGAGGGGGAGGGGGAGGGGGTTGGGAGGAGAATGGAGGGGATTCATTGCCCCTCCAGGCCGTAAGGGTTTGGTCAAGAGGTGTGGGTTGGGACTCCCATGTGTTACTCCCATCACCCACAGCCACCTCCGAAGTCGGGGTGGTTTGGGCGGGTGTCCAACCACTTACGGGACACCCGAAGGCTTTGCTTTGCCACTTTCCCCCGGCCACGCCTGCATCCCACTCCGCCGGCATGTAACCATCCCGAATGCCTCCCCCCAGATCCAGATCCAGATCCACGACACACCTTCCTCCTCCCTGGTCCCGCCACCTGTTCTTAACCCCCTCTTTGTCAAAGTCTGCGAATCCGCAAAAAAGTAACGACCCGATAACCGTCGGTCTTAACCCCCTAGCCCACCCGCCTCCGCGCCACACATAATGTTCTCACGCCCCCCCGTGAGTATGTCCACCGATGTCCCCCCCACCCCCAGTTTGAAATTGTCTACCAATTTCCTATCCCCCCACCCCCCACCCCCACCCAACACACCCAACCCCCACCCCCACCCCCACCCCCGCCCCCCCTTCAGGACATCGTGGACTCCACGCGGCTGTGGGAGACTGTCTCCCCGGTGGCCATGACCCGGTGAGCTGACCCGCACCGCACCGCACCGCGTCCATCTCCGCCGGGGGAGCGCAAGGGGGCGCCTGTGCGTGTGTGTGGGCGGGTGGGAGGGGGGGTAAATAGAAAAGGGGGGCAGCACCGCCCGGGCGGCAGCGACCGTTGCTGGGCCCTGTCAATCACAGGCACCTTTAACCCCCACACCCTCCTCTCTCCCCCTACCCCGCCTTTGCAACCTTCCTCCCCCTCATCCCCCCTCCTAAGCTTCCTCCTCCATCAACGCGTGCCGGCTGTACCCGGTGTCACGCGGGCTCATGCCCTGCCCCTGTGACGCGAACACGGCGGCCGTGTCCGGAATGGCCGTGTCCGGATGGCCGTTCTGGTCTTTGTAATTTGTGTTTTGTCCTCCTTTCCCCCTTTCTCCCCCTTCCACGCCCTCCCACCCCCTAGCCTCCGCTTCCTTCCCCCCTTCCTGCACCCCGTCCTTGTTTCCGGCTCCCCCCCCCCCGGGTGTCCGCTGGGCTTGCTTGTCCAAGTTGCCCTCCCCCCTCCGCTGCGCCCCGCACCCCCCCCCGCCGCCGCCGCAGGGCCGTCCAGCTTCATCACGAGACGCTGCGCTCCCTGCTGCACCTCCACAACGGATACGAGTCCGCCACAGAGGGGGTGGGTGCGGGGGGGGGAGGGGGCCGCAGCGCGGGCGGGGGGGAAGAGGCAGGGGGGGACGAGTAAGGGGAGAAGAGGGAAGGGGAGACGGGGGTGGGGCGGTGGGAGGGCGGTTGCGTGCGAGTGACCTGCACCACAGCGCAACAGCGCAACACGGTCCCCCTCGTCCTCCTCCTCCTCCTTCCCAGCCTCCTCCTCCTTCTAGCAGGTACCGGCGCGATCTGCATTGCACTGCTTGCTGCCGGGACGCCCCTCCCGCTCCCTGCTGTGATGTGCTGACCCACGGGTCTGTCGTGCCGCGTGGCGGCATCACACTCACTGGCCGGGCCGAAGCTCAGGGGCTGCGGTCGATCCCGTGGCATGCTGCTGCCTTCCGTCTACGTTCCTCCGCCCCGCCTTATCCTTACACTCCCTACCCCCTCCACCACCACACACACACACACACCAACTGGTGGTCATTCAAGACAGGTTACTCCCTGGATCCACTCTCATCCCCCAACCTCCCCTCAGGACGCCTTCATCTTGTCCTTCTACTCGGCGGCGGACGCGGTGGCCTTCGCGCTGCGCGCACAGGTACGACACCACCGACCCACGGGACGGCCGTCATCGTGGTACGCCGCTTTGCGGCGGTGGTGACCTTCGGTTACCCCGCCGCCGCCGCAGCCCATTCCCCTGGCGTTTTCGCCCTGCCTTGACAGCCCGCTTGATCGACTGTCGTACTGCCGTACTGCCGTCGCAGGCGGCTCTCCTGTACCAACCCTGGCCGGATGAGCTGTTCGCTCAAGACCCGTGCAAACCGCAGTACGTCATGGTAAGCAGCAGCAGCAGTTGGGGAGGGGTGGGGTGGGGAGGGGAGGGCTGGGGATGTGATGGAGGGAACGAGGGGCTGTCGCGGGGGAGGGTCCAGGGGCCGACCGGTGACGCATCAGGTCCGCCACTAAGGTACGATACAGTACGGTACGATACGGTACGACATCATGACGGCGTCCCCACTGCCCGGGCCCCGTACACAAGGTACTGCTCTTGAGCGGTTCCCCTCACATTCCACGCTGCATGCTGTACAGTTGTACCGCACTCGACTGGACCCCGGGCGGGCCTGTCTCTCCGCCCCAGCCATGATCTCCGCCACCCCGAGGCCGCCCACCCATCCCCACGCCGCCTCCTGGGCCCCCTCGACAGTGCCGCGGCGCTGCCAGTCCCGCCGAACGGTCGCGCGCCACCATCGCTCGCCTTCCGAGGGGCACGCACCACGGGGGCCACCCTGGAGCCGGTGACGAGGCCGCCGGTGGCGGAGGCGGTGGCGGCAGCGGCGAGGACATCCCCAGCGGCAGCTGGCGTGGCGTCAGCAGCTCCCAGCTCGCAATCAGCAGCGGCCCGCTGCGCCTGGTGTCGTCGGCGCTGTCGCTGCCGCTGAAGCGGCGGCCGCGGGCGGCGCACGGCGGCGGCACTGCGGGGCCGCCCGCCTCCGTCGTTGTCATGGCGCCGTCGCTGCCGGGGCCGCTGTCCCGGGCCATGTCGCGGCAGCTGTCCACCACCATGCCGCAGCTGACGTTTCCGCCGCTGCCGCAGCTGCCGCCGCCGCCCGCGATGGAGCAGCCGCCGCCGCCGCAACAGCAGCAGCACTCGCCGCCGACGGCGCCGGCGACCTCGCCGCGGGACGGCTTCGCGTCGCAGTCGCTGTCTGCGCTGCTGCTGATGGCGCAGCCGTCAGTGCGGAGAGGCGGCAGCGGCGCCATTGACGGCGCCGGCGACGCCGCGGGCGTCGACGGCGCGCGCGCCGGCGTTCGGGCGTTCAGCGGCGGCGCCGGCGGCCCGTTGGCAGCTAACCAACGGCCCGTTGGCAGCGGCCGCGACGCCCAGACAATGACAATGCGGCAGCTGCGGCTGGCGATGCCGCGGGCTCGCAACGGCAGCGCCAGCACCATGCCGTACACCAACCGTCGGGCATCGAGCACGGTTAGCGTGTCGTACCTGAAGCACAACTCCTCCGCGCAAGCCCGATCCATCGCCCGATCCATCGCCTCCACAACTCATCCGCGTGACATCGTCGTCGGCACCGCCGCCGTCGCCGCTGCCGCCGTCGGTGTCGGCGGCACCGCCGTCAGCGACCCTACCGGCCTGACGGCGCCGGCGTCGTTCAGCTGTGACACCGGCGCCGCCGCTGCCGTCGACCGTGGCGGCGGTGGCGCTGAGTACGACGGCCGTCCGGCTTGCGCCGCCGCCGCCGCCGCCGGCCTGCCTGACCGTATCAACGCCGCGATCAGCTCAGCGTGGGGCGGCACCAGCGGCGGCGGCGGCGGCGACGGCGGCGGCGACAGCACCGACGGCAGCGGCAACCGCCTCCCCAGCCGGGTCATCCATCGCAGCATCAGCCAGCCTAACGACCGCGCGCTGATGACCCTCGGCAGCAACAGATTCATCGGCACCGCCGATTACACGGAGCTGGCGGCGGGGCTGCAGTGTGTGCCGGCGACGCAGGACGACGGCGGCGCGGCCGCCGCTGCCGCCGCCGCGCCCGCCAGCAACCCTACGGCTGGACCTATCTTCTACACCACGCAGCCGGTGGAGGGCCAGCGCCAGGTGATGGGCACCTTCGAGTGGGGCAGGGGGAGCAGAGCGGGTCCAGAGGTGGCTCGGTCGGGGTCCCAGGCGGTTGGGAGCGCCAACGGCAATGTCGAACGCGGAGGAAGCGGGCTGGGGGAACAGCTGCCGGTGGCGGCGGCGGCAGAGGCGGCGGGAGAGGCGGCGGCAGAGGCGGAGCGGGCGTCGCCCGTCCTGACGCAGCTGCCGTCGCTGGCGGCGGGCATCGCCGCCGCGGTGGCACGGCTGGCGGAGGCGGAGGTGACCCGGGTGGCGGCGGCGGCGGGGGAGGGGGGGGAGGCGCGGGGGATGGAGGCGAGGTCGGTCACCTGGGAGACCGAGACGGGTACGGCAACGCCGCTGGTGTACGACCCGGGGGTCACCGGCGGCATCGAGACCAGCGACGGGCGGCTCTCCGGCACCACCTTCTCCGGCCTCTGGGCAGGACGAGGCGCCGGGGCTGCGGCGGACGGGGGCCCCCGGCCGCCGTCGCCTTCCCGCTGTCACATGTCCACACCGCTGCCGCTGCTGCGGCCGGGCATCGTGCCCGCCGCCGCCGCCGACGGCAGCGGCTCCGGCGCCGACGAAGACCAGCTGCTCGCCGTCCGCGGCAACGACATCGAATCGGACCCCGAGCCGGATCGTGAGTCGGAAGCGCGCAAGGCTGTGGGCTCGGCGGCGGCGGCGGCGGCGGCGGCGCTGCAAGGCGCCGACACCCGGACGTCACGACGGACCCGTGGGTCGCGGTTCACCCGCCGGTCCCGCGTGTCCCCCGCGCTCAGCCTGGCGGGTATGCTGCCCGCCACGACAGACCCCCCGGGCGGCATCATGCGGGCGTTCAATACCGGGGCTAGCGCCAACGGCATCCTCCCCGCCGGCGGCGTCGCTGCCAACGGCGGCAGCAGCGTGCTCAGTGTCTCGCTGGGCCTGATGCCGTTTCGCCGTACATCCGTGTCGAACGCGGCGGGGCTGCTGGTTGCCTCCACGCCGGGGGGCAGCCACTACGAGTGAGAGCGCGGGGGGGGGGGGGTAATAGGAAATTGGTCGAAAGGCCGACAGGGGGAAGGGGAGCTGGGCAGGAGAAGGGGGGGTAAGGGGCAAGGGCTTTCCTGCCTTGTCGCCCAGGTTGTGTGCGGCTGTGTCATGGTGCAGGAGCCAGAGTGACTCTCTCACTCTGTGTGTGTTGGGCGATCCGAGGAATCCCACCCTGTCCATCCCAGTCAGTTCCCGCTGCCTGGCCCGGCCGCCCGCGTACTTGGCCGCATGCCCCGTACAGCTATGCCCCTTAGCCCCCTTCCTCCCTCCTTCCCTCTCTCCCGTCGACCGTCCGTCCATACAACCAGGCCCCACATTGACTCCCACCGGCCTGCACCCTCCCCCGGGTTCCTCCACCGCCCCCCGGGATTTCCCCACCGCCCCGCACCCCCCCCCCTCAACCGCAACCCGCAGGCCCGGGCTCGCGAGCGGCGCCACGGCCGGCGGCCTGGGCGGCAGTCCTGACGTGTGCATCCGCTCCATGTCCCTGGGGGCCTACTACCAGCAGCTGTTCAGGCCCTGCGCGGCGGGGGCGGCGGGGGCCTTACGGACGGCGGGCGGCCTCTCAGTGCGCATGGGGTGAGGGGGTGAGGGGTCGGTTGGAGGGGGGGAGGAGGGCAGTGGGGGGCAGGGGGGCCGTTCGGGGGGCTGGGGGGCTGGTATGTAGGGACCTCCGTTGTTGGGCCTCGGAGGGAAACGGAGGTCAGGAGGAGGGGGTGTTTGAAAGGGGGAGGTGACAGGGAGCAATGCGCCGTAATAGACGTATTGATTACGGAGGGGAAGGGGGAGGGCTCCCGGGCAGACGCGCACACCGCGGGAAGGGGGAAGATGTGATGATATGTCGCCGGCATTGGCCGCAAGGGGGTCTCGGCGCCCAAGCCGGGGCGACAGCGGCGACGCGCAAGCGGGCTTCCTCACGCGACGCGCCGAAATAAGAACCAACATACCATCGCTGTTGTGTGTATTGCACGCGCTCCCCCTCACCCTTCTGGTGACGACCGTCCCCAGGGTGCACTCGGGTGTCACGACCACGCAAGTGTCGTACAACCGTGTGGCGGGCCGTACGCAGTACAGCGGCGCGGCGCTGGAGACCGCCAAGGTTGTGTGCGACGCGGCGCAGGTGCGTCTCTGCCGAGCAGCGCAACCCGCCCGGACCACGCGGGCGTGTGTGAAATGGAACTGAGCCGCGAGAAGCCGTGTCCAGCTAGGGTTTTAAGCTTGTAACTCGCAGCTCTCTCCTGCCTGTGAGTACGCGTGTGTACGCCTGGGACCGCTGACAGGACGATGCTGGCTGGGGTGGGGTGAGGTTTAGGGTTTACGCGTTCAACCCGAACATCAACTCACCCCCCCTATACCTCCCCCCGCCTGCGCCCCCCCTCCCCTCCCCCCCCAGGGCGGCATGGTCCTGATAAGCTCCTCCGCCTTCGAGCAGCTGGTCCTGACCCGGGCGGGGGGGGCCTCCGGCGGTCGGGAGCCCCCCCACGTGCTGCTGCACATGGGCCGCCACGTCATCAAGAGCGACATGATGCCGCAGGAGCTCTTCATGGTGGGGGGGTGGGGGGGTGGGGGGCTGTTGGAAAGTGGTGGTGGACACATTGCAGTGCGGGGGCGCAGACGGGGAGGCGGGAGGAGCTCAGGGATGGACGACCTCAGCGAGCCCGGCCGCAAACGCCCCCCCCTGATGGTTGCGGGACATCTCGGTACGCCCAATTCTTCCACCGGATCTTCGGTCCGGCAGATTCGGCCCTGTGGCCCCCCCTGGCCTTGATCACCCCCCTCCCTTTGCTTCTCCGTGCTCCTTCCTCCCTCTCATGTCCTTCCTCCCCTTCCCCCCTCCGCCCTTGCCAATTTCCCCTCCCCCCTTCCCCCCTTCCCCCCGCCCCCACAGGCCCAGAGCCGGGAGCTGCTGGCCCGTGTGGCTTCCCTGGGGCCGGTGCGCAGCAGTGAGCAGGTGGAGCCCGGAGTGCTGGAGGCGCCGCTGGGGGAGGTGTCCATGGCGGCCCTGGTGGTGGTGGGGCTGCCCACTCTGATGGCCTGGGACAAGGTGGGGGGGGGGAGGCGGAGGGGCAGGGGCTGGGAGGGGGGCGAGCGAGGGAGGGCGGGGGCGCCGGTTAAGGGACGCGGTGGAGGGAGGAGAGGGCCACAGTGCGCGCAGGGGCCGGGGGGCTGGGGGGTGGGGGAAGAGTCACCAGGGGGTAGTATATGCTGCGCTGACGCGCCGACTGCCCCAGGAAAGGGGGACGGAGGACTCACCGCAGGGGGTGGTAGGGATGGGGTATAGGAAATTGGTAGATATTTTCAAACTGCACCGCTGGGCGCTGTGGGGGTGGGAGTGAGGTGTATGATGAGAAGCCCACCCAGAACCGAGGGTGAGGTGTATTTACTGGTGGGGTGTAATTGCTGGAAGTAGCCATCTCGGGTCTCAGCACCTCCTCTCCAAACCCTGGACTGTAGAAACCCCTCCGCCAGTGGGCAATCTTCAGTCACAACCCCACCGCCACCCGGCCCCGCCCCCCGCTCTGGCAGCAGCGCAATATGAGTATGCCTACCAATCTCCCCCACCCCGCACCCCACCCTAAACCCGACCCGACCGGCCTCCCCCCCGCCCCTCCGCCCCCCAGGACGCCACCGAGGAGGCTCTGTCCATCTTCCGCCAGGTGGTGGTGACGGTGGCCATGAGGCGGCTGGGGGGGCACCTGGTGGAGGAGAGCCCGGGCAGGGTGCTCGCGGTGTTCGGACACCCCTTCGACGCGATCAGGTGGGGGGGGAGGGGGGACAATACGGGGGAAGGGGGAAGGGGGGACAATAGGGGGGTTGGGGGGGAAATAGGAATTTGGAGACGTGCGGGAAATCCGCTGGCAGCCAGTGGAGATGTGGTGAGGGCCCTCAGCCGCGCTTCCGCACCGGGCCGAGAATTCCCCTAGATCCCGACGTTTGCTGTGCCCCTGCTCCTAGAGGTCCCACCCGTCCACCCACCCACCCCTCTCCGTGTCCGCCGCCTCTTGGGCTGACTGGCCCCTTGAGCCCCCTTGAATGGCTTACCCATTCGCCAGTCGCTGTTCCCTCCCTTCCCTCCCTTCCCTTCCCTCCCTCCCCCCGCTCCCCTCTACCCCCCTATCCCCCTCCCACCCCATCCCCTCCTGACACCGCAGGTGGGCGGCTGCATGTGAGACGCTGCTGAAGGAGGCGGACTGGAGCGAGGCGCTGCTGGGGCACGAACTGGCGGAGGAGGTGCAGGGGGCGGTGCTGCTCAACTCCAACCTGAACGGTGAGCGGGGGGGAGATGGAGTGGGATGGGTGGGTGGGCTCAGCACGGCCCTCCGCCCGATGGACTCTCTTTTCGCCCCCCCCCTCCCGTCGCTCTGGCAGCAGCGCAGTTTGAAAATGTCTACCAATTTCCTATACCACCCCCCGCCCCCCCCCCCGCAGCCCCGGTGCTGATGGGCGACGGGGAGCTGTCCCGGATGCTGTTCCGCGGCCTCCGCATCAAGGGCGCGGTGGACTGCGCGCCGGTGAAGGCGGAGCTGCTGCCCACCACGGGCCGGCTGAGCTACCGGGGCGGCATGGTGCACAACGTGCAGCGGATCGCTGCGTACGTGTCCACGGGGCAGGTGGGGAGGGGGCAGAGAGGGGGGAGCAGGGGGGGAGGGGGAGGGAGGCAGGGCACACACCAAGAGGGGGTTTTGGGTATCCGAAGGGCGGCAGCGCAAGCTTCGGCGAGAAGATAAGTCCGGTTGCTGACGTGGTTGTGTCTGGGTGGGGGGAGGGGTCGGCGGTGTCTCGGGACACGGGATCCGCAGCGGCGAGCTCGGGGCGCAACTGTGAGCTCATCCTGCTCCTGCGCCTGCGCCTGCTGGGGGACTTGTCCTCCCCCTTCTCTACCCGCTCTCCTGCCCTCGCCCCCCTTGCCCTTCTGGGTTATCGGACCTGCGCTTCGCCAAGTCAGTACACCATTTCCTCTGCATTCCCCTCCCTCCTCCCCCCGTTCCCCTCCCTCCCTCCCTCCCTCCCTCCCACCCCCTCCCCCCCTCTACCGCCGCACAGGTGGTGTGCACCAAGCGCGCGTGGCTGGGCTACGAATCCGCGGCGGACCTGGCCCTGGAGGTGGTGGGCGCCTCGGATGTGGTGGGCGCCTACCTGGGGCACCACTCCATCCGGGGGGTGAGCGAAAAGGTGGAGCTGTTCAGCATCCGACTGGAGGACGCCGCCTACGACCCCTCCTACCACCCCGGGGTCGGCTGGGGGGCCCCGGACCCGGACGAGGAGGCCGGGGGGCCGGCCGTGGTGCAGCAGTCGCCGCCGCTGCCGCCGAGGTCGCGGATGACGCCGGACCTGCGGAGGTCCGTGCTGGGCGGCGATGGTGGAGGTGGCGGCGGGGCGAGGGAGCTGGCGTCGCCGCCCCCGGCTGCGCTGGGCGGCGGTGATGTGGTGGGCAGTCGGCTGGGGGCGAGTCTGGCGGACACGATGGCGGCGCAGTCGCGGATGTGGGACGCCACGGGCGAGGAGCTGCGCAACATGCTCAGCGAGTGAGGGAGGGTGGGGGCAGGGGGGGAGAAGGGGGGGAGGGCGGAGATGGGGTGCGGAGAGGGGGGAGAGAGGTTTCGGGGGAGGGGGGAAGAGGTTCAGGGGTATGTGGTAGGCGTCGGGGTTGGGGGCTCGCAAGGTCACGGAAAGAGTGAGCTGTCCTTGGAAAGGGGGTGTCCTGATGGCACGGAGGGGCCGACGCTGCACAGCGGCGCCGGTTAATGAGTGCTGGTCTCGCCGTCAGGAAAGGAGGGAGGGAAGGAGGGAGGGAAGGAGGGAGGGAAGGAGGGAGGGAGGGAAGCTGGGTACGGTTGAGCAAAGCAGCGACTGCAGCTTTCACCTAACTGGTTGGACACGTCGCCGTCTTGACCCGTCCCAACATCGGTGCGGCTTATCGGACTGGTGCGGGTTTGCAGTTTCACTGTCTTGGTCAACGTGTGAGGGCGGGCGTGGGGCCAGCCAACCTCCTCGTCTTGCTGCACTATCAGGAAACTCAACTGCGCTGAACCCGCCGTGAGTGAGGGCTGTAGACGGCGATCCCACTGAGACAGGGGCGGGGGGCAGCGCCCGGCGCGGAGGGGGGCGGGTAAGCCTGGTGGTGAAACGGGGCACCTCGCGATCGCGAGAGCCGTTGCGGGAGCGGCAGGGCTTTTGGGGGGAAGATCAAGGACGCGGTGCAGCAAGAAGGCGGGACACCGCCCCGCGGCGGCAAGGCAAGGCAAGGCAAGGGCGCGATCGACCACGAGGAAAATAATACTCCAGGCCTGTCTACTCGCACTGCATATGAACTGCATTCATCTGTTTTTACAGTTTGCACGGCGCCATCAGCGCCGCCTCCCGGGTGATCCCATGTGCCGCTTTAGATGTTGCGGGGCGCGGGTTTGTGGGGGTTCGGAGGTCGGGGCCATAGGACGGGTCGTGTGTCGTTGTGCGACCGGACCCGCGCATGTGTCCGCGGCGAGTGGCATCCGGTGAGCCTCCGGGGAAGACACCAACACACGCGAGGGCATTGAAAGGATGCGCACGGAATGCAGATGCAGAATGCCCTTCCCGCCATTGTGGGGTATTGTGGGGTGCAGCGGGGGTTTCCCCATGCGGCGGGCCACCCCGTGCAGGGGAACGCTGGGCCCGCGGGGTAGGGTAGCGGGGCGATGCGGCTTGAGGGGGAGAGGGGGCCTGGCGGAGGGTTGTCTCGGGCTGTAGGGCCGGGCGGGTGGGGTCGCGCTCGCGCACCACCCTCCGGGGCCCGGGGGCTGCGGTACGGCACCCGTGCAGGGGTAGAGCTTACGGGCTTGCGCTTTTTGGTGGTCTGTGCGTTCAAAGGTTTTGGGCTAGAGGGGGGACCCTGTCCCTCCTTGGGTTTATCTTGGCCATGAGGAGGTCACCTCCGCTTCCGACATCTGTTCCAGGTCGCAGTTGCATCAGGCAGTGCAGCGGTGGCTCCACGGGTCGGGTCGGGCGGGTGGCACCACGCCGCATTGGGATCGCATTGCTGTCAGTACACCCGGGGGGGAGGGTCCGCTCGCGCAGCCGCTGGACCAGGCCAATGCCACAGTTGGCCCGGCTGGGGTCTGGAGGTGACGCGGCTGCGACATGCCGTAGGTCCCCATGTCGCCTCGAATGCGTAAAGCGAGGAGTCCAGAGGGGGCTTTCACACTCCACCTCCACCTCCACCTCCACCGGGCTAGGGGCGGAAGGGCCAGCGGACCATGACCCGGGGACCCGGGGTGGGGCCGCTCCTGTACCGCACCGCTGCCGTATTGACGGCCGCATCACATCACATCACTGGGTATGGAGCCCGCGGTACCGTGGGGGGGGACCCGCAGCTGAGGTGCACGTGTCGCGGTTGACCGTTGATGATGTGTTTGGTGATGGTTATTGTAGGGACGCTGTACGACATGCGAGCGGTGGGCATCTCCCTGGCCCGCAGTGCGGCCAGGGGCCGGTCAGGGCAGAGTCCGGGGCAGGCGCTGACGCCTGCTTCGGGTTCCCAAAAAGTTACCTCGTGTTCTTGACCGCCACAGGTGTAGCCGTGGGTTTGAGCTGGCGGCCCCGAGTGGCCGGTGTTGTGGAGTGCCGTGTCAGATGTACCGTAATGGGCTGAGGGCCGATGCCGCGGCGGTGGCGACACGAGGATTCTGGGTGCAAAATGTGGCACGTGGTTCCAGGGACGGCGAATGGGGAAGGCAGTAGGCGCCACCGATGTGAGGCTCAACTGACTTTGCGGCAGCTGAGGAGGCGGACGGCGCTGAGAGGCCCTCGACCTGTTCTCCATGCACGGCAGTGCTGTACGAAACACTGGGCGCCGCCCCTTGAGTCATTACCGCGTGGAACTGAGCAGCAAATCGCCGCGGTCTGTCTCGTGAAGAACAGGGACGCCGTTACATGTTACATGTAATTGTTGGGGGGACCCGTCTCTCCCACAATCAACACCGCCATCAGACCCCGGCGCGACGCCACATGGGACGGAAGGAAGGCCGGGGCGCCGACAGATCGGTCACAACAACTGCCAGTCCACCATCGCCTACTTCACACCTGCCTCGTTTCACGTCCTCCCGCCGGCCCATTGAGGGCCTTCACTTGGCAGCCTAACCTGCTGCGCACCATCGCCCGTCCACCGCCCGCCGGCCGCCCGTAGCAGCAGCGACGGCATCCCGCCGAGCAGTGAGGCACATGATGGCGTCCCGGACGGGAGGACACGAGGGGCGACGGCCCACAGCCTCAGGTGCGTCGCTCTGCAGCCCGGCCGCGCACCCCATTGGTGGCACCAACCAGTCCGGACACCCGACCATCGAACCATATCTGTCTGCTGCCTACCACACACAGCCGCCTACAGTAGCAAGCACTACTAACAAACCGAAAGGGAAGATCAATCCAACGCTGCCACCACCGCCGCCACTATGCCCCCCCAGACAGAAACTCCTCCGGCCATGTCGCCCGCCTCCCATCGCCCGCCCGAATGATGGCCCCCGGCACACAAAGCCGCAGCGCGACTCTCGGTGGCGGTCCGAGAACTTGCCACCGCCCCCCTCTTGCTCCGCATCCGCACTCGCATCCACAGGACCACCCTCCCGGTGAGGGCGTCGACTCTGCTGCGGATGCGGGCGGCCCCCAAGCCAAGGGCCCATGCTTAACCACGCCACCGCCACCGCCCCGCATCGCATCACATCACATCCGCTGCAATGCCTTGCCCCCCGCAGCCACCCTCCCCGGCCATATCAATGCCCCCCCCACCCACCTCGCTCTGCTGCTGCCCCTGAAGTCCCCCACCGCACCAAGCGTCAACGGACGCCACACCAAGAGGTGCAGACCGCCCACCAAGACCCTCGGCCAAAAGCCCAGGGCGCATTGAGCCACGCTCGCGTCCGCTCTTACGGCCCCCGCCGTCAGCGAGCCCGGGTGGCGGCCAACGACGGGAGCCAAGGCAGGCAACCCCTGCCCGCTGTCACGCGGTCGGGGGCTCGACTCCAGCGTTGTCCGCGCGTGTCAGGTCCGGACCAGGAGCAGTCAGTTCCGCCCGCATCAGCTCCGGCCACAGACCAGTGGGTCGGCCCAGGCACCGCCTCACCCTTCCGTTCCTCTACCCCATTACCTCTAAAACCCCGGGAAAGCGCGAATCACATAGGGGGGCATAGCTGCCCCGACTCACGAATCGCGACGTCCACGCCACAGCTACAACAGCGGCACCTCCGCGGCGGGTGACGCAGCGGCGGCGGCAGCGGATATGGACACTCCCGATGATTCCCCCCTGCCGTCCGTCAGGCTGCTGACCGGCGGCTGGGCCCGCGCCCCCACTGCCGCCGCCATGCTCAAACCCACCGGCGGCAATACGAGCACCGGCGGCGGCGGCGCACCCGCATCCTCGTCGCTGCAGGTCTGGTCCCCAGATTGCAGGGGTGACGGCGGCGGAGTAGCGGCCGCCGAGGAATCCTCTGGCGGCGAAGCGCCCAACGGCTGCCGTAGCACCCTCCGGGGACGGGACACAGTCGCGCCGCCGCTGCGGACCTCACACGCCTCCGCCATCACCACCGGCACCGACGGCCCCGGCGCTGCTCCCGACTGCTGCTGCTGCTGCTCCGGTGTCAGCTGCTCGCGCTGCTGCCGTTGGTGCCGTGGGTTGTAGGGTCGCTGCTGCCGCCGCATCGCCCGCTGCCGCTGTTGCCGCTGCCGAAGGCTGATGTGATGGCTGGGGCGACCATCTGCGATACCGGGTTAGGTGGGAGAGAGGGATATCATGTGTTTAGTGCAAGTGGCGCAACGACAGCCCATGGACGCCCCGGACAGGCCATACACACCAGACACAGTAAGCCGCAGGGTAAGCATTGAGGCAAATTCATACACCCTTTCGCTTGCACGGAAACAGGGTCCCTTAGTTTGCACGGGGAGAGGGTGAGTTAGTTTGCACGGGGAGAGGGAGAGGGAGAGGGAGAGGGAGAGGGAGAGGGAGAGGGAGAGGGAGAGGGAGAGGGAGAGGGAGAGGGAGAGGGAGAGGGAGAGGGAGAGGGAGAGGGAGAGGGAGAGGGAGAGGGAGAGGGAGAGGGAGAGGGAGAGGGAGAGGGAGAGGGAGAGGGAGAGGGAGAGGGAGAGGGAGAGGGAGAGGGAGAGGGAGAGGGAGAGGGAGAGGGAGAGATATATGAGCCACGAGAGCCCCACGGTCACTGCCTGGGGAGGCCCGCCCAGTCGCGTTGCGACGGCTCGCCAGGGGGACGTTGGAATGAGGTGGGAGCCGGGATCCCGAGGGGGGCGGGCACCAGCGGGGAGCACCGCCGGAGTACGAAGAGAGAGGTCCCGCGCTCGCGGCTCGTTGTGCACGTCCCGCCAGTGCACCTCCAGTGCACTCAGTCACCCTCCACCCCTCCTCTCCGCCTACCGTGCGCCGGCTTGTCACGAGCCGCTGGCGTGAAGCCCCGGATCCGGAACGCGCCCCGCCACGGGTTGTCTGCGCCCTGCAGCGCCGGACGTGGAACAGTACATGTAAATGATGGGAGCAAAGCGCGAGCTCGTGTGCCGGGGGGGGCCCGGTGGTCGAAGGCCACTCGGTGAATACCAACTGTACGTGGATCTGCCTCTGCCTTCGTTATCAGAGGCGGCTGCACTCCACCCTCCACTCTCCACAACCTGTCCCCTTGTTGGGGGACTAGGGGACGACCGCATATAAGCGGCGGTGCATGGTCAGCCCCTTGCAGTCCAGACGCACCACCGCGGAGAGGTGGGAAGTTTCCATGGGCGGGCGGGTGGGTGGGTGACACGTCGCGCCCTGAAGCAGCGCAAGAAGACTGCAAATCTGCTCGGCCTGTCACAAACCGGTCCCGAGGGCTTCCGAGCCGAACCTCCCCGGGGTTAGACGCTGGCAGTAGGAACGTCACCCCTGCCTGTCCCTGTCGGCTGGCAAGGAGCTGCACCCTTTCACCCGCCTCCGGGTCCTCTAGGCGGCCGTGCCAGGACGAACTCGCCGGGGTCGTCCCGATCCAGGGGGCCGGGGGAGCTCCCAGGGGCGGACTCCCCAGAGAGCGGCATCTGCCCCCGCCTGGCACCTTGGTGACCCGCTCAGGACGCAAGCGCTCAGTAACCCGCAAGTGACGGAGCGCGCGCCCCTGGAGCTCCTTGTTCATCGGCCACTCCATTGCCCCGCTCCGAAGAATGCTTCCTGTGTCACTTCCCATGACCCCGCTGGACTAGGCCCACGTCATTTCGTGTCGCCGCATCCACATTCCCTCCACCTCCCAAGGTCCTCGTCCACCGCGAATGTAAGACACCGTTGTTCTTTCGAGCGACACTTGCACTGACCCCCTGCCATCGGCAGGCGCCCAGCTCAGTCGGTCCCTACTCACCTACACCTCAAACGTCACACTCACCCCGCCCCTCCCTCGGCCCCTCCACGCCTACACACCGCCCTTCCCCTTTGCCCACCCTCGCCAACCAACCTTCCCCCACTCACCATGAGTTTCAGTTTGAACTGCAGCCAAGCCCTAAACTCCGGGAACCTGACCCCAAAGTCCTCCGGGCGGCACTCCACGACGTCCATCAGCGGCATGCGGCACTCCTGGCTCGACTCCGCCAGATACTGCAACCGCGACCAGGCCTGAGGCAGCGCCGCCACCACCGTCCCCACGAGACTGGCGGGCAGTCGCCGCAACGCCGCGTGGTAGTACCCGTTGGACAGCATCAGCCGCCGCAGCCAGCGGCAGCGGCCGTGCACCTCCGCCGGTGGGAGTGTGAGCAGCTCCGGCCGCGAGATCAGCACCCGCAGCTTGTCGCGGCGGCGGAACTGCCAGATGGACAGCGCCCTGCAGCCGCGACTCAGCGCCGCGATGGAGCGACGCAGCACCCCCGGGCGCCTCACCACCAGGGCCGCCACCGCCGCGGGGTGCTGCTCGCAGTCCATGAGCTGCTGCAGCAACCGCAGCTTCGCCGCCACCGTCGCGGGCCGCAGCAACAGCAGCCCCGGTTCGCGCCGCAGCGCCGCGCGCAGTCGCGCCGGACCCAGCAGCGCAGACAGCTCCTCGTGGTGGCGAGTCAGAGCTGCGGTGGAGAAGGTCAGCAGCCGCGGTGCGCAGAGGAGAGCGCAGCGCAGCTCCGCGGGACCCGCGCCCGGGCCCAGCAGCGCCCGCAGCCCCTCCAGCTTCGCTTGCAGCGTGGGCAGCGCATGTGTGGCGAGCTGCGGCCAATCCGCCACGAACGCGGCGGCGCGGCCGCGCGACATGGCCGCCGCCGCCGCGATGGCGCCCACGCACGCGGGCACCCGGTCCGGCGGCAGGACCAGCAGCAGGGGCGCCGACGCGCAGGCGACGCGGGCCGCCTCCTCGCCGTCCAGGGAGACGCACAAGCGGCGCCACGTGCTGCGCACCGTCGCCGGCTCCCCCAGCAGCAGCCCCGGCACGATGCGGCACAGCAGTAGGCAGGCGGTGCTGTCCAGCTGGAGGAGCTCCCGCAGGAGGTCCAGCCGCTGCTGCAGCACCGCCGGCTGCACGGGCCGCAGTGCGTCGGTTTGCTGGCGGAGGCGCTCCAGGGTGAGGGGCGCAGTGCCCCGCGCGGCATCACGGGGCGGCAAGCCCGGGCTGCGTACGTCCGCGGGGGTGGGGGGCGGTCGGGGGCCCCGGGGTGATGAGGCGGTCGGGGGCTCAGGGCCGCCGTCCGCAGGGCGGGGTGAGGCCGCCGTGCCGCCATCGGAGGGTTTTGCCCCTGCAACGGCGGCGTCGCTGCTGGTTCTGCTTATTGTACACCTATCTAGGAGCTCCCCGGGTTGGGGTGTGCGCCTGCTGTCGCTGCTAACACCATTCAGTCCGACGAGTCGGCTCCTGCTCTTCCTGCGCCTGAAGTCCACAGTACTGCTATCCCCCACGCTGTTGGTACGACTGCTCGAGGCCTCTGAGGTGCGGTCCGCCGCTTGCCGGGCATGTGCTAAGGGCAGGCAGCCGCTGCTCAAGTGCTGTACGGGCGCGTGGTGCTGGGTGAGGACTCCCGAGGACGACTTGCCAGCGCAGTTCGGGGTTACGGGGGATTCGAGGTGATCGGGTCCCCAGCTGACAGCGTGCCGTACCACAACGGCATCGAGGTCGTTGCATGTATCGGCCGGTGCTGTCAGGTCGCTGGGCGAGTCGGGCAGCGTCACAGCTACGCAGCAAAACAATGAAGCAGAACGATGCAATCCATTAATCTGTCGGTCATTTGCACAAATGAATGTCACATGGAATTCCTTTCAACTCACTGTGCAAGGACCGCGTGTGCGGTGTGCCCTGGCGACTGCTGCCATCGGGAGCGCCCGCATCATCATCCGCTAGCGTTGAGCACCCAACCGGTGAGCCTGATCGTCAATCAAGGAAAACTAAATTCACAATCAAGTTGTCGCCGTGCGTATGGGAGCTCAGCCCTACCTCCAGACGCATATGATGGAGCAGCAAGGCTAGTCGCCTGGGCCTGCTTTGCACCAAGACGAGGCCCTTGTGCTACATGTGGACACCAAACCTGCAGACGAACGCCCAGGATCAGAGTCTGTGGCCATGCAAGCATTACCGCATAGGGGCAACTGTCGGGTACCTGATGTGTTTGTGATGGTGATTGTGTAACGACAGTCCGTGCAGTGGAGTGCCTGCCCAGGCCCCAGTTCATACTGGGACTTGTCAAGGCGCTCAGGACTAGATCCTCGCTGAGCAGCAAGCTACAATTGATAGAAATGATCGTAATATTGACTGCAAAGACAACCTAATTTACTTGTCCGTGGAAAGCCCCTCATTTCGCCGACTCTGAGAGATCAAAAGAGCCGTACATTATTGCACCCTCTTTGAACCAAACCAAGTAACATCTTAATGTTACGCAGTTGTCCACCATCCAACATTTTCAGTAACTGCGGTAGTCCGCGCGCGAGGTAGACCCGCTGCAGGCAACCACGCCCAGTTCCAACACTTGCCCCGGATCGGTTGATGGATAATATCGCAACATGCGGTCTTGACAATTTCCATTCATGAAACCTGGGCTGCAGACGTGTTATCATGCGGCCCACGGGTCTTTCGTCGTGAAGGCCTGCCCAGCTCACATATACACACATCGAACAGCCAGCGAGCCAACAAAACGCTCAACAAGGAGCTGAACACCAGGGCATGGACCTACACAAAATTTTTCTTGCGCCTACACCATCCGTCACTAAAACGGCCGCCCTCCCAGGCGGAGGCTTGACGATCCCAAGTGACCACATCGCCCAACATGTCACGCCTCATGTCACACCGACATGTCAGTCCAGGGCGGGTTGCCCCTCATCGCCGCTCTCGGAATCACCACCAGAGGCTGGGCCATCTTCACCAGCCCCCCCTCCATCCGCGGTCGTGCCCTTCTTCTGTTTTTTCTGCTGTTTTTTCTTCTGTCGCTTGAGTCGCTTCTTCGCCGTGCGCTCCTCCGCTATCTTGTTCAGCTCCTCCAATTTGCGCTGCACAGGGCAGGTATGAGCGCTGGGTGCAGGCTGGGAAGTGCAGCATGACTCAAGGGGTGCACGCCGCGAGCCCCTAGCACAACAGATTCAGGTCATGAGAACGGGTGCTGCGCGGCAGCGCGCCGGGGCCAACCATTCCTGCACGCAGCCGCGCCTCACCTGGAACTCCTCCTCCTGCTTCTTCTTTTCCCAATCCGCCTCAATCTTCCGCACCCGGTCCTGTTCCGCTCGTCTCACCTGCAGCGTGCAGCGGGCAAGGGTTGGGGTCCCACTTCTCCGACTGCTGCGTTTCGTAATGTATGACGCCCGAGCGGGTCGAAATCATAAACAAGCCCAGAATGACTTGGGCGCGTGCTATGCTGCGATCACCAGGCTAAGAGAGGGTTCACAAAGGCCCCCCTCTATATTCAACTTTCCCCGCGCACCAGTCCGTCTCCTCCCTTTCGGCGCGAACGGCAGCTCGACCCCAGGAACGTTCAAAAACGAATTCCGCCGTGTTCTCCCGCCCCCTCTAACCCTTTTAGCCCGCAAACCGACCGACGCACAATCCGATATTGGTGGAAATCACCGCTCCCGGCTCCCGCGCTACTGCTGGACACGTTGTACACTTTGGTTGGAACGGTCTCCTGTATGTACTTCAGCTTGGCCTCCAGCTCTTGTGCCTGTGCAACAAGCCAGAAAGTCAAGACGGACACTCGCCCTAGAGGATGTTGACATCGACCCACACTTTTGATTCGCTCCTCATATTCGGCTTGTGAAACTGGACCAGTGCCGGCAAGCGTGATAGCTTGGCTGTCATCCCCCACCCTTTTAGTGATTGGCACTATTTCACCCATGCCGTCCTCAACCTGGAACACAAGGTCGGGCTATGCAAAACACATTTGTGCTGAACCCAAACTGTCGCAGCCTGACAGCTAAGCACCAATTCTGGAAGGAAGTCCAACGTTTTGATCTGCCAAATCAAGAAGTCTATAGAATCATTGAAAGTTATGAGCGCAGAAGTCTCAGTACGTTCTCGTACATATGTCTCAGCGTTGCTTCCAGCGCCAGAAAGGATTACCTGACAGACCTTAGGACGTGACTTATGTGTAGACGGGTATGTGACTTACTTTGTGACATAGATTATTTCATCCATTACGTCTTCACCATGTCGATAGCAAACTACGGGAGCTAAGTGTTATGTTAACAGGTAACACTATCAAAATTAGCGAGGAGCGGTTCCAGGAAGAACAATGAGGAGCGGCTCCGTCCAGGTGGCAACGCCAAGCGTACGCGTTTGGCCGCCCTTACAAGATGAACCGCTGCGCGTATCGACGTTCAAGAGGGCTTTACGAGCCCGCCGGAAGGCACTTGACGAAATCCAGCGGGAGGTTGCCGAAGCTGCTGCGGCAGCGGCTGCAGCCGCGGCCGAGGCGGCAGCAGCGGCAGCGGAGACGGAAGCTGCTGCTGCGGCAGCGGCAGCGGCCGCCGAAGCCGAAGCAGCCGCAGCGGCTGCAGCCGCCGCTGCTGCGGCAGCGGCTGCGGAAGCTGCAAAAGCGCCAGCAGCAGTTGTGGGCTCCGACTGCGCGATGGACACAGACCGCCCAGAACCGGCAGCCGAGCAGCCTGCCGTCCCCACTGCATCGCCCCAGCTTCAGGAGTTGCCGGGGACTGCTTCCGCTGTTCCAGCTGCGGATGCCGCCGCCGCCAAGCTCGAGCAGCGGAAACAGCGGCAGAAGGCCCGGCGAGCGGCCGCCCGGGCGCAGCTGGAAGCCACACGGGATTCGAAGCTGCAGCGGAAGGCCGAGCTGGATCAGCGCCAGTCTTCGGTGGCCCAAGAGATGGATGCTCTTAAATCGCGGCTGGAGGTAGTGGAGCAGGAAAAGCACCGCCTTGTCGGGCAGCTGCGCCAGGTGGATGGGTGCTGGGGGTGGCGTGGTTGCACCCGTACGGACATTTGGGGCGTACTGACCCGACCAACGCCCCGTAATCGCGCACCAGACGTGCTGCGGTGTGTTTAGATAAGAGACCCGCCCGACCCAAGCCAAGCACCGTGCTGCGGTGTGTCTTGCAGCCATGAGGTGCAGCTATGTATGACCAAGTGCGATACCTCGTTCCATGCGGGGCAATAAATTGTGTCAATACAGGCGCAGCTTGGATCAGTTCTTGTATCGCCGTCCATTTCCCGGTTGTGGGTGCTTGCGAACACCTTGGGGGTTCCACCTGCGGTCTTGCTTGTCATCTGCGCAGTGCTGGGCGTAAGGGCTGCCTCGGACAAGGGCGAGTCAGCGCACATGTGGCTTCGTTCATATGCGTACTGGTATTGCGCCTTCTTAATTAGCTTGTGCGGCAGGCCGGCTGACCTGCGAAGCCAGAGTCCGCACTGCGGTACCCCGACCCTCCTCAACACCGATCCTCCTGCGGCCGCTGCCCACGCTTGTGCTCCGCAGGTTCTCCAAGCGGAAGGCCTGCAACGGCGGCCAAGCGTCGTGACCCTGGGTGTTCCCGGGGACATGGGCCAATCGCCGTTCAGCCCCGTGCACATGAACGCACAGCAGCAGCTGCACCAGCTTGGCGCGATGCCGCTTCGAACTGCCAGCATTGGGATGGGCCTGGCGCCGGCTGGCAGTGCGGGTCCGTTTGGGGCTGAGGATGCTTCTGCTGCCGCCGCCGCCGCCGTCGGTCAGGTATCCCAGCAGCACGTGTCGCAAGTGTCGCCGTTCGGGAGCGTCGGCGGCTTCAGCTCGGCGGGACCGTACGGCACCGTTGCGGGCCAGGCTCTAGACGCGGGACTGGGGCCCTCGCTTCGCCCGGGCCTGCCGGCGGGCTCTTCGGGACGGCAGGGGCGTAGCGCTGCGGACGAGGAGGACGAGGGCGAGATCCGGGAGGACGGGGAGTACGGCGGCGCTGGGCCTGGAACCGGCCACACTGGTGCTGCGGGCCATCCTTCGGCGGTTCCCCACTCCGCAGGCCCAGTACACGCGCCGTACATGCTGACCGGGGCGGCCGCGGGGCTGCCCTCGAGTTCAGGAGCGTCTGCGGCGCTGGGGACCGCTGCTGGGCCGGGTTTGAGTTCCGGGTCGTTGTACGGGCAAGGACCCACGCATGGATCTACAGTCCACGGAATGGGTCAGGGTGCCGGAGCAGCGCACGGACCGGGCTCCAGTGGGTTGGGCCACAGCGGCACAGGAAGTGGTTTCGGTGCGGCACCAGGCCATGGCCCGGGCGTGGGCGTGGGCGCAGCAACCGGAACGGGACACGGACATGGTAGCACCAGTGCAAGTGCGTATGCGGATCCGGCACGCCGGAGCATTGGGGGCACTATGTTTTCAGAGCCGCGTCCGGCAGCCTTGCAACCGCCGCAGCCGCAATTAGGTGCCGGGTCATCAGGTGTGGGCTCAGGCCCGGGGCATGCGCCGCAGCTGCCGATGCGCATGGGGCAAGGGGGTCGCGGTGGCGGGGGCTGGCCAGGTATGGGGCCGAATCCCGGGTTTGGTGTGCAGGGCGGCCTCCATCCACATCACGGAATCGGGCCGCCAATGGGCCGAGGAGGTGGCGCATTTGCGGGCCGCATGTCTGGTGGGGGTTGGCGTGACGAGGAGATGATGGGCGAGGGCATGCCGTATGGTGGTTACGGAAGGGGCCGGGGGTTCTCGATGCAAGGGCCACCCCGCCGGAATTGGTGATGTCTATCACTGTGATCGTAATACGGCCAAGGTCATGTCAGGAAGTCGCGTTGGTTGTTGAGTTACTGACTTCGTCTTAATCCCAAGATCTTCTGGAGCATTGTGTAGCCAACTTGCATTAAATCTTTTGGAAGTGTGCCAGCGGCATGTTCCGGGCTGCACCAACTGACTCCATTGTGCCGTTCCGGAGTTTCAGTCAATTTCGGCTTATAACCAATATCAATAATTTCGCCAGGGAGCGCTGGTCCCTCGCTGCGTCTTCTCGTCCAGTAAGCATTTCTCAACCTTCAGCCGCGAGGGCCTCGGGAATGAAGCGGGGAGGACATGAACATGAGAACGTGCGCATAAGCAAGGAAATGAGCAAACTACTACGACACAAACCGCCACCGGGTGTCATGGACGGCGCGGGTTGGGTCAGCTTGCCTGTGCTGCTGCGGCACCTGCGCAGTCATCCGACAGAGGAGCAAGTGCGGCGGATTGTAGAGTCATGTGAGAAGGTGCGACGTCTTGCGCCTTGCCACGGCAGAATTGATGGGTGTCCATAGTGGGCCAATACTCACCCAACCGCAACCGCCTCCCACTAACTTGTGCAGAAGCGCTTTGTCATTGACGACACTGTAACTCCCCCACGGATACGGGCAGCGCAAGGGCATTCCGTTGAGCTCGCAGACGCTGTCCTGGAGCCAGTGACGGACCCAGAGAAAGTTCCTGTCGCCGTCCACGTGACGAGCGCCAGCAGGTAGAGGACCAGCGTCCTTCGCAGAGCGCCTGAGTGTGCATGCAGCAGGTTAACCGCATGACCACCCTGCCGCTGCTCTGCAGCTGGGAGGCCATCCAGGCCTCGGGAGAGCTGCTACGCATGAAGCGCACGCACATTCACTTTGCAACGGCGCCGCATCACCTGCGCAAGAACAATTGGGCTGAGGTCTATCTGCAGCTCGATCTAACGGTGAGTGGAGCCCGTTTAATGTCCGCGCGATTTCCCACGTGCAGTGAATAATTAACCTGGGGTCCCTCTACAGGCGGCTCTGGCGCAGGGACTGGAGTTCTTCCTGTCCACGAACGGCGTGCTGCTTTGCCAGGGCCCAGTACCTGTGACGCTTTTAAAACAGGTCAAGCTCCAGGACTTGCCTGAGCCGTGGCCTAGCCGCGGGCTCCACACGACTGATGCGTGAAGCATGACGGATGTCGCGTCGCGAATCGTTCTTACACGGACGTCAGCGGTTGTCTAATCTGTACATCGGAGATGGCTCACGAACCAAACATGTCTTTGCGCACACCTTCAACCGTCATTATCGCAACGTCGAAATCTTCGGCACATGTAACAGCCTGTTATGGCCACGATGCGTTAATGGATCGAGCAGCTGCCATCATCACTGTCGCCCCCCATCCCAGCATTCGAGACCACCACCACCACCGCCTCACCATACCCAACAACCTAGAATGCTACAACGACCATGGTCCACGAAGGCCGCGGATCGGCGCTCACACCTACTCAGCTGTACCCGCGCCGACAAAGCCAACAACAATGAAAGTAGCAGCGGTCTTGTTGCCCCCGCGCCCTCACAATGAACACCAATGTCAAATTCTTTGAAAAAAATAAGATGAGCATCAAAGCAGTTGTAATGGTACATGAGAGGGTGTCTAGGCGCAGCAGGCGCCGGCTAATCAGACACCACAACCAAGGGCACGCCTAATGATACATTGCGCCTCCAGACTCTGCACCTTGACATATTTCAACAGTGCGAGCGAAGGAACGCGAGGAGATTACCCCGGGACACGTGCCATCGACCCGTAGGGTAAGCTAGACCGACCAACGACGACAAACATCCTCGAAACACGAAACAAATCACCAAGCATTCTGCGTCAGCGCCGTGCATCCGCAACGTTTTCCTGTTTTGTGCAGCATCCGACCGTTTCGTGCGCAACGGGTCAACTTCACATTACGCACGCCGCGTAAATGCATGGATCTACCACCTCCCAAAGGCTGCCCCCCCGGTCATCGGCTGAAACCCCTCATCGTCATCGTCGGCGTACTCATCGTTATCGACGTCGGCGTACTCCTCGCGCCCTTGGCTGTCCTCACCGCCTAGGCGAGACTCCACCAGGTTCTCGTCGGCAAACAAGCGCTTCATATTCATGAAAGACAATTGGGACAGGTTGCGCACCACCAGATCCGCCCCGGTGAAGTCGTAGACTGGCGCATTCCCCGTCACCACGACGCACTTCATGCCCAACTCGTGCGCAGCCTCCACACTTGTGTTGGACTCTCCAACAACGACGCAGCGGATCGGGGGCCGCTGGATTTTGCTGGCGGCGTACGCGTAATAGTACTCCACCTCCGCTGACCCGCTGTCTTCCGCTGTGACCGTCGCGTCGAAGTACCCCTGCAGGTTGTATCGCTGCAGGGCATCGAGCACCTTGGCTTCGCGGAGCGGAGTCACGAGCGCCACTGGCACGCTGTAGCGCTTCAGAGTCTCCAGAAACGGACGGGCCTCCAGCATGGCTGCGAGCTGCCGTCCGCCCATGAGCTGCTCGTATATCTCGCCTTTGCGCTGTGCCACCTGGCGTGCAACGCTTGGATTGTGCGTCCAACCGAAGACACGGGATACGACAACCTCGTCGCGAACTCCCTTTATCCGCCTGAAGAGCTGACCGAGGGGCCGCTTGTACTGAAACTCGTCGGCCACTTGGAGCCAGGCCTGGCGGTGCGTCTCATCTGAGGCCTCGACGACGACGCCCTCAAATTCCTACAGAGGAGAAAAGCAGACGCCCTCAGAAGTTCGACTCTGAAACACGGGCAAACCGCGCGCACCAATGGC
This sequence comes from Eudorina sp. 2006-703-Eu-15, assembly GCA_003117195.1. Taxonomy (NCBI): domain Eukaryota; kingdom Viridiplantae; phylum Chlorophyta; class Chlorophyceae; order Chlamydomonadales; family Volvocaceae; genus Eudorina; species Eudorina sp. 2006-703-Eu-15. The sequence goes on along the minus strand of BDSI01000056.1, from coordinate 574,045 downwards.
TCTATTCCGAGAGCGTTTATATCTCCACTAACAAAATAATATTAAGGTCGCGTATTTCCGCCGGTGAAGTGTGGCGCAGCAGGGAAGTGACACGTCTCACGCCAAGGGGCCATCACCGAGGCCGTTGCATCGCGACTAGGTAGCAGATCAGCAAACTTACCATTATGACACCGAACCAGCCCGTTGAAAGTCGCTCCATCCGCTGAAGCGGATTCGCAAGGGAAGGGTCATCAGACGGAGATTCGAGGTTTCGCGGAAGTGGCAAGAGCTCCTCCGCGGCTTCAATCCGTTCGACAACGCCGACGTTTGCGTAACTTGGAGCATATTGAAGCGGCTGACCAAGCGGTCGAGAAGATGAGACAGGAAGACGCGGGACGCAGTCCTCACGTTGCCGCGTAGATGACACCACCCGGCCAGAAGCCCGAAGCGGGCATATGTTAACACACTGTTGTCCTCGTCTTAATGCCGTGCGCGGCGCACGACCTGTGCGGAGCATTCCTCTGGCTGAAAAACTTAAGGAGCTGTAAAGAAACCGTTATATGGGTGATTGAGAGTGTCGCTGTCAGCAAATGTAGTTTACAATGACGCAAAAGTCACATCAAGGTGTCGGCGGCCCACTTTCATGAAGGGCGCCTGTGGACACGTACGGCAGAATTGTCAGTGAGTCAAGTCTCACGCAGCCGCACTGCCAATGCAACTACTGTATATTTGGAACCCTAAAATACCACTTGATGTTGTACGAGGTAGAGAGGAGTCTTGGACCATAGGCGTACTTGCCGGCCCCGGTACATAGTTTGCCGGGAAAAAGTCAACTGCATTACGCAAATGCTGTTGAAGGCTGTACGTCTTCAGACGCCCATTTCCATATCGTTCCCGCCGTCCCGCGTGTGTCTTGTTGCTGAGAAAGGGTTCTCGCCGGGCGCGGGGCCTTGCGGGACCTGAGGTGGCGTCGTCGCGCTTGCACCGAAGCGGAAACCTTCTGCAGGCGCCGACGCCCCAGTAAGGCTCCACTGTCCTTGCCCCCCTTGCGCACCTGCAACGAGTGACAAGCACCGGCGCAAGGGTGAGGTTCTAAGCCTCAGTGTGGTACGTTGGTGATAAATGCTTGGCACATGCGGAACCACATGCTTTGTAGCTGGATGGCCACATGCACTATCACAGACTATCGTTGCTGCACACATTTGTGCCAGCCACGTACCGAATGTAGGCCCTGACGTCGAGGGCATTGTGCCCGCGTCCGGCACAGGTGCAGTCGATGGGGGGCCCTGCGCCGGCGGCGGTGCGAACGTTGGCGCTGCACAGCATCACACACAGCGGGACACAGCGGGACGAATTGAGGCGTGCGAAAATGATGGACAAAGAACCCTGCCGGCCCACAAAGCAAAAACGCTATGCCACCGCCAAGGGCCACCGTTCTGTTGTGCGACAAGGGGCCCCTCATCACACCCAGAATGAGGGTGATCCAGATGCTTCAGAGACCGATCAGCCCCAACAACAGCTTGTAGACATCCCGCAAAGCTTAGAGCTGGTGTCTCGATAGCTGGTGCCGCAAATGCAACTCAACACCCCGTGTTCACATTCACCACCCAAAACTTACCATTGTTGAGCACGGCAAGCCCCAAGGGTGCGGAGCAGCTCCCCTGCAGCTGGACCTCAAAATCCATCAGCCGCTTGGCGTCCTCTGTGCACGCCACACGCGACATTGCACAGGACCTCGTCAGCGTTCCGGCCGTGCTCGACATGTCAGTGAGCCTGGAACAGGTGCGCTTCCGTATGGCGGCGGCATTTTTACTCCTGTTTGTAGACTCCTCCACATTCCTCCACAAAGAATTCACGCACGGCATTGACCCCTCTTGCTAATCGGCTCCCGCTGTTTGTGTCCCGCGTGCCGGTGCATGGTGAAACCCAAGCTTAAGGATACCATACCTCGCACACCGATGCTTTCTTTCCCTCAAGTTAATGCGTTCCTGCGCATTCTGCCTGGAGCTGTACGTTACCTGGCCCCTCCTCGACTTCGAATTCGTGTCCGCCCAACCTTTACTTATAACTCCTGTCCGTCCAACCCCTGACACTACCGTCAAGTGGCAACCATGAGCCCTTAACACACCTTCCTTGATATTGATCGCGGGCCGCTTGTCCTTGACCCACTTGTAGCTCTCCGCTAACCGCCACCCGCGGTGCTTCATGAGGTAGGCAATCACCACCGACGGCGAGCTGCACACACGGGTGTGCAAGCCCGCAGGTTGGCAGCTGAGCGCGGCCAGAGTCAGACGGCCATGGTACGTTGCTCTGCAAACACGTATCCCGCCCAACCAGCTGGCAAACCCCGGACCCTGCACTTTCATGGGTGCGGAATGCTGCTGGCAAATCAAGAGCGCTCAGTGGCAATCGCCGCATTGCCGTAAGCTCTTGTGGTCCAGCTGACCACAACCGCAGATCGTGATAGGGCATTGCAAAGTGCGTTCAACTTCGCTCACCGGGAGCTGCCTGTCATGCAGTACACCAGCACCTTTTGCTCCGTCTTGAGGACGCTATCTGTGGCGGCATTGGGATGACGGGTTGACCGGAGAGAACAGCGTGAAGCGCGTCCAGGCAGTTACTCGACTTGAATGCATGGGACATATCATCCGCCGCATGCACCACAGAACGAGAGGGTTCCGCCCGAGAGAGGCTCCCGGGGCCACTAGGCGGGGCGCGTCCTTCTCCACCCAGCAGCAACGCTGACCCGTGACCAGGGACGCCGACCTCGACGCCGAGGGCCGACTCTCCCGAGAACTCAGACCGCACGCCATGCTGCAACACGCGTGAAGTCCGCGGTTTGCGGGCTGTGACATACCAGAGACCATCAACACGGCCTGGCCGCAATAGGGGCGGCACACACGCAAATTGCCCCCAATAGGTCACCTTGGTTCACGGGACCGAAGACCCGGGCGGAGTTCTCCGTTCGGGGCTCGTGAGAGGACGACCCGCCCCGCCCCACCACACACATAGGACCTAATGGGTGGCCGTGTCAACCATGGGGCTTTGACGGCTTGATCGCGGGCCCGCAGCGCTACAGGTCGATGCGCCCGCATGACGACCGCCCAGATGAGGTGACGCTTACCAACGTTGGCCGCACCCCAGCCCTTACGCATGCGACCAATCGTTGTAGAACTGACTCAATGTGGATGCTGTAGTGACTAGCGACTTGCATCAGTGAATGGTTTAACACCACCAGATAGCCACATAACCGCGCAGGTCCCCAACTCGCCTATGAAATCAAAGCACTCCTGGAAGTCAACGGGCGCCGAAGATACTGTGTGGTACGTGAAGCTGTTCTTATAAAGCGCGGGGTTGCTGGGCCATGTCTGTGGAGAAAGTCACAGGCAGGGGTAAGCGCTCCGTGGCCAGTACCCGGTCCGTCGGCCAGTTCCACAGCCGCCCAATCAGGCAGACTCACATTCAAGATGTGCGTGATGCCCATCGCCTTGAGCAGCTCCGAGCGGGATGCCGTGTCATAGCTGCCCAGGTAGAGACTTCCCGGGAGAATTGCAGCTGGCAGTACTGAGTGTTCAAGCTGACGCCGTTCCGCCTGCGTCATCACATGGCCACAGATCTGGCACGGCTCCCCATTCTCGTGCTGCGCGTGAACGTGTTTGGTTTCGATCAGCTGTTTGGTCAGACGCTCGGCTCAATTCAGCACATCACGCACATCGTGGTAATGGTTGCATACAAAGCATGGCTCCTCTCTATCTCGTTTAGCTTTCATCCCGATGTACGTCGTTAAACCTTGGCTGTCATGTGGGGGGCGCCTGGACCTGGAATCTAGCAGTGCGACGCTCTGACGGAGCGAAAGCCAATAAAGTGCACGTTATTTATTGTTAATTACTACAGCATATCGCTGCGATAGTACATGTTCGACATTTTGCATGGTATACAGAAATTTGGAGGAACCGAGCGTCGTAGCCGATACGACGAACGGCTTCAACCTTGATTTTCAGATTTTGCCATGCTTCACACTTTATATGAACGTTTGACATTCTCCTTCACAACAAGCCCTCCTTTATCAGCGTGTAGTAATTTAGGCCCTGCGCAGACTAGAGCTTGCCCATTACGGGGCCGACGTTGTTTGTGCCAGCTTCCGTTCCTAATGTTAGCCTGCATGCTGCACGGCAATACTTTTGGATGCTGTCAAACCTCGCTTTCAAGTTGTCCCTCATCTCTTAAACCAGCGTTGTTCCTACGACGCACGTCGACGCCTACGTTGGTTGCTGCGACAGCCTCCCCGACGACGCTTGCTGTGGAACGCGAGGCAGCATCCCTGCAGTTGGACGCGTTGCTTTCGGGTCGTTGGCCAGCCCCTGCAGTGTCACCCGACGCCGGTTTCATCTTACCTAACGGCGGTGTTGGCAATGCAGCCGTCAACGCAGCATTGCACTTTCAGGCCCAAACGACGGCAGTTCAGCAGGTCTCGGCGGAGATTTCCCGGCTCTTGACGGAAATCGACAAGGTAAGCTCGGCTGCCAGGCTGCAACAGGAGACCCTGGCCACCTTGGGGGCGCAAGGTAACTTATCGACGACCATGTCCCGCAGGAGCTTGACGCGTTTGTCACATCCACCAGTGCCTATTCGCCACCTCTTTCGCGACCGCCCCAGCCCCACACCCTGTCGCCGTCCAGAGTGGATTCCTCCCACCTACGGCCCGTCGCATCACCTTTCCCGGGCGACCCGCAGCCCTCGGGCTCTGGTCTCAGACCTTCTGGACTTCCAAACCCAGCTGCCGCTGGCGCATTCGACCCTCTGGCCCTGGCTGGCACCCAACCAGCAGCCAGACCTGCGGGTCTTCTGTCGCAGCTCTCACTGACCCTGCCGGCAACACAGCCGCAGGCGGACTCGAAAAATGCGGCCGGACACTCGGTGGCCAGTGACGCAGGAAGCCGCGCGGAGCGGCGGCGGCAGAAGCTCCGTCGCAGCATCACATCGGCGGCCGCAGAGCATGCAGGTACCCAGGAGGCAAAGTTCAAGACCAACGGCATCGGCTCGCTTTCCATTCTTATGGGGGTGAGTACAAGTTTGAAAGGCTGGTGTGGGTCAGGGGAAACGACCTGAATCTGAAACGGGGCCCGCCGCGTAAGTCGATACAAACGGCGATTGCCGAGAGCGGTGGAGTACGAGGGCTGGAAAGGCAAGCGGCGGACCTTGCAATGAGGTATTCATTATCTGAGGCGACAGACGTTCTCGAGACCGCCAGACTGTTGAAATTAGCGTTTCAGGGCACAGGCTTCCGGGGACACACGCGGCGCTGGGTGTCGTGTCAAACAGTGTGTGTAGGTGGGCGGGGGGAACCAGGGTGCTCCCAGTGGGCAGCTGGCGTCAGGTGCACGGGTTGAGACCTCGGCCGTCGCGCGCGCCCGTGGACACGTGTCCCTGCAGTCGTTCAGCAAGGACCACATCCTGAACGCGGAGGAGGAGAAGCTGCTGGCGTCCGCAGCGCAGGACTTTATGCAGCTGGCGGTGCTGCGGCGGCTGCTGGGGGCGGTGCTCAAGCGGCCGCCCAGCATGGCGGAGATGGCCAAGTCGCTGCGCTGCGATGAGGCGTAGGTGGCGCGTGGCGGCGGCGGCATGGGGTCGCAGGGGACGGTGCTGCTGGGTGTGCGTGCAGGGTGCAGCTGCGCGGTGGCGCGAAGTTGGAGAGGTCATGACTGCGCGATTAGGTCGAGAAAGCAGGCGTGAGGGGATGGTTTGCGAGAAGGTGAACGTGACCCTTGCGTCTTCGGTACTTCATGCGGGGTTGCTGGGGGGTCGGCAAACGCGGTCTAGCTTAGATGTCGCCACGCGGCCCCGGCCGGGCCCTATCGTGCTGAAGACGCGTGCTCCCAAAAGACCCCCCGTATGGTGCCGCTTCGTCCCTTGATTTCGCTCTCGGTCCGTCCGCGCAGGTCGCTGCGAGTCCGGCTGGACTGCGGCAACCGGGCTCGTACCCTGCTAGCCCAGAAGAACTACCGCTTGGTGGTCAGCATCGCCAAGCGAATGGTACGGACCACGGGCGCGGGGGCCGGCGGCGGTGCCCCTAGGGGCGCCGCTGCGGCTGCGGCTGCAGCCGCCGGGGGCGCCGGAGCCGGCGGCGGCGGCGGATCCGCCCCCGTCGGCGACAACGGTGTGTCGCTTGACGACGCTATCACGGTGGGCATGGAGGCGCTGATGTACGCGATCCGGAAGTTCAAACCGGAGGCGGGCTACCGGCTGTCGACGTACGCCACGTGGTGGATCCGGTTACACGTCAGCCGGTTGGTGCAGGCCCAGGCGGGCGTCGTCACGTGAGTGGGGGCAGTGCGAGGGAGGTAGCGGGTGGACGAGCGGGATGCGGCATAGTGGGAAGCAAGGAAAGTTGTAGAGGCGATGACGCTGATGGCGAGGCCTCGGCGCATATGTGTGTATCGGCGCGCGGGTTTACAAGCGGGCAAAAGTGTTGAACGCGGCTGTCGGCGGCGTCGGTGGCGCATGCGCCTTTAAGCTCAGTTTCCGCGCCTGCATGGCGGTACCTCAAAACCCGTACTGGTTCACGTCCCCGTACTAGATCACGTTCCCGTGGCCCCCAAGAAGCCGACGACTGCGTGCAGGGGCTCCGAACAGAGTTTGGTCCCTGACCTCGCTCCCGCATCTGGGTCCCGGTCTTTAACCCCGGTGCTGAGTGAACCCGGGGCCCCGCCTCCGCCCTCCGCCGTACCACCACCTTAACTCCTGCGCAGCTTGACCACCTACCGGCGCGCCAAGCTCGACCGGGTCCGCTCCATCCGCGCCCGGCTGCGTGCGGAGCTGCCCCCGGGGACGGACCCCAGCAGGCAGCAGATTGCGGACGCGAGCGGGCTGTCGGTGGCGCAGGTGGCGGAGATGGAGGCGCTCGAGCGGGCCACGATGGCGGGGACCCGGTCGTTCGAAGCGCCGCTGTCGGATGGGGAGATGTTGGAGGACCTGGTGGCGCAGGTAAAGAGGGGGACGGGTGCATGTGAAGGGGTTGGGTAGACGTAAAGGGCTGCGATGCAGACAGATGAGGGGGCAGGGCTGGCTGGCAGGTGGCGTGCTCAGGTAGGGTGGCGGCGCAAGCTCTGGGCGGGGGCATTGCGTTCTGGGTGTTGCTGTTGAGGTTGGCAAGCACGTTGTTAAAAGCATCAGCAGTTGGCGTAGTCCACCGTGTCGGGTCGATGTGCTGCGGTGAAGCGCGGGGCTGAGAGGCTGAAAGGTGGGCTACAAAAGGCAGACGCTGCAGGGGGCATTCGTCGCCGCGCATTTTGTGTTGGGCTGGCCGTCGCCGAGTGGCCTCCCGAGGTGCTGGGAACCGGCAGACGTGGATACATGAGGACGGATCATGTGATCAAGCGGTTCAGTTTCCGGACGGGACAGGCTGGGCGGGAAATGGCGGACACGACAGGCCCGTCCTCGGAGTGCACGATGCAGCTTCAGGACGGCGATTCAGGAGGCGTGGCAGGAGGGGAACGGGCGCGCACATCAGCTGCGCTCCCTCGACCGAGATGCGGAAGGGGGAACATCTGCAGCAGCGGCCCAGCGAATGGACGGGCGCTGCGGCTGCTGACCTTGCTGTTGTCAAGCGGTGAACGGACAACTCGTCGGTTTCCTCCTCTGGACTGGTGCCCTGGCTCCCCCTCGCCGGGGCGCCTCCTGTTTGACCATCCTTTCCACCGCTGAGCTGTTGCCCCACACTGCGCCCCGCAGGATCACGACTCGGATGTTGCGGAGGGCATGGGATCCTCGTTGCAGATGGACAGCGAGGACTTCGCGGCGAGCGCCTCGATGGCGGCGGCGGTGGAGGGTCTGCTGTCCTCCCTGGACAGCCACGAGTCGGAGCTGCTGCGGCACAAGTACGGGCTGATGCCGCAGGTTGCCGGAGCGGAGGAGGATGAGATGGAGGAGGGAGCGGAGGCAGCAGAGGCGCAGTTGCGGGCGCAGCTGCAGCAGATGCAGGGCGCGGGGAGAGGCGGCTGGGATCTGGACGGCGGGGCGGAGGCGGAGAGCGGCGCGATGGGCAAGGAGTCGGGCGCTAGCAGGCTCAAGGTGCGTACCCGCGGGCAAGCATATGTCCATTATATTTATCTCTATTGGACTCATTGTCCCTCGACTCTGCCAGTCTGCCTATGGGATTGTCCTTGTAGCAAGTTACATTTGCCTTAATTAATTACATAATAAGCCTTTGCCAGCTCTCACCTACTACAGTCCTGCTGCGCAGGTTTTTCCGATGGAAAGGCTGAGCCCTCCAGGCCTCATTCCAAAGCGGGTACCCCTGACCTCCTCCATATGCTGTCCATACGGACCCCATTTGCTCTTGATGCGATATCCCAGCACCCGATCTCGTCCGCACTCACTGGACTGCCACGGGCAGCCACCCGCTACCGGCGCCCGACAAGAACCGCCCCTCGCTCCCGCTTCCGGCCTGCCCCGCAGCTGGGCCGCAAGCGGCGCCTCTCCGCCGGCCGGGCGCTCGAGAAATTGCGACTGAGCGCGGACGATGACTCCCGACTGGCGGAGTGGCTGGACCTCAAGAGCGGGCGCGCTAACCTGGCCTCGAGGACGACCGGGTACGGCAAGAAGAGCCGGTGACGTGTGTGATGCAGCCGGGCAGACTGGCAACGCAGCAGCGAGCGGCGGGGTGCTGGGCCACGCCCGCCCGCTGACCTGACCTCCCACTGCATATGCGTCCGGGTTGTCGCATTCAGCTGTGTGGGGCAGTGGCTGGCGGGCCGGCTGCGCTTGAGAGCGCGGGTTAGCAGGTTTGGCAGGTCAGCGACATTTTGGCCTGATTGAGTTGGACAGGGGCTGGGCAGGGGCTCTGTTGCCGCCTGCATCAACGGGGGGCCTTTCCCGGGCCGTGATCCAGACGCGCCGACAGGAGGCGTTGTCTTTTGGTCGAGTTTGTTGCCGCCGCGTGTCTGTCTCACCTCGCATGTACTTATAGCCGAGATATGGTACGCTGAGGACATCGCTGTACAGGCGCGTGGATCGTCTTCACGTCGTGTAGCTGCGTTGGGTGTGCCATGTATGTGGAGCCTGAGAGCATGGTGCATCACGACCCGATGTATTGGCAGGATTTGGCCCCGGTTCCGAATGTGACATGGAGACATGCTCTTGATGTACGTGTGTGTTTGTGTGTTATGTGTGTGTTTTGGAAGGCAACCCCCCGCCGACCCAAACCAATTACCACGGTGCTTGCCAGGAAACCTGCAGAATGCTGATTGTGTGCATGTGAGCCTGCATTCCTGATTTGTATTGTACTCTCTCGGGTGCTCGTTGTGTACATTTTGTTGGTTGGTAAGGACCGCGGGGAATCCCTTGAGGTGTCTCGCGCGGGGCTGTGCTCGCTGCCTCATGTGGAGGTGTTGCGGACCTGCAGTCCGAACCTGGTGCTTTCTCCGTCCGAGGAATGTCCGGCTGCGCGTTGTGAAGCGCGTCGACACGTTGGTTGTCAAGAGCTGCATGCCGCCTTGTCGGTGGGGCCTGCTGGGGCTTGCCCTGGTATACGCCGTTGATCCCTTTGGGGTCCGCTGTAACGTTCATTCATGTGTCGCTGGAGTGGGGGTTACCTTACGGCAAGGGTCGGACCGCTGAAGCCACGACACGATGCATTGAGTCGAAGCATTGCGTCATCAGAGCAAGAGCCGCCCTGTCGGGGGCGCCTTGTCCCGTCGCCGTTCTCGTTCGGGAGACTAGTCCCGAGTCCACCCGGGAGGCTCACTCACGGGCGTTGAAAGTATTGGGGGGGCGCCGTCATTGAGGGCCGCCGTCACCCGTCAGCGTCGTACATGATAGGTTTTCGTACTGCAGCTAACCACAGTACCGCACCCAGTTCGCCAGTACTCATACACACAGTCGTATGCACAAATACAGACGCACGGTTTTACTTTGCTAAACATACACGCACACCCTCTCGATATTCTTCCTTTTGACTTCCAAATGCTCCTATGAAACGACGTCACGTTTGCAACTGGTAGAAACGTGAGGGCGGTCGTCGCCCTGTAACGCGGGGAGCTTGGCCGTCAGCCAGCACCCACATGTGTTGTACATCCGTGACGTCCTGATGACACCACGGCCTACTACTACTACTGCTCGCACGGCAACCACACGCTGCCCCTCGCTAGCCCAGCACGGCAAGCGAACCAGCGGCAACGACGGACAACGATTACTAAATCACTCAGCAATGAAGAAACGTGCCGGCGCGATGCACCTACCTAAATTCCTACTCACGCAAATGAATCTTTAGACCAACGTAGATGAGTCCAGAAATAAGCAACAATCAGGCACGCGGGCCGACGCAGGCAAGCCCGCTGCCCTGCACAGCGCAGCGCCTAGACCGCAACAACCTCCAGGCTCGCCGTTTGCGCACCCAATACGCCCCAATAGCAGGATACCGCAGCACGCGACGTCGAGAGTTGGTCAAAGCGTCTGGTCAAAGCAGCACGTGCCGGTACATCACCGGTCCTCCGAGCCGCAAGGCCGCAATCGTACACAAGGCCGCAGCCGCAACAGCCAGTTAGCTACTGCAGCAACCGGCAGCACGCGCAACTCCGCCCCACATTCGGCGCCGCGTCGCAACTGAATGTATTTCCCTGGACCCAACCCAACCCCACCGAGCCGGATCGCCTTGACGGCTCTGCGGGAGAGATGGCTGCGGGACGGTGCGCGGGGGGCGATGGCGCGGCAGCTGTCCGGCGCCGGTGCTTAGGGCTGTGGCTACCCGGTGAATGACGACTACAGCAGCCCTCCTCGCTGAAGCACACAGGGCCTGAAGGAGGTCGCCACCCGCCCATCTCTACCTAGAGGGGTATGCACTCTGCCGCCACGCGCCGCCTGCACACCGTGCACAGCGTCATCGAGAGCAGAGACACCCGTCTCGGCCGCAGCCACACCCGGCAGGTGCCCCCCTGGAGCCGACTGCACGGGATCACCGCCTGCTCCGCGCGGGGTCCCCTGGAGGTCGTCGCCCCCTAGAAACAAACCCACGGTCACCACTGAAGCGACTGTGCGGGACAACAGCACACAACACAACCAAACAGAGGATCAATACAGCTGCCGCTGCCACTCCGCACAAGCGGCGCGGCGCCGCGCTCAGCCTGGATGGTTTCGCCACCAACACCACGGCGAGCGCGCCCGACACGATACGACACGGCGCAACGGACAGGACATACATCCGGCGCATAAATAGGACGAGCGTGGATCAGCAATGTCGCTCTCCTGGGGGGGAAATGGGAAATGGCCACGTGCACGTACATGTCCTCTCATCATGCACCCACTCGCAGCCTCACACGTGCGCACTCACACACAGACAGACATAACACTCTGAAGGGCTGGTTCGGGCGGCATTCCGTCGCCGAACATATACTGGTCATGCTCTCGCGCCCACTCACTGGCCTGCCGTCTCATGAGACAGACATGCGCTCTCAGGTCTCACCCTCACGACCAACCCGACCCGACCCACCAACCGCTGCTGCGCACAAGGATCCAACCGCGGCGAGGGGCCAACCCCTGCGTGCCATACTCCAACGTTACCGCCCTTCAGAGATCCGAAGGAGGAGGATTGGAGGCGTAGTGCCATCGCGGGACCTCCTCGCCGGCGGCTCTAACACCGCCGTGCCCTTCCCTGTCAGCCTCCACCACGCGCGCCACAAGATCATCATCAGCCTGCAGTGCCCACAGCCTGGGTGCTCGGGTGCCGGCGGGACACGGCAGCGGAGCCCCGGGGCCCCCGTCCGGGTCCGTCCCTCCGCGTGGCCGCTCACACTCCCCACTCTTCCCCGGCGGCGCAGCGACCGCCCGAGGCCCTCATCCGCACGCAGCGGACAGCACACGTACGGACAGCTTCAGCAGTGTCGTACATGGATGGCCGTCCTGTCCTGCCTGCCCCCCAGCCACGGCAGCGGCCTCCCAGCCTCTCGGCAGAAGCCGCTGATATCCGTACCCCAAAACTTGCTCAAAACAGGGGGCAGGTCGTCGACGGGAGTGGGCAGTCGCAAGACGAGCCTCCCAGGCCTCCCAGCGCTGAGGGCCTCTCAGCCCAGTTCCTCTGGACTCCAAAACGCGGCTGGAAAGGACGTCGCACACCACCGACGAGGAGCAGGAGCAGCACCGCTCCCAGCCAGCACCGGTGCGCCCCAACCTGCCGCCCAGCCCGCATCCGAGCACGCCCGCCTAAGCGAGCCAGCCGAAGGCGTGCCACCGTCGAAACCCGCCAAGTGCGCAAGCCCCAACGACCACACACGCGCCGATAAGCGGCCTCTAGCACAAAACTCCAAACGCTCCCTTCCTGTCCTGTCGAAACGCATCCTATCACCGGTCTCTGGATACACGTTCCTCATCGTCCTCTACACTCTGCGACACTGCCAAAACTTTGTGTAATGTACAGACAGGCAGCCGGGCCATAAGGCCGCTGCGCTGCCGCGCTGCGTCGCGCCGATGGTACGACGTCAACGGTACGACGGACAGGCGCGGGGAGAAAGATCCCAACCAGCCCCGTCCCGTCACGTAAGGGGTGAGAGGGGCTTCGAAGGCACGCGGTCAGGCCCGGCGGGGTCTGCCGACGCGCACCACATCACTACTGACAAACAATTATCACCGAACAACGAGGCACAGCTAGCCTGGCGAGGTGTGTCGCCGCACCGCAACCGCCTCCCGCTCACTCCCGAGCCCGACCACACCCCCGGCTGCTGCGCTACTCGGGCCGCAAGCCTCACAACAGGCCGCCACCCAGCGCCCACACACGTAGGAAGCCGCAACCGCCCCGAGGGGCGCCCGGCTCCGCGCGGGTTACGCGCAACCCCACAAATCCCACACCTGCACCGCTCACAATCAAGGAACCCGGGTGAAGTGCTGTTGTCTTACCACAAATCCAGCGTGAGCAAAAAACACAATAAAACAAAGCACCGACGACGCAATGGCCGATGGTCGAAAACAGAAAACAGAACACAGCGAGCCATAGCCGCAGCCCGGCTCCGGCGCACAGCGCCTTCGCGGCCGTGCAGCGACGCATCGCAACCGCGACCGGGTACCCCAGCGCCCGTCCGACCGGCATCGTGCACCTCCGATCCTGGCACATGCTAGCTAGCGCCAGACGTCAGCGGCAGCCGCCATGTCCGCCGGCGTCACCAACCCCAGGTCCGTACCGTATCCAGTGCATCCGAGCTGTCCCACTGGACCGCCGCCCCAGCCGCCGCCGCCTCCTCTCCCGCCCGCCCCGTCGACGCCGCCGATGCGGGCAGCGGCTGCTCCGCCCCCGCGGCCGGCGCCGCCCCGGCAATGGTGCGGCGCTCCGCGAGGCGCTTGAGGTGCACGATGCGGCCTAGCGCCCGAGTGTAGTTGTCCGGGTTGTGGTAGCGGGAGATGCTGCCGCTAGCGAGGTAGGCCCCCGGGTCCGCCAGGGTCTCTAGCGGGTGGGGACAGTCCATCAGCTCCCAGACAGCCTCCATGACGCTGCGTGCGGCGGCTCGCGCGGCCGGCTGCGCGGGGGCCGCCGCGGCGGAGGGTGCCGGCGGCTGCACCTCCGCCGCTGCCTCCGCCGCCTCCAACTCCGCCGCAGTGCGCAGCGGGTGGGGCGCGTGCGCGGGGTCTGTGAGGGTGTAGAGCTCGGGCCCGGGCGGCAGCATGGGGTGGTCCATGTCGGTGGTGAAGGAGTGCCACGAGTCGGGCTGCAGGATGAACATACGGCCCACGAAGTAGTAGAGGTGCTTGCGGCCGTGCCTGGAGGAGAACCGGGACGGGGGTTGTACAGGACATTGCCGGGAGAGGGGGACAGCGGCAGCGACACACGCGGGAGGGGGGAGGGAGGCTCAGTGTCGCGAGGCGTGTGTCTGTGTGTGTGTCTGTGTGAAAAGAAACCGCGAGAAGCGAAGCCCTGTGTGTGTGTGCGTGCGTGTGTATGTGTACAAGAGAGCCGGCGCTGCTCCGTTGTTGTCAGGACAGGTGGTCTGGTAGGTCAGGCCACAAAACGATCGATAGGTGGGCGCGCAGCCGGTGGAAGCGCTGTACATGCCAACAGAGACTAGATACAGCGACCCCGGATCCACTGAGAGGGGGTCTACCAACTCTTAACTTCCCGGGCCCCCCCTCCCGCCCCCTCCAGCACTCGCAGTCGCAGTCGCACCTGTTGAGGCAGACATGCTCCTTGAACGAGCTGCCCCACGACTTGAGGATGTCGGCCACGGGACTGTAATCGCACGTGAAGGCGCGGGGCACAATGTCGCGAGCCATGATGACGTTGCGCACGACCTGGGGCGACAGGTGCAGTCGCGCCAGCATCATGTCCGCCCCGCAGGCGCACCCGGGACTGTGGTCGGCAGGGGCCGAGGGTGAGGGCCCGGACGAGGTCATCGAGGATGGACCAGCAGCTCCAGGGGGGGCCGCGGGGAGGGAGGTTGCGGCAGCCGCCGTTCCGGGGGCAGGGGCAGGCGCGGGGTCCTGCAGCGGGCGGGATACGGATGGGGAGGGGGGTTACCAAGGGAGGAAACCAAACCCAGAGAAACGAATTCGGCGCGAGGTTTAGGAAACTGGTAAGACATACGGTGACATACGGTGACATACGGTGACATGCGGTGACATGCGGTGACATGCGGTGACATGCGGTGACATGCGGTGTTCATACTGCGCTGCCTGCCAGAGCACAGTCCAGATGGGCAGGGGGGGCTCATCGCAGGAGGGGGGCTGGGGTGAAAGGGGATGTTCGCGCGAGTTTGCGTCACCTAGAGCAGCGCGGAGGGGAGAGGTCGAGCATCTGTTGGCGAGCGACCGCCGACCCATTCCCATTCCCAGCCAAAGTCCCCGTCCCACACCCCGGCCCGGACATGCTGCTATTCGGCCGACTACTCGCCTACAACCCGCCCGAACCGGTCATGTCGCGTACTAGGCACAGCGGTCCCAGGTCCCCCCCTGCAGGCACTGAGGCCCCTCCCTCCCCTCTTACCTCGACGCTGCTGACGCTGCTGGCCGAGCCGACGCTGGAGCTGATGGACCCGAGCGACCAGAGCGATGGGGACACCCAGGAGTTGGAGCCTGAGGGAGGGCAGGGCACCGGCGAGGTCGAGGTCGGGCGGCCGCCGCCGGGCTGGCCCGGCTGGCCGCCGCCGTGCTGGTGCGTCTGACAGAACACGGCGGGGGCGCCAAAGGTGTAGACGGTGGCGATGGAGTGCGGCGGCAGCACCCCCCGGCAGCGGTACATGAGCATGAGGAGGGTGGCCAGGCTGCCGCCGATGGAGTGGCCCTGAGGGCAGGGGAGGGGAGGGCAGGCCCCGGGACGACCGCGGGCGGGCACACAGCGCAGGTGGGTGTTGAGTTGATGGGTGTGGGAGACGGCGCAGCTCCCGGAGAGGGCAACTCACACCACCCCAGGCCCCCACACGCCGTCCCAAGCGTGGCGGCGGTCGCGGGCGGCAGCTGCGGTGCACGACAAGCTGCGTTGGCGGACGGTTCTCATCCCCCGTCCACTCTCGCCAAGATGAGATGAGATGAGACAGCCACATGCGCGGGATACTTGTCGGGCGGATGTTGGGGACAGGCGCCTCGGCCACCCCAGCCGAGCGAGGGCGAGATCGGCCCCCTTGGGCCCTCCCCCCGGCCACCCGCGCCGGCCCCCGGGTCTCACCGTGAAGGCGATCTTGGAGAATGGCGACGACTCAATGTGCTCGTACACCAGCGGCAGGAACCTGTCGTACAAGGCCAGAGCGGCCGCGTACACGCCCCGATGCACCTGGGATGGCGGCGGCGGCGGCGGCATCAGCGGGGCGTCCCAAAATCGGTTGTTAGTGGGCGTTGGTAGGGAGAGGAGCCCCGGTTGTGCGGTAGGTGGAGGGGAATGCGCGACCCAGCGACATGCACCCACAGAATAACCCACAAGGACCTGGCCACAGGATCCACAGCCGGCATCTGCTCCCAACCGCCGCACAACGTACCATCCAGCCCGCACCTCACCACTGCCTTCGGCGCCAGTGGCCTCCACCCATGTATCCCCCTCCCCTCCCTCCCTGCCTTCTCCCTCCCCCGACTCCCTCGGGCGGCT
This sequence comes from Eudorina sp. 2006-703-Eu-15, assembly GCA_003117195.1. Classification (NCBI taxonomy): domain Eukaryota; kingdom Viridiplantae; phylum Chlorophyta; class Chlorophyceae; order Chlamydomonadales; family Volvocaceae; genus Eudorina; species Eudorina sp. 2006-703-Eu-15. Next base: position 558,015 of record BDSI01000056.1, on the reverse strand, counting down.
CCTCTCGCCTGCGGCCCCCACCCGGAATGCCCCCCGGTCCCGAACCCCCTGCGCCCCCTGCCGCGCGACACAACCCGCCCCGCGGCCCTCCCCCCGGCTCGCCCACCTTGACCCCCAGAGCCGGGTCCTCAAACGGCACCGGATCGAATGTCAGATTGAGCTTCCAGTGGTCTAGGGTGTCGGAGCCCTGGATCACGAACACGCGCGTGTGGGTGGCGGGGTCGTCTACGACGAACCACTCGGACGGGCAGGCAAACGACGGGCTGGAGGAAAACGTCAGGGAGGAGGAGGAGGAGGCAGCGTCGGGCTGAGATGCAAGGAGGGCGGCAGCGGCGGCGGTGGCCGGCGCGGAAGACTGCATCAGGCCGCTAGCGCCAACGGCCGCCATGCCGCCGCCGTTACCGTTGCTGCGTGTGAGACCGAAGCCGAGACTCCGCAGCGTCTGCTGACGAATCTGTTCGTTGGCCATTGCAGCGATCGACGCCGCCGTGGCTTTGTGGCCGCCGACACCGCCTGTAACGCCGGCGGCTGTGGCGGAGGCCGCGGCGGCGGCGGCGCCGCTGCCGCCGCCATCAGCGCCGCGCCGGCTCGACGTTGCGGGACGCTGCGGCGCCGCACCCGCTGCCGCTGCCGCGGCGTCGTCCATAGAAGCCGCCGTTGACGTCAGCGGCGTCGCCGCCGCCTGCGGCAGCGCATTCGCCGGCCGACTGTTGGCGCCCACGAGGGCCCCGCCGATGGGCAACGACGCCAGACCTGCGTACAGGCTCTCCGCGGCCGAAGCCAGCGCGGTCGCCGCCGGCGTAGCCGACGCCGCCGCTGACGCGGCGGCCGCAGCCTCCGCCAGCTTGGCCGCCACGATCTCTGCCGGCGTGCGCAGCAGCTTCGGAAGAGCGTTCGGCGCCGGTGACGTCGCCGCGGCGCCGCCCGAGCTCCCTGACGATGACGGCGGCTGTGGCTGCTGCGGCCCCCCAGTGGCACCTGACGTCGCCGCCGGACCCATCACTGAGGGCGGCACAGGCCACGACGGGCCGCCGCCGCCGCCTCCGCTGCCCCCGCCGCCGCCGAACCCAGCCCAAACCGACGGCGCGGCCTCTTGCTGACCCGGCGGCGACACGACTTCGTACGGCACCTCCCGTGCCAGCGAAACGATGTTGGACGAGCCCGGCAGGCCTGGTCCTGGTCCCGCGGGCCCCACCGCTGCCGCCCTGCCGTCGCGCTTCAACGCCTGGTACACCTCCCGGGCGTCGTTGACGGAGACCGCCATGCCGTCACCGTCGGCGCCCACCTCCTCCGCCGTTTTGTTGTGCTCGTAGGGCCTTATGTCACAGGCCCGAGAGGTGGCGACCAGCTCCAGGCCGTGCATCCGCATGAGCCGCCGGGGCTGCATCAGAGGGACGGCGGGGCGAGACATGGTCCCCCAACAGCGTCAACGGAAGTGTCACAGTTTCGCAAGGGCGCGGCCCCAGCAGAAATCGCAAGACATGTGACAAGGCCCGCGGCCGCCGGGAGAAAGTCCCGGCTGCCGGGCCCCGGCTGTCCCCCTCTGGGGGGTCTCGGATGGGCGCGATCCCGGGGGTGGGGGTGTCCTCTCACCGTTACGAGGTGCATGTAGTAGGTCAGGCCGGTGAGGGAGGACAGCTTGCGAATGTGTTTCAGCTCCCACACGCCCACGGGAGAGAGGAAGGCGGACACGTCGAGGGGCGCCTTGGCGCTCTGCAGCTCGCGCTCCTTGGTGGAGGCCTCTCGGAGCACCTGCGTCATTGAGCAACGCAGGGGCAGAAAGTAGAGTTTTAGCTGCATGAAGTTGCATTCTCTCCAACTTGGAAGCAGCCGTGAAGTGCGGGACCGGCCGCGCGCTTGGTGGCGCCTGCCTGTGTCAGCATTGCGTAGGCGACTTTCGGACGCACCGCGTCTGGTGTCGCCGCAGCGAACGCCGGCACCCGGAAATGGCTGAGCAGTTGAGACGCGAAAGATGTGGTGCTAGACCAGAAGTCCGTCTGGGGAGCCGCAGTGGACGGGGTCTGGGAGACATCGACGGACGCGCTGCGCGGTCGCCGACCAGGAGCCTCCGGAGGCGCCAGCACGCGGCAGACGAGCCTGCTGTGTACATTGTGGCTACATCCTTTCCAATGCAGACGGCCGCGCGTGTGGGGCCGGTTGCCAACGCAAGGCGCTGTGGCGGGATTCATGGAAGTTGCCTGAAAGCATACGATAATCGCCGCCTGAACAGTGGTTAAGTGTTCAGCATAATCACTACGATAAGCATCGGCCTTGCAAAATAGTTCAGAGTCTTCGCGAAAGAAGGGATGAATGGAAACGCACGGATACGACAGAAGCCTACGTTACGCGTTGCTCCAAATCCACCGCCGATAAATACAATCTGTCTTGGCCGCAATTCCGTAACTTAATAATATTTTCTTCGGTCACATATTATGTATCAATTGTTCGGCTCCGCAGTCCTAGAAGAACGACTGCATAAACATGACAATATGTATTGTTCTAATCCAACATTCATTGCTAAGCTCTTGTTTTCTCCAAGGTGGTGTGCTGACTCTGCCTGGCCGTTGTGCGTTTACCGGTTTCCTTAGGAAGGGTTCTGGCGAGGCGTGGTGTTGAAAGCTACTATCCAGGCCAAGGCGTTAAGAAGCCAAACTCCCCTTTTAGAAGCCAAAGGCTGTCCGGGCAATCGCCGGCGAGCCTTTGCCTGTCTGCAAAGGTCGGTTCGTCTAGCTGCAGGATGTCATGCAGTGTCCATCCAAAGTTACATGAATTAATTATTGTGGAGGATGACGTGTTAAGCAATGCACCTGACGTCTGCGCAGCGACGTCGGGCCCCTGGGTCTGCTCCATCGTTTGGACTCCATGGCTTGCCATGACCTTCATTAGCAATACATAGTTTATATGTTTGACATGATCAAGACTCGCATGTTGTAGCGAGTCGCACTGACGCGAGCCCTACAAGTTACGCTGCAAGCACGTATGCCGACACCAAAACGCGCAACGTTCCCTCTGAACAACTACGTGATCGCGTCCACGCGATCTGCTCTTCCTTAGTCAACACGGAACAGGACGCAAACATTGCCGGACGTTCGGGGATGTACAACGTGGAAACCCTACCCGCATCAGGCAGGAATCGGAAACAATCCGTTGCGCGTGCGTTTTCCACCGTGCACCAGGGCAGCTTTTGCGCTGGAAATCCACTACTTTCGGCCGGGCACTGTCCGCCTGCACCGCAATGCAGGTATAGCGAGAACGCTGCAGTCGTGCAATAACGCACCGACGCACAGCTAGACAGTGTAATTGAACAACCGACTGCGTGACGCAAGGTATGGGTGGGAAGATGCTCGTGTAGGCGGCGCAGTGAGGCCGAATAGTTGTGTCCCTGAGGGGGTGACGGGTCCACGCACGGGTGGCAGTGCGCCAGGCCCAGGATCGAAATTCTGGTGGAGCAGCACTGCCACCCCACGATTGGCCACCACATCTGGACATGCAGTGTCGACAACACTGAAGTTCAACAGCTGCTGTGCTCGGGGACCAGCGGGCAACAGCGGCCACGTGGCCAGAGAGCCTGGCGGATCACTGCTGCGGCTTCGGCTCCTGCGGCACTGCCGGCTGCACACAGCTGCGCTGTTGCCTTGAGACATCAGTCATCAGGGCTGCCTGTGGTCGGGCGAGTGGCAGCAGGTGACAGCACCAGGTAGTTTGGAAAAGCCCGCAAGCCGGGTTGCAGCGACAGACGGGACCCGTCGAAGCCGCGTTCACCCCGACGGACGAAACGGGTCGTGGGGTCACGTGTGTTATTGGTGGCTGGGTCACTTGTCCAGCAGCGTGCAGGGTCGTGGGGTCACGTGTTATTGGTGGCTGGGTCTCTTGTCCTGTAGCGTGCAAAACCACTAAACCAGTAGGATGGGTCAGGCGGTTTGAGCATAGTGGTCGACTGTGACTGGGGAGTGGGTGGTGAACGGTGTTGCATCCATCCGTACAGGAGGCGGGTGAGTGCCTTGCTGCGTGTTTGGGTGGCCGCCTTGCCGGTTCCGGTCCCTCGTGGTGTTTTGCAGCGTGGTGGTGGTGGTGGTGGTGGTGGTGGTGGTGGTGGTGGTGGTGGTGGTGGTGGTGGTGGTGGTGGTGGTGGTGGTGGTGGTGGTGGTGGTGGTGGTGGTGGTGGTGGTGGTGCGGGGAGAGGGATTCCCAGTTGCTGTGTCAGCGGGCCCCCTGGTAGGAGACGGTCTCCTAGTTGCCAACCATTATCCTTAAATAGGTTTCAATGTATCAATAATTCATTTTTCATTTCTTGAAGGCCACAGGAGTATCGCCTGTCAGGCGGTATGGAGTGCCGTCGACTGAGTCAACTGCGCACGGCGGTAAGCATGGAGTGCGCCCGCGTGGGGTCTTCCGGACCGTGCCGGGTGCGCCATGCAACACTCCATTCAGTGCGCAATGACAAGCTTCTTGGAGGCGTGGCGGACGGTGAAGGTGGACGGTTAAGTCCCGGCTCACGTGCGCCTGCGGGTCTGGCGTGGTTTCCAGGAGAGGCTATCCTGACGCGCTGGTAACCTGCCTGTTGTGTTGGCCGGTATGGCTGTATGACCCCCCGGATGATGGTGGGTGTGTGCGCAGTCCTTGGTAGGGTTTGATGCGATGAGGCACCTATGAGCTATCTGCTATCTGGGCCCGTTGGAACGGCCGGTCGGGACTCAGCGTCCACCTTAAAAAGGTGGCGGAACAGCTGCACGGCTACGCAAGAGCGTCGCCACGACACAAATCGATACTCTTTGCGTGAGATAATGGTTTGGGGGTTTGGTTTGTTGGAGACGGTCGCTCCGGCATTTGAGACCCTCCATCCTTCACTACGTGCTCCATGCGAGGCCGTGCCTCTCTGGAGGCACGGCCAGGGTCTGGACGACGTGCGGAATGCTTGCAGGCCGACGAGCCGCACACCCCAGCCACCATCATTATCTGCGTGTGTGGTCCCTCATTGCCTGGCTAACCCTCAAAACCGTTTCGGTCGTTCTTGGAGTGTATGTAAGATGCCATATACATAGGAGCAAGAAAGAAGTCTGGTTTTGATGCTTTTCAACCTCCGATTCCAGCTTAGACCGTTCTGTCTCAAACGGTCTGACGTCATGTCTGAGCCCTGGAACTTCGGCAACCCTGTGTTCGTGCAGTGAGTTACATGTGGGGTCACAAGGTCAACAGTATCATCAGGACCCTGTAAAAAGCATCTTTTAACCGCAAACTTCACGTAAGGGCCGCAGCCAAAATCGCAATGCGAACGCTCATACCAGACCAGTAAAAGCATTGTATTTGTATCGACGTGAATCGCCGACAGCAGTTGCATTGCAGTACTGACATGAAAGCCAGTTTTGCAAATGGAAACAGTTGTACGTCACATCATGAGAGGACCATGACCCAGCACTGTGCAACTTCGCAGTAACAGGTTCTTCATAAGCGAGATGTCTATTACCCAAATCAGTTTGCTGTGCATCGCGAGTACAAGGGATGCTGTTTTGTCATGGTTCGCGTCTGCTAACGCCCTAGTATATAACAGCAAGCTACATGGAAGGAGTTAATTTGGAGCTGGTTTTAAACCGACCATCTACCTACCTCAGAATACACTCGTGTGCAGCGTGACGCTTGCACGTGGCACTTGCACGCCAAGCTCTGGTCGAAGCGAACATGCAACTATCGTGCCTTCATATCCGGTGAAAAAAGACAACTTCGCGATGTCCGTGGCGGCGGCTGTACCGCGACGGCAGCCGGTGTTCCCGTTGGAGTCGACGCTCGTCTGGGGCCGAAACGGCGCTTTTGGCTCCCCGCAGCAAACGCCGTCCTCTCCCGGCGCCAGCCCGCTCTCACAATGTCATGTCTCGGCCTCTTTGTCGCCTGCACCTCTTCCGCTCGCGTCGGCGGCGCAGCTGCCCGGCGTGCTGGCGGAGGCGGACGCCGTCAGCGACGACTTGAGCCTCGACTGCGGCTTCGGGTCCGACACGGATGCCATCCCGCCCAAATCATGTCCCCTGCAGCGACCTCAGTCACCCAGTCCCCCAGCGGGCGATCCACCAAAGGACCAATCGGAGCCCACCCGCGGCGACTGTCACGGCAACAATTGCTCCTGCATCGTGAACAGCAACGGCGGCGGCGGCGGCGGCCATGGCCATGGTGTCAATGGGTACGGATCGGATGCCTTCGCCGCCCGGCCTCGAACACGTCCCACAGCGGCCGCCCCAGCCGCCGTGCTGGCGTGTAACGGCGACGACACGGCGCGGCGGCGCAGCTTCACCGCCCCCTCAGTGGAACTAGCAGCCAACGGGACTGCCGGGGCCGTGCCGGGGGCCGCAGCCGCGGCGGCACCGTTCCTCTCCAGACCGGGATCTCGGGCAGGCTCCTGTGGCGGGGCCGCCACCGTCACCGCGACCATCCTGGCGCCCCATGCGCAGCCGTCGTCGCCCCAGCAGCCGCCCATCCCGCTGTCCAGCAGCCGGAGCAGCGGCAGCGGCGCGGGCGCGCAGCTGCGGCGGCCGTTGTACGGCGTCAAGGCTTCCGCCATCACCTCCCAGATATCAGCCGCGCAGAGGTGCGATGCCCCGACTTGGGATGTCTGCCGCGGCACACCTTTGACTTCCTGCACCTCCACCGTTGTCCCTGCCTGCCTCCCACTCGTAACGTATCCGGTGCCCAGTACGGCTCTGTCGTACAGTACCACAGTGACACGCCTGGCCCCGCCCGGAATCCGCCTGGCCCCGCTGGGCTGCCCCCACAGGACGCGCGCCGCCACCTTGATCCAGGCCGCGTGGCGGGGCTTCCGCATCCGGCGCCTCTATCTGCGGCTCATCGTGTGGCGGCTGCGGCCGCCCTGCCGGCACCAGACGCAGAACCGACAGCTCGGGGACGCGTACTGCGGAATACGGGAGGTGGGTCTCGCCGAGGCGTTGCGGATGCTGTAGGCGGTGGCCTTGCCCTCCACACTCGCCACCTTCCTGCTCTGTGCCCACCGATGCGGAATTCCCCTCCCTCTTCCGTCGGCCCCCCGCAGTTCCCGCCCATCCCCGACCTGCCCGCCGTCAGCCTCTTCACGCAGTACGGCAGGCCGAGCCACTTCCGCAGCGTCAAGCGGCGCGTCTGGTTCGAAATGGAGGGGCCCTTCTTTCGGACCCTGCCCGCCCTGCCCTCCCCCGTCGCGCCCGCCTCCCCCGCCGCCGCTGCGGCCCCGGCCACCCTCCCCGCAGCGGCCGCCTCCGAACCCGGGCCATCAAATCAGCCCCAGCCTCAACCCGCGCCGCCTTCGCGTCAGCCTCCTGAGGGGAGCTCCTCCCAACAGCCCAAGCTCCTGCTGGAGCCGCAGGAGGTTTCGGCAGTTGGGACGCCACCGCAGCCTCCGTCCCCTCAGCCGCAGCACCCGCCGCTCCGTCGCCCCGCGGCAGTCGGGACTCGAGTCCAGCTGCGGTTGAAAGTGCCGCCCCGGGCGGAGGCGGACGTGCCCATGAGCGAGGTGGAGCGGATCCTGGCGGGGGGATTCTGGAGGGTGGAGGAGCTCGCACCGCCCAGGGCCGCGAGCGGCGCCGACGGCAGCGCCGCACGGCGCGTCGGCGGCGGTGGCGGCGGTGGCGGCGGCGGCGGTGGCGGCGGTGAGGGCGAGGAGGGTCTGAGTATGTACATGCGGGCGAAGATGCGGCAAGAGGAGCGGGAGGCGGAGGAAGCCCTGCAGGTGAGCTTGGCTGGCAGGGGCTGAGGATGCGGGGAGGGGAGGGGTTGATAAGAAGAGAACCAGGGGAGATTTGAACATAAGAGGACAGCAATCGGCGCGTGCGCTCCGGGCCAGCGGCAGCCAGGGCAGCCTCCGATCCGGTGCAAGCGCTCTCTCGGAGCAGGCGTGGGTGGGAGCCGCAGAGGATGTGAGTGATAGAGAGGAGGTGTGTGAGTGTGTTGAGTGGGAAACCCGCCCAGCCCGCCTGATATGAACATGTGTTGCAAGGCCGGTGAGGCGCGAGGCTGTATGGTACGCGGGTCACTCAGACTCGCGCCACAACGCTGCTGCGGTGTGCGATGTGTGCGCCACCATAATCACGGGGTGGCCACCACCTATGCACGGTGTTGAACGTTAAGACCATTAAGACCCGGACCACCTGTGGGAAACCGCCCGGCAAGGAACACCGGTTGCACGACACCTACCTAGAAACCTCCCGTGTGTTTACGGAGGGGAGAGGAAGGGGGCTGTGGTGGGCCGCGTGGGACCGACCACCCAGCCCGCACTCGGCCTCCCCCGCGGCCCCCCTCGCCGGGGGACGTACACCGGCCGGCCCCCACTGCACCTCACGATGCGGCCACCTGCCCGCGCGCCGCCCCCGCGCAGATGTTGTCGTACGAGCCACACGACCTGAAGCACGTGCTGGGCAGCCTCAAGGACCGCACCCTGGAGCGGCTGGGCAGCCTGGGCCGCACCATCGGGGAGACGCTGCTGGGGGGTGGCCGGGGCCACCTCATCCACTCCCACTCCCAACCCCACCCCAGCGGCAACCAGCAGGACGCCCCGTTGGGGTCCCACGGGTCAGGAAGCCACTGGAGCCTGCCGGGGCCCTGGCACTGGCCCTGGCCGGGGGCGGGGGCGGGGCACCCCCCTTCGCACTCACATTCGCAGGTCCAGGGAGGGGCGGGGGCGGGGGCGGGCGCTCAGGCCAGGTCCCTGCCCCGCGTGGGCCGGTGGGGCTCGGGAGCTGCGGCGGGCAGCCGGCCCAAGGTAATGAGGGGGGGAGGGGGAGGGTCCAGGGGGGCCTGTGGTGGGGGCGGCGCACATCGCCGGGGCGGAAAGGGGGAGGGGAGCCTGTGAGGCAGGGGTGAAGCGTTTGGCTGCTGCATAGGTCGTGTCTAGGAGGTCTCTGCTTTTGTCCCACGAGCGGTTGGGTGGATGGGTGGGCCGGTGCGTGGCACTGTCTTGGTCCGCCCAACCACCGCCTCTTCACCGTGAAGGCGGGCGATGGCTTTCCGATGACCGGTGCCGTCGACCAGCCCTTCCCGGCCCCACCCCACCCCACTAACTTTCCCCTCTCTCGTAACGCACGCATGTACATCGACTGTCCAGGTGGACTCCTCTTCCACGCGGCTCAGTTTTCCTTTACACACACTTACCGCGGTGTGAACTGCAGACCGCATCACGCCCCTTGAATCGCCCTCGGTCACCACACGCTCCCTTCAGTAACCTGTGCCTCCGTAATCGCTACTACCCCCTCCTGTCCCCGTTATACCGCCTGTCGTACAGTTGTACTGCGTCGGGACGACACCTTTGCTCGCGCCCCGTGATAGCGGTGGCGGCGGCGAGTGGAGTCTGCGCGTGCCGCTGCTGACGGTGGTCGACGCGGAGGGTCGTTCCCACGTGGCGGCCGACCCCAACGGCGGGGCCGCGCCCATAGCCATCAACTGGCAGCGCTACCGCAGCCGCAGTCACGTCACTCGCATGAGCTTCTAAGGTGTTTCGGGTGTGGGAGGAAACCGGCGGAAACCCCCTCAAACCCTTCGAGTGGGCGATGGGTTCGCAGGAGGGCCCGGAAAAGGGTAGTTAGCTTCTTAGCCACGGTACGGTTACCGCGGGGGAGGATGTTGGGTAGGGGTGGGTCGCCAACCAAAGTGGGTTTGTGCAAACGCCAGCCGCCTGTAGTCTGCCCGCAAGGATTCGGGGCTGTTCGGCGCTGGTGTGTGTCGCTGATCTTGTGCGGCCGTCTTTGTGCGAGAGATGGGCGAGCTGAGGCGCCTTTTGCGGGACCTGTCCGGCGGAGCCGGGTCAGTCACCCGGGCGGATGGGGGCGGAGGGAGGATCAGCACCACATGTCCTTCGCCTTCGTGTGGGTGTGGTGTTAGGGGCGGTAATGGTGCTGGCTACTGCTATTATTGCTTCCGCTAGCTACTGCTCACGCTAGTATTGTTGGTGCTACTGCTGCTACACGGACAAGTCGCCGTGGCACCAGCCAAGGCGTGCTTGCGCGGGCGCGTGGAGGGTCGGAGGGGGTGGCTGCGCGGCGGCGCGGACGGGGTGGGTGCGTGGCGGCACTTTATGGCGCTTCTGTCTCCCACCCCCGGTGGAGGGTGTATGGCTTGGGCAGAGGTATGGCCCGTCCGCCCTTCTATATCAGAGAGGAGCGGGGGACGGGGGGCTGGCCGACTATCACACCGGCAGGGAACGCAAGCGCCTGGATGTCACCCAAAGGCCTCCATATGCTACATACTGTAGTAGAAAGCAAATAAAGATGGAGGCTATTGCGCCCGGCTGTGTTGGCGCGTGGATGATATAACTGCTGTATTGCTTTACGCGCATGTTGTTGTGGGCTGTTGTGCCAGGAGATGGACAGAAAGAACGGACGGACGGACAGACGGACGGACGGACGGACGGACAGCCGCTGCCGCCTCAGTCTGTCAGCGCCGCGCGCCCTGTGATTTGAGTACCGTATATCGCCGAACTCTTCATCGGGGTGTAGGATGAGAACGATGCGGCGGCGGTGGGGGGGGACCCTCACTTGCGACATTGCAGCGGCATCCGTAGTAAAAGATGTATTATTGCAAACACATGGCGGGAGGTTGAGTCTGGGTGGCTGGGAGTCTGGCGGCCGGGCCGTCTGGCTGGTCCCATCTGCGATCCCGACGTGGGACATGTGTGTTTGAAGTGGGCAGTTGCATGCGGTTGCCGGACCAACTCCCACACCGGGGGATTCAGAAACGGGACAGGAAGGGGAAGGGAAGGCTGCGGGGGCCGCTACAGGGAGGCGGCGGGATGTTGAAAGGAGCTGCCGGGAGGAGGCGGCGGGCGACGCCTCCTTGGCAGGTTGCACAGCGCGAAGTGAGGAGGGGAGGGCGGATAGGAAGTGTGAGACGTGACGGATGGAGGTGGGGGGGGCAGGGGAGGAGAGGGATAGGCGGCACGCAGCACAGAGCGCAGGGCCGTGTAGGCCGTACCCGATCGAGGGTTGATAATATGAGTCTGTCGCCGTGTGGGGTTGCCGTGCCGCGCTTTGAGTTGGTTGCAGATTTGTTTAGAAAGATAACCCAGGTGTGTGTGTGTGTCTCGTTACATATCTCGCCGGGTGCAGCTACCCTTGCCCATCGGGGAGACCACCGAAGCACTCCTCTATGGAGGAGGGTTGTACCACCTGATCCTTCACCCCATTCAACTCCTACGATGTCTGCGGGGATTCCATACTCACCGTGTGTGTTTGTTAGTTACGGTCACCTGCTACAGGTTGGCGGTGGGCGCCGTTCCCGGGGCTGGCATGTGTGTCACCCTGCGTAGGTACTTGTGCCGTGGCTTGCAAGTAGGGCGTGAGTGTGAGAGAGGAGGCGGGGTCATGTCCTGCCCCATTCTTGCCGAGAGTGAATGCGGGAAGCAGAGCAGCTGTGGTGGCACCGGTGTGGTCTGAGAGTGGGTGGACGGCCCGCCGCAGCTCCCGGATTGGGCGCAGTTAGGCGGGGCGGGTGGGCGGGCGGGTGGCTGGCCCGGCAGGTAGTGCGGGACTCGTCGGAAGTTGAGTGTCGGAACGGGGAGTGAGAGCTGAGGCGTGTATGTCTGTGTCTGTTACAGTTGAACGTGCTGTGGTGTGATATGATGTCATGTGGCGATCCGTGTTCGCGGTGGCCCCTCATGGCTGGCTGATGTGGGGTTGCCTCTTGGAGGCTTCATCATTGCAATGGGGTAGGTGGCACTGCAGCAGTGTCCATGGCCCTGTAGGTTTGTCCGCAGTCGTTGTAGAAGAGGGGACCATCGGGTCGCCGGAGGGAGAGAGTCCGTGGCATCACCCCTCGCTGCCACGTGGTACGACATCGGGAGCTCAGAAGCTCACGGCCCAGCTGCACCAGGCCAGGCACAGAGCAGGGCCAAGCTATCGCACCAGGCGGACCAGCTCCCCGGCCGTATACTGGACACCTGTACATGATAGGTACTGGTATCCGACCGTATCCGACGCATGCCATCCTGCGCAGAGGCTTCCGCTGCAAACGCTCCACAACGTCACGTCCATCACGTCCACAACAGAAGCACATGGCACGGGCGTGCAGCGAGTTGAGCACCGCGCACAGGCTACCGCAACGAAAGCAAAGCAAGGGTTTGTTCAATCCGATGGAACCATTGCGCCCATGCCTAGGACACTTTCCAGATACGCTTTGTAACGCGGAGCGGTCGTGTGAAGGTTCGGGGATCCACGATGTTGGCAATGCGGGCAAGGTACGGATCCTTGTTGCCCTAGTTCGTACACGCACAATATGACGTGCTTTATGCAAGCCAAATACATCATTTTGTGTTTTCAGAGATGATGCATTCTAGCTAAGCGTCTCCGACTATGTAATCTTTTGTTCTTTGCCATATCGCAACCATCAGCCGGGCTGATTTTCGTACGAGCATGCGTTCCTCACAGCTACTTGAAAAATTATCTCGGACATCATGGTATATAAAACATTCCCGAAACAGCTGGGAAGCCTCTAGGGTGGGTTTACAGGCGCGACGCCATGCTCATGAGGAACAAGCGCACCAGCCTGCAGAGTTTCTTCGCCATGTGCAGGCTTACGGAGCTGCAACTGGCGCAGAAGCAGAGGCCAGTGGCAGTCAGGAGGGCCCAATTTTCGCAGCGTGTGTACTGCAGCGACTGCCGCTGCTGAAACCCCCCTTGTCGCCGCAAGAGGTCAAGCATCAGACGTGGGTCCGTCAGCGTGGCTTGGAGACGGGAGACCTGAAGGACTACCCTGAAGGGGTAAGCTTGGCCTGCCTCGTGTGTTTGCCCCACCACCAGCCCCTCGCCTCCGGCGCTTTGCCCGCGCGGATTCTATTGGTGCTGCTTGTTCTCCGACACCCGGAGCACCTCCTCGTGGCGGCAACCTAGCAGTCCAATCGTGCCTCCGCGAGCACTGCTGGACACGATTGCCAGCATCCATGTTTCGGGAAGAAAACAGCCGCCGCAGTGGCGTGCCAGTACACCTGCGCCACTCAACGGTGCCGTGGTTCATGTCATGCAGGCAACCAAGGGAAGAGGGGACACGGGCAGCAAACAGGAGAAGCAGGACCTGGTGAGCCCCGGGCGCGCATCTCCTGGAGGCTCCGGCTTGGGTTCCGGCTCGTAGGGGATCGGGATCCATCAGCAGCACAGCATGTGCGTGGTGGCGGCTGTGCTTCGGTGCCCTCGCCCAGATGGCATGTGCCGCTCTCGCTTGCGCCGTCGCGCCGCGGCGCTGGTACCTGCAACTTTTACCGCGCCACTGGTGGACATGTTTTGACTGATAGACTTTTGTGAATGCACGGTCGGTCTTTGTGGCTGGGATAGGCATCTGGGATAGGCATGACGCGCCGGGGCCCCTGGGTCGGCGCTCCCGCGGGGGGAGCACTGCGGCGATGTGCACTGCGGCCGCAAGTAACGTGTGGCGCTCCTCTGCTGATCGGTCCTGATCCTGGCCCTGCGCTGGCCCGCGGTCCTCGCCTCGCCGCCCCGCAGCGGACCTTCTCACCCGTGCCCTCCGAAACCGCGGCAGATGCTTCCGGAGACGCCAGGTGCGAAAGATGGATTCCCCTTCATGACGTCTGACGTCGAGACAGTCTGTGGCAACCCCACACCGCCTTGATCTGCTGATGATGGGCCAAACCCAAATCATGCTGATGGAACAAATCTCATCGTGCGGGGCTATGGCCCGTTCCCTTAGGTCGATGCGGCGGCGCCTCACGGAGGCATTGTACCTGGTCGTCCGGAGCCGCGGGGGCCCGCAGGTCCAGAGTCAGCGCGGGACCCAGCCGCAGGCCCAGCCCGCGAATGCATCACGGGAGCAGCAGCAGGGGACACGGAGTCCAGGACCAGGAGCAGGGGCAGGGACCACCTCCCCGGTGTCGCCCACAGCGGATGCTGGTCGTGATGCCGTGGAGACATGGGTCTTCCCCTGGGCAGCCAACGCGGGCGAGGAGAGCATCAGGTGGGCGCTTTGCCGCGGCACGCCAAGGAAAGGAGAGGGGGAGGGGACGGGGGGTTGCGGTCTCGCTGTCGTTGTTATTGACCCAAGGCGAGGGGTCGGGACGTCGACCGTCCGGACAACTGCCACCCGCTCAGTGACAATTTTGTGGTTTCGCGATCGAAGTAATTGACAAAAAGGCGGGGACGGGACCACTGGCAGTGGGGTGTAAAGCATACGACGCCAAGCGGCTGCATGGAAGAACTTGGAGCAGAGTTAGAGCGGAGGGCGGTCGGGGAATGATGCGCGCCCACCCATCAATCAACCCGCGCCGATTCCGAAGGACGGGGACCGCCGGTGCACCATGGCCATTGGCAGCCGGTGGGTGATTCCGCCATGTTTGAATCGGGAGGTCTTGGTGTAGTGTCGACTCGGGGCGGGTGTGACGAGTGCTGAGGTGCCGCCCCTCCCACCCTCTGCGCAGTGACACCGCCCAGCGCGCGCTGCACTCGGCCATCGGGCGCTCCCACCCGGTGTTCTTCGTGGGGCGGGCGCCCATGGCGCACCTGAACGCACCCCGCCCGTCAGGTGCGCGAGCAGCCGCCGCAGGAACGGCCCTGACGCAGCAGCCGCTGCAGGCCCCCCTCCATTGGTGATCCGCGGATCTGGTTGGGCCACGGCTCATGCGTGACACTCGTGTGTGACACACACACACACACACACACACACACACACACACACACACACACACACACACACACACACACACACACACACACACACACACACACGCCGCCTGTCTTCCAGCGTTCTGCCCTTTTGGTTTCCCTTCTGGCTCTGCATCCGCACACCCGCCCCGTCCCGGGCATGTTTATTGGTATATGTGTGCAGGCAAGACCTTCTTCATGCTGGCCCAGGCGGTGGATGACCCGTGGGACATCCGGTTGGTGGAGGGCGGCCCGGCGCAGGACTACGCCTGGGTGAGGCTTGGGCAACGGCACGGGACGAGGGACCTAGTCCGAAGTCCATTCACTCTAAAAGCGGTTCGGTACTTAAGCCGCACAGAGCTCGTCCGCTTGGACGCATGTGGAGGTCATCAAGAGTCGTACCTGCCGTCTCTCTCTTGCCTCCTTCCTCCCAAATGGCTTCCCCAAATGGCTTCGAACCTCAAAACCACCAATTGGTCTTCGTGGCTCCGCTGACTCTGTGGTCGCTACAGGCAAACGGTTATTGTCTCGACGTAATGCACCATCATTCAAGGTCGCCACCACCACCACCACCTCATGGGTGCCATTCCCTCCTTCCCTTTCCGTCCCCGTCCAGTGAACTCTCCTCACCCCGCCCATCCCACTGCCACCTGCACCGCCAGGTTACCAAGCAGGAGCTGCTGGGGTCGTACCTGACCGATGCCCGACTGCGGGAGCTTGTAACAAAGATGCTCTGAAGCCGCTCCGGTCTATCTGTGCTGCCAAGCAACACGACGCTCTTGCCAACATCGAATCCAGCTAGCGGGCGAGCGACGGCCTCCGCCGGTGGATGTGGTGTTATGGCTACTGAGTCCTGACAGGGCGGTCGATATAAGTGGTTAATATTTGCAGCACAAGGTGTTGTTAGCTGGGTTCCGGCGCTGAAGAATGTCGCCACCGTCGGCATAAGCGGGGATTGGAGGGGCCGAGCTGCATTCTGTCGTACCGACGAGCGTTTCCGGCCTGCATTGACACCGCTAGGGTTTGTCCTTAAGGCGGCGTGTCAGTTGCAGCAGCAGCAGCGCGCACCCACCTTCTGGTCAAAGATCTATGGGTGGCCCATTGACCGCTGGCAGCAACCGTGATGCCAAGGTCCATGCCTCCACAGCGATCAATCTCCGGGTGCTGTTTCCCAGACCGCGCACGAGGCCCCATCTGAGCAGCATCTTAGGTATCGCCGGCTAGAGGGTTTACGAAAGACGTCGCCCAGCAGTGAACTGAAAATTCGGGAGCCATCACGTGAGAAGCCTTCCGACGTCCTGTATCCAGGTCTCTGAGCACCTCGTCGAAACTAGCGTCCTACGGACCCAACGGATCACCCGCCGCCACCTCTGGGATAGTATGAGTTGACGGCCGCCGGGAGGCACCGATACACATCCATTCGGTTGGGGTCGGGCGGGTTGCTCCGCTAGATACATCCAACACGTCGCCCACATGGACCTGCCCGCATATGGACCCTCCCCACTGCGCTGCGCGAACGGAGCGCGCCAACGCTGCGGAGCAGTCTTTCAGCTCCGAACAGCACACCGCCGCAACCCCGCTGAGCGCCCTTCATGGCCGCT
Source organism: Eudorina sp. 2006-703-Eu-15 (assembly GCA_003117195.1). NCBI lineage: Eukaryota > Viridiplantae > Chlorophyta > Chlorophyceae > Chlamydomonadales > Volvocaceae > Eudorina > Eudorina sp. 2006-703-Eu-15. The sequence continues at coordinate 541,805 of BDSI01000056.1, read as the reverse complement.
AGCGCTGCAGTCGTGCATGCGGAGGGCGCACATCACCCCGCCACGATGTCCCGTAACACGGAAACAGTCACCTGCGCGTCTCCATGACCGTCATCGTCACGTTACCTCGTACGCCACCCAACAGTCCGGTCCCCGCCGCTACAACAGGCAAATCGTGAAAGGCCATACGCTGCAAGGATAGCGCAGTCATCGGTGGGTGGTGCAATGGTCCAAAGTCACGCAACAACCCGGAACAGCATAATTCCGCATCAGGCGATGTCCCTGCCGCCGCAACGTCGATGTCCCCTGCTCGAGGCCACCCACTGTACCGCAGAGGGCAGACACTGCACTGAACCTAGTCCCATGCGCCTACGAGACGCCGTTGGCAGTCGCTCGTGCGGCCGCCCGCCAAAACACGTTGATATACGGAGGCTCATGCGAGCCTGGCCGGTCCGACGTGTCCGACGTGTCAGTCCACCCACCGGCTCGGCTCCTCAATCCAGCACACCGGCCGTGGTGCCCAGCGGCATGAGCTACTGGACGAAGCGCCGCCGTAGTCGCCCTGTGTGTGGCGCTCGGGACGACTTCCTAAACGTCAACCGCATCCCACACCGCCGCACACCAGCTTCCCTGTCCGCCTAGAGGCGAACCCCCCTCACACAAACACATATTTTCATACACACTCGTCTGGGTTGCATTGGGCGGGTTTCCTCGCTAACCACACGCTAATGCTCGCCGGGCCAATACCTTCCCCTTGCAACAGAAGACCCACCACCACGCACACACAACGAGCTCCCACTCAAACCGCCCCTTAGGACCGTCCCTCCGCACGGCTTCGCCGGAGCGCCTCCATTGCGAGCTCCGCCAGCGCCGCCTCCGCAGCCGCGCCGGTCAGCACCGGCAGAGACAATCCCGACAGCAGCAACCCGCAATCCGCCGCAGTGGCGCCCTCCACCACCAGTCGTACCCGCATACCCGTCAGCTGCTCGAACAGCCAGAAGTTCTGTTCGAAGTCCGGGTACTGCAGCAGGTTGGTCACCTTGAACTCCGTCCAGTGCTGCCGCAGCGGTGCTTTGCGGTGGTCCGTGGCTGCCGCTTTCGCTGCTTTGGCGATCGCGGCCTTGTCCCCGGGCGACGGCGTCACTAGCGTCGGCGGCGGCACGCCGCTGAAGCCGACCTGGTTCGGCAGCAGCACGTGTACGACTTTTTCCAGGAAGTCGTACGCCGCCTGGGGGTCCGTGAGCGCGTCGAGTCGCAGGAACACGCCCGACGCGCGCGTGGAGGAGTTCTTTGAGTTGGCCGGTGCCGTGAAGGTTGCCTTCCGGCCCGAGAGGATTTCCAACGCGAGGGAGTACAGCAGCAGTTCCCATTTCTCGACTTCATCGCTGCCAAGGTGAGTCTCCGAGGAGGGGACGCGGACTTCCACGGCGACGAGGCGCGGCACCTGGTCCCAACGCCGCGGGCCCAGTTTGAGCATCAGCTCCCTGTGCAGCACAGTCTGCACGTACTGCATCAGGCGGTTGGGGGCAAGATGGCTGGATGCCGCAGCGAGGGCCGCGGCGGAGGCTGCGACAGTTCGTGGATCGGGCTGTGGGCTGGAGTTGCTGGCAGGAGCTGGAGCGCCTGCTGCTTTCGGGCTCAACGCGACGGAAGGCTTCGCCCCACGGCTCCTGGCACCCGCTGCTGCTGCAGCAGCAGCGGCGCCTCCGCGGCCTGATGTAGATGGCGCATCGGCTGGCACAGTTTGTGCACTAGCGCTGAACCCCTGCGGCAATACAGTTGCGTAGGAACATCAGTTTCGGGGCGGGTATGGTCGAAACGCGAACGTCAGTATAGTCACTGCGCTGTAAGATAATGATCTCCACACTTGCCGCGATTGCTACACATTGGAGCTCCGCTGTGGAACGGCCCCAATTTCGCACCGCACTCGCGATGCAGCGGGCGCTGGATAACAACGACAAGGCTGTTTGGTTGTTCATGCTTCTTTATTTTTGTCATATTGACCTTGGATAGCAACGCTTCACCTGTTTTTTCTGGTAGGTGGGCCTTGTGCCTCCTTATGGCGGGATTTCAGCTCCTATTCGGATGCCTGTTTGAGACTCGCAATTATTAAAATAGTTGGGAAAACATAGTTATTTGCCTTACCTTTTGATTCGTTGGCCCAGAACGCGAGAACTAGAGTGGTTAATGGCGTGAGGCGTGGAATTTCCTCCCTGCAAGACAGGGTCACATATACATTCGCGCACCATCATGGCGTCAACCGCCATGGCGGAAGATCCTCGTAAAACCTTGAAAAACATCGAAAGCAAGCAGCTAGCCCCCGAGTACAACCTTGCCCTCATCAACCAGAACCTAGAAAGGTAACCTTATAAGCATATCTTTGACCTGTTTTGCCGAAACTGGAGCTCAGCTGAACTGGGCAGGGCAGGGTAACGTCCACCCACTGTTACCCGTGCCGTATCTGCCCCGCCCTCCCATGGTATGAGCGACCTACACGGCCTTCCTTGATGGTTTTCCTTCCGATGCAGTTTGCCTGACCCTCTGGCAGCAATCCAGCGCATCATCGCAGCAAAGAAAAAGCGCGAGGCGGTGGACCAGCAGCGGCGAGAGGCCAATCGTCGGCTCCAGGAGCAGTTCGCTAAGAACAATGACGAACTGGATCGTGAAGTGGCGGCGGCAGAGGCAGAGGAGATGCAGGACGCCAACCAGCCAATAGCATCCCCCGAGGAGGCCAGCGAGCCGCAGACCACTGAGCCGCTATGCCTCGTGCCGTCCCAGGTGAGGTCGACCTTCGCTTGGCCATTGGTCCTTGTATCGAATCCTTTGGGAGGTTTGGGACCAATGGCAGCAGTCCAGTCGAACGGGAGGTCTGTCACGGCCACGAACAGGCCGCAGCAGACTTGGTTGTGCAGCAGGGACTTAGCCTGACATTCAGTTTTGATGATCATCAAGACTGAAAAGAGAAATCATTGCTTGTGGTATTCTGTTAAGCAGCAGCGCGGGTGCTTCAGTCCAAGGCCCCTGCGTTGCGTGCCAGCAAGTTTGCGCTTCAAGCCCTCGGCATACACAAAGCGACAAAGGTCTTCCGCCCTGATAGATCACGGCGACGGCCATTGGCGTTCCTGAAGGCAGCAATGCGGATTGCCCAACTTGCTTTACCGCAGCCGGTGCCACAAGTGGACCTGTCGCCGCTGGGTTTGCCCCAGTCCCTGGGTCGGCCAGAGGCGCTGGCGCTGCTCCAGCACCTCATGGTCACGCGCCAGCTGTTCACGTACACCGGCGCCTTCGACGCTGAATCGGCTAGCGTTGTACTGAGGGTGTTGTTTGATATGGTGGCGTACGGCGAGAACCCCCAAGGCGCTTACCAGCAGATGTCGCGATATTACAGCGAGGCGGACGTGGCAGGTAAGGTGATGACGTGCACCTCCCCGAGTACTCGACCAGCCGGGGTCTGGGAGTTGGCAACGCTGTCCCTTGTGCAGTGCTGCGGGTGTTGCCATCACTCGGTCTCTCCCTTGAGACGGAGTGTAAGGGCTCAAAAAGGTACATCCTCTACGCGTCCGACCTGTGGTAAATCCCCTCCCCGTTTTGACTGTCAAGAGATGGGCTGGGTGCCCCAGCTGCCGGACTTCCTCACCGCATTTACAACCATGGGCTACCAGGCTCCGAAAGGCCATGGCGGCGCGGGCTGCAGCGGTGGCGGTCGTAAGCGCAGCGTCGGCGATGGCCCTGCTCAGGGCGCGGAGGCGGGTGGCAGCGGGGCCGGGGGCAGCGCTGGCGGGTCCGGAGGTAGCTCGACCCCTCGGCTGTTCAACGTGCAGGCGCTGCTGCGCCTTCTGGCGGACTTATCGGCGCTTCATATGCGAGGCCGGGTGGACGTGGGGTTCGGCAGCAAAGGGCAGGTGCGTACTGTCAATGACTAAGGAGGTCTTGCCTCCTGCTCGCCGCATGCAGGCCTTGCCGCGACCGTTTGCGCTGGGTCGGATCGGATAGAGTCTCGCCTAACAGCACAGGGTCACAAGTCATGCGGATCAGCAAGCTTCAGGAGATTCACTTCGGATGTGATGAGCTCAGGGTTTCTAAGCATAGCTTCTTCCCTAATGCCCGGGTCCCAGGGATCCCCTGGGAGCATGAGGAAACATTGACTCCTCCCTGCATGCCACCAGGCCGCGGGCAAGGGCTTGATCACGGCGCTGCTCCGCATGTTCTTGGACGAGCACATGTCGGCGCTGCTCCACACCGACGTGTGCGCCGCGCTGGAGGGCCTTATGCAGCCCTGGGACGACGCCGTGTGGCGCCGCATATGTGACGATGCGGCGCTCACTGCCGCGGAGCTCGGGCCCTCGCACCGCGCCGCCTACCGGGTCATCTCGGCAGCGCAGGGTCTCAGCGACCGGCTGCGCACCTGGCAGCAGTGTGCCGCGATGCAGCTGCTGCGGAAGACGGCACCGCACGTGAGCGCCCGGGTTGGGCGTTGGGGGCTGTGGAGCGCGGCTGGACGACACAGAGCCGGATTTGGGATCCAGTCAAACAGATCTGGGTTCCAATAGGGGCTTGGCGGCGGTTGCTGCTCCGCAGGCGGGCACGAATTGCTGTTTTGCAGTGTCCTCGTGTCCTACGACTGATTCGTCCGCTGTCGCCCTGTTCCTGGGCTTCCTGCAGAGCGGGGCGGGCGGCGCCGGCGCCGGCGGAACCCAACGAGGCCAGGTGGGGGTGGATCTCCGGCAGGTGCGGACCCTGCTGGGCACCGCCAACCAGGAGACGATCCGGGGGTTGCTGGCCGGCCTGCAGCGGCCGCGCGACAAGGGCCCGGTGGACTACTGGCGGCTGCTGACCATCCTACAGTGCGCGCACCGGGTGGTGTGGTCCGCGGCCTACGGGGCGGAGGGAGGCGGTGAGGAGGGACGCAGGGACCGGGGATGGGGGGGCCCGGATGACACCGGGTGAAGGTCCACTGGCCCAGGATATCAGGACCGGGTGATTTTTGATGTTCGATAAACCCTAAACCGCTTGCGGACTTGGGCATGTGCGCCGACGCCTGAACGTCGCCGACGCTGTCCATGCGAGAGCTGTACATGTGCTAGTCGTATCCATTCTGGCTAGGGCACCGTGTGCCCTGGTGTGGTGCGTAGGGATCCGGCCGTCATACAACGCTTGCGCTGCAGGTTTTGTTGCCATCCCTTGCTGCAGAATCGGATGCCACGCTGCGGTGGATTTCGAACTACTTCAAGCTGGTTGAGCAGAAGCTGCGCGGGCAGCAAGAGACAGTGATGCGCATCAAGGTGTTTCTGGCGGATGTGCAGACCAACTACGACCTCCTGTTGGGGATTGGGGAGTGAGGTCGGGAGGAGGGCGCTCTGGGGTAGGGACTAGATCAGAACCCAAGGAGGGTTCGGTTGTAAACTTGAAATGAGGGGGTCCACCGCATACATGCGCGTGAACTGCAATCGTATCATAACACGTTCCTGCTGTTCTGCGGCGATCGTGAGCATATCATGCATCCATGCAAGCTGGATTACGCAAGCGGCGGCGGCATGGACCTTTCGTGCTGGAAGGGGTGGCTGAAGGCTCCGCTCGGCCCGCGCCACGTGGAGTTGTGATGTAGGAAGCGGAACTGTGCCCGTTGTGGGGTTGAGGGGATGTCGCTGATGGCTGTACCTGCGAGGCACTTTTCCCTACTGCAGCGAACAGGCTTTCACCACTGCCCCGAGCCGGCGTGCGCGGAGCTTTATGTGCGGGGTCTGGTCTGCTGAATGGCATCGATGCGATTGAGGGTCTCTGCGAATCAGAATGGGAGCTTAGGATAACATTCTGATTCCTGTAAGCGAGGGGCACTCCTCGTGGTGTTTGGATTCCCTTGCATTCCATGACCTGGACTTGGACAAATGTGATTACGGCGGGAAGGCCGTACGCAGCGTGTGCAATGACTAATGAGAGTATGAGACGGAGCGGTCGGCGGAAGGAGCCCTACGGCGCCGTCTGTCCTTCGCACGAAGGCACCCGGGGATGTTGCCATAGTATCTGGGTCGATGTCTGAACGATTTACACAGACTCTCGCATGCACGGTGGCGTTTAGTAGCGGTTTCAGTGCGAGCCGTTAGGGGAATGGGCAGGGTCATGCGACGGGCCGCACCACCCGTTGCACCAGGCAGGACAGACAAGACTATTGCTGGCCAAACGGCTGAGGTAAGCAGGCGCGATCGCACCATCCATGCCGCTTCCAGTGGCGCTACCTCGCTGGAGTGCGGGCGCGGCGGCACGCATCACCGACCCACGGGCCCGTTTTTCCATGCCTTTTCCCCTGGTTGGGTCCGCTGTCGAATCACACCGCCCCTCACCGCCAATCCGCCTTACATCCACCGCCGCTTGCATCTCCACCCCCACTTCCACCTCACCAGCTCGTATGCGCTCGCACGGATGACATCGATCCATCCCCCGCTGGCAGCTCCGAAACTGTTCTCTTCTTGCGCGGGTCGATCCGTGCCCTGTCAGTGGCATCGACGGAGGGCGGGAGAGTAGGCGGGTACGTGCGGGTGAGATGCTGAGATTACGGTGCCGCAGGCAGGACACCTGAACTGGAGACCCTCGACGACTAAACCTGTAGCCAGGTGGCTCCGTGTGGCTCGCATACATTCGTAGTGGCGTGCGGTTATCAAAATGTATTGGAAAACGTTTACAGTTATGAAGCCGTGTGACCTTCGCTTGAATTTGTCACGTTGACGTCTGCGCTACGTCTGTCGTGGAGCACCACAGCCAGGCGTCGCAGCTCCACAGGCGCCCTGATACCGGATCGATGTTGATAACACGACCTAGAAGCAATGGAATAAATATCTGAAGTTGCCCATGCATCGGGGCCCTGGTGTAATGCGAGACAGTTTTGGGCCGGACCGTTGCTACCGTTCGTTTCGTGCACAGTGAGTGACGACCCGCATCGCCTAAGCAAAGGCCACAACCGGCATAACACGCGCCCTGCCAGTACCTTGATGACAGCAGGCGTGTGAGCTTCGCTCGGGCTTTGGTGTGGTGTTGTATAACCAGCCGTACAGGAGGCAAGGTACACATCTCCAGTTGCCTTCGCATCGTCCAGTGGGCGAGCCGCTGAGTACATCGCTCGGATAGGTACGTGCCAGAGTCATCGCCAACGTCAGACACAAGCGCACAAACCACCCTTTCCTACGAGTCAGCCATGGCTACAAATGGACACAGAATCACCGAGGGTCACCGTTCTACAGGATGATATCTCCATCGATGGCCCCAACCGCTCCCTGAAATCGCCGCCGCACGTCACAGGTCAGCACGCCGCTGCTTCCGTTTCCGCATCACTTCGAATACCAGTACCGCCCCGCTGTCCGGCAGCTGTTGGTGCCAAACGGGCCGCCGCCGACGCGCCTCCAACTCCGGGGGCTGGATTCTGCAAGTCGCATGGCCAGCATCACATGCCCATCAGCAGACCCGCACAACGGCAAGTGGCACTACACCTGCACCTTGAACCAACTTCCGCCCTCATCCAAAGTGCACGTGGTTCCGCTCGAAATCCTTGACCAGCACCCCCAAGCGCAGCTGCACGATGCCGCTGGCCACTGTGTTCAGCCGGAAGCGGTCCCCCGGTGTGTACACGACCTCCTCGTACTTGAGCCGCGGGTTGCCGCCCAGGAAGAATGCCGCCATGCGCTCACCCGTCGTGCCCTGAGAAGAGCAACCACACCATGAACGGATAGCGACTGAATCAGACTACAGCGGACACCAGCAAGTCACCGGTGACAGTCAAAGTCTCCATAACACACTGCTAAGGAGAACCGCACCACCGTGGCGCGACGTTAACTTGCCCCAAACGCACCGATCCGCGGCCCGGGCCGGGACTAACATGGCAGCGCATGTGGTACGACACTGCTGCAGCCTACCGTCCCTGGTGTTCCCGTACCTCTGGGATCCATGTTGGGCAGTCAAGCTCGTATTGCCCGGGCGTTGTAGGTATGTGGCAGAATCCGTAACCACCTGTGTCATCGAAGGGCAGCGTTCGTGGCAGCGTTCACAAGAAGGTTTTGTCATCAACATACGGTATTCATGACACGCATTCTTTTCAGGCGAGGGTCAGGATGAAAGGACACACAGTATCTTCAGGCGGGGTCGGGACGAAAGGACCCAGCCCATGGCAACTATCGGGTTCTGTGGGACGGCCAGTGCACAATAGGTCTGCGGACGGCCGCGCACCTCCCTTCGCTAAACCGACCTAAAGCTGCGCGATTCAGATCATGCAGTGCTGCTTGGGAGCGTGACTTACAGATGTCGTTGCGCCCGTGGACATCCTGACTCCATACTTGAAAGTATATTTTGGGCCAGCCCGCGAGGCCGCGGCACGCATAGTGCAGATCAAGCGGGTGCGCCCACACAACTGGCTCGCCATCAGGCGCAAGGTCCAGTTGCGTCTGCCCCGAGTCCAGCCCCTCAAGAAGCTCCCAGCTGCGACCTGCTGTCACGCCCCACTGCAGCGGGTTTGGTGCTCGTCAATAGCACCTCCCGGCGCTCCTTGAAGTGAGCCATACGACAATATCAGACCCTAAGAAGCAATCTGAATGCATTTACCTTGCAGAAGAGGTTCTGGCTTGGAAAGCCGATGGCTCCCGCAATTTGCCCAATAATGTGGAGTTCGGCCATTGGGCCCCGGCCGCTTCCAGCCTATCAACCAGTCAGAGCTCGATATATCCACAGGCTGTAAGGTGCAGCATGTATGTGGCGAACACCAGCTGCCGCTCAAGTGTTGTCATACTTCCTGCCTCTCTCCATCTTGTACTCTCTCAAGTTATTGGAATGTTACATGGATAGGTCCATAACCGAAACCGTTTCGTGTGCTACATAAATACGAAGGTTCAGTTGAGTATATTTCCTTGAAAGCGATTGTCAAGACCTGGCTATGATGTTGTCACGATGATAAGGATTAGATTATCCTTGTAGGTTTCTTGGCGTCAAACTGCTCTCGTTGTTTCGTTGCTTGGGCCCAACGACAGCCATTTGTAAGCGCACTTGGATCCCATTCTGTACGCAGTCCGCAAAAGATGGCCAAATACAGTTGAACAACCAAACGTGATTGAGCAAATACAATTATCATTATTGGCAGCTACTTGTTGCGATCCACGGGCTGTGACACAACCTTGACGTACTTGTTTCACCCATTAACTGGCGGCTTGCGATGAGCTCATTTCGTCGAGCCGGTGTTGCAGGCAAGGATCTGCAATACTTGTCCGCCATGCTGGATGTGCTAACGACCCGGACTAACTACCGCAGACACTGGCACACGGCCGGGCTTGCACGGCCACACCCTCATCTCCATGGGACTTGTAGACCTTGACCGCCTGCTCTCCGGGGGACTACCCCTGGCGTCGGTCCTGCTGGTTCTCGAAGTAAGCGACGGGGAATTCGCGACCCACGCATCCGCCAACACCTAGACAGCATGCACCCTAACCGTCATGTCGACATCGCCGTCGCCGGCACCGTCACCTCTAGATGCGGCGTCTTCCGCCTGTGTTGGTTGTTGCGGGAACCGCAATCTCACCCCTGCTCAGAGCCAATAAATATTACAGTCCTGCGCCAGTGGCTGCGCGAGCATGGATGACAGCGATGGCACGACTGGGTGCCGACTGATGGGGCCGCGCGCGCACAGACATCATTATGGGCTGTGCTGACCCGCACACCCAGGCTGCTTCGCGCCAGTTCCATTACTCTGACCTGTTGATCCATGGGCCCATGTTCAGGATGCTTGCTCGGGACAGCACCTCAACCTGATGCGGTACTTCATTGCGGAGGGACTCGCGTGCCGGCAGGTGGGGTGGCGCTGCGGCTGGGGCTCCTGGGTGCTCAGCTGAGCAGCTGAACTGTCGCTTCGGGCGTCGACTGTGAGCACGCGCTTTGTGTTCCTGGCTGCATCCGCGGTCAGCTCTGTCTGGGCAGCGGTGCGCTGGCCACATAACCACAGCCGACGCTGCCCATACTGCCACAGCCGTGGAACACGCTGCCACACAGTCGCTCTGCGAGCTCAGTTGTCACTGGGGCCACGATTTGCTGACAGCTTCGGGCCACCGCCGACCTCGCATGTATACTGCCCGACCTCGCAGCGGGTGCTGTGGCTCACCGCCAGCCAACCACCGGGCGGCGCGGGCGCGTTCCTTCCCGCGCAGGCCAGCGCCTCGAAGGTGAGTAGGCGCTGGCCGGTTTCCCTTTCAGACGGAGGTTGACTGCATCTATTGATAGGCTGCGTGCATGCGCGCCGTGCGCGTGCGCCGGTGGGAAGTTCAGGGGAAGCGGATCGCGGACTGCGAGACAGCCGTGGGAGCTGGAACTCAAGTTCGGCATAAGCCGAGCTTCAGGGTGGCTTCGTATTTGCGCAGTCTCGCATCCACATGGTCTCGGACATGCGCCAATGTGAGAATTTGCTTGCAGTGTGCTTTGAAAATGTTGTGCACCGTGTTGCGGACGACGAACGACTAGTGGCGCCAGGGAGCGCCCAGGTGGCGTGCCGGACTGGTCAGGGTTTGTCCGGCTGTTGCGATCCCACTCCCACTCGGCGCAAACCCCTCCTGTCCTCGCCCCGGGCGGGGGTTGATGTGGTCCGACGCTGACGGTCCCTCGATGCCGGCCTTCGCGCGTTTGGCCGTCCACTTGATCCGCGCCCCGCAGTCGACTGGCTCAGCGGCTGATGAAGACGGACAAAAGGAGCAACCGGAACTGCGTATCGCGTGGCAGTACAAAAAGTACATCAAGGACGAGCAGCCTCCTCACGCGGGGGTTTCCGGCGGGAAGGGGACGCAGTCGGCAGGCAGGTGGGTGATGGCGCCGTGCCTTGGCCGATGGAACCTGGCGCAGGTGACCGACTGTGTCAGCGCGCCGTCCACCCACGACATGCTTGGGGGGGCTGCGCGTTGGAACATCGCACTGTCCTATCCTGAAGGGATGCACGGGCGTAGCACTGGATGCAGGTGCGCTGTGTTTGCTTGTCCTCGGACCGTGTGCCTGACCCCAATGTCGTGGCGCTTCCAGGGTCGGCGCCTCTTCCTCCTCCGCCTCCTCGGCTTCGTCATCCGCATCCCGGGCGTTAGCGGCGGGTGTGGGCCGCGAGTGGTGCCACACCTACGACCTGACCAAGCAGCTGGGCGAGGACGCCGTGCGGGGCAGCACCCTGGTAGGCCCCGGGAGAAATGATGGAGTTGTGTCGTCACTTCGACCGGCACCCCGCCTAGTCAAGCCGTTGATGATCGGCTAGAGTTTTGTCAGAGGCAAAGTACTGTTGAGTTTGCGTGTGCTCGCATCCCCGCGGTTTGCTTGCTTTTCATGGTACGGTACCGTTGTTTCAAATGACTTGCGTTGCAGCGCCGTTGGGAAGCTGACGCTGCGACCCTGCTTGGCCTGCGACAGGAAGTCGTGCAGTGCGGCGCTTCCACAGCTTACAGCGAGGCTGACCGCCACGCCGCTGCGTTCTTATCTGCCTTCCAAACGGCGTCGGAGGTGTCAGGGCTGGGACCCAGCTCTTCAGCAGCAGCAGCAGGAGCAGTCACGCCAGCGTTATCAGGGTTCACGCGCCGGCCCGAACCCGTGGGCCGGCTGGTGATCGAGTCCGCCGGCAGTTTGGCGTGGGGAGGAGTTGACGGGGCTTCGGAGCAAGCACTCATACGGCTGCTGTACAATGTACGGCAGCGTGTGCTCCAGACGCGGTGCGCTGCCATGGTCACGGTGCCGGCAGGTGGGTGCAGAGGGCCCGGCTTGCCGGTGGTCAGGAGGCTAGGCTAGAGGAAAGGTGGAGAGCCGTCTTACGAGGCCTTGCAGAGGAGGCGGACTCCGAATCATGCCAAGGGTGGTGGTGCACTGTTGTGGAGCGGAAGCCGAGGAGCGCGGGTGCCAACGTATGCCTACGTCGCTGCCCTGCCCGCCAGGATTGCTGCGCCCCGGCTGCGCCGCCCGACTGCCCCACCTGGCTGACACGGTGCTGGCGCTGGAGGGCCTGGCGGACGACCTGCCGCTTTTCAAGCTGCTGCCGGACCCGAACACGTAAGCCTGACAGCGGCGGCTCCTTGTCGGCCGCGGCTGGTTCCCATATCAGGAGGCGGCGGCTGTCATTGATGACCCGACCGCGGGGTACACTCCAACATATAACCCTAGGATATATACTACAGGCACGTGCCTCTACGCCACGTCCCGGGTCGGTTGAAAGTCCATCAACGCCTTCATGTCCATTCCTATACCCTGTTCCTCCCGCCCGCCCGCTCGCTCGCTTGCTTGCTCTGGCGGCCATGTGGTCATGGCCATACGACTGCAGGGCGGTGGCACTGCTGAGCGTCCGCAAGCTCAGCTCGGCGGGTATGGTGGGGCCGCGGGTGGCGGACGGGCAGCTGTACGTGGTGAGGAATAAGCGGCGGCGCCTGGGGCTGAGCCCCGTGGAGGTGGACCCGGATGCGGAGGAGCGGCAGGCCGAGGCGGCAGCCAGGGCGGCGGAGGCCTTCGGGGGCAGGGCTTCGGCGGCCAGCGGGGCCGGGGTCACATCCGCGGCCGCGGTGGCGGCAGCGGCTGCGGGGCCCGGCAAGGGAGCCAAGAGCGCGGCTTCGATGCTGTGTGGAGGCCCACCGGCATCTGGGAATAAGGCCCTCGACTTTTGAGGCTGCACAGGCGGGCCCGTGCGAGTCGGCGGAAGGCACTGCCGTGATAAGAAATGTGGATGCCCTCGCATGCTCCGTTTGCGTCTGTTCGATTGGTGACAATTTCATGGCACGCCCTTTGCTGGCTGGACGCTTGTGTGACTGCCGCCTCCTGATTACGGTACGGTACGTGCCTTGGGCGGCGAGGGTGCTCGATCCTCAACTTGCAGCTCCCTCCTCCGCTGTCTGGGTAGGCTGTATTGCAGGGCTGGCGGGGATGGTTCAACCCATGGGTTTCCTGCAGGCGGTGCCTTGAACCACAGATTTTCCCTGAGCTTTGCGCCTTTGGTCCGACGTTAACGTGTATCGCTATTGTTCGACGCTATGTAAGAGTTCGTCCTTCAAAGTGCATGACATGCAGGAGGCGTGAGCGAACGAGGGTGTGTGTGATAGCGAGAAAGGCGCGTCCGCGGTGTGGCATTGAGTCAGTGCTGCAGTGCGCAAACCCTCTCACTCGTTTCCTTCAAAATCCGTTGGGGGCAAATGTTGTAACAGGTGTCGGGAAATTGGCAGGTGTAAACGTTGTCAGACGGGGCAGGTCACCGGGCGTGGGATCAGATCAGAACGGTGGCATTGGTTTGAATTGAGATGAAATAGAGTGGCGCACGTGGTGAACGTGAATCAGAACGTAGACTGATTGAGGAGCAGAATTGGCTTGGGAAACTTCCTGAATGTAACCAGTTCGGTTGATTGCGGTCATTGTGGACCCGAGGTGGATCCTCTTGTCCCGACCGGATCCGGATCTGGATCCCGGCGGATCCGCGGGTACAACACGCAGTGACCGACATACACCTCTGCGGTAGCCGAGTACCCTGTTTGTTCATTCAGGCTGTTCGTGGCAACGGCTGTTCATAGCGACAGCTGTTCGTGTCGGCGGCTGTTGGTGGCTGCAGCTGTTCGTGACGATGGCTGTTGGGGGCGATGGCTGTTCGTGGTGGCGGCTGTTGGTGACGATGGCTGTTGATGGCAAATTGGCAATGGCTGTTTGTGGCGATGGCTGTTGGGGGCGATGGCTGTTCGTGACGGCGGCTGTTTTTGGCAGGTGTGGCTGTTGATCCCGTCATGTTGGGGAACGACCGAGGCTGTGGGCAGGCGCCTGCAGGCACCTGCCCGAAGTGCTTTTTAAAAGTGTGGATGATGCTGGCGATGGGCTGGCGGACAGCCACCACCATACATGCATGGGGCTCCGAATGCGAGCCTCGGCCCCGCTGCCCAGCGAGCGCAACACAAGCGGCGTTGAAGCCCCCAGACCCTGCCCCGCCCGCGCCAAACGCTACAACCTTTGTCTGAGTGAGTATCAGCTCCAGGCCCAGCGGGTCTTGGCAGGTACTTGACGCCCATCGCGGGGCGCATCCAGGCGAATGAGTCTTGGGTACGGACCACGGCGGGTAGGACTTGGGCAGAAGAGCGGACCGATGACCCGCGGGATCCGCTGTAACACCCTGACCGGCACCTGCAGCAGCGGCTACTGTTGTTCGTCAGTCATGTGTACGGCAAGGAACCTCTGAAGGGGCAAGTCAGCCAGTCCGCGACAGTTATTCCAAGCTCTGAACAGCTGCTGTGCGATGATGGACGGACGATGCATGGTCGACGTGGCAAATGTGCATACGCACCCCGACACAGCTATTATTGCCAAACGCCGTTTCCAGGCCGACCGGCGTACGGACCTAGCTACCGACCCGCGGGTCACTGCGCTCAACCCCGCACACTTCCCTTGATATGATCAAACCGCACGCGCGCGCGGTACGTATGTTCCCACCTGGCTGCAAAGTCGTCGTCGTCACCACAGCCGTACTTGGCGGCGAGCTAGCCTGCCAAACTATAATAACCAACCAATCGAGAGGACATCACACAAGCAAAGCACCCATCCCTTGGTCCCAGAAGTAAGGCGGATGCATGAGGCTGCTGCAGCTGACGTATCGAAGCCCCCAGAGCCCAGACCCTGCCCCGCCCGCGCCAAACGCTACAACCTTTGTCTGAGTGAGTATCAGCTTCAGGCCCAGCGGGTCTTGGCAGGTACTTGACGTCCATCGCGGGGCGCATCCAGGCGAATGAGTCTTGGGTACGGACCACGGCGGGTAGGACTTGGGCAGAAGAGCGGACCGATGACCCGGCACCTGCAGCAGCGGCCGTGCAAGGCAACCGGTATGGATCCATCTTTACCCTTGATGTTTAACGTAATGTAACCGTTACAAGATGTGGAGGTGTCTTGCTGCCTTGGCGGTGGGGCCTGCTGGGGCTTGCCCTGGTATACACCGTTGATCCTTTTGGGGTCCGCTGTAACGTTCATTCATTCATTCGTTACAAGGTGGACCTGTATGCCGACCGGGTGTTCCAACGGGCTCAGATAGGAGATAGCTCGTAGGTGCCGTAGCTCGTAGGTACCGTAGCTCGTAGGTGCTATAGCTCGTAGGTGATGCTATTGAAACGAAGATTCTGTATAGAATACCGGCAACCATGCAATCGTTTTCGCTCGGAAAAAAAGTCGAACACTTTTTCTCCGCTACTATACCGGTATTCTTCTTTGAGGACTCATCCGCGTCTTTCTTTTGGCATCGAAAACGATTTGACAGTGCAATCGTCCGGCAGGCTTCGTGTCGCTTTCGCTTTCGGTAAAGCAAGGCGCAATGACGCGACCTGTTTATCAGGCATCAATCCAGCGTTTGTGGATTCATTCTAAAACTTACCGTTGGATATTTAACTCGCTCTTATCTCCATGGTTGTAACAGTCGTGCGACCTCGACTCGGAAATGTTCTTTCCGATTGCCGCCGTGCACAAAATAGATGTCGCAGCTCCTGATGCAGCAAGGTGCCCCATGTTGCATTACACCCAATTAATCCATGTTGGAGAGGTTCTGGCTGGCATTGGCGATGGAACAAGGACGTCCGCTTTCCCTTGCTGATGCGTAACAGATCGTGAGCCCGGCCAGCGCTAAGACCTCAGACCTACAAATAGGCATTGGCTCGCAAAGTTTATCTTGCGCCGTATCATAAGGTCCTGTAAGCTGCGTCCAGCTGTTGCATTTTCTGGTATGGGTCTGCACTTCCAGGTTATAGGAATCAGCGATAAGGCTTTCATATAATGATATTTATCGGTAAGCTGCACGGTATCTGGTCTGAGAAGGAATTGAGAGCAAGTGGTTTTTGCCACCTCGCCGACGCCGTACCCAGACATACGAAATCAGGGACCTCATGACAGTAAATTTACATTATCGTGATTCTGAGAATATTGTTTACCAAAAAGTACATCGTTCGCAACCTACCACGCTAATACCGGTTGCCTAGCCTGAAAACCGGTGCACATGTAAGTATGGCTACTGCGACTGCGCGGATACGGGCTGGCAGGGCGCGAAGCCGCGCTTAACAACATGTACCCGTCATGCACGTTGGCGCTCATGTTGAGGTGCTTTGAGGCAATGGCGCACTGACAGACCCGCTTGCTCCGCTGTCTGCTGCGGCCGGCCTGGGGGACGACGCGGCCCATGCGCCAAGACGGTGCTTGCCGGCCCCGCCCACAAACGCCCGGCGCTACCGCCACACAGCTAGCAGTGCTCCTCGGCTGTGCGGCTCCCATGCTGTACCACGTCAAGCTCAGGAACGTCGCATTAGATGCCACAGCGGACTCTACCGGGGCCTCCACACAGATGCGGGCGGCTCGGAGCTGAAGTGGCGGCTGCGGATGCGACGGTGGCTCGGCGGCCCCGTGCTCGGCCCTGCTGACCGGCGCTGCCAGCTCCACCGTGGATGCCACGAGACAGGCTGACCCGCGGGTCGGTGGGCGAGCCGCGCCACCCACCGCAGCTCAGCGACCGTAGGACAACGCGCGGTGACAGGCACGTTTGGAAATTGGGATTCATTCCAAGGGTTGGTTACTCATTTTGGGAGTCTAGGTTTCCTGTGCAGGCCCCTGGTATCACCAGCAGCGCTCCATGCCAGTGCACGAATTAAACCGTGCTGCCCTCCGGATCACATCCCCCTCAAGAACTCCGGATCTACGTTTCACCTCACCAACAGAACTCGCGCGTGTCCCTCTCCTCCGCCAAGGCGCTCATGCACGATAGCTGACGCGGGTCGCGGTGGTCGGGGTGCGATGGTAGGTATGAGTTACTGTGGCCATACGCTGGTGGGGCCCTCATGGAGCGTCGATTCCAGACCGTGGCGTCGCGCTCACACCCATGCGCGCGGTGGAGGCGTCTGTGCTCCTGGCGATCGGACACTCGCAGGCGGCGCAGATCAAGGACCTGCGTGATTCCCTCGCGGCGTCTCAGCAACCCATCACAACCTCACCACCCATAGCAGGCTAGTCAGCTCTTTGCGGGATAGCCGGGGAGATACGATACCCCAGGTCCCCAGCGGTCTCCTACTGAGCAACCCGGAACTCCGGCATCAGAAAGCTGCCGAGGTAACGCAGGCCCCAAAACTCAGAGGAGTCACCCACAACCCCTGCGACGTCATCCCCAGCTTCTCATGCCAGTCAGATGCACAGTCGCAAGCGTCTGTGCGAAATTCAGGCCAGGATGACCAATGCCCGGAACCAACACACCTTCCGTCCCAGGACCAATGTACAGCACAGTAACACTGTCCAGGCAGCCATTAGTGCAGCAATGGATGGCACATCTCCTCGGGGACCTCAACGCCGAGGTCCCCCTAGGTACACGCATCAAGCGCCTCCCTCGCTGCTGCCTCCCTCGGGCTGATACTGTGTGTGAATCACAGCGTATCCTCCGTAGCGGCAGCTCACAGCGGTCACTTTGTGACTGCAACTGTTCGTGCATCAGTGCTCTTGCCCTGACAAAGCACGTGGTTCTGGGCAGCGGCTGCAGCAGCCATGTACGGTATTGGCAGCTCCAATCGAGAGTTCAACATGTGCGGTAAGACCGTAAGAAACACAACACCGGCACCCAGACCGCCAACTCGCGTCCCTCCTGGTCACGTAACACCAAGCGGAAAGACTCCAAAGCGCCAGCTAGAAGCCTCAGGGTGACCAACACCTTGTATGAACATGCCACACCGCCCTCGTATTAACCAGAGAAATGCAGACCCTACAAACCCGCACTGCGGTAGCTCCGACCTCTCATCGAGGCGAGTCGCCGCCGCCCTCTGAAACTGAAGTTATCCAGTCGTGTGTAATCAGCCGCAGCCCATTCCGTGGTTAACATGTTGTGGAGTTCACAACCCACATCGCCGTTACTATTTAGTTATTAACTGACTGATTGCAACTGTATTGCCTGGCATCACCTCCTCTCGATGTGGCAGCCCGCCGATCTCTCACGATGCAGTCGTGGCTGTACTCTCGCTCGGTCACCAAAAGCTATCAGCAAGGAAACAACAGTGCCAGGGGGCATGATGACGCTCAGACGCTGTCAAGCGCGCCCCCAGCACGTACCTCACCACACCCCGCTAGTACGGATGTCCCTAGCAACAACACGCTACCAACGGGCTGCTGTGAAGTCGCTGGTCCTACGTCGCATCATCATTGCGGTCATCAGTTCGGGTTAGTCCGCCGCAGCGGCACGCTCACTTGCACAGTACGGTAATCAACGGTGACCGTGCGGGGGCTCACAAAATTCACCGAGCTGGGCCCGGCAAACCCCCAGACATCACCAGCCGGCCTCATCAAATTCTAAGACCCTCAGAACGCCGACAATACATACCGCAGCAGCAGACACCCGGGGACCCTCGCACCGGTTCTCACGGGTGCATCAGGAGCAGCTGCAACCACAACATCACGGGTCAGCCGCACTCGGCACCGCCCGCGGACTTGACAACTTCATCATCTTGGGCGCACCAAAACTGCCGAGGAGCCCGGGAATTTTCCCAATCAAATGTAACATCAGGGTATGCCCGGTAGGAAAGCAGTTGATGCAGCGCGAAAGGTTGTTGACACACAAACAAAGAACACGAGCATCGTGCAACTGCGTCAGCACAGAGCGCTGGGAACTAAGGCCCAGGCTTGGGATTCAACACTCAATCCCAAGAGGAAGATCCATCCGCTCTGTCACTGAGTGTGCGCCTCACAGCTTGGAGCGCGCCGTCACCGCGGCTGCCCGGGTCGCATTCGCCCACCGACGCTGCTCGGCCTCATATTGCAACCGCAACATCAACTGCAGCTGACCGGCAACGACGCCGGGTGCCCGAGCTCCGCCAAGGGGCATGAACTCCCCGTGCGGCATCGCGGGGCCGGCCGACTGACCAGCGGCCAAGTTGTCCGCAGCCCGGGCCAGCTTTTGCACCTCTGCGGCGGCGGCGGCGGCAGCCGTGCCGCGACTATCTTGATGACGTTTTCCGCCGTTCGATGGCGCTGCCACTGCAGCAGATCCTCCAATCCCCGCGTTCCCCGATTGGGCTGGTACGGGCGCCCGGATCGATTCATCAGCCCGCACCGCATGGTGGTGTGCGGCACCGCCGCCGCAACACCGCTCTGTGCAGCGCCGCCCCGCCGCGGCCATCGCAGCGGCCACTGCTCCCGCCCGTGCTGCGTCCGTGACCACCGGCTCCCTGGTCGCTGCTCCCGCCGCAGTGCCACTCGGTGCCGAGCCAGTTGGACCTGCAGTCGCTGCGGCGGCGCCCGAGCCATCCTGCCCTTCCTCTGCACTGGCACCCTGCCTGCTAACGCCGTGCAGGTGCGTCAGGGTGGCCTCGAAGAACTCCATAACGGCGTCGTCCATGTAGGAGCGGCCCAGCGGCCAGGCCCCTTGCAGGAAGGCCACGTGGCCGCCGCGCCGCGTCAGGGCCAGCAGTGTTGAGGGGTTGCGAGAGCACTCCACGTCCGGGACGATGCTGCGGTGTGACGTGGCCAAGAGGGTCGTTGTGAGCATCGCGACACGATCGGCAAGATATGGACAGTGCATAAGAGCGGCCGCAACGGCCGTCCATCAGGGATCAACATGCCTGTGCAGCCGCAGCGCGCAAGCGCGTATGCGTCCAAATCGGCACAGACCAATTTAATCACACTGCTGTTGCCACCTGAATGAAGCAGCAACGAGCAACATGTCAAGGAACCAAGGCGAAACGCGCCGAGCCCGCTGTGTTCTGAGCCGCTTAGGATTTTGACCCCTGGGTGAGAAGAAGCAGGCAAGGGTTGCGAACCGGAATGGAGAAGAGGCTCCCGGGGGTTGGTTTCTTGAAATCGTGCAGTCAATGCAGCCATCTCAGTCGGTCAATGCAGCCATCTCAGCAGTCGGCACCGTAAGGAGAGCTCGCTAACGTAGCTAGCTGCATTCCTCCCCTGCAGGTCTCCCTCCCTCCCTCCGCCCCTCAATGACGCACCCGAGGAAGGGATCGTCCTCCGACAGCAGGAAGAGCGTGGGGGTGGTGATGAGGGGGATGAACTCCAGGGAGCCCGCCGCTTCGTAGTACTGCTGTCGGTCCGCGAAGCCCAGCGAGGCGGGCAGCCCCCGGTCCTCGATACCCGCCACTGTCCAGGCTGACAGGGCCGCGTCCACATCGAAGCGCGTGTGGGCCTCAATGTCCTCGCGGTGCTTGGCGATGTGCTCGCGAAGCCTGCAGGGACGGCCCACCACCCGGCCACCCAGGTCTGTTTGACCACCAGTCTGCCACCAGGTCCCTCCCATTTGCAGGTGTTGTCCAAGTGCCTTAAAATCCGCAATACGGTGGCCTCGTGGTAATGTGGAGCAGTGGGGCTCCAGTGTGCGCTCATTGGCAGCAGCACCGTGTGTACATCACATCCGCGCCGCTGGGGGTCCGCGGGATCCGATCCGGGACCTCTCATCGATATCCCTCTCGATGTCCCTCTCGGGGAGACAGCAACGTAATGTTGCGATGGCGGACCGGTCCGCGCCCCAGCGTCTGAGCCATCAGGTCATGCCCCGTCACGCCCCGGACCCGGCGACCCGTCCACTCATGTTCCATCTCCTTATCCGACTCGGCAGACAGGGGGCTGGGCCCCATCATCGGCCCCCGTCGGCCCCAACATCTTATCCCATCACCCAGCCATATTTGTGTCTGACCCTAGACTCCCTCACTCAGCCCTGGACACGCAACCCACTTGTACGCGACAGCCAGGTTGTACAGGAAGCTTGAGGAGGTGGGGTCCGACAGCTTGGCGGCGCTGAGGCTGAGGCTGATGGGCGAGCTCACCACCGCCGCCGCCGCCAGGCCGCTCCCGGTGAAGAGCTGCGGCTGACCGGGCGGTGGCGGGTGCAGCCCCAGGTCGGCCTCCGCAACGTACTTGGTCAGCTTGAGGCCGCCCAGCGAGTAGCCCACCGCCATCAGGGGCGCCTCGGGGAAGCGACTGGCGACAGGGACAGGAGTGGCCGCGGGGTGTGGGCACGTGTGCCGGGTTACCAGAGTTGGGGATCGGGTCGAGGCAGTCGCCCCCTGTTTGAAAATCCCTACCAATTTCCTATAACCCCCTGTCCCCGGCGGACAAGGCAGGCGGCCACGCAGGCACCGGAATTGGGTCGGATGGGTTGGCCCGCAGAGGGCGCATGCGCAGGCAGCCGGGGTGCCCCTCAACTCGCAGAATGGGAGGCCGGGTGGGAGGGACGCACGGTCGCGTTGAGTCGCACGGCAGCAGGGCAGCGTAGCCACTTGTAAGCTAGCATCTTGTTGCGATGTCACCCACATATCCATCTCATGACGGCGCCTGCCCTCGCCCCGCATGACCAAGGTAAGGCCCACGCACACGCACACGTCCACCCTCCCAACTCACGCCTTGACCGAGTACACCGCCGTGAAAATGTCATGGGACATGGTGGCCGCGTAGCCCCGTGGCGCGGTGAATGGCAGACCGTTACAGCCGCGGTAGTTGAGCACCGCAGCCCGCCAGCCGTGCGCCAACGCTGCTGCGCACACCCATTTGGCGTATCCCTCGTGGCTGCCGCCGTTGATGCCGTGGCATACGAGCAACACAGGGGCCGTCGGCGGCGCCGGGAAGTCAGCGCTGTCGCAGCCGTCAAACCAATCCAGACCCAGAGTGGCTCCGTCGACCGTTAGGATCAGTTGTCTGTTGTAGCGGTTGCGCATGGTCAGGGTACGCATGACTGCGGCGGGGAAGGGCGCCGGGCGCGTGCCGTTTGCTTTCAACTCAAGCGGTGCCCAAATCAGAACACGTCATGGTTCATGTGCATAACAGGCATGACCGGGAGTTGAAGGGCGTGGTGGGACCAGGGTTGGACGGCTTCAAAACCAATCCCATCACTGCAGACATGGACGCATGGACGATGACGGCTACGGGGCAGACGGGGCTACGCGAATAATGAACATTGCTATCCGCTCAGGTTGCCGCCATATCCGTAAATGGGTCCCGAGTGACGCCGAGGAAACCTTTGCTGCACCTGACGAGCCCCTACACGGTTTCTAAAAGCCCCAGCCCCTAAACCTGACTTTAGTTCATATAACCATGCGTTGACTTACGACCGAGCACAGTCTGCGCGTGGCGATTGGCGGCCCAGGGCGTGGGGGCAAAGGGCCGCTGCAGAGCGGTGCAGTGCGGCAGCACGCGTTCCCGCAAGGGACCGTCTGCTAGCCACAGGCGCGGAGGAGCAGCTACATTCTCGTTGTAATGTTGCCTGGTGGGGATGAGCACGGTTTTGTGAAAAGAAATGAAGCCCAGGGTGCAGTGGAATTCTGGTCCTGAAAACCGTAGCGCAGGGACATGGACGCTTAGCACCATGAATACGAATGCTTACCAGTATGCTAAAGCTGCTGCTGCGCCAACAGCCAATCCGCCTGCTACGTAGCCAGCTCCTGGTTGTGGGCAATCCTTCATATTTCACGTCAACGTATGACTCCTCGATTTGATCACAGTTGCAAAATAAGCTGCTGTTGTATTTACATTGCCGGTCCTGAACGGGCTCAAAGGCCGAGAAGCCCGCAGAAGCCCCAAGATATACGCGAGCCAAGGAAAGTATTATACGTCCAAAGATCGAACTGACCTTTCTCAATACTTCATATGAGTGAGTCGGGCTCAAGGTCACACCAGTTGCACGCTGGGGCAACCCTTTATCATAGCTCTGAAACCGTTTGGACGAGCGTATATACCTCAGACCCTTGATGCCGCGGTTTTCATCCGTTCACTACGGCTGTAGATGACCGAATAGTAGCCAATCTAATTTTATCCATTTATAAAAATATTACCTTAGCCGGTGCGCATTTGACCACAAGCTAGGGCTGTCGCAACATTCCACGAAGCGACAGTGAGCCTGCGGTAATGATGGGCCGTACACTATGTTTCCATTTGCGCATGCTATTGTGGGGATCGTGCGGTCTATTGGCCTTTGCCAGTGCGGCTGGCTTCGCCGGTTTCGTCGCAGAGCGCTTCGACCAGCACGGCGCACTTACGGCCCAGCACGGCGCCAGACCACCTCACTGCTCCCCCCAAGGACCACGGGATGACTGCGGTGCGTTGCGAGAGCCCCGCGTCTCGTGTCTCTTCCAAGTCTGTCTCAGCTGCGCAGGCTGCGACCCACGGGACGTTGATATGCTCGGATCGTCTCCAAGGTTATGCCACTCACCCTACCCCTCGCATCTCATTTAGTAACCTAGCCCATACGTGCCAGCCTAGCCCAATCGCCTAGCCGCCCCGATGTTAGCCCCGACCATCCAATCGTGCCCTGCCCCCTCGGCGATCCCCCCGCCCTTCCGGCATCTTCGGCTGGTGTGCACTTCAGCTGCCGCCAAACACCTGTAATCACCGCACCACCCCAGTCGCCACGCGCCTCGTTGGTTTACCCCTCAGGCTACTTTGGCATTCAGCAGCCCGAATGTGAGGCCCGGGGCTGCTGCTGGTCACCGGCGGTGGCGCCCGCGGTGATAACGCAGGCGACGGGGAAGGCCACCGCCGACGGAAGCAGTGTCCCGGGCGCCGGCAGCGGCAGCAGTGGCGATGACGGTGGCGCAGCCCCGAGCTCTAGCGTGCCGCCTGAGGAGGCGCCTGGGGTTTCAGGCGGGAATGACGTGCCGTGGTGCTTCTTTCCCAATGGTCAAGAGGAGGAGCCCGTGTACGAGGTAGAGTCCGTACAGCCCACCGACCCGGGTGAGCGTTCCGAACACGTACAGATTTAGACATGCACCGCACTGGTGTTTTTGTGAACAGGCGGTTTTCCCTAGACTGAGTTCGCGGGGGGTTGACGATATCGGCAGTTAGTGAAGTGTGGTGTTGCAGCCAGTGCTGATTATGGTAACCCTTGCAGTATGACTAGGTGTCTGAAACCCCACGGCACCCATGAATCGTGTTGGCCATAAAAACCGGCATCAGTTGCAAGGATCGGGCGCCGGTTCCGCTGCGGCTTTGCGGCTTGTCCCTGCGCTTGCACGCTGACGACTGCCCTGCCTTACAATCGCTGAACGCCCACCCGGCCTCCGCTCTGCCTCACGCGGCATGCCCGCACGTGGACCGGGCCATCAAGGGTACCCCGTGCAACTGCGGCCTCCCGTACACACGCCCCAGGCGGCGCTGTCACGAAGCTGATACTGCGACTCCGCCCGGCGGCTGGGCCGGCTGGCGGCGACCCGCCGATGGCCCACCCGGCGCACATCAGGCGGCAGGAGGTGCCCAGCCTCGACCCCGATTTGCCCTTCCCCCGTCTGGAGGTCGTAATAGAGCAGCAGGAGGCGCACCGCCTGTACATCCGGGTGCAGCCTGCAGCTGACGTGGCGGAGCAGAGCGCGGCAGAGGAGGCAGCGATGGAGAACGAGGAGGCGGAGGGGGACAGCCGGGGCGGTCAGCCTGTCGGGGAGATAGGGCGACGCCGGCGGCGGGCGCGGCCCCAGGGCAAGGACGTGTACGACAGTCATGTTGGTTATGGCGACGATGCGGATCGTGCCGCGGGGCCGGCGGGCCGCGCGGGAGGGACGTCAGAGGGGGCTGGGGCGCGGACCACCGAGCAGCGATGGCAGGTGCCCGAAGACCTGCTGCCGAGGTGGGTTGACCGATGGGACGTAAACGGAGGACAAGCCCAGAAATGAACCCGTTTATAACCAGCACGCGTTGACGAAGTAGATGGAGGTGGTGATAACCGTGGGGTGCAGCGGGCAAAGCCGACTTGGGTTGGGTTTCGGGGCCACAAGGCGTTGCTATCCGCAACGCCGCATCCAACATGGGTCGCTTGGACGTGTCTTCGGTTGCCCGGGAGCTATCGCTCGGGTATCCGTTCTGCAGCCCGGCCGACCTGGTTCCTGACGTCCACTACCCTGAAACCAATGTGGTCCCACCAAGGATGGGATGGCTGCCGATCCCCCGCCCCGTGGCCCTTCTCGATGCGCCCTCCCTTTGCCGTGCAGGCCGCCCGCCCCCTCCGCCCTTCCCACGGCGCCCCAGTACCGGTTGCAGCTCCCGTCGGTGGGGCAGGAGTTTAGCCTCCACGTCACCAGGGCAGCCAAACCAGCAGCCAGAGCGTCGACCAGAGCAACGAAGGCTGTCGAGGAGGATAGGGGCGACGCTGCCGTGGCGGCAACGTCCATCGCTGGCGATTCGGGCGATGTACTCCTGCACCTCAGCGGCGCCGGGTGCCTGGTACTCAAGCAGCAGTTCCTGCAGCTGCGCGCACAGGTTCAAGCGGACATCAACTTGTACGGCATGGGTACGTACGAGTGCCGCCAACGGCACGGGTGCACGGTTTGGTGTTGAAGTGCCCATGCCGCAACAATGGAGAGAGGTGTGCGGATGTCGTCACAGCCACAGACGGCACGGCAAGGGCGCGTGCGTCGGGGGAAAAGATCGGGGTTGCTCAGGACTACCGAAAGAGTGTGAGGGCGGAGTACGAAGCTGCTGCTGCGCGGTACGGCACAAACCCTGTACTATATACGGCGAAGACGCGAAGCCATTGCACATAAGATACCCATGAGCGTGCCAGGAGGCGTCTGGCACCTGGCCCCGCTAGAGGGGTAAGGATTGGGGAACCGATGAGGCCCCGCTAGAGGGACGGCTGCTGTCCGTAGACCTGATGCCGCACATGTCGTACATATTGAACGTTCACCAACAGGAGAGACGACGCAGGTGGAGGGCCTGCGGCTGCCCCGGGATGGCAGCACCCGGGCGCTGTGGAACAGTGACACGCCCGCCGCCGCCGTCGGCGTGAACCTGTACGGCTCGCATCCCGTACTGTACGGCATCGCGCCGAGCGGCGCCAGCTTCGGCTGGTTCCTGGCCAACAGCAACGCCATGGACTTCACGGCGGGACGCGACGACCTGACATTCAGGCATGGGTCCGGGGGGTTGAAGTCCTGCCCAGCTGCCCCGCACGACTTCCTTCGTGTTCAACCCAAACCACACGCCTGCCCCAATCCGATTGCCCGACGATGGAGATGGCCCTCGTTGTCACTTGAACGGTCGAGTTGATGAGCCGTATTGACGTGGTGCTGCTCACCAGTGCGCACTTGGTGGCAGCTACGGGCAGCTGGCAGCAGTTGCGGGCAGCTGCTGCAAGTTGGTGGAGGCGGATGCGCGCGCATGCCCCAGCCTTGCGACCACACGTGCACAGAACGGTACCGCTGCCCACCATAGTCCGGTTTTCAACGATGTACGGATTCTGAGCCGGAGCTGGGTCAGGAGCCCCCTCAGGGGCACCCGGCAGGGGATGGACGACATCCAATCGGGTGCACCCACGTCCCTACATCCTTGGCACAGCACCCACCCTGTGTTTCTTCCCGCCTTTCCTCGCGGCCCTGCGTCCAATCCTGATTCTGGCCCTGATCCTCATCCAGATCTCGATGCTGTCTACCTGGTCGCTCTGTTCCCGAGGTCCCTCCGTGCCTGCCCTCCTGCCCGGCGCAACCCCTCCCTCAGGGCTGTGGGCGGCATCCTGGAGCTCTTCCTCTTCTGCGGCCCCTCCCCGGAGCGGGTGACGGCACAGTACCAGGAGGTGGTGGGGCGCCCCGCCATGCCGCCCCGCTGGGCCCTGGGCTTCCACCAGTCCAGGTGGGTGGGTGGGTGGGTGGGTGGGTGGTGTGGGGTGGTGTGGGGTGGCAGCGTGGGAGGGGGCTCGCGGCGGACAGTCAGGGCCGGGAACGGGGAGGGGGCAGATATGAGGGCGGGTGATCCGCACGACGCTGCCCGCATGTGCCGTCATCGGTGCGTGCGGACCCCCTTCACCTCACCCACCCACCCCACACTCGGGGTCGTCCAGCCGTTGACTCGCGGCGTCGCTGCCCTCTGCTGGCCGCCGGCGTCTCCGGCCCTGCTGCCGCCGTGGCTGACGTCGTCCGCAGGTACGGGTACGGTAGCGTGGACGAGCTGGAGCAAGTGGTGGCGTCGTACGACCAGGCGCGGATTCCCCTGGAGGTTATGTGGAGCGATATTGACTACACGGACCGTGCCCGCATGTTCACAACGGACCCGCAGCGCTACCCGCTAGACCGGCTGAGGGCGCTGGTGGACAGGTGCGGTCGGAATGTCGTACATATCGTCCAAGGGAACATGGACGCAGCCAGGGCACACACAGCTCTGGGGGCTGGGAAGGTGGTGGCCGCAGGTTCTGATCAGCGAGATGGTGAATGCGGGGGTGTAAAGTGAGCGGCATCACGAGGACAGGGGATTGAAATTATGAAAAAAACAGCCCAGACACACCCAGTCAGAACAGGGGAGGCACGTGCAACCTAGTCTGGGCCTCGGCCGGCCCCTCTCTATGTCAGTGCATAGCTGCAATGGTTTGTTTCTCGGCGGCGGATCGGAGCTGGGGGACTGGACTGCTAGCGTGGGGCCGTACACGATCTCTCTTTTTGGGCCCAGCAGCTGGGCTGGGTAGCTGAGGGCAGAGGGGGATGACGGAGGGGGGATGCGATCGCGACCGGACGGGCACCCGGATGGGTGCGTGGAATGAGGTGAAGCAGTGCGCCGTTAGCGCCAATGCTCCTCCGCCTTCTCCCGCGGGGACATCGTGCCGCGGTCCCATATCGGGTACAGCTGCAGCAGATTGACAGCCGCCCCACGTGGGGGACGCCCACCCCTGCTTGGAGACGCCTGCACGCCGCCTGATGTCCCGTCCCCTCCCGTCCCCTCCCGTCCCCGCACATCCCCGCACATCTCTGTACGTCAACCCTGTACACAACACGGTGCACACACACTTGGTGGTTGTGCACGCAGCCTGCACGCCCGCGGGCGGCGCTGGGTGCCCATCGTGGACTGTGGAATCACGGCGCTGCCGGGCGCCGGGTACGAACCGTACGACAGAGGATTGTCGTATGACGTCTTCTTCAAGGACAGCAGCGGCCGGCCGCTTATGGGGCAGGTGGGTGTACGGCATGTGGTTTGACACCGACATGTCAGCAGCGCGCGGTGTGGGACGTCAACAGGGCATTACAACGTCCGTCCCATTCCAACTTTCCAAGGTCCGTGACAATGGAGGGTTTATTGGGCGCTGCTTTAGAAGCACTAGAAACCGTTGTGCAACAACAGGGTGCAAATCAGAAGCCCGGCCCGAGGAGGTGCAGTGCGGTGGTGTGCCTGATGTGCTCCGTCTGGCCCTGAACTGGCTTCGGCCGTGAACCTGTAGCTGGGAGCCCTTCCGCATTCCTGACTACTGCAGCGTTTGGGGAGCAGCGCAGCACGGCATCCGAGGTTGGAGGGCATCAAACTAAGGGAGTAGCCGGCTCCCCAGCACGGCTAGTCTGCAGCGGCTTTTTGTGTTGTCATCTGCGACCCGCTGAACGCGGACTGAAGGGCCGTTGCCCGCTGCGGTTGTTGCCCCCTGTCGCACCTGGGGGGATGCGGGCTGCCCGGCCAGGTCTGGTCGGGTCCCACCCACTGGCCCGACTTTCTGCACCCCAACGCCACCCCGTACTGGACGGGGCTTCTGGCAGAGATGCACGACAAGCTCCCGTACGACGGCCTCTGGCTAGATATGAATGAGCCCTCGAACTTCTGCACCGGTGAGTGTCGGTTGCAGTCCAGCGGGGCAACGTCGTCGACTGTGGAGCCGGGCACGTATGCGTGGGATGCGGAGGCGAAGGACCTGGCGGAGGAGGATGTTGCGACGGCGGCGGCGTCCATATCCCGCGCCGCGGCCGCTACCCCGGGCAGCCTCTCTGGGCAGCTGGGGATCACCTGTGTGCTCGACTGCACTCAACCCAGGTGGGTGGGTGGGTGGCACCGTGTGCCGTCCTGTGCCCGTGTGCACAAGCCGGCGTCACCACGTCAAGCGTACGAAGGCGCGGAGAGGTCGACGGGGTCGCGCTCTAGCAGGGCAGGGCAGGGAACCCCCAGGGGGGCCGAGGGGTCTGCCTACCTTCCTGCGCATCGCCTTTGGATGCACGGCCGGCACGGCGCGGGTCTGATGAGCCAATCGTCGTGGTGGTGTTTGTGTGATGGCTTGTGCAGTGCAGCGGCATTGCTGTAGGTGCATGACATGATGAGGCGGTGCTGCCACAGCCAACCAACTTCCTGGTCTGATCGCGTTCGCGCCGTTCCACCTAGCTAGGGGCCCGTCAGTTGCCTGCAACGGCCCGCCTATTCCTTGGACGTTGTGCAAATCCCGGTAAGCCTGATCCGTCCTTACCCCTCCGCACTGCGCATTTCGGCCTCCCGTGTGGTCCCACCCAATCGCGCAGCGCTGATGACCCGCTGTCCAACCCACCGTACCGCGTCAACAACGGCAACCGCCACGCGCCTCTATACGTCAACACCGTGCCGCTGACGGCCGTCGGCCACGGTGGTGTACGACAATACGACGCACATAACCTGTACGCCCTGGCCGAGAGCCGAGTGACGCACGCGGCGCTGAGGGCCATCTCGCCGGGGGCGCGGCCGTTTATCCTCACCAGGTATGTTGGTAGTTGAGTGGGTAGTTTGATAGGTAGTTCGGTAGGTAGTTCGGTAGGTAAGCACAACGGAAGGGCGGCGTCTCCTCCGGCCCGAATTACCTGGCTCTTCCTGACCGGGAGTAAGCGCACAGACGGATACCGTCACCCCAAATCGTGACTAGCTGACTAACAAAACCACACCCGGCGACCAAAATTGCAGAGCCCCATCCTGCTTCATCCGCTCCCTAACTACTAACTGCCTATCAGCCAACCAACCTACCTAACCAAGCACATCCTCGGGGGCCGCAGGTCCTCGTGGGCCGGTCAGGGCAGGTACGCGGCGCACTGGACGGGGGACAATGCCGCCAGCTGGGATGACCTGCGCCGCTCCGCAGGGGGCCTGCTGGCGGCCTCCCTGGCGGGTATGGCGCTGGCGGGGGCCGACATCTGCGGCTTCATCGGGGCCACCAACGAGCAACTGTGCGCCCGATGGCTGGCGGCGGGGGCCT
Organism: Eudorina sp. 2006-703-Eu-15; assembly: GCA_003117195.1. Lineage (NCBI taxonomy): Eukaryota > Viridiplantae > Chlorophyta > Chlorophyceae > Chlamydomonadales > Volvocaceae > Eudorina > Eudorina sp. 2006-703-Eu-15. The sequence continues at coordinate 511,936 of BDSI01000056.1, read as the reverse complement.
TCTACACCTTCGCCCGGGACCACAGCGACCTGGGCTCACCCCCCCAGGAGCCCTACCGCTGGCCGCTGGTGGCGGAGGCGGCGCGCAACGCGCTGACCGCCAGGTGGGTCACGGCGGGAGCCAGGGCGCCAACGTCCTCGCCGTTTAGGCGGCCCAGGGCGCCATTACCTGCTGTTGTTGTTATCGTGGGTGATGGCGACGGTGATGGCGGTGGTCAGTTCGGAAAGTTCGGAAGACAAGCCAAGGACGAGCGGTATCGTTAGCGGTGGTGCTGGTGGTTGGTGACGTGTGGGGCTTGTCGTAAACGTCTGCCACTCCTTCCCTGTGCGCAGGTATTCTCTGTTGCCGTACCTGTACACGGCCTTCTTCCTCGCTCACACCCGCGGCGGCACGGTGGCGCGGCCGCTGGTCTGGGCCGCACCCACCGACCCTCGGGTCGCGGACCTGTGCAGTCAGTGGCTGCTCGGGGACGCCCTGATGGTGGCCCCCGTCCTGGCCCCGGACACCGACCAAGTGGAGGTCTACTTCCCAGGACCACAATCCGCATCCACAGCCGGACCAGGTCAAGATGCGTATGATGCTGATCCCGACGTCGATGCGGAAGCCACCCTGGGGGGCGGTGGCCTTGGTACTGCACCCGGGGAGGCGCGCGGCAGTGGGACGTGGTGCCGGTACGATGACCTGGCCGCCTGCTACACAGGTAGATCCCGGGTGGCGCTACCCGTCCACACCACCTCGCCGGGGAGGGGGGAGGGATGTAAGAACCCGGACAACTGCTGCAAATTCGGTGACTTTTGGTGGTTTCGCTGTCCAAATTGGCATAAGGGGGGGGGGGATGCCATGTCATGGCAAGGAAGCGGAGCCCGGCTGGAAAGCCTCATCTGCCTTCGCTTTGGCGACATCCCCGCCGCGCACACACGCGCACTCGCGGCTCCTCCACACCACGCACGCATGCCGTTGCACTGCCAGGCTCCTGAAAGCTGCCCCTTGTAACATCTGGCAATCAAGCTCTATCCAGCTTTGTGGGAACAAAATGCCTATTGGCGTTACCCGGCATGACCCTGGCCCCATGCGCCCTCGCTGCGCCCGTGCGCCGCCTTCCCGCTGGCTCCCTCCACAGGTCCCTCGCACCACCGGATCCAGTCGCCGCTTGGTGCAGCGCCGCCGCTCTTCCTGCGCGCCGGCACCATCGTCCCCACTCAGCCCTTCCACCCGACTGCCGATCCAGAGGGTCCTGTCATGACCACCTCCACCGTCGCTGCCTCACCCCTCAAGCTGCTGGTGCTGCTGTCCGCTGCGGGATCCAGTGACCGCCAAGTCCGCGGCGAGGGATACAGATCCAGATCCAGATCCAGCGCGGGTTCCAGCAGCGCTTCAGGATCCGGATCCGGCGCCTCTGTTCGCGGTGCGCCTCGGGCCGACCTGGTGGCCTTCGGGCGTCTGTATGCGGACAACGGCACCGATCCCGACGTGGGCGGCCCCGGCTCCCTGCGGGTGCACATGGCGGCGGGGGCCAGTTTGGCGGAGGGGTCTGGCTGGTTTGAGTTCCGAGTCGATGGGGCCCCAAGCCCCGCCATGGCTGGGCTGCGGAGCACTGCAGCTTGGAGCCTACCAAGAGGTACCAAGAGGGAATTAACGGCCCAAGGTCAAAAGAATGGTCGCGGTAATAAGGGGCCGGGCATCATTACCGGCAGCGCCGCCGATGCGGAGGCTGCCGCAGCAATGGTCGAGCAGCAGTCGACTCCAGCAGCCCCTGGAGCCGATGTGGACGTGCGGCAGCTGCGCGTTGGAGTGATATGGGTGACGGGCGTGATGCTGCCGCCGCAGTGTCCGGGGCTGGAGGTGGCGGTAGCCGTGGTCGGCGCCGCGCCGGTGGTGGTGCGGGAGGGCGTTCAGCTGGATGCGGCGGCGCACCAGCTGCGAGTGGAGGGCCTGGACCTGTCCGCGGTGCAGTCTTTTCGGCTCACGTGGAAGACGGAGACCGCGCTGACGTCACCGCCAGCAGTTCAAGTAACCTAGCTCAGTGCGTGTTGGCGCTGCTGCTGGAGTCAGTGGGGCCCTGTAGGGCTGGCCGTATTCAGTGTCCCCGGAAGGTGCGGACCAGGGTTACTCACTTATTGCCGTACCACGTACAGGATATTTTTTACGCTTGGGGGATGTTGTTAACGCGTCCGGCCGGGCGCTAACGCTTGGGGCCGCGGGCGCAGCTGCATTTTGTTTGCGGGCCCTCCAAACTCCGGCCCTGAGCAAGTGGGGGAGGCCTTGCCCTGAGCATGGGGTGCACTGAGCACGACTGTGCCTCCCCACAACGTGATGACCTCCCTGCTCGTTGCTACAAGATGAGCGCCAGTGGCAACGTGTAACTTACGCAAGGTGCAACCCATGTAAACGCAGTCTGAATCTGTGTCACGCACCGCGAGGCATCCGCAGCATTGGCGACAATTACATGTATATTGGCCTGGAGCGTTGAAAGGTACATGGGTCAGACACAGGCGTGTTGCTCAGTCTGGGCCTCGCGCTGATAATTGTCTGAATCGGCGTCATCCGGAGGTCGTGGGGTCATCGGGGTATACGGCTGCACGTCCCCCCGTGCGGGTGTAAGGAGGTGGTGGATGCCTTGGCGCACCGACAGGACTGCCCCTCCATGGCTTCGCGTGGCGGCCAACTGGGTACGGACTGCCGTCCCTGTGCCTCTCTGGACCACCAACAGAGGTGGTTCGAATCGGCTTAGTTCGCCAACTATAGCGGATGGAGGTGGGTGGTTTGATTCGGCTGAATGGGCCTTGTTGCAGACACATGGTTATAGCCACACGAAGTCAACGAACGGCAGTGCCCAGAGTGGTAATACGGATGGCAACACGGCCTTCCATCGCGAAGTCCTTACCAGAGAATCGGCCGCCAATCCTTTCGCGCAAAACACCCTCAAAGCGTATGACGTCTTCCGGTATTGGCCACGACTTAGCCCTTCTCAAAATGGACGACTTCGTCAACACCAGATCCAGGTTGGTACCAGCATACCCAACCGCTTGAATAATCCGACGAACCAAGCCGCGTCAATGATTTCCCTGCAACAGTGGTTTACCCTGATACATCTTATCAGCTCAGCAACGACTGCGCAAACCCGTTATCATGCATCCCACCCGCAGCCGCGGACCATTTCCCACTGCTACCAGGTGCACATAATCCACAGGACACGATTCAAGCTTATCTGCTTTGTTTCGCACACCCGAACGCCGCTCGCCCATTACCCAATCAGTAACCGCCGCTCCCCACAAGAGAACCGCCATGGTCAAAATCTACCGAGGTCACGCCGATCCGCGCTCTCTCAGTACGTTGCAGATGAAATTGCAGTGCTAGGACGTGAGGGCGTGGTACAGCCCCCGTCCCCACAAAGCTACATGCGACCACGTCATACCAATCGCAGGGTCGCCGCCGAGCGCGCCCGTGGCACCGCCCCCTGTGGAACGCACTGCCTCTGCCGACCTCTTCCCTTAATCCCCGCACATCAGCCCGAAAGCCCGGACGCGGGGAGCCGACCGCAGCATCAGCAGTCAGGTCCACCGCGTAACCTTGCGTCGGCCATTCCCGGTGGACGGCCTTCGCCCCTAACAAGCAAGGTGAGGACCGTCAAAGTACCAGCACGTCATGCCGAAGCTCGGGATCCAGGCATCATGTCAAGACGGCGCCAACGCACCGCTGCCTGTAGACCGTCATCCACACTAAACCGCAGACCCCAACAGCCCTCTTTCGGTCCATCCCTGCCGAGTCTGCTTGCTCGCGACTTGTTGCGCTCAAGGTGCTTTTAGTACGCGGCGTTGCCTGGCCAGCGCGGGAAGGGAATGACCTCCCGAATGTTGTCCAGGCCGGTCGCGAAGAGAATGAGGCGCTCGAAACCCAGACCGAAGCCCGAGTGCGGGACCGTGCCGTAGCGGCGGAGGTCCAAGTAGCCCTCGTAGGCCGCCACGTCCATGCCGCTTTCCGAGAGCCGCCTCTCCAGCACGTCGAGCCGGTCCTCGCGCTGCGACCCGCCAATGAGCTCACCCACCTGATGGAGTGTGAAGGCGACGGGCACAAGCGCGTATTCGGTGGTCCCGAAACCGGTGTAGAAATTTCGGGTACATTCCGGTAACTAGGTTTCCAGTACTGAGGTATCTACAGAGCAAAGGTGGATGCTGGATGGAGAAAGCTGTAGCCCTCCCGGTCCTTCATGAACCTGAACCCTAGCCAATGTCCTCCACCGGCCCCTCATCTACCTTGGGCACCAGCACGTCCATGGCCGCCACTGTCTTGTCGTCGTCATTCAGGCGCATGTAGAACGCCTTGATCTCCTTGGGATAGTTGTAGACAATGACGGGCTGCTTGAAGATCTCCTCAGTCAGGTAGCGCTCATGCTCCGTCTGCAAGTCAATGCCCCACTCCACCTGCAGACATGAGAGCAGGATGTCAAAAGAGGCCGCGGCCGAGGCGATGAGCTGCGGGGGACAAATCAGACCCGCAGGAACCTTCGCAGAACGGCACGTGGAGCATGCAGATGTGAGATAGGGCGGCACCTTGTGCAGCCAATGCATCCCACAGCACAGTTGCCACGATAAAATTCGGTGCTTCGTTCACGACGTCATTCCCTGAATTAATCAGATATGCATCTTCCCTGTTAACCCCGGCGTGCCCGATGCCTGATGACGTTTCCGCCCATTTCGTCGCAAGTGCCGAGGCACCACGGATCAGTGAGAGCACCCTGCTTCAGGCCGAGCTGTCATCAAGAGCACGACGCATCACTCGCCTTGAACTCAAACTGCTTGACGCCGCGGGCCACCACATCTTGCAGGATCTCGATGGCCTCCGTGTACGACACTCTCTTGAAGGGTGTGTTCGCCACCTGCTCCAGGCGGGCCAGCGCGGTCTTGTCCACCATCTTGGTGATGAACTCCAGGTCCGTCTTGCAGTTGTCGAGGAGGAACCTGACGGGGTGATAGGGTCAGATTGCAGACGGATCCACGACAACGGACAAACAGAGACATTTTGGTTAGCTTACCAAAATTGCATAGCACCATGTAAAAGTTCCTTATATTCACATATAGCAAGTTTGCTGCTTTTGCATCCATCCCACTGCCAAGGCGTTCACCATATTCTGTGTCACCGCGACAGTACTACACGTTTCATGAAGGCATTACGACCTGTCAAAGGCCATAACCGTTTTCGAGTCCCTCACTCCTCCCGCTGCCCCACAGTTCCACCTCTGCCATACTGCACGTCCCCCAGCGCGGGCCTCACTTGCAGCAGTACCGCACGTAGTCCTCGGCGCACTGCATGTCATCTTTGAGGTCGCAGAAGGCCATCTCGGGCTCAATCATCCAGAACTCAGCCAGGTGGCGGGCTGTGAAGCTGTACTCGGCACGGAAGGTGGGACCGAAGGTGTAGATGTTGGACAGCGCGCACGCGTAGAACTCACCCTGCGGCCGGCGCAGGGATGGCCCGATTAAGCCGGAGGATCAAAACATGGGAACAACGTCGCAAATGTCACACGACTAAACGACACTCGGTTATTTTTGTCCGCTTTGCCCCTGCGAACCCAGGTCGAGCAGCACCCGCTCTACCTGCAGCTGTCCGGACACGGTCAGGTAGGCCGGCTTGGAGAAGAAGTCCTCCTTGTAGTCCGGGGTGCCATCCGGGAGCCGCTTGATGCCGCCCACGATGCGGGAGCTGCAGAACATGTCACACATGCAAAGAGCGATCGTAAATGTTGCCACCTGCGCGATGCATCTGCCACCCAGGGACCCAAGGGAGCCTGGCGGTTTGGTTGACACTGTGTGCCATCCACAGGTGCAGAACCCCTGACAGGGACCCCATCAGGATGATGAACTCCTTTGCCACCTGGCCTAGTCGCTTGCTCAGCCACATCAACACCACGTCCAGTCCGGGTTCATCCGTGCCTCCAGCGTCCCCACGGCCCGCCTCACCCCTCCTCCGCCTTGACGAGCTCCTCCTTGAGCTTCAGCAGCTTATCCACTGCCGCCTTGGAGGCCGCTGCCAGCTCCTTGTCCTCTTTGTTGGCCGCTGCGGCCTGAGGGCGTAACAACGGAGCGGTGTCAACTGGCGAGTCTGAAACCGAATTGCGTCGAATACGTGAGGCCAGCCATATCTCAAGGACGAAGACGCGTTGTCGAGCCAGTGAACCGACTGGGTCACTAGGAAGCCCAGGAGTATCAAAAGTATCGAAGGTGAAGCGAAGAGTCCCCATCGCAATAATTCTGAATCGTCGAAACACCGGAGCCCTCTCCCAAGTTGCTGAACCTGCACGCGACGCCTTAGGATTCGACACCTCCGATCCTGTCGCGGCTGCCGTAAGCTGCACCATTTGCTTCTGAACCCGAGCTTTCAAGAGCGTCGAAGCATCTGCTGGTGTCACGCAGCAACTTCGTCCATTGCTATGATAGCGGCAAGCAGCAACCTAGACCACCCAGACCGAACCTAGCCCGCTCGCCCGTTGTGCAGGAAGCCCTTATCCCTTGCCTGGACCATTTGTGGTCCTTCCATGAGTCCCGATTCCGTTGCGAGATCTCTCTACTTCCCCCAAATGCTGTCGATCCTCACCGCCTTGGCCGCTTTCACCGCGTCGCCCTGGGCCGTCACCTCCGCCTTCAGGGCGTCCACCTGCTCCGCGCTGACGGTGGGGACACCGTTGTACTCCTTCATCTTGCCCAGAAGCGTTGTCACCTGCGCGGCAAGGAAATGTTGTCAAGTAAACCTCGTGGACTGCGTACAGCGAGAGATGGTTCTGGGTTGCCAGACAGCACAGGAGGGGATTTGGAAATGTTATAGCTGCCTTCAGCCAATCGCTTTCAAGACCGCTGCTCTTTCGCAGCGAACAACAGTTCGCTCGGCCCCGCGAGAACCAGCATCAACTGCAATCAGGATGTTTTCTATGTCGGGTCAACAGCAATCACTGCGGTAGCTTCAACATGCTGCATGGGCGCATGAGGGAAGGACACACATTGTCAGGGTACAGGGCTGGGTCCAGAACGGAATTGTGACGCTAATAAGTTCTAACTGACATGGCAGTTTGTGGTGGGAAGCTTCCCAGGAACATGCATGTTTCTGCTTTGGCTGCGAAGAGGCAACACGCTGCTGACATGGTGATGGAAACCAAGGCGCGGGTGCAGAATCGTTCCGGGTGCTGGGAAGCCTATGCTGCCGTAGCGGCCAGCAGCGTAGGAAGCGCTCCGCTGGTACATATCAGAGGATGACGGCGAGGCGTTACGACGTTACGACGTCTGACTTCTTTCCGTGGGCCTCAGCCCCCTGCTGCTGCCCCAGCCATCTTCGTGCTTTGTCAACGGGTGCTCATAACGTCCACGCAAACAATGTCATTGCTGCTGTGCCTCGCTCCACCCTTCCTGCCACCCTGCCTGGCGGCCTCGGAACGGACCAAGCGCTGATCGACCACCAGCCGACACGTCGCACTTATCTAGGCATCGCAACCAACAAGTCAGTCTTTCCAGGAGGAACCCCCGGACTTGCCGACCGCTTACTTGAGTAGGCAAGACCGGGGGTACCCTCCCACATAGATTTCTCAATCGATCCTTGGTCACGCTGCAAGTCGCATGCCCCCACCAACCTGGAACATCTCTCCCGCGCCCTCGCAGTCGCTGGCGGTGATGATTGGCGTGTGCACGTACAGGAAGCCGTTCTCCTGGAAAAACCGGTGAGTAGCGAAGGCCAGCGCGTTGCGGATGCGGGCCACGACGCCAATTGTGTTGGATCGCGGCCGCAGGTGCGCCTTCTCACGCAGGAACTCGTACGAGGTCTTCTTCTTGGCGATTGGGTACGTGCCCGCGTCACAATGGCCCACGTGCAGCACCTTGGTTGCCTTCAGTTCCACAGCCTGGGCAGTGCACCGGGGGTGTCCAGGTTATTAAATGTGGACCAGCAGCCCCAAATTCTATATGCCAAACAAGGCTGATGCATTTTGATTACAGGTGCTTGGCCGTGTATTCGAGGACATGGCCCTATCAGATACATCGCACAATGTGCGCAAGAGCGTGTGGCAAGCACCCCTACATAACGAACGACGCTGTGCCGTACTTCGTCACAAACTAATGCTAACTGCTGGATCGAGTGCGCAGCCCTGTCCGGTGAGCTCATCGGAATTGAAGCGGCTGTGCCGATGCATAACCGCTGCTACTCAATCGCAGGTCCAAAACACTCAGCATAACACTCGTCGTACACTTTATGAAATCATTCGCATGCCGGCACGCGGTTGTCCCATCCCAGGAGAGCATTAGGGAAAAGGCAACAGGGAACATGCATAACACCGGCACCGTGAATCTTTGCCATTTCGACTTCTTGCTACCCGTCGTCTTCTTACTGCTCATTGTATAAGTAGATCACAGACTCTTTCGCCCAGTCCCACAAACTTGCTACTATTGATCAGGCTTCGCTGCGCGGCGCAGGTGATATGGTGTTCCCTGAACACCGCGGCTCGCCATGACGCTTGGCAGGGCAACGTCACTTGCTTACGCCAACGCCTCGCATGTCCCCACGTGCAGTACGCGCTCAGACCCACTTGTAGGGGTCCTTTGCTCACTCTCAACCTCGACTAATCATGATCTTGCTACGGCGCTGTAGTCAGCACGCTTCTCGGTTCACACTCCTAAATGCGTGAGTTTCAGCTGGCCCCACACGGGCTGTGTGATCTCTTACGAGCTTCAATAGCTGCAGACTGTTCCAACGCATCGCTTATGAAGCAGCCTTTTGGGTTTCCACAACTGGTCTTCCGTCACTCCATTGCAGGTGATTCGCCTCTCCTGTACCCGCCTGTCCCAGTTCTGTTGCTCTCCGACTCGTCCACTGTCCAATACGTTCGGCCCATCCAGAGTCACGATTCATATTTGCTGCCTCACCACCCTACCTGCTTGGTGCCCTCCGGTGTGGCCTCCAGATGGCCCTCCACCAGCACGCTGGTGCCCGTGGGGGTCAGCGCCCTGAGGCCGCCCACCTCCTCCGCCACCTCCTTTGTAACCATTACCTGAATCGCGCGGGGAGTAACAGTTTACACCAGTTTGACGGCCTAACTTAGGATTGCGTCAGGTGGGAGGGGCCAGGAACGGGTGGGGAAAGGACAACAGCAGCAAGACGTACATCCTTGTAGGTGGCCGACAGAATCAGAAAAGGGACTGTGTTAAACACATGGGGACGCAGACACGTTGGGCTCGCCAACGGCCAGCAGCACACCTGCAGGCTCTCGAAGGTGGAGCCATCGTTGACCTCCAAGAAGCAGAACGCGCCCGCCCCGGCCTCACGCCCGGTCTTCACCCAGCCGCCCACACGGAGAGTTTGGCCGATCTGCAACGAGGCAATCCACAGAGTTTAAAATTCCTTGATCCAGGACCCTGCCATCCGCGTCCGTGTCCCCGCGCAGTGCCGTGCTCACCAACTTCTTGCCGCCGTCCTCTGCACCCAGGATTGTTACTACGGATGTCTTGTTATAACTACGCGAGTATGGATGCACGGTGTCAAGCTCCATCTCTTTCACCTTGAGCGTGGCCTGCACGCCGTCAGCAGCAGGTGATCGAGACGGCTCGGCACAGCACAAAACTTTCCTAATTCATATTCAATTTTCATTGGCCTACAACATCAAACTGGAATACCTCAAGTTGTGCGATTTGGGCACGGAGAGACTCCACCTCCGCAGCCACACCAGTCGTGGAATCAGTCTCCATTGTTTTGGTTGTTGCAAGGCAGCGAGAAATTTTTTCTTTCAAAATCGATTGGGGATAGCAGCTAACAAAAGGAGTTTGTGTGCCAAGCTGGGGCCGGGTCCTAATACTAGCACTTCGTGGAGCACGGAACAAGCGCATATTAATCCTAGATGTGGCCCCAGCAACCACACGAGACAGCAGAGAAAGGTTACTGAGCATCACAGGTCGTTTTGGCCAGAGGGATTGCGCAGGTCGGCAAACGAGCACATGCATGTTTGTTGTACACAACCGCAAAAGAAAGACCTGTGGTCACTGAGAGGCAGCTCTAAAGGATGCTCTGCAGCATTACCTAGATGTTTTACTGAAGTTTGACTTACCTTTCCCATTGCTGGTTTCGTGTCGTGTAGAGAGGCTGGTCGTTGAGATTGAGCGCGGTTCACCGTAGTGATTGTCCGCTGGGCTTGGCAATCGTATCAACAAGGTTAAACATCATTGACGATCTCTTATCACACGTAGTGAAGTTAGCGTGTGGCAGTCGAGTGGCTGGTAATCTCCGACACATTCAGTCATACGCTTAGGCCGCTGCAGCGGGCGTAAGGAATGTGGCGTTTTATTTTTGCTGCAACAAGGTACGACTTATTTTGCAATGGTGAATTACAACTCGCGGACTCTTCAGCGCAATTGCGTTCCGAAGAGGGTGGCCGGCAACAGGCTTCTTGTCTTTTTGTTCCGCCTCCAGCGCCGCCAAGTCGGAAGGGGCCCTGACAGGGATTGTCCGCGGGTTCGCGTCCCAGGCGGTAAGCGATCCAGAGGGTGTGGCGCCATTTAGTTGTCGCGGTCGAATCACGCATGAGCGTCCCCGACACATCTCCTCAATGCAGGCATACAACCCAGCTGTGTTTGTCGACAAGAACACCAAGGTCATCTGCCAGGGTATTACCGGCAAGAACGGCACTTTCCACACGCAACAGGCAAGCAGTAGCCGTCAACGGGTATTTCAGGGAACGAGGTTAGGGCAATGGGAAACAGAGGGTATACCCAGGGGTATTTACGGAAACAGAGGGTGTGGCCAGGAGAATTCGCGGAAACAGCCCCGCACCTTGCGCTGCGCTCGCATATACGACAGTTCCAAACCGATTGAACGGTTCCACATCGATAGTTGCAGGGACCATGGCATCATATCGCCACTAACCCAAGTTGCAACTCTCTGCCTCACCATCATATGGCTCGTGCGTGCCTCCAGGCCATCGACTATGGCACTCAGATGGTCGGTGGCGTGACACCCAAGAAGGGCGGCACCACGCATTTGGGTCTGCCGGTGTTTAACTCGGTCAAAGAGGCGAAGGACGCCACCGGTTGTCACGCCACCGTCATCTACGTACCGCCACCGTTCGCGGCCCGGGCTATTCTGGAGGCCGTGGAGGCGGAGCTGGACCTTGTGGTGTGCATCACGGAGGGCATCCCGCAGCACGACATGGTAAGGGAGCCCGAGACATGAGAGGGAGAACAGCGAAGACGCAAGGTGGCATGGGGTCACGGGGCTTCGGCGCCGAGTTGGGTCGTGGGTATCTGTGGTGTGGCGCCGGATAGCATGGCCGTCTTTCACAGGTCTGCGGGCCGCGTTGGTATAATATCTCATCATGGCAGCGCAGCGGTCGAGGCCAATCAACGCCTTGACACCAATCTAGGTGGACCCGGGCTTGCCTGACAAAATCACATAGCCGCCCAGCTTGCTATGCGATCAACGCGAGCCATGCTCGTTTGGAAGACGATTGGCCGCTGTGCCAACTGAGGCCAGCAGGTATGCCCACAGGGATTCATAGAGGTGTCGCGCTGGGGCGCCTTGAGGCTAACGGAGGGGGTACAGCGACTTTTTTGAGAGGGAAGTTACCCCATAGGTAATGCTGCTGAGGGCTCCACAGCAGCAACCGCACCTCATAGGCCATGCACATAGGTGCAAGTCCGTCCGCAGTGAAGTAATCGTCAAGCAGCTCGGGCAGAGTGTACCATCCCTACCTCACGTTGGAATCAGCACCGCGAGCCGGAGACACTTGACCGAGTGTGCAAGCCGAGTCTGATCGCGCTTTGCCACGTTTTGCAGCGATGCTGACTCACCGTCCGACGGGTCATCTAATGCGATGTCGTCTTGGCTGCAGGTTAAGGTCAAGAAAACGATGCAGGAGCAGAACAAAACTCGGCTGATAGGGCCCAATTGCCCGGGGATCATCAAGCCGGGAGAGTGCAAAATTGGCATCATGCCGGTGAGGCTGTGTGCGATCGCTGGTGCTCCGGCTCCCCTAGTGCTTGTATACTTGGGCGTAAGGTGATCGCCAAACGTCTCCGACCTAACAGTTACAAGATGGACCCGAGTCCCGACCGGGCGTTCCAAAGGGCCCAGATAGCTCATAGGCGTCTCATCTCATCAGCCCCTACCAAGGACTGCGTACCCATCCTTCATCACGCGCGGGGGTTCATGCAGCCGTACCGGCCAACACGCCAGGTCACCAGCGCGCCACGATTGCCTCTTCTAGAAACCGCGCCAGAACCGTCGAATCACATGGAGGGGAGGGAGCTGGGATTCGAATCGCGGATCTCTAGACAGAATGCCGGTGTCTTTCCCATTAGACGGACCCTCCCCCCCGGCGGAATTTGTTATGATTTGCAGGGCTACATCCACAAACCGGGGAAGATCGGCATCGTGAGCCGCTCCGGGACCCTGACGTATGAGGTGCGGCGGATGTCATGGGCGACCAATGTCTCGCAACAGGCGCCGAAAATGGCTTTGCATGCGCACCCATAACCTATGCCGCCGCCCAAAGTGCATAGGAGTTCGGAGTACTGCGGGCATGGTGGCTTGCACTGCTGCAACCCATCCGCGCCGGCTGTATTCCGCACATGCATGCACAGAGATCGACATTGTCTGCCGCAGCGGCCCAGAGGTGCTTGGCGTTTATTCAACGAGCTGGGACGAACGTTCGGGGTAGTTTGCCGTAATGGTAGACAACTTGGAACTTGCATCCCAGCTCGTCGATAACATTAATGCAACTTGTCGATGTGTCAAATGCCCCCACGGCATCGACAAACATGAATGTTCAACGTGGGTTGCATTCCGGGTTCGCCTTCACATTGCACCTACACCCGTTCAGGCCGTGTTCCAGACCACGAACCACGGCCTGGGCCAGTCCACGGTCGTGGGCATTGGCGGCGACCCCTTCAATGGCACCAACTTCGTGGACTGCTTGGAGCGCTTCGTGAAGGACCCACAGGTGCGGCGATAGGGGTGCAACGGTGGCGGAACTGACCATTAAAGTTCAGCACGGTAAGCAAGTAGCCAACGGACTGGCCGTGCCGTGGCTGTGGCCAGGGGCGCTTTAAAGGATGTTCGTTTGCAAGGCTGGGACTTGTCTGGACGGACTGTGAGGCCAATTGCAGTCGGAAAACGCCGTTGAAGGGTGCAGCCATGGTGCCTTGCTGCCTTTCACTGCGTGGCTCTCTTTGTTTTTTTTTCTCGCGTCTGACGTGCTATCCTTCTTCTTGGCGCTCGCTACGACGACTGTGGACTTGTCTTCTAGATTCATGAATTACAAACAGTACGTCCTTGTCGGCTCGTCTGCCCACGGTCCCATTACGGCCCACGCCTGTTGCGAATCCACGGAACAGACGGAGGGGATCATCATGATCGGTGAGATTGGCGGGACGGCGGAGGAGGAGGCCGCGGAATTCATCAAGGCGTCGGGGACGACGAAGCCTGTAGTTTCCTTCATCGCCGGTGAGTAGGAGGATTGCCGGAAGCATGCATAGTCGGGCACATATTCTGAACCCCTCCGCAGTGCGTTCACGAAGTCTACGTGCCACGATGCACTGAGGATCTCCGTCAGAAAACCAGGACGGCGGTTGCTGACAACGAATCCGTAACAGCACACAAACATTGTGATGCTTCGCCAAGGCAGCGATGCAGCGCGGAGGCATTGAAAAGCTACATCTACGTTGCCCAACAGCGAACACCAGTCCGCTCCCTGCAGGCGTGACTTGCGGGGCATATCACGCGTATGCCGTACATGCGGAATATATGACCTGCATGACATACCAGACATTCGGGTTCGGAGACTGTGCAAAAAATTAGAGGCATTGACGTTGCCAAGCTTGATGCGTGTTGCCTTTTCCGAGCAGGCTTGACGGCGCCACCGGGGCGCCGCATGGGCCACGCTGGCGCCATCATCTCTGGCGGCAAAGGCCGGGCATCGGACAAGATTGCGGCGCTGGAGGCTGCGGGCGTCACGGTCACCAAGTCGCCCGCGCAGATGGGCAGCACGATGCTGCGAGTTATGCAGGAGCGTGGCCTGGCTTGAGCCTTAAGAAGGGGAAAAGAAGGAGAGTAGGTGGGAGTATACGGATACAAGGGCATGGTTCAGGCGAGCTTGGGGGCGGAAGATGGTTGACACCACTTAACTGCCGTAAGGGCAAATTCGATCTTGAGCGTGAGGAAGTTTTCGGGGCGCCGTGATGGTTGAGAAGTCCACGGCAAGTTGACGGTAGCCGTGTTGAATTGCTTCAAGGACAGTATTCCAGGAACCAGGAGTGATGCAGGAGACGATGGTCGGTACGTTGTTTGTCAAGCTCTTTCTGCGTACCCGCACTGTTGTGACGCTGTATTGCACCATGAATCGTCGGCCATCTAAGCATCACCGGATATGGGTCCCTTTGTCACGGGGTTTAGGTGAAGAAATTGTCACTTGAGAGCCGGTTGGACTTCCGCGCACCCACGGCGAACGGAATCGATCTATCGCGTGTGCTCCCGACAACTACATCTGGCACAAACTTTCTTCGGGTAAGACGAGTCCCCTTCAACCGTACGCTATGATAGGGCACTCAATCGAAAAGCCGGTCCTGTCCACCGTCATCCCCTAGGGTCCCTTTCCCGGGTGATGGTAATTTGGCATCACAAAACCTAAAACTATTGCAATACAGATCTCCACGTGCCAAGCTCAGCCAGCTTTGGCACGTCCTGGCACGTACCGTTTACCCTCGTATCGCCCTCGTTTACCTACCGACGTAGCCGATGGAGGTTAACCTGCCGATGTAGCCTGATGTGCTGCACTGCTGCTGTAAGCTATGTGCATTTGACCGTCATGGATTGCAAGCTTCAAGCTTCTACGGGCCAAACGGACGAAAAAACTCCTGAACCGCTGCACCAGCAAGTTGCAACAAGAAAGTTGGTTGCGGTTGTTCGTTGCAAAATGGCGCCAAAACAGGTTTCCACAATCAAGGGATCGTTAGTTGTTATCGGGCAAGCAAGCTTGCTTGCGTACTGCTTAGTATCTACAATGTATGTTATAAGTTGCCTAACAGCCAGGACGTAAATCGCTTGGGTTCCTTCGTTGTTGTTTTGGTAGCGCTCACAAGACTGGGCGTTTCGCTTTGGTATCGACTATACCACACATTTTCTTCATAAAATTACATAAGGTCAATCAAGTTGCGGAAACATTGAGCTTGAAGTTGCCTAAACAATCGGTGACAGGATTGCGTTGTGACGCTTACGTAACCATGGCCCCAACAGCTTACATGCTTTTCTGCAATGAAAATCGCGAGGCAGCAAGGCAAAAGCTGGCGGCAGCAGGGCATGAGAAGATAGCAGTGACCCTTGTGGCGAAGGAGTTAGGACAGATGTGGAAGGCGCTCAGCGACGAGGAGAAAAGGAATTACAAGACGCGCGCAGATGAACAGCAGCAACAGGCGGCTGACGGTGGTACGCAGCCGGGTTCCCCAACTGGCGAGCCTCAGCAAGAAGGCACAAGCGGCGCGAAAGCCGCAACTGGCCTGCCGACCGCATGGGTGCGGCGCCTTGTCGGCTTGGATAAAGAGGTCCAGCGCTGCTCAGCGGACGCCTTACTGGCGTTGTCAACGGCGGCCGACGTCTTCCTGGGCGCGGTTTGCGCCAAGGCCTCGGCCGTGGCGGCAGGTGCCAAGCGGCGCACCGTACGACTGGACGATGTGGAGCGCTGCGTCAGAAACGATAAGCGCATGGCAGCTGCTGGGCTGACAGCTGTCATAAACATGGTTTCCGCTGCGACGTTGACAGCCGAGGAGGGCAAGGCGGCGCAGGCGGCCAACAAGAAGCCCAGGGTGGAAAAGCCTGCGGCGCTCGTCAACAACAGCATCGAACGCGCATTTGGGCTTGCGCAGTGAGGCCGCGGACCAGTTCCGCTCTTGATGGTTCACTACCGTTCAGGGCATTCACGAAGGGACGGAACTGTCAGGGCAGATGAGCAGGCATGCGGCCGCCGTGCAGCTTGGCAGCCGTGGTGAACAATGAAAATGGTTCTCATGCAGCAGCACCCTTTCATTGGAACGCTTGGGGTTTGGGCCATGTCCTTACAATGTGTCACATGATGACTAGATTGCTGACCGGCAATTCGACGGTGTCAAGCTCGTGCGTTGACGGTCGTCGTGGTCAAGCGGCCGCGGAGCAATTGGTTTACGGTATTTCGACAGCTCCTCCGACGATGTTAAGAAGCGGTCACCGTGTCTGCATGTCTGGGCAGGCCTGACCGTGTCAACGACATCTTCAGTGCCAGCACATTGAAGAGCACGTCTCTTCCATGGCATGTGACTTGTCTGGGCAGGGACAGTCGCGGTTGGTGTCCGTCGGTTGGCAGCCGAGCGGAAGTAGGTGGCGCGGCCGCATCATAAGGGATGGACGCCTGTAGGTCTATGTCAATGACATTCACTATTTCACTGTTATTTACTGTTGATGACCGCGGGGGGGGGGGTGGTAGACTCCCGGACCGCAGTGAAAGCCGGCCTCGTGAAGTTAGATTCAGCCCTTACGCGGACTTATGCTCCATGCATGGTGGTTCCGAGATTTGGCGCTACCCCGTCCACGTATGGTTCGAATACATCGGCCGTTGTCCAATCAGCAACTTTGCAAGCTTTGCAAAGAGCGTGCTAGGATTTGCGTGCGGCTGTAACGTCAGCCATGCTAGCACCCTTCCCGGTGGCTAATTACAACGCGGCCGATAAGGGCCACGCGTAACGCGCCAAATCGCGCTCATTGTCCTCGGACATGCTTCCGTAATGTCCATGCCGGCATGTACTATAACACATTAGCGACTATACCATAAATGCAAGGCTCTCCAAATCCATCAAAACATAGAAAGTACACATTTGTACACACCGCATCCTCGTAGATTGGCATGGCGACAAATGACCCCACATCAACAACAGTCGTCTCTCGACTAACTCTTCAGCATCAGCAAGCCTTCAACGAAGCGCTTCACGTGCTCGAGGTAAGGATAAACGGTCCTACGAGGTTCTGTCCCGCGTAGCGCTGCCGACCAAAATTGCGTCACTCGCCCTACCCGTATGCGCAGGCCACTGTAGCCCCGCTCGAACTCTCTACCTCTCGGCTGATGACCGCTGCTGACACTCTAGCAGCCAGGAAAACGCGAACATCGCAATTGGCAGAACAAATCATGCACCTACGCGCGGCCAGCGACGCCCTGCTCGCCCGGACGATCGTTGCTCAGCCGGAGCGACGACGCTAACACTTGCTCAGTGCATGCCAGTAATGCCGTTCTTGATCTCGTCCATTGTAATGGTCTGCTCGCGGCCAGCGAAGTCGTTGTCCTCCGTGAGGAAGAGCATGCAGTGGCACTCCTGTTCAACCAACAATAAATGAAACACAAGTCTCCTTACCATTGAAATATGAATATCTGGCCCAGAACTTTAGGCAACGGCAAGCGAACAATTGATGGTAGCCCCTACAGCGAATTTTCACGGCTTGCTCCCACCCTACCTTGCGTTCGCGCATCGGCACACAAGGGCAGTTCCAGTACCCCTGTGCAGCCTCGGCTTCCTTATCGTCGTAGTGGCGGCAAGGGCACAAAGCAGCGCCGAGCTGGTCCTTGTGCTCTGCTAGACCTTGGATGACGACAGCTGTCACTGATTTGTCAACGCAAAAGTATGTGCCAGACCTGCGTAAACGAATGGAACCAGAAGCTGCTGGACCACCCAATGCCGACGGTAAGCACGCACGCTACCGAGCGACTACAAGAACGCTTACCGACGAGCGTACTGCTCAGAAAATTTGCGCATGATTTCAAGGTTCTTGCTCCCGGTCACAGGCTCTGCAACATGGAAATTGACAACCCATATGAAAGGATACTTCTCAAAAATCATATTCTAGGTAAATTGCATTCTAGACCACAATTCTCACCCGCCGTTGCGCGAACAATCAAACGCGCACGGGAGCTGCGACCGCAAGTGGTCGGTCGAGAGGCACGAGCGGTGGCACGCAGCATGGTTGCAACGCTTGGTATCGCTGAGTGATATACCTACACAAACGTGCATTCAGTGGTTACAATGCAGCGCATGACCTGTTTGTTCTGCTAGCCCACTCGCCGTACAATTATCCTACTTTGTTGGTCACATCATTCCTTCATTTACGGAGATTAGTTATTTCACTACAATCGTTGTATTACCTGCATCGTTTACATAGGGCTTCCTGGGTCACGACGCGAATGGCAATGCGAGCCAAGAGACTGGAACGCGAGCCCGAGCGACTTTTTTTCAAGAAGGCATGGTCATAATTTATAACATAGGATTCCTGTTTTATACCGTTTGCATTTGCGCTATGGGTACAAAACGCGTCAAACTGAGCACGGAACCATGGGACCAAGTACGGCAGGCGCGTGGCAGGGCATTTTGTGAACCGGCGGAACGAATTGGTTATTTGATGCTACTTGAGCCACATCATCATCGTGGGCGTGCTTGGTTTGAATTGAGGCCGGGCGAGTCATTCAGCTTAAACGGCGGAAAATGCAGGGACCTGCGCCGGACACCAGCGTTTAATAAGATCAGGGGGCACATGCTGACAAAACCTTTGACGCGGTACTTTTGGCATGTACGAAGACAAACTGCCATCAGCTTGCACTTTTGCTGGGCTGTTATGCCTGGCTATGCGCGTTCTGGTGGGACCGCCAGGGACCGCAGAGGACTCAGCGGCCTTGACCCCATTCATGTTCAACGGGGACATTATGGATCAACCTGCGTCGTGTAGGCGGCTGGCAATGAAAATTAATCCCGTCAGTGGCAATAGCCTCCGAGCTTAACCTGGCTTAACAAAGGCGGGACGCAGGACGGCGTAGTTACAGCGACCCATGGGCCTCGGCGCTTCCGCCAGTGGACCATCAAGCTCCCCGCAGACATTAACCAGACGTGTGATATCCGTGCGAAGTTATGTAAGGCCTTGAGCCAGAGTAATGTCAGCCCCAGAAATAGGAGAAGGGCGTGTTCCCGAGACACGCCGACCAACTTTTCCCCATCTTGTGTTTAGGTGTCGGTTGTAGTCCTTTACATCCTGTCCTTTGACGGCGCTAACTGCTCTTGAAGGTGGCTCTGGACAAGGCGTCACTGTCGTACCATCCGCTTTAGTACCACTCACGCCACCTCCTTAGGCCTGCGATAGAAAACTGCCTTCTTGGTGTAGTTAGCAATATCGAACGCTTTTAGCGCTGTCTGAATTCTCGCTAGGTGGACATCCCAACACTAACGTTGGACTTCAACGGTTGCTCAGCGCTTCTCTTTGCAAATTTGCAGTTTATATCCTGTTGGACCAGTTATTGCAATCATTTTTTCTATTAGGCTGCAAGGACTGGGAGGAAGGCTACCGGGTTCGTTGTCCTTTGGGACGCGAAAGGTTTCAAGATGGCGTTCAAGACTGGCGATGAGTGAGTTCGTCGATTGCGCTACAACACTGCACAGATTTCGGCGCCGAACGTTCCGGGTCGTGGTTGCGTGCCGCAGATGGCGTCGTCAGAAGGAGCTTGAGGAGGCTCGTAAGGCCGGTTTAGCACCGGCTGAGGTCGATGAGAATGGAAAGGAGATCAACCCTCACATTCCTCAGTATATGACCACGGCGCCCTGGTATCTTAACTCAGACAAACCCACCCTTAAGCATCAGCGCAACTGGAATGATAAGGGCAAAGATGACTTACAGTGGTATGACCGGGGCGCCAAGGTGTTCCAGGCCACTAAGTACCGGAAAGGGGCT
This sequence comes from Eudorina sp. 2006-703-Eu-15, assembly GCA_003117195.1. Lineage (NCBI taxonomy): Eukaryota > Viridiplantae > Chlorophyta > Chlorophyceae > Chlamydomonadales > Volvocaceae > Eudorina > Eudorina sp. 2006-703-Eu-15. The sequence goes on along the minus strand of BDSI01000056.1, from coordinate 492,187 downwards.
TGCGAGAAGTGAGTATGCGAAGTAGGGCCCTGGGGTAGGGGAAACAAGTTGGGGGGGCGGGGGGGGTATGGGAAATTGGTAGACATATTGGGGGGGCCGGGGGGGGGGAGCGGTTGGGGAGCCTAGGAATTGAGTTATGATGCAAGATGTCCTCCATTATTTGCGGAGTCCAGGTTTGTGTTGGTGTTCATAGCGCTGTCAGTGCCGCTCCATTTCGTTGACGCAAGCCCCATCCGCCCGTCTGTCAACCCCACGTGGCGGAACCACTTCGGGAACCTCCCCTTGTCCCTTCGCACAGCTGTGGGGCGATGACACACAAAACCAAGGACTGCCTTGAGCGTCCGCGCACTAAGGGAGCGAAGTGGACGAATAAGAACATCGCACCCGATGAGAAGGTGGAGGACGTTCAGCTAACAGCCTTTGAGAGCAAGCGGGACAGGTGGAACGGTTACGACGCGAAAGAGTACGCTCGGGTGGTGGACCGTTTCGAGCAGCTGGAGGAGGTGCGGAAGGAGACAAAGAAGAAAGAGCAGGTGAGAGCAAGGGCTGGGCTGTTCGGGACCAGGGAGTTCTAGTCACGAAGCGGTAGAACGTGCGTTTATATGGTACGATAACATGCACGGCTACTGGCGCAGGCGTACCCAGTGAATGCCTCAGCGTACCAAAGGGGTTAGCCTGCCGGGCCAGAACCGGAATAGTTCGCGTCGGAAACTTGCAGCCGACCGCGGGGCCCCTGGGTATATCTGTCGAGGGAGTGAAGCGGAACTTGACGACAAGAGCGGAGAGGTTACACAATCATTGCAGAATGCAAAGTAGAAAAGAACGTATGGAGGGCGTGCGGAACAGTCTTAACGGACTGAGCTGCTGCACAAATCATTCACAACCCAAGATTTCTTACATTACTAGAGGCTGTGCAGCGTCTGATCAATGGTGGGTGCCGGGCAAAACGTGTACGGCATGACGCACTGGACTGGAGTTGCAGCGACGACAAGGGGTTGTTGAGTGCATTTATGGGTGCCCCCACCTCTACTTCACAGCTGGACAAAATCCACAAGAAGGACGGCGGCGGGGATGAGGCCGGGGACGCTGAGACGGATGCTGATGGAACCATTGACGAGGATGAGACCAAGATTAAGGAGGAAGAAGAGGCCGGTAAGTACTGCCACGAACCATACGGTTACCTGTAAAGGAGATTCCGTCAAATCAGTTGTCGTGTGGGCAGGTGGCGCCGAACACGTGGTGACGCGGGCGAACCCTGGGGCCGAACCCTAGGGGCAGGCCCTAGTGTGGAGGGATTGCGGGGGAGGGTGAAGATGCGTAGGTGGAGAGAGCAAGGTGGAGGCAGGAGGGACGAGGGTTGAGGGTGGAGGGGCCAGGGTAGAGAATAAAGAGTTTAGGACTTGGGTGTCCTGTTCAGGTGATACAACTCCATCAAACGGTCATCTTTAGCGCCTGCCATGTCCACGGAATGGTGCGCGCACCGCACAGCTGCGAGGTTGGGGCGAGATGCGGGGCTCGCTTCGACTTCTCAAGCGAAGCGAAGCGTAGAGATAGGAGAGTTGTTGCGAACGAACTGCCGTGGTGCGTGGAAGGCAGGGTGCATGGGGCGTCTGCGTACGGCGGGGTACGGCACCGTCGGGAGGTCTGGCTATTGCGGCGCGTTTGCGGACCTTTCTGTTAACTGCCGTAGTTCTGACTTACCACGAGGCTTGTCCCTCTGCCGGGACAGTGGCCTCTAGTCCCCGACCCACCCACCCTGCGCGGGCCGGTTGAGGGTTTTACGGTGCCCTGGCGCCCGGGTTTTTCGTTCTTCACCCCGGGTGCAGGGTTTTCCGGTGGGCGTAACCGGGGCGGAGCCCCGGGTGTCCGGTGCAACAAGGGTACTGTCATCTCTATCGGCCACTAGTGCATACTTACAACGGGTTGGTGTTGGGGGGCCAATACGCTTTGGGGCTGGGATTTGGATCGCTTGGGAGGTTTTTGGCGGGGTCGCCGGGATCGGAGTGCCGGCTTGGAGCTGTGGATGGCCGGGATCGGAGTGCCGGCCATCGCCTCGCCTGGATTGTTTCTGCTGTAACGCATCACGGCAGGAGTGAGCAATAACTGGGCATGGCCGCCCATGCATACGCCACGAACGTGTGCAGAGAAGAGTTGGTGGTGGCGCTGGCGCAGATCGGCGATGTTCTTTGGGCATATGGTGTAATGTTGGTGTGCACCACCCGTGCGGGTGCCGCCAGGTGGCGCAGGTGCTGGGGATGCTGCACCTGGTGGGTTTTGAGGCCGGATGCAGCGGTATTTTCGCGAGCGTGCTGGCGCGCGCGCAAACGTCTCAATCGCCACATTGCCCAATCGCCACATTGCCCACCCTCAGGCTTTGGCGAGGTCAAGAAGCGCGTGCGCACAACGGCTGGAGGCTCGACCGGGTCTGTGCGCAACCTGCGCATTCGCGAGGACATTGCAAAATACCTGCTGAACCTGGACGTGAACTCGGCGTACTACGACCCCAAGTCCAGGTGCGGCTGTGCACGAGTGACGTGAAGCGCTCGTTGGGAAGGGCATGGGAGTTGTGCCTTATTAGCCAGTGACTTCTGACGGTCCTGGGCAATCCACACTTTCCTTTGCCGTTCTCCAGCGGCAGCTGATTCGTGTTCCCGGGTCTGCGAAAGCAACGGAGCTGCAAGCTCAGACGTGGGCCTGACGTGGGTCGTGACAACGGTTTGGTGCACGGGGTCAGTCCTTTGCACGCAGTCGCCTCGCAATTTCAGCGACCTGCACAGCTTCTACGGATTTAAATGGCCCAGCCACAAGATGGATTTGGATAGCCAAGTGCGGGCGAGTGGCCACAAGATGGATTTAAAAAACCACGTGCGGGCGAGTGGCCCGAAGAAGTAGCATTCACGGCCCCTGCTTCCGTTGTGACATCCCCCGCCAGATCCATGCGCGAGGATCCCCAGCCCGACAAGCCCATCAGCGAGAAGCTGTTCCAGGGCGACAACTTCGTGCGTGAGGGTGGCGATTACGCAGCGTGGCAGAGCCTCACGCTGCACTCCATCACCGCGCACGAGAAGGGTGTTGACGTGCACATGCAGGCCAACCCGTCGCTGGCGGAACTGCTATACAAGCAGTTCAAGGAGAAGAAGGAGCAGTTGGAGGTAGGCCAGTGAGGCGATGGAGGTCCTTTACAACAGCGTTGTTGGACGTTCTTTGTTTGACATCCCGTGTGCCACGGTGCCCATGCGAGGCTGTCGTAGCTTCTCAATCGTACTTGCACGTACCGTGAATAGCTTGATTCCCTTGCGGCTGTATTCACCCTGACAGAACAAGGACAAGGAGGATGTGGTCAAGAAGTACGGGAGCGCAGCGGCGCCACTTCCGGAGGAGGTCAAAGTGCTGGCAGCGAGCGAGCGGTACGTGGAGTACGACAGGACAGGCCGTGTGATCAAGGGCGTGGAGGTGAAGGCCAAGAGCCGATACGAGGAGGACGTGCTCGTCAACAACCACACGACCGTCTGGGGCTCCTGGTGGCGCGATGGCACCTGGGGTTATGCCTGCTGCCACTCCACGGTCAAGAACAGCTACTGCACCGGCAAGGTGAGTGGGATTGTGTGCCCCCACAGTTGGAGGAGTTCGTTGTCGCGAAGGAGAACACCGTTGAACAGCACGAAATTCAATTTATATCATGGACGAAATTAGGCGACTCGCTCAGGCTTGTACCACTCATATATGCCATGGGTTCGCCTTTGTTTGTTTGCATGGCGCGATAACATAGGCCTGATCTCTGCACCATAACGCCATGGCGCTTGATTGGCCGGATCCTGATGTGATTCGGTCAAGCTGGCACATCAGGATCCGGACAGAGACATGCCTTGCATTACTGGTAGACGCCTAGTTGATGACACACATAATATTGTTCCATCGCCTCTTCCGCAGGTGGGCGAGAAGGCCGCAGAACAAATAGACGAGGCCATGCTTGCGAACATGGAGGCTGCGGCGCGCGAGCGGGAGGCTCTTGACCTGAAGCGGCGCCAGGAGTCGAAGCTCAATGGCTATGAGTACAAAGCGGATACCTGGGGGACGGACGGGCCAGAGAAGGAGCTTGACCCCAAGAAGGTGCGGGTTCGTCGTGTTTCGCAGGCGTCCCCAGTCTTGACGAACTCCAGCAATGCTCTGCGGTTGTCGCGCCACTGGTGTGGAACACCGCTACTTCTTATCGCGCCAGGGAACTGAGCGGAAACCCCAAGTCTCGCCTCGCTGGCGCAATGTCGTTGTCGAAATCCATGGACACATGCTTGTGGCTACTGGAGGTCACTGGGCTTGCGGTGATCTCCTTTAGGTTGCGTGAATGGTCGTATGCGCCGACCTCCGCGGCGGGTGTTCCACTGCAGTGGCTTTTCCATACTTCATGAGAAATACCCACCTTCATGCGCAACAGGTCGACGCGGCCATGCGCAAGCTCGAAGAGCGGGAGCGGGCGGCGATGGAAGGAGACAGGTCAAAGCGCAAGTATAACAGCCTTGAGGGAGGCGGCGGCGAACATGTAACCCCGGAGGAGATGGAGGCGTACCGCATCAAAAAGGGTCGCGGCGACGACCCGCTCGCGGCGCTGATGCAAACGCAAGAGGGCGGCACTGGGAGCGGAACCGGGACTGCCGGGTACGATTTATTGTGAGCAGGCATCCGCGGTGTACATCGGACATGACCCGGACAGATTGAGTGGGCGGGGCGCAATGGGAAACAAAGGCGGTGCCGATGCGGCCACACCTTCAGGGTGTAATGCTGAACAGGCGGGTGCAAATGGGTATAGCTGGGTTGGAGGATTACTGCGTCAGCGAGCGCCCTGCTGCACCCTGGCAGGCGCAACGGCGTCACTGTGACGGTTGTACGATTACCCTTAGGATCAGACGAAACTTGACGACCGAAGTGTCCCGTGCCATGACAGGGAGCATGGTGCATTGTGAACTGTTGTGTTTTGTTAACGGGCCGTGCATAGGGCAACTATAGGGTACAGAGGAGATATGGAGCCTTATGTCTTGGCATCTCACCGTAGTGTATCACATGGCTATCGCATGTTGTACAAGAAGTAAAATTGTGGGGTTTGGAATGTTGACAAAAGTGTGTCACGACGTTCGTGGCAAACCTGCCGTGGTGGATATGTGCTTGCCAGGGGTTCGGACGGACAGCTGTAAGGGATCTTGTGTGCAGGTTGTAACCCTTACTACCGCGTAAGTGTCTGACTGTCGACTGTAGACAAGTTAAGCTGCCATTCTCTCAGATTAAAAAATGAGGTTGCTATGATACATCGTTTTGTAATCATGCAAATGCTTGATTATTCTTTCACCGATTTGCGACGTTGCAGGGTTCAGCCTGAGTTGTTGTTACGTTCCATGAGCCGGTGACTATGTCATTGCGTTTGATATTAGCATAATGTTAGGATGCTTGCTTATGCATTCACGGAGGTACGTCCAGGGGCACAGACAGCTGGACATACGACGCTTCCGATGCAGCTTCCCTTTCGCCGTTGCCTCCGACAGCATGCTATGTGTGAATGAATACTTTCCAACATATCACCTTGGAGACCTTATCAATATTGATTAATGGTCCGAACTGCTGTGGTTTTTGGAAGGCTGCACGGGAAATTGGCCCCAGGCGTAATTTGTCTTGCGCGTCTGGGGCCGAGGCCGTGATGCAAATCAAGCTCCTACTGTTTCGATCTCAATGTTGATACAGCTTGCGGGCTTGCGCTCATGCGTCAGGCCCAAGTCATCTTGAGGAAGGCGTTCTCATTGCTGCTCTGCGGACGGACACGACAACATCAGCCAATACACGGCATTGTGGAGGATCAAAGCGTGGAGGGAGCAATTCCTCTGCCTCCTTGGCCAGGAGAATCCGCTATGCAGAACTTTTATCAGCCGAATCCTGCGTCATCGTCTTCATATCCGTCAGAGGAGCAAGCTTTAAGTATTGCCATTGCACAAAGCGTTGTGGACCAAGCTGCCTGGCAAGCAGCTCGGGCGTCAGGGTCATCTCAGACGCAAGCACACCAGTTGGCTTTGAAACGGAGTGCTGGCGAGGCCCTGTCAAAGAAGTTCTGGCAAGACGGCAGGTTAGATTTGCTTGCGTCGTTCGCCCACAGCGTGGATGTTGGCGGGTTAGGACCTTGCTTACGCGTCTTTCGGTACCCTTCGCAGCTTGGGCTATGGCGATGTTATCGCGGACGGCTTTTACGACGCATATGGAGATTTCCCGGAAGTTTGCGAAGGGCCGCAAGAGTTTCCCACGCTCGAAAACCTGCGCAAAGTCCGCACCAGCTCGGGAGACGTTCGTGAGGTAAGCTTCCTGGCAGTACCCAATGGGCAAACGTGTGTTAATGACTCGTTATGCCGTGCTTACCGATACTGACGGGGCACCTGACTCGTACGTTGTGGTTGCCCCAGGTAGTGCTAGTGGACCATGAGCTCGATCCGGGACTTTTCCAAGTGGAGGAGATGCTTTCGGAGGCCATGGGTGAAGCGAATCCGCAAGATGCTGCTGCTCGGATCCGGGTAAGGCCTGTCGGTTTGCAGAACCTGCAGTGCTCATGAAGCGCGCAATGGCTGGAACATGAGTGCTCGGTTTGCCCACAGCCGAAGGTGTGTTGTCCGCGCAGGTTGTCGCACACGTCGTATGTGACCGGTTTGGCGGCACCTACGACAGCGAGGCAGCGCTGGAGCGCCACTGGCAGGTCTCAAGCGCTGCCGAGAAGCGCCGCAACCGGTGAGCAATCCGTCCCGTGTGTCAGTGGCTCTACCGAACACCGCATCCTTCCGTGTCTCTCCTTCGCCGCACGGGCGGGGCTTGGTATTGACGTTGCAATTTTTAGCACCAACCTGTCTGTTGTACTAATATCCGGCTGTGCATGCCCCATTGTAACGTAAGGGCCGCCCTGTCACATGAATCGATGTTATCTGCCATGTTGTACCCGGTATCTGCGCTCAGGTCGGCGGTGGTGCTCTTGTGCCGGCTGGAGGTGGGCTCCCTGCGCCACCGGGCGCTGCTGTTCAAGGTCCTTGCGGACGCAGTGAAGCTGCCTTGCAAGCTGATTCGGGGCGAGGCGCTGTGTGGCGCGGACAGCGCGGCGAATGCGGTGATCCTATTGGACGGCCGGGAGTTCACTGTGGACCTGGTGTTTGATCCGGGGAGGCTCTACACGCAGGACCACTTCGCAACGCTGGTGCAAATGCGGAGGATGAGGGAGAGCGGCTCTGGGAGAGGTTAGCAGTTGGAGTGAACGCGCATGCGGGCCACAGTTGTTTTGTGTGCTAGGTCCGTAGTCCCTGGGATGCAGCGTGTCGCGTAGGGGTTTGGCCTCACCAGGCGACCACGTGTTACAGGAGACGATGTATGCCAGCAGTAAGTTCCGTTTTGCATTATCCACGGCCGTGATTCCTCCTTCGGCAGTAATGCGCGGCGCTGCGCAAGCGACTTATTGCGAGTTATCTGACCTCGTCTGCTCAAAACCTCTTTCCGACACCCTGATGTTTGTCGTGCAGGCGCAGACAGCTGGAGCAACCAGGCGCACATTTCGGTTGCGGCGTCCGCAGGGGCGGCGGCTGCAAGCGGCTGCGGAGTGGAGACCTCGGCCGTCAGCGCCAGCAGCGCCAGCAGCGCAGGCACAGGCGCTGTGACGGGAGGAAGTGGCATGAACACCGCCGCCAGCGTAATCACCAATGCACACCCGGGCAGCAGTAATTCAACCAGCGCGGCGAGCGGCGTCACCTCGGTCAACTGCGGCAACGGCATAACCCCAACAATGTCTGGACCCGCGCCCGCTGCACCAGCGCTGGCGGCGGAGCCGGCCCCACCTGTACATAGCAGCCCTCGTGCAGTGCAGTCCAGAACGCAGATGTTAGTCCCGCCTGTGCCCGCGCCGGGCACGTACAGCACTTCGCTGCCCGCTACCAGTAATGCGATGCATGCGCAGGCGGCTGGCTGGGGTCTCAGTGCGGGGCACTTGCATGGCAACGGTCCGGGGCCGGCCATCGCGGGCAGCCGCGTCAGGTTCACGATTACGGACCTGCCGAAAGCCGGCAACGCGCAGCTTCAGGGCCCGAGCGGTGAGTCCCGCCAAACGCAAGGTGGACGGCCACAGGCGCCGGGCCCAGCGGGCGCGGGGCCACCTGCGCCTCTGCCAGCTCCACCCGACGGGGGCGCAGGAGCCGCCCCGCAGGCATCCGGCCGCCACAGCTTGAGTTCGCTACCTGGTAAGGCCAAGTCAATGGTGGACCTGGCGGGTACAGCGCAACACGGGACACATGCTGACGCGCCATCCTCCACACCAGCCTTTGACCTCATACGTTTAGACTCGGAGCCGCTGCCGGAGTCGGCTCTGCATATGTGTGTCGATGCTGGGGGCGCGTTGCAACCGCCGGAGCGCTCGGGCACGCCCACGGGCCCGGGACCGGGGGCTCGTGGGCCATCAGCTCTCCTCGGTCGAAGGCAGAACTCGCTAGACCAGAATGGCTGGGTCAAGTTCTCCGGCAGCTTTACCCGGTCAAAAGATGACGGCAAGCCGTGGACGCATCACGGGGGCTTGGGGCTCAGCCCCCTTGGCCAGGCGGCCGGGGACCGAGGCGCGGCGCCACCTACGCTGGCCAGTGGTGGCGTCAGCGGCGCGACAGCTCCTACAACACCGCAGCTCGGCCTCGCTGCTCAGGGATTGGAGCTGTCAGCCACGTTCTCGGGCATTGGGACAACGGCTCCGTCGCCGGATGGCACAAGGCCCGCGAGCAGCGTAGGATCGGGAAGTGCACCAGCTGCTGTGGCGGCGGCAGGAGCGCTTCACAGTGCAGGGCCCAATGTGCCGTTGCCTAACCAGAACACGGTGCCTAGCACGGGCGTCTCCAAAGTGACGGCGGCATCCGCGTTTGCGAACTTCCAGCTGCCTTCGGACCTGTCAGCTGCGGTCATCGCCGACGGCGCCGTGCGTGGTGTCAGCGGCGGTGTAGGCAGTGGCACAGGCGGTCCCGCCGCCGTGGCCGCGGGTAACACTGGGGGCAGCGGCGGCGGCATTAGTGGGCGGGCGTCACACGGTGGAAGCGAAGGCAGCTTGCCGCGGCCGTGCGCTCAGCCGCAACATAATTCGGGACCGCAAATCCAGCTGGCGTCGCAGCAGCTACCTCAGCCCACGCAGCCGCAGCCACCACGTTCTCCATTCCAGATGATGCAGATGGGTCTGGCAGCTGGGAACATGGGACCGCTGACGTCTGCCTTCGCTGCCGTGCAGGCGCCTCAGCAGCCTGTAGCGCTGCACCCGGGGTTGCAGCAGCAGCAAGCCCAAGCCGCGTCCCAAATGCAACAACAGCAGCATCCGCCGCGACCACCCCACATGGCAGCGAGCGGTGTGACCGGCACAGGCGCCGGCGCAAGTGCGGCAGGTGCTGCAGGCCCAGGGAATTCACTTTTGCCGCTACCTCGGATGGGAAGCCTGCAATTTACTTCGCAGCCGCAGGCACCCTCGCCACCGGGGCAGCGGGGGCAACAGCACCTGCCTGCGCACGTCGTGCGGCAGTACGCGGTCGGGAGTCACGATTCAACGCACAAGTTCTACGGGCTTGGTGCTGCAAACGGAGCAGCGGCGGCTGGCGGCGCGGGCGGGCCCCCCGTATACACGCCCCCTCCCAAGTCCGCTGACGGCGCAACCAATGCGGGAAGCAAGGCGCCCTCACCGGCGCTGTCCACACCCTTCACTGCCATCACTGCGTCGTCTGTACAGTCGACACCGCCGGGCTCAGCTCCCCCCGAGAGCGTGCCCTTCGCGGACCTGTCCCCTTTCAATGTCGGGGACCTGGCGTCGTCGTCTGGCAGCGGCCGGAGAGACGACAAGCCGGAGCGGGAGCAGCGGGAACGGGAACAGCGGGAACGGGAACAGCAGAATTGGGAGCGTGAACGGGAGCGGGAGAGGGAGCAGCAACAGCGCGATCGGGACCGCACGAAGGCGCAGTCGTTTTTCGCGGACTTGTCGCCCTTCAATACCGCGACGGGCGCTGGTGGGAGCGGTAGCGGCGGCGGAGACCTTCGCGACACGACCCCGGGGCGGCGGCCGTACCCGCAGCCGATTGTGGAGATGCCCAGTAGCGACAACAGCCGCGAGACCACTCCTCGCGTCTCTATAACCAACATGAATGAAGGACCGGTCAGCGGGCCGAACAGCTCGTCGGCTGGCGGGTTGCAGATGGGTGCGACAGATGTTGTCGTCCACGACATGTCCCGGATGGCCCTGGTCGGGCCCTCCAGCGGCAGGATGGACGGAGCGGCTGCCCGCCCAGGTCCCATGACGCAGCACTTGCAACCGCAGCAGGCCTTCGGGCCGATGGCAGGGATGGGTCAGATGGGGACTGGGGCCCACGTCGCGCCGCCGCAGCAGCAGCAGTTGCCACACCACCTGATGATGTCGTATTATGCGGCGGCCATGCAAGGCGCACCGTATGGCATGTACTTGCCGCACGGAGCAGCGGCACCGGCGCAGGGATACGTCTCACAGGCGCAGGGGTATATGCCGGCGCACGCGGGCTCTGGGCAAGGGGTGCACGACTGGCGCCAAGCCTATGACGCGGCGTGGGCGAACAGCTGGGCTGCGCAGCAGCCTAACGCTCAATACATGCTTCACGCGGCGTATTTGCAGCAGCAGGAGCAGCAGCGGCAGCAGCATCATCAGGCAATGCTCGCGGCTGCGGGCTTGGCTGGACCCGGCGGTGGCCTGCCGCTGTCTGGCCTGGACCGGCGGGTCTCCATGATGTCCACGACAACGGTACAAGTTATCGAGTCGGGGGCACCCATGTCCGGGCCAGCTCCGCCTGCGGGGCCCGCCATGCTGCACGGGCCGCGCCCGTCGCTCCCTGTTGGCGGGCCCCAGCTGGTCTTAACCCCAGGCACGCAACCACTGCAGACCCAGGTACCGACACAGCCTCAGCAGCTTGTGCTGCAGTCGACAGCGCAGCCGCCACAATCGATGCAGCAGCTTCCCCATCAGGCGTTTCAGCAGCAACAGCAGGCACAGCCCCACCAGCAAAACCAGATGCAGCCGCAGCAGCGACCGCCGGTGGACCTCGCGCACGAGATGACCATACCGTCTCAGAGCCGCTTGGAGAGGATGCAGGTCCACAGCGGCAGTTCCTTCGCCGGCGGGCAGACGTCGGGTCTCGCGTTACAGCCGTCCCTCTCCGTGTCAATGCCGCTGCCTCCTTCGTACCGGGACCTGGAGATCAGCCCCGAGGAGCTCACATTCAAGAACCGCATCGGCATCGGAAGGTAAGGGTCCCCGGCGGGTCTGCTATGTAAGATGCCTGGTGTTAGGCGAGCCGCATTGCCGTACCCTGGGGGAAGAGGGGGTTTTAAGGAAAAGAAAATTGAAACCCCAGAAACGAACCCGGGAAGACCGGGCACCCGGGAAGATTGGGGCATGGTGCAAATAAACACAGCAGGGGTAAGACCAGACCCGCACCGCGCGTGCTGTCTTGCAAGGCATAACGAAGTTACACGTCGTCGATGCGTTCGGGCTAAGCTTTTGCGAAACGTCTTGCAGCGAGCAGCGTGGAATGAATGCCTTCCATCTGCCTCTCCCGCTGCAGCTATGGTGAGGTGTACCGGGGCACCTGGCGCGGCACTGAGGTGGCCATCAAGCGCTTCCTGGAACAGAATCTCTCGCCCGTGACCATCCGCGAGTTCCGGGACGAGGTGATGATCATGAGCAAGCTGCGCCACCCCAACATCGTGCTGTTCATGGGGGCGGTGACACAGAGCAACCAGCTGGCGATCGTGACACAGTTTGTGGTGCGGGGCTCCCTGTTCCGAATGCTGCACCGCACCAAAGAGGTCCTCGACCCACGCCGGCGCCTCAACATGGCCCTGGACATTGCGAAGGGTAAGTCGGCCATCAGATCAGGCCAAAGTGGGCGCTATCCTGAACGGTTTTGATAGGGGTGCACTTTTGCAACCAACGCGATGCCTAGTTGGCGGAGGACATCGCTACCAGCGGCCAGCAGTCTGCAATTCCTGCGGCCACGGCGTGACGGCAGTGGACCTGGCCATCTCCCTTTAAGATGTTCGGTGGCGATAAGCGTCGCCACAAGGGCTTCCTGTTTCCGTTGCGTGTATCATAAGGCGTGCCGGATTCTTTGCACCCTTTCCGCGCTATCGGTGCCATCATTTCTGCCATGGTCTCTTGGTCGCTTCGGGTGCCGCGACAGGTATGGAGTATCTCCACAACTGCAAGCCCGTCCTGGTACACCGGGATCTCAAGTCACCGAACCTGCTTGTGGACAAGGACTACACCATCAAAGTCTGCGACTTTGGGCTGTCGCAGGTCAAGATGAACACGTTCCTGACCGCGAAGTCGCAGGGCGGGTGAGCGAAGGATTTGCGTGTGGGGGAGGTATGGAATGACAGCTCCTTACGGGAGTGCGTCTGCCTGCCGGGAGTGGCAGTAAGGCACATGGAAATGGGAAATGCTCTTTGCCATCTGACGGGAGAGCTGTGGCATCTTCCTGTGACTGGTACTTTGCCCTCAACGGGTGTCCATGGAGCCTGCTCAGGTGATGCTGCCCAATTACGTCCCTGCAGCTCTCCTGCCTGGATGGCACCCGAGATTTTACGAGGCGAGCCATCCGATGAGAAGAGCGACGTGAGTACTGTGCGTGGGAATGGATTGACCCGCCCTGCCGCTTTGTCATGGTCAGAGAAGCCAGATACTCAGCTAGCATCAGGATGGTTGCCTCTGTGCTTAGCTTTGGGACGGCGCAAATCGGACCCCACTCAACTCAGGATGTTCCTGTTGCCACAGGTGTTCAGCTTCGGCGTCATCCTGTACGAACTGGTAACGGGCAAGGAGCCGTGGGAGGACCTGAACCCTATGCAGGTGAGTTGGTCTGTGTTGCGAGGTGGAGGTCACGTCTCGGTGGCATGATTATGGCTGTTTGTCGGAGAGCGGCGAGCTGAATTCTGATACTCAGCCGTATCATCGTATTTGTCTGGAGATGGGTATTTGTAGCTAATATGTAGATGTATGTTTTCTGTGCCCCCACGCACGGAATCACCATCGCGGCCCGTATGGGCTCGGGCGCACTTCCTCACCGATGCGCTACATACTTCGCCGCAGGTGGTTGGCGCGGTGGGCTTCTCCGGGAAGCGCATGGCCCTGCCTACAGATCTGGATCCGGCCGTGGCGGCCCTCATCCAGAGCTGCTGGGCCACGAGCCCGCGGGAGCGCCCGTCGTTTACGCAGATACTAGCGACCATGACCCAGTGGAACGAGCTGCGGCCCACTGCAACGGTCATGCAACAGATGCAGGAGGCGGCTGCCCGGGTGCGGCAACAGAGGGCGGCAGCTCCGTAAGCGGTCGGTCGGTTGCTCACGGCGTTGATCAGATTTTGCAGATACGACTGGATTCTTGTCGGCCGTACGTTTTGTTCGATTCGGCTTCTCTTCTTCTCGTCGCCTGGGTGTACGGGTTGAGATAGGATGCTTGGTTTGGCTACCCGATGCAGTTTCGCAGTGCCTTGTGGCCATTAGGTGGGCCTCTGTAACGGGCTACAGCAGGACGCAAGATGCAGGTTTTTGACGTTGCTTTACAAATTTTTAGGCAACACGTAGGGTTGCCTAAGCTAATTTGCGTGAACAACGCTCCGCAACGTATATATGTGAGGCAGGCAGGGGCAGGCGCGTCTCGGGCGGAATGGGGGCCCGGAAGGATCTGTTTATTGTCGATCTGTTTCTGATGTAGATGCGCGCTTCCGTGCGCGTGCCTGATGTCTGGATGTTTCGTCGTGCTTGGGTGTGGCAAGTGATGCCCAGATTGCGAGCTCACTGTTGGCGCATTTTGCATTGAACCTGGCGGGTCATGAACGTCCCCAAGGCATACAGCTTGTGTCATCGTGGCACGGCGCGCAAGACAGTTAAGGTTTCCCGCTGTGCCTTGCAGGGCCAGTGTGGTGTCGGTTTGAAATGGTTTACGATGTTGGGGGCCGATTGCCAATATTGGCACATTGACGTTACAATTTAGTGTCAATTGCGCAGCCGAATACGCTATGGTGTTTGCCCGACGTTTTGAGCTGACGAGTACATTCTGTCTTGTGTGCATCGCAAGTACGACCAACCAACGAGTTGGACGCTGTCGTACCAACCGCTGTTGCTAGGACAAAGGAGGTGATCCACTCTTCAAATTGACTATGCACAACGCTGCTCTGGCCTTTGTGCCGCTAAATTGCATAATAACAGACCTGTGGACACAAACAGCTGTTCTGGACAGTAATCATACTGTATTTTTGTTTCTGCGTAATACAAAAACATTAAATTCGTTGAGGATTGCTTATCGTCCAAGCACACGGCTGCTGCAAATATCACCGGTCGCGAGTCGTTATGGTGACAACACGTCGTGGGTCTCACCGTTCAACTGAACAAAGCGCGGAGCCTGTGCAAAGTTCAGGGCCTCACACAACATCTCAGCGTGGACGAGGGAGCTCTGGCCGGGGTCGCGGAAGGTCGGCGGCGCGGAGTGCGGCCAAAGCCGGGGCAGTCAATCATCTTCCGCATGAAGGACCACCTGATGAGGATGGGGATGGCATAACCGGTGCGGCATTGCGGCAAGCAGCTGAACTCTGAGCCGGTTATGAAACTGTCAGCTGTTCCTGCCGCAGGTCCGGATGCATCGGCACCTTTGCAAGGACAACTGCAAGGTATCTTGGATATCGTGTTTTCAGTAGTTTGTGAGCTATCTCACAACGGCACTTTTTTTGTGTAGCCGATAACGAAGACGAATTTCTGTTGGTTGTGGTTGTGCGCAGGCGAACGGACGGTTACCGAAGCGCAAGTATCCAAAAATGAAGAAGTCGACGACAGAGGGGAAACGGCGGAGGGAGACACGGTGGCGGATTTAGCCTTGGTGGAGGAGGACGAGCTCTTACGTAGCGAAGCGGCCGCCGAGTCCGATGGAGAGCAGGAACCTCCTTCTACGAGCAGCGAGGTTGACAGCGTAGACGATGATGACGACATAGTAGGACCCAACTTCATGGACCAGCTGGCATCGTCGTTGAAAGCGGCACTTCAAGCACGGGCAGGAGGCCGTGAGGCGTCTCCACCCGTGCCACAGCCAGGACCATCCGGTCAGAAGCTGGGGCTGGGAAGTGACCCAGTTGCCATCAAGTGGCAGACTGATGCTCAACATGAGAAGACATTGCGCCCGGTTGTCACGAAACGAGCGGCTCCAGGCGTCGGTGCGACCAAGGAGAAGGGCCTTGCAAACCTGGTGAGCATTGCGTAGGCAACAAAACTGCATGTCGAGCATTTGTCAGATTGGAAGCCGCATAGCCTTGGCGCGTCCTAGCTGAATGGGGCGGGCGCCTTACTTCAGCGGCTCAGATCGATCTGCATGGGGTGGCGCTGCGGCGCCGCTGGCCATGTGCCGGCCTGACAACCGGGGTCTCTACCCACGGGGTTTCGGAGCGTCTTTTCCGACGCCCCACTATGCTTGAGACTAAAACTCCTTGACGCCATCATAGTCTTAATAAAAGATCTCACGATTTGGCATGGAGCCTGGCATTATCGAGCCGCATAGCCTTGGCGCGTCCTAGATGAATGGGGCGGGCGCCTTACTTCAGCGGCTCAGATCGATCTGCATGGGGTGGCGCTGCGGCGCCGCTGGCCATGTGCCGGCCTGACAACCGGGGTCTCTACCCACGGGGTTTCGGAGCGTCTTTTCCGACGCCCCACTATGCTTGAGACTAAAACTCCTTGACGCCATCATAGTCTTAATAAAAGATCTCACGATTTGGCATGGAGCCTGGCATTATCGAGCCGCATAGCCTTGGCGCGTCCTAGATGAATGGGGCGGGCGCCTTACTTCAGCGGCTCAGATCGATCTGCATGGGGTGGCGCTGCGGCGCCGCTGGCCATGTGCCGGCCTGACAACCGGGGTCTCTACCCACGGGGTTTCGGAGCGTCTTTTCCGACGCCCCACTATGCTTGAGACTAAAACTCCTTGACGCCATCATAGTCTTAATAAAAGATCTCACGATTTGGCATGAAGCCTGGCATTATCGAGCCGCATAGCCTTGGCGCGTCCTAGATGAATGGGGCGGGCGCCTTACTTCAGCGGCTCAGATCGATCTGCATGGGGTGGCGCTGCGGCGCCGCTGGCCATGTGCCGGCCTGACAACCGGGGTCTCTACCCACGGGGTTTCGGAGCGTCTTTTCCGACGCCCCACTATGCTTGAGACTAAAACTCCTTGACGCCATCATAGTCTTAATAAAAGATCTCACGATTTGGCATGGAGCCTGGCATTATCGAGCCGCATAGCCTTGGCGCGTCCTAGCTGAATGGGGCGGGCGCCTTACTTCAGCGGCTCAGATCGATCTGCATGGGGTGGCGCTGCGGCGCCGCTGGCCATGTGCCGGCCTGACAACCGGGGTCTCTACCCACGGGGTTTCGGAGCGTCTTTTCCGACGCCCCACTATGCTTGAGACTAAAACTCCTTGACGCCATCATAGTCTTAATAAAAGATCTCACGATTTGGCATGGAGCCTGGCATTATCGAGCCGCATAGCCTTGGCGCGTCCTAGATGAATGGGGCGGGCGCCTTACTTCAGCGGCTCAGATCGATCTGCATGGGGTGGCGCTGCGGCGCCGCTGGCCATGTGCCGGCCTGACAACCGGGGTCTCTACCCACGGGGTTTCGGAGCGTCTTTTCCGACGCCCCACTATGCTTGAGACTAAAACTCCTTGACGCCATCATAGTCTTAATAAAAGATCTCACGATTTGGCATGAAGCCTGGCATTATCGAGCCGCATAGCCTTGGCGCGTCCTAGATGAATGGGGCGGGCGCCTTACTTCAGCGGCTCAGATCGATCTGCATGGGGTGGCGCTGCGGCGCTGCTGGCCATGTGCCGGCCTGACAACCGGGGTCTCTACCCACGGGGTTTCGGAGCGTCTTTTCCGACGCCCCACTATGCTTGAGACTAAAACTCCTTGACGCCATCATAGTCTTAATAAAAGATCTCACGATTTGGCATGGAGCCTGGCATTATCGAGCCGCATAGCCTTGGCGCGTCCTAGATGAATGGGGCGGGCGCCTTACTGCAGCGGCTCAGATCGATCTGCATGGGGTGGCGCTGCGGCGCTGCTGGCCATGTGCCGGCCTGACAACCGGGGTCTCTACCCACGGGGTTTCGGAGCGTCTTTTACCACGCCCCACTATGCTTGAGACTAAAACTCCTTGACGCCATCATAGTCTTAATAAAAGATCTCACAATTTGGCATGAAGCCTGGCATTATCGAGCCGCATAGCCTTGGCGCGTCCTAGATGAATGGGGCGGGCGCCTTACTTCAGCGGCTCAGATCGATCTGCATGGGGTGGCGCTGCGGCGCCGCTGGCCATGTGCCGGCCTGACAACCGGGGTCTCTACCCACGGGGTTTCGGAGCGCTTTTTCCGACGCCCCACTATGCTTGAGACTAAAACTCCTTGACGCCATCATAGTCTTAATAAAAGATCTCACGATTTGGCATGGAGCCTGGCATTATCGAGCCGCATAGCCTTGGCGCGTCCTAGATGAATGGGGCGGGCGCCTTACTTCAGCGGCTCAGATCGATCTGCATGGGGTGGCGCTGCGGCGCTGCTGGCCATGTGCCGGCCTGACAACCGGGGTCTCTACCCACGGGGTTTCGGAGCGTCTTTTCCCACGCCCCACTATGCTTGAGACTAAAACTCCTTGACGCCATCATAGTCTTAATAAAAGATCTCACAATTTGGCATGAAGCCTGGCATTATCGAGCCGCATAGCCTTGGCGCGTCCTAGATGAATGGGGCGGGCGCCTTACTTCAGCGGCTCAGATCGATCTGCATGGGGTGGCGCTGCGGCGCCGCTGGCCATGTGCCGGCCTGACAACCGGGGTCTCTACCCACGGGGTTTCGGAGCGCTTTTTCCGACGCCCCACTATGCTTGAGACTAAAACTCGCCCTTCAATGCTTTCAATATTAGTGCGGGGTATCAGCCGGGATGCTGTCCTTTGTGTCCTCACATGCGTGCACTGCTAACAGCCAGTCCCGGTGTGTTTTGGCTTGCAGATCATGGCCCCCCCGCGTGTCAACGCAACGGATAGAACCGCGTCCGAGACAAAGCGTTGGTTCGAGCTGCCGGCAACCAAGATTACGGACGAAGTTAAGCAGGAGCTCCGGCTGCTGCGGCTCAGGGGCGCGTACGATCCGAAACGATTTTACAAGGTGCGCGCATGCTTTGGTGCAGGCGACGGTTCGGGGATGAATTGTATTTCAAGTCTTGGAGTCGCTGAGATGCTACATGGGCTTGTTTCCTTGATGACGATGAGGTGTAAGAGGGTATGCCTTCAGATGAATAGGTGGAAGCGTCTCCTGAACTCAAAAACTCTTGGCAGACAAATGCACAAACCCTACGCCCGCGTTCGGTTGTCGACAGAGCTTCGACGAAACCAAGTTCCCCAAGCACTTCCAGATTGGGACAGTCATGGACAACGCCCAAGACTACTACAGCAGCCGCCTGACGTCACGGGAGCGAGGGGCTAGCATCACTCAGGAGCTACTCGCTGACCAAGGGTTGGCAGCAGTGCGGAAGAAGCGTTACGGCAAGCTGCAGCAGGAGGCGACGCGGCACCAGAAGGTCAAGAAGCGGAAAACGAACCTCGTGCGCACCAACCCCAAGCCGAAGCGGCCAAAGCACTAGTGCAGCTTCGGTAAGGACCTGGGCCATCATATTGTGAGGCGTCACTGCATCTCGGCGTGCAGTAAGAGTGTTCGTGCTGCCGGTTACCGGGTACAGGACTGCATTGATGTGTATTCATGCGCTGCTATCGCCGACGGCGAGGCAGTGTGGCGCGGGAAGGGTATGAACGTGTGGCTGGACTGGTTTAATCCGCTGTTCCCGCAGCTCTCATGGCAAGTCCTGCAAATGGCCGCGCAAGCTGCCCTGGGGCACCGTTTGGTCCTCGTTTGTTGTGCGAGGCCAGGTGTCCTGGGTATTGCAGTCATGTGTGTCTCGCCGTGGGTTGTTTCCGACATGTTCATTGCGGAGCTGACTCGCTCCAAGATGCTGTATCGCAAGAAAGGTTACATTGCCTAGCAGATTAGATCGATTGTGGCTTAGACATGTAGGTCATATTGGATTCATGAGGCACGGTGCTACGCAGGACGCAGTGGGCATGATGCCTGAACCTCTGGGTGTTAGCCATGGAACGGACTTGTGCAGGTCGCCGTACCCAATCTACCCAATCGTTTGCGTTATCCTGCAATCGGCGTGACCGAGCATAGGCCTGCGCTGGTTGTTAGCGGGCTCCATAATTTGTGTATGTCACATCGGCGCCATTTGGGTCATCGGTGACGGCCGATACGTACAGGTTTTCCGAACTTGTGAGGAGAACCAAGGTTTTCTGCAATGTACGACAGACGCGCGTCTGTGGTTCTGGAGCCGGGTGGAGCCTGATCATCGTAGCGCCACGAGCCGTGCTGGCGTTGGACTTGTATTGCGGCTGTGTGTTGGCCGTTTGTTGCTGCCCATCGTCGGTGCGTTCTCGCCCTTCTCTGGCCCGGTGGGGCTCTAGCGGTGTAAATGAGTCTTTGCAGTCTACTTTATGCGCAAGTGAAAAAAGCAAACGGGAAACACTGTATGGAACTGTTTGACCAAGTACAAGCACTCCACGTTAGTTTGCGCCCCTCCAGACCACGCAGCCGAACTCGGGCCTGAGCGTGTGGGATGGCAGGATCAGCTGGCCAGTTAGAGGCCCGCCATCTTTCGTCATCTTTATTTTTGCCCTGTTGTATTGCAGCCGGTCACCGCGTGTCACCGCAAAACGCATGTGTCACTCCCTCTCGATGTGCAGCTGCTGGCATCAGTGCCGGTCATCACCGACCGAAGAATAAACCCGAAAACCGAGGCGGAGCGCGGCCGTAACCCTCCGAACAGAACCTATCTCAACCCAATTGCCAATCGAAATGCGACACGGACTTAACCGCCTTGGCCAGCCTGTCTTGGTTAGCGTATCACCACGAGCAGTCGCCACACAAGACTTTGAGCCGGCCACTATAGGACTCCGCAGGATTATTGCGGGAACGCCAGGGCGAATCCTGCGCTTTACCCTGGTCTAAGTCACCAGAGCGCGCTGAAGTTTCATAAATGACTGCTAGAAGGAATACCGTAAAAAAAGCTTCACTCACGTGCGACTTTTCTTTCTTATAGCCCTATACTAACATATGTAAAGAAACAATATGAAGACATGGCTTGTACAGCTTTGTTATCTCTACTTGTGGGCGTTTGCGAAGGCATCGTCACCATAGCGAGCCTGCACTTGTGAGCGTTTCGTCGTACGATATCGTACGCTTGCGCCTTCTTCTTGTTTTGTTAGTTTTGACAGCAATCCGTATTACCCGGGCCTCCTGTAGCCGCTGATATCCAGGAATTAGAAAATGCTCGCTTCCCGCAACGTTCGCGCCGCTGCGGGTGCCCGGGTGGCCGCTGCCCCCGGCCAGCGTGCTATCCTGGCAGGTGAGGCAATAAGCAGAGCTGAAATAATTAGGACAACCTTATTTTGCATAGGGACAGTCTGATACGCAACTGGCTGCCGTTATGCTTCTGTTTGCAGCGCGCTCTGGGCGGCGCTCGCTGGTCGCGGCAAAGGCCCAAAAGAAGGAGATTATGATGTGGGAGGCTCTTCGTGAGGCGATTGATGAGGAGATGGAGCGCGATCCCACCGTCTGTGTGATGGGTAAGCGTTGCGGTCGGCGAAGGCGCGCGTATGGGACACCTTTTCCAGCACGACTCAGATATGCAAGGGTCGTAGTTAATTACCGTGATTACGATTTGCTTTCAAACGGCAGCGATGTCGTCTTCATGGCTGTATGCTGACGCGGAAAAGATCGCTCTTCTGTCCAATAACACAGGCGAGGATGTGGGCCACTACGGCGGCAGCTACAAGTGCACCTTCGGTCTCTACAAGAAGTATGGTGATATGCGCGTGCTTGATACGCCCATTTGCGGTAGGTCCAGGTGATGGGACCGAGGGTCGGAAGGGCAGTGCCTTGCCGCTCTCGGTGGATCGACAGCAGCTGGAAAGCGATTGATAAAAAAGTTTGAGAATAGGCATAGATTCTGGGCACAGACCGTCTACTACACCCAAATTACCCACGTCCGACAACGCTGCACGGACGCTCTCCCCGTTCTCGACAATCACGCCTGCCAGGGCAGTCATTTTCCACAACCATGTTACCATCTTCGGCAGTTTCCCGGAGCTATGCCGGAGCAAATCCATCAACGGGACGGGAATCTAAGATGTGCGCCCTCGCTTCTGTTCAGATGTCATTCGATGCCCACGGCGCACCGTGCCTGCCGAATCCGCAATCCGCAGAGAACGGCTTCATGGGCATGGGTGTCGGAGCAGCCATGACCGGCCTGCGCCCCATCGTGGAGGGCATGAACATGGGTTTCCTCCTGTTGGCATTCAACCAAATCTCCAACAACTGCGGTATGCTGCACTACACCTCGGGTGGCCAGTTCAAGGTGCCCATGGTGATCCGCGGCCCGGGTGGCGTCGGTCGCCAGCTGGGTGCTGAGCACTCGCAGCGCCTGGAGTCGTACTTCCAGTCCATCCCGGGTGTGCAGCTGGTGGCGGTCTCCACTGTGCGCAACGCCAAGGCTCTGCTCAAGGCGGTGCGTGCTAGTGCCGATGCCTTTAGGTTGGGGTTCAGCGGTACTGCGCTGTGGAGCTTGTGGCGTTCGGGCGGGGTGCAGCAGTTTTCAGGGCAGGGCGCTGGGAGTTCACCGCAATTAGAGGACAGTACCGGACACGCGGCAGAGAGGGAATCGCACAGGGTTATCACCTTCCGACAGAACGCTCACATCGCGACACCGTGATAAATTGGGAGGGAGGGCGTAGCTGATGTTCCAGCGTCTTATGTATGCGAACGGCACGCCTCTGCATTACAATGCCTATCGTGTTTCGTAGACATCAGATACGTGTTTAGTAGACATCAAATACGATGTACTAGACACCCAAGAAATACGATGTACTATGCGCCAAGGAAATACGATGTACTAGGCGCAACCGTTCGTATTTGCTGCTGAAGGGGTTGATTCGAAGGCCAGCCGGCCTGGTCGCTAGACATTGACCAGGTGGAAGTGAGTCGTTGGAAGCCTGTCCTCTATCACGGACGCTGTCCTTCATCAGGCTGTGGTACACAACCTCCGCACAACAGCAGCAAGGGGTGGCAAGCTGCTGATTCAGACGAAGCTGGCAAGACATTGCACGTTGCCTTGAGTGCTGTTAGTACACAGCAATATGTTCGGCTGCTCCTGGTTGATGTCTTCAAAGACATGCGCTCCTAACCGCGCTCCTAACTCCGGATGGGTCCAACAGGCCATCCGCAGCGACAACCCAGTCATTTTCTTCGAGCACGTGCTGCTGTACAACGTGAAGGGTGAGGCGGGCGACCGCGACGAGGTGGCCTGCCTGGAGCGCGCTGAAGTGGTTCGCGAGGGAACCGATGTCTCCATCTTCACCTACAGCCGCATGCGCTACGTGGTGATGCAGGCCGTCAACGATCTGGTTAAGAAGGGCTACAACCCGGAGGTAGATTTGGGTGCAAGAGGGTGGCACGGGCTGGGACGGGATGGTGAGGATGGGGACAGAGACAGCGCTAAGATCACTGGCCCCGGCATGGGAGAAATGAGACAATCTGGCGCAAGGACAGCCGCTGAACGTACTTACGTCGGTGGAGCGGCTGTCCTTGGGCCCCGTAGACTTCAGCAGAGAGCAAATTACGTCGACACGGGACGAAAGTGATCGCCGGGAGGCTTTACCCCGTTGAGCGGTCAAGGCGTCGCTGCAACGAGGACGTTGTTTGGAAGTGCGCCGAACAAAGAGGAACGAGTTCTGAAGTTTCATGCGAGTCGCCTGGGATAATTGGTTTTAGGTGGGCATCATTGAAATTTGAAGAGGTGCGAAGGCCCCCAGAGAATGCGTTGCACTTTTCTTGGCCAGTGGGTGCAAGGATGTGGCCATGCCGCTGTTGGTGATCATGTGCATGCCTCTCCCTGCGTCAGGTCATTGACCTCATCAGCTTGAAGCCATTTGACATGGAGACGATCTCCAAGTCCGTGCGGAAGACCCGCAAGGCCATCATCGTGGAGGAGTGCATGAAGACCGGTAGGAGCGTGGGAGGGGGGAATACACAAGGAGTCCATGGCGCAGGTGGGGGCGTGGGAAGGCGGGATCGACGTCGGACCAAGCCATGCGGCACGCTTGCGGTTGTGGTGTCCTGGGCGCACAACTGCGCGAGGGCGCCGTATCGCAGTCCATGACCTGTAGCTGTTCCAGGTCCACCGGAGCCCAGTGCAGAACCCGCCGCGCGGCACCCGCATTGACACCGCACCATGTATCCCCCACGCACCGCAACGCTTTAGGTGGCATCGGCGCCTCCCTGTCGGCGGTGATCAACGAGTCGCTGTTCAACGAGCTGGACCACGAGGTCATCCGTCTGTCCAGCCAGGACGTGCCCACCGCGTACGCCTACGAGCTGGAGGCGGCCACCATCGTGCAGAGCAGCCAGGTGATGGAGGCTGTGGAGCGCATCTGCGGGGGCCACGTGGCGGTGCACGCGTAAGCGGCATCCGCAGCGGCACCGGCGCCGCATGGTTGCGCTTAAGATGATGGTCACTGGCGGATGTGGTGATGAGAGGCCGGCGAAGCAGGAGTCAGCGGTCAGGTGACGGAGGCAGCGGGTGGCGGTGGGGCAGTGAAGTGGCGAACGGGGCGACTGGCGAGCATTACAGGTCGGGGCAGTCGTCCCTAGCCGGCGTTGCGACTCAGGTCCGACAGAGTGAAGAGCGCGCGCGCCGATATTCAGCCGAGCCGGCACATCACGCGTGGTGGATCGGGCCTCTGAATGGTATCGGGTGAAATGGCCGCGTTGGCGCGCACCGGCATCACGATGTAGGTACCTGGATGTCCGGAAGGAGAGAGGGCATCGTTCCCTGAACCCGGGGACGCCGTTTGCTCGGTTGTGGGCCGAAACCGGTCTCGCAGTACGGTGAAGCGATGACGCCGGCAGACGGCGCGGCAGAGGCAGGTCATGTACCCAGGTCGTGCATCGCGAAGAACGCGCGCTGTGCGCCATGCGTTGCTTGCTGCAACTCGGACATGGTAACGGTTTGAATGACGTAGGTTGCTCGGGGAAGGCGGAGCAGTGATTTGCGGGGCTGGGATGCGACGCTGACAATTAACATCGAATAGTGCTTATGCGGCATGCGGACTAGGTCTAGGGACCGTGGCAGGTACTGCGAGGTATCCTGAGCTCGGACGCTCTGCTGCGCATCCCAGCCTGCGGCCGCTCGACTGTGGTTGCGGTATTGCTCGTACGACCCTTGAGGTGGCGGTTGTGTTCGCTCCTCCTCTTGGGTAGTAGTCAGTTTTCAGGTCGATTTTGCTGTTCAGACCTGGCGATCTGGCTGAAGGGTGACCGCGCGGCCGTTTGCTTGAAGTAGTGGATGAGGCATCGGGTGGGAACATATGTGCGCCCGCACATAGGACTGAGAGTGGATGAGCGAAACCGCTGAGGAGGATGAAGAGTGTCCCGCACGTGCATATACTCTTTCGATGTTTTGCTGACGGCACGACTGTGCCTGTGTGTTGACTTGCTTGCATTATCATAGATGTAACAAAAAATGTACCATGACCATAACTAAGTTAAAACTGACACATACGTTGAAATGCGACTTGATACACAGAAATAGAATCGTCCGTTGAGACGGAGTTGCCTAGTACAAGGTCCGACGTCCTCTCATCACCCCGGAGCCACAGCTTTCCAGCCAGTCGCCATCCGCACGACCATGTTAACGGCACGCGCACGCATGTCGTGCGTCCGCCGTAAGTGTTTGACAACGCCCTTGCAAGATCGGGCAGGTCGGCTCCATCCACCACGTTCTACGCTGTGGCGGTCAGCGCCAGCACGTTGAAGCTCAAGCTGTTGCTCCTGCAGCGCGGGAACCAGGCGACGATAACACTCGTGAACAAGTGGCACCGCAATTCTTAGGACTATCACGCGCCGTGTACCGACTGCCCGCCTCCGCAACGCAGCGCTAGTCGAAACGCACTCGATGCCAGGCATTGCGTTTGCGCCATAGAATATAGTCAAACCAGAACATCTATGCGGACTCCTGCCTCCCACCATGTGTATGCGCCATGCCTCGCATGCAACCAGGGCATCCCAAGCGGACAGCGTTCATGCCGGCCAGTCCCGGGCCTTGCCACCCACCTGCTGATGAAATCCTGCGCCACCCGGGCCGCGTCGTGCAGCAGCGTGTCCCCGCTGGTCGGCCCGCGGCAGACGGGCGCCGCTCTCCGCCCATCCAGCTCCCACAGCTGACCTGGAGGAGGACACTCCAACAAGGTGATTGCCTCAGCCTGCGCGCCGTGGCGACCGCACCTCGCGCGGCGCAAGGACAGGCACGGCCACTGTGCCCTATGCAAGGACAGGCACGGCCACTGTGCCCTATGCAAGGACATGCACGGCCACTGTGCCCTATGCAAGGACAGGCACGATCACTGTGCCCTATGCATCGCGCGCCCCGCGCAAGCGACGTCTCGGTTCCAAAGCAACACATCAGGATGATGGACGCAACACATACCACGGAACAAGCAAACACGCGGCCGCGACGCTCCGCAGCGTACATGTTCGGGAGTCGCCATGCTCTCACCGTTTTTCTCCACGAGCGCAACAAAATGCAGGTTCACGTCGTCATCGGCAGAGGGCGCTGCGGTCACACCCTCGGCGGCGGCAGCCTGTGCGGCGGCAGAAGATCAATACAGGCCGCAGCCCCGCCAGAGGCCGAGGCGGTGGTGCAGATGTGTCAGGGAGTTGCGGGCCGCCTGCATCTAGTTGCTACGCCCAAACTGCTGTCGTATAGATCGGTAGCTTGTGCCGACCCGCGGGTCACTTAGCCACCAAGTGCTGACATGCGCGGCCGGTGGTGCGCCCAACTTGATCCGCGGAAACTGGTTTCCTGAATCCACACCTGGTGCGCCTCCTCGATGTTCGGTGCGCCCGGGGGCGGATTCTCCAGGTACTTGCCCGCCTCAGCCGGGGACATCCCCTTGGCTGCTGAGAAGAACTCTTTCAGGAAGCTGCCGTCCGCTGCATCGGACCATGTCACCATGTGAAAGGTGTACATAGAAGCAGAACATATCGTATGATACCACGTACCGGGAGCCAACGTTTCCAGGTTGTTGCCGATGGAGTGCAGAATGGCGATAGTGCCGCAAGCGTTACCAATGGTTTGCTTCATGTAGAACAACTCTGCGTCCGGAATTGCTCTTTTCGCGGCCTGCTCATCATCCTCTGCATGAATGTTTGCGACGTTCCGTATGTCCATGCACAACTAGTGGAACATTTACGGTTGCAACCGCACCTTTTTTTGCGAGAGCGTCACTTTCTTCTGTAACAGGGAAGCACATCACAACCGCTTTCACTGGCTGAGGCACCATTGCGAGGAGCTCCTGCAATTTCGGTGCAGATCTTCAACTGAACGCGCCTTGTTTTCCGAAATGTTAATCGCTTTGGCATTGCGCACCTCATCAAGGCCCAGCACATCTGAAAATGAGTATTTAGACACATCTAGCCCAAGTTTGGCGACAAATTCATTAAGAACTTCGGGATTGCTTTCAAGCGGCACCCACTTTTTTGTGTCTGTCATTTTTAAAACGGCTATCGTGTCCAGACAACAAGAGTGACATTGAAAAGTGTCAACGTTAATGAGCACGAACATACTAACAACCGCTAGAATCACCGGTAAGCAACGGTTCCGGCCCAACCGCTTGCGGCAGTGCGGAAGCTGCGGAGCTCGCGAACATCCGAGGCATGCTCAGACGCAATCGTCCTCATGCTACGGTGACAAATTCCAAATTGCAAGTCTGCCGCTCAACGACCAGCAATCGCAGTATAATGTATGATGTAACCGTTACATTTACTGTGGAACAGCCTAACACACGCTTACGGGCACTTGTTGGGCCCTGCTATGCCGTTGCATGTCACGCATTCCTGCTGTGCCTGCCTACGAACACACAGTCACAGCGGCTGAAGACATAACTGTGGGAGCTGCATCCAATTCATAACCCTGGCACTGAACAGCCTAGCAGGCTAACGGAAATCCTATGTCAATATTGCCACAACTAGGGGGATCCCCCCGCGCCTTCACCGCATACACCCCTGCTCAATACGTTCCCCGAAGCTGATGCCACTTGATCGCCAGGACGTACCCCAGCGGCGCACTGCCTTCGCCACTGCCCCCATGCTCCCGGATCAGCTTGGGATCGTACGGATTAAAGTTTGCGGCCTCCAGCGCCTCCAGGTACTGCCCCACCCCCACCGCGGGCAGCATCACCCCCGCGGCGCCCCGCGGAAGCCGCGGCGCTAGCCGCCGCGCCTCGTCCAGGTGACCCTTGGCCAGGCTGGCGACCTTGTGTACGACATCGCGCAGCCCCTCCGTGACCACGCCCCCGTACACGTCCTCTTGGGAGACTCGCGCCTCCGCGCAGAGGTCCACCGGCAAATAGCAGCGGCGTGCCGCTGCGTGGGCGGCCGTGCCGCGCAGCAGCGTGGAAATTCCTGCGGCCCGGCCCAGGTGGGACGCCGCGTGGTCGGCGTCCGGGTTCTTCACGCCCGCCGCTGCCAGCTGCAGGTCATAAAACGGCGGGAGACAGGAAGCCATGTCTCAGCTGATGCGCAAGTTGCGTTTTCGGGGATAGCTCGGTGAGCAGCTGTGACGAAAAAGCAAGCAGCCATGTGTGAGACCCAGAAGTAAGCTTCGACCACACATATCTTGGTGACACACAGCAACGCTTGGGCCGCAGCGTCGACTGCGCTCTCCAGACCTATACCTTCGCCCGTTATGAGGGGCCCACCACGGCATGACCATGACCACCGTACACGACGCGGTGGTGTGACCGGAAAAGCTGTATAACGCCAATGAGCTTCCCACGCCCCAACATGCAACCGTATTGGCGTTGCCGTAGGCAGCAGCGCTGAAAGGGTGCGGGCATAATGAGCATCCCTAGGGGAGCGGTTTCGACCCAGGTAACAGGTTTGAGGTCCAGCGCAGCTACCCCTTGCATCGACGCCGGGTTCCAATGCAATGACTCTGCACGACACTAACACCTCGGGCAGACCGGCCCCGGCCCCTTTTCACTCGCCGACGCCCACGCGATAGAAACGCAGAATGCAAACAAGAACGCCATCACCGCACGCCTAGCCGGCGGCCGGCCCAGCCCCACCTGCAAGTACATGAGCTGCGACGCAGTCCCTTCAGCATATTGCTCCAGTGCCTGCAAATGCAGGGGCGGCTGCGTATCCAGAAAGTCCGCCTCGCGCGTGTCGATAATACGCTTGAAGCAGTAGCGGTTGTAGCGGACCGGACCTCGGGCTGACCCACTGCTCGGCTCCGCGACCCTCGCGTCCATGGCAGCCGCGCCTTCCATGCTGGTGCTACAGCTACCACTGCCACAGGCGGGTGCTCCACCATCTGTGTCGACAACAGGGGCGGTGTTGGCGTTGGTCACGTCGCCTGGAGTTGCTGACCCGGCCACGTCGTTGTCCGTGTCACCGCGTATCACGTGTGACAGGGCCAGCGCCACCGGATGGTTGGGGGGTGTTCCCTCATACGCGGATTTGACGGCATCGCGCCACCACTGGAAACGGATCTGGCCCACTATTGCCTCCTTGCTCCGCACGCTCTCCGCAATGAGCGCCGTCTCTATGTTGAAGGCGCGCAGCGCGAAGAGTGCTGGCCGAAGCTCCTGAGGGCCAGTCGTGGGGGCGCGAACCCTAGTATGGTCAAACCCACGTGTCGTTATAACCGACGGGGGGATGCGCGACGGGTCGTATGACGGTAACACAACTGCAGCACGGTAAGGGGATGCTTCCCGGTTATTACCATCAAATTAAGATGGAAGCTGGATGCCCATGGGTATGGGATGGCCTCCAGCCTGCATCGACAGCGGGGCTTCCATGGTCCGCGGAGCCCGCCGTCAGCAGTCGCGACAGGCTGGGAACATCATCTCCCTCAAACCTCAACTCCAAGTCCAGGAGGTTCTGCCCCGCTCACAACCCGTCGGACCCCAAACATTACCTGCGGCATTTGCGCCACCCAAACATAATTGAGGTAGTCATACTGCCTGCGTGTTGGTGTTTGGGAGCGCGATGCGTCATGTCTTTGTCTCGATATGGAACGATGGAGGACACTTTCCGCCTGGGTACGACACGCTGCATGGCCGCACACGCCACCAGTCAGCCCACCCACATACACATGCGCAATCTGGCTTTGCAATGACAAACATGCTTACCCACCTAACCTGCTGTACGCAATAGCCGAAGGCAGTCCTTAGGGTGTCGGGTACGGCAGAGTACGAGCGCGTCTGGACCTGAGTTGACAACAAACTGCCCCAGCAAAGCCTTCCCCAAAGGCTCGCCCCAAGAATTCTTGCGTGTTGCAGGTGCATTGCAAATGTTGGCTTGCCTAATGGAGATCGTGCTTCGGCAAAATGCACTGAATGTTGGTCGCTGTATGAATTCTTTCGCTCTCAATCGAAATTTAGCTCCAATAACAGGAAATAACCATTCTACTATGTTTCAGCAATTGGCCGAGTATGTCATCGTAATAGTACCGCAACTGTTGCGTGAAGAGGCAAACAGGACACCATGCCATGTACGGCACAACCGTACGCTGTTGCACAGGACCAGAGGTCACTCCAATTTGTACACAAAAGAGCGGTAATAAAAAATTTCGTCAACAAGGGCATCTTACAATTTGCTATTTTGAAGGAAATTGCTGCTGGGTTATTCGGAGAGATACTAAGTGTCGAGATCAGAATGTCAGAGGACGCCGTTCTTGAGCAGCGCGAGCGTAAGCCGCGAAGGGCTGCAGCTCCAGAAGCAAACGGCCATACTTCGGATGTTCCGGACTTCGCAGCTGCCGAGGATTTTGCTGCAGAAGTGCCTGCCGGGGACTCTACCGATGTGCCAGAGCCAGAGGATGTTGAGGATACCAGCACCTCAACCAACAAGATCTATTTCGTTCGGGTGCCACGCCCGCCGGTGAACGATGAGGCGGTGAAGAAGCTGTCTGCCCAGTTCAATGAGCACATCGCCAAGGTTAAGGGGGCGAACGCCAAGCTGGCTGCGAAGAGGGTGAGTAAAACTGATTGCTGGAATGACTTGGTAAAGGCATACACCCAATTGGAAAGGGCGTCTGCTGGGTCTGTTCCATGACTGATCTTGGCTGCCGAACTTGCCGTTCCAAACAGGAGGAGTTGCGCGAGTTGCGCCGTCAGCTAGGCGTCGGGCGGTCTTTGAAGGACGGATCGCAGCCGGAGTACGAGGAGAAGCTCAACCGCCTGCAGTCCCTGCGCGAGGTCAGCAGCTCGTACAGGCAGAAAATGCGCAATATCAGGGGCATTCTGCGCGGCCTTGACTGCAAGAACGAGGAGGAGCTGGATGCGAAGGTGAAGGAGCTGGAGAGCAAAATTGCCTCTGGTAGCCTTACGCTCCGGGAGGAGAAGCTGGCGGTGGGCCAGATCTCTAAGCTGCAGTCCCAGCGGTCGCAGGTAGGTCGCCTTCCCGTTGTAGTGGACCTCAAGCTCGTGGAATAAAGGGGGGGGGGTTACGGGGGATGTGAGCACGATGAGATAAGAATGTGTGCGATGGGTGGCAGCGTTCAACGGGCGGCTGAGGTGCTGAAGGTGATTGTGATTTGCCGTCCGCGTCACTATGCAACTGGGGCCCTGCACATGAGTTACAACTGCTTTGACGGTGTCCTTATCTCTGGCCTCTGGCTGAGGATAGCAGCTTTATGTGAGTGAGGTGTGGCATAGTCCGGAATTCGTTGGTTTCAAGACTCCCCACCTTCCTATTTTGCTGGATGCAAACCTTTAAGGAAATGATGTCTCAACATGGGATGGGTCGCCCAAGCATGTTGTGTACGTCAGCTTCCGTGATTTGGGTATCGGGTACGCGTGGTGAGTGTACCTGTTGGTGCGTGCGATGGTATCGCAAGGCTGTGTGGGTGGTGCTAACAATCATCTTGAGTTGCTTTCCGTTGCCACCCGCATAACGTCCATTCTGCCCGCCTTATGCCCGGGATTGTAGGTTCGCGACTATGAGAACCAGAAGACCACGTTGACGGAGGTGGAGACGGAGTACGATAAGGTCCAGTTAGTCATCACGGAGCTGGAGGGCGAGTTCACTATCCTGAAGGCCGAGCGGGACCAGGCCCAGGGTATCATCAAGGAGATCCTGAACAAGGTCAAGGCCTGTGAGGCCGAAGTCAAAGACCTGGAAGACGAGCAAAAGGAGGCCGTCAATGCGAAGAACGACGCGCTTGCAGCTCTGGATAAGGGCCGGTCTGAGATGAACGAGTCCATGTCGGATTACCGCGACAACCGCTCCTTCAGCCTGAAGGTTCGCGACCTGGTGACGGCTGGCCAGGTCGAGGAGGCGCGCTCAATGTGCGCGGCACAAGTGGATGAGACAGTCGCGAAGCTTGCATCTGACTTCACCTACCGGAAGGAGTACTACAGCCTTTGGGCCAGCCAGCGCAAGTATGCCGTTTCGGAGCTGCTCCCCGACAGCACCACAGTCGTTAAGGAGGCTAAGACAGCGGAGCAGAGCAAGGCGGGCGGCAAGGGGAAATCTGACGGCAAGAGCAGCAGGGCGCCACCACCGAAGCCGCAGGGCGCTGAGAAAGCGAAGTTGCTCATTGAACAGTTGATGGCGGAGGCGCAGCATGAGGCCAACCGCAAGGCACTAGGCCGGCCTGCGGCGGATGATGGCGAGCCGTCGTCGGGCGACGCTGATGATGAGTTAGACCTGCCTGCACCTGCGCCGGCGCAGGCGGTAGCGGCAGTGCCGGAAACCGTGAAGCCGAAGGCGGCCAGCGCGCGCCCTGCTGACTTGCTGAAGCACGTTGAGCTACCCAAGATCGACGACGAGAAGTTTGTGCCTCCAGTAATCAAAACGGAGGAAGAGAAGGCGGCAGCCTTGGCGGCGCAGGATAAGGAGCGCCAGCGCGAGGAGCAGATTCGGAAGGCGAAGGAGGCCGAGGAGCGCAAGAAGAAGCTTGCGGAGGCCAAGGAGAAGAAGCGGAAGGAGGTGGAAGCGAAGCGGAAGGCCGAGGAGGAGGTGCGGAAGGCGGAGGCAGCAGCTATGGAGGAAGCGCGGGCAAAGCAGCTTGCAGCGGAGAAGGCGGAGGCGGAGGCTAGGCGTAAGCAGGTGGAGGCAGCGAAAGCAGCTGCTGAGGCGGCGAAGGCGGCCTACAACCCGGCCGCCAAGGTGATTGCGAAATCGCAAGTCACCGTGGCTGCAAAGGCCAAGCCACCCAGCAACGACCTGGTTCGTTACTGGAAGTCGCTCAAGAAGAACACGAACCTGCAGCTGGCCATCCTTGGTGTCGTCTTGACGATCATAATGCTGGTGCTTGTCATTATGGCGATGCGCAGCTAAGGGTTCTGGGGACGGGGAGTACGAATGCGCAGTTCGAACCGCGTTGGGGACGTAAGGTGCTTGATGCGCAGATTCCTGGGCAGGATGCGTGGCACCACCTGAGGTAGCCGATGCTCGTAATCTAGGCGCAGATGTCTCATTAGGTTCCTCGACGTAGTCCAAGGAGTCGAAATTCTGGTTTGGTGTCGTCAACTGCACTTCCGTGTTCGCTCAGTGCATTTACTGTAGAGCAGACAGAGAGTAGTGCCGTAGTAATGACAAAAACCTTCATGACCGCCTGTGGTCCTGTGGGGTATTGTGGAGACATCCCCTTATCGCTGTTGTGACATTTGACAAACTGCAGCTGTGGCACTCCTGTTCTGCGCGCGTTCGTGAGGTTGCTTTGTGACGCTGTTTGCGCGGGTGTCTGTTTAATATGAGGGTATTCTGGTTATGAGAGCTGTCAGACGATTTGCACGGACTGATGGGGCACCTGTGTATGAGGTTAGGCATGCTGAAAGCCAGTCTTTGTGTGGACGGGTGTACATGTGTGATTGCGTTCGGGCATACTTGCCAAGTTAGGATTGGCACAAGTCAGAAATTGTGCATACCAATTCATTCACCGGGATGGTGAAGAGGCGTGGTAAAAAGCTTATGCTTTGAGGTTTTTTCATCATACGTAATGGTCCGCTTGCAACCTGCCTTGATTCTTGGTCGTCACACCAAGCCACCGCACACAACACGCTCTAACTCAAGTCTATACATCCCCTCCAGCAGCCGGCACATTCTCTACCCCTACCCTGAAGATATCCACTCTGCAGTGACCGCGCTTACTACCCAGCATCTCTGCAGCATGTCAGTTTACCGACACTGTCTGTTTAAAGTTAAAAAAACCTACGTATAATCTCGTCACGCCCCCCACAGCGTTTTGTCCTGCTGAGTCCAAACCACGCGTGCTGCCCATGCCTGGCGACGCTGACAAGCATCTCACGAGGTAGCTGTTCAGGTCGCGCGTGCAGCAGACCAATACGGCAAAACCCCAACTGATGCTAACAGGTGTGAAGCCGTCGGGCTTCTCATCCAACCTCGCGAGTTCAGAAGAATTTTGCTGCAGGCAAGCATGAGGCACAGGCACAAACTGTCATGTCAGGAAATTTACTAGTTCTGAGGGGCATGGCAACAAGTGGGCGACACTACGAACTAGGTACCGAAACCACCCTCGAACACGAAGACAAAAGAGACTGACCGCGGATAGACCCTGTAACAGTCCGGTAAGCGGGCAGCTGCTGTGGCACAAGTTGCACACGTGCGATTGCGAATGTCGAGAATGTCACGCGTCGGTTGGAAATAGTACATGAAGGTGCACGAAGCCTCTCGTAAGCTTCAGACTCACTCGTAAAGTAATCCAGATCCATATGGTGGAGGCGCACGTAGCCGTCCTCTCCGCCGGTCGTGAAGCTGAAGAACGGCAGGGGAGCACATGGTCGCGCGAATCAGGGGCTTCAAGTGGAAAGCATGCTACGGTAGGTTGCGTTTCATGCAGCGAATCCAGGACCTTAGCAGCAATGACATGGGGTACGTGATTGGAGAAACAAAATGCGCAAGCACGTCTCCACATGCTATGAAGGAAGAATCCTGCGCCATTACTCACCTGCGACCCGATGGGTGGAACGCGACCGTGTTGATCGGCCCGAAGTGACCCCTGACACGGCCGAACTCCTCTTGGAAAATCTGAATACAGTGCGCCCCGGGAAGCATCGGTCAAGTCCAACTGGTTAATGGAAGGAACACAGCCTCCCGTTGCCCGCCATGCAAACATGGATCTATCCGCGTTTGCACAGGACAACATTGACATGACCGGTGTTCTGGCTGTGCAATTCTCGACATAAACACCCACACATCGCCGCTGTGCATCTCCTGGCATATTTACCCAAGCCCTGAATTAGTTCCATGGCCCGAGCTCTGATTTGGCTCGTATCGCAATCCCACACAAACCAGATGTTTGTCACTAGTATCGCGCCGCGGTCAGGTCGCGCACAAGCTCAGGGTTCGCAGGTGCTCCGCCATAGCTCCCAGAAACAACCTCTGGCGTCACACTCCCCGCACCTTATGGTAAAACCTGGCCTCGAAGCCACCGGCCTGTGCGGCCGTCGTCGTCACTTGCGACGCGTCCTGCCCACCGCCCAGGATCACCTGTGGCAATGGCATGTTCACAAGAAGGGTATCATAATCGCCTGCTCAGTGGACGTCCCCGGTTGATTTTTTATAAGTACGCATAGAAACCATGTTTTAACCGAAATGGCAATCCAAACACAAATCCCGTACATGTCCGATCCAAGGCCGAACGAGTTCCGACACCCTTGCCACACATTTCCCACAAGAGTGGTTTTGGACGACACCCGCAAACCGTAATTGAACGTATTTGTACTCGCGGAAGTGCCTTATCACTTGTGTTGCACCCACATTCTTTTGTCCCGCCTCTCCCCCCCCGCTATTACCGTACTCGCTTACGTGGTCGAACAGCGGCGAGATGGTCGCCGACTGCACGAAGCGCCCTGTCTTATAGGTCTTCATCACCTGGAACGTCTCAATGTCCACCAACCGCGCGGTTTTGTCCAGGGACGCGGTGATCACGTGCGTCTCATCTGCCGACATCTGCATGTCCTGAATGGCGTCTTCGTGGACAGTCACTTCCTGCAGCATTTTGCCGGTCTGCAGGGTGCGGGATCGACAGGCGGAGCCCCAGAACGAGTTATTCATGCATTCCCGACTTGGCCACGTCTCTCGGGCTTGCGTTCACAGTTCGGCCCAATGTATTTAGCCTGATCGTACACGTGCTGGTACGTGCACTGCGGTTGTGAGTCCCACAGTGGGTTTCACGGTGGCACACAAAGCTCCGCATCCAGCTGACTGGAGGTTCAATACGCCGCCCCTGATGTATGCAACACCCGACGTTTGGCGATGACTGTGTCCAGCCCGCTCGCCCTAGCTGGGTCCCTCGGTCGACGAACCGGTTGCAGAATCAGTTCTTAGCGCCCTGTCTCCCCAAGTATACTTGCCTCGACGTCCCATCGGCGAAGAATGCCGTAGTCATGCGACGTAATCAGCTTGCGGTTGCAATCTGTCCAGAACACGCGCGTAATCCTGCCCTTTGGCACGGACCACTCCTGCACTGCCGTCGCGCTCTGGTCCTCGATGTCTTCCGCGAAGTTATAGATGTGGATGGCCGGCGGCGACTCAATAAAAGCATCTGACGTCGCCGCCAAGAAACGCTCGCCCGCGGACAGTTTCACCGCCCTGCATGGCTCCCTGTGCCGAATCTGAAACAGCTCCTTCCCCGTGGGCAGGTCCCATATCCGCACCGTCTGATCTGCTGAACCGGTGATCAGCCGGTCCGACTCCCCTGCGCACGGGGTTTACCCGCCCTTAGTCGCCGTCGGGTTGTGTGACCCTGCATATAATGGCGAGCCGCGTCTACTCACATGTAATGTCACAGGTCCAGATTGCACCGTTGTGCCCCTCGTAGGTACCGATGCGGCGGCCGTCCTCCGAAGACCATAGGCAAGGTTGAAGGTTCTACAGCACGAAGGCCAAGGACGTCTGTCAGAAGGAAACCAGCCAGAAGAGCAAGTGTTGCTCCAGCGCCCATCCTGCTGACCTTCGCGCAGCTGACCAGCAGATCGCCCTCGCGGTTGTACCTACGCAGCCGCCACAACTGAGGTCAGCGGGATTTCCGAAAATTATATCAGAGCAAATGCCCAGTGTCTACTAAATAAGTAAACTCACTTTACTTGTGTAATCGGGCGCTCATGGCCCTTGAGCAGGTATGGGCGCATTTCCGCGGGTCACAAGTTATGGCCTCGGGGTCTCTATAATTTCTCTAATGAGAGATTATGAAGTACACGACAAAGTCTGGAAAAGAGAACCCTGTTAGCTGCCAGTCAGTTAAGATTTTTTTGGCGCTGTGAACGACACTCGGTTGCGGCGACGAACTATTCCGCAGTGCTCTGAGCCAGAAAATATTTGTGTACTGAAACTCAACAGCTATTCAAATCTTCACAGTGTGTGAAAAATGAAATTTGGCAGGTGAAGTCACCTGACTATCTTCGGTGAGGTCCAGCGTGCTTCGCAAGCGCATTTCTATGCATGAATAATAATAACCTGGAAAACATATTATGACAATACTCTTACATGGCGGCCCATGGGTCCTCGTGATGAGTAAAGGGGCACGTCCGATTGCCTTCAACCATTAGTACATTCGCCTCAACCTGCCCATCGGCTCAACCTGCATCGGCTCTGAGCCGGCATGCGCAACGGCACTATGACCTTGCCCCCTGCCACGCAGTAGCAATCATGCACCCAGATGCTTCCACAACCTGATCGTCCATAGCAAGGAGTCAAAAATCCCTATATCGTTTGATTCACGCGCTCGTACGCTTGGCCGCCCAAGCGGCCGTCAGGCTGGCTGTCCTCGCGCCCGCCCACCGCTGCGAAATGGCGGCTTGCAGCTGCAGCTCTTGATTCCGCTGCGAGGCCTCCAGCAACAACGCCTCAGGCTGCTCCACTCGCATCTGAGGGCAGTTAGTTGGCAGCAACATACCTTTATGTGCCTTATCCCAGCGGGCAGAGAGTTTCACGCTCGTCGTTTGGACAGGACCACTGCCACAAGGACCAAGCGCAATTTTAACGAGGCACGGCAGCCATGCTGTCGACACAGGCGCACGCACAAAAGGCGCCGCGTGTCCCGAGCTGCCACGCACCTCCATCTGCGCGAACTCCAGGGTAACTAGGGGTCGGCCCCCCAGCACGCTCGCCAGGTATTCCGGGCTGTCCTCCTCGCCACGGCCCGGCGGCAGCACCGTCAACGCCAGGGGGGACACAATCCCCACATTGGTCTGTAGGTCGCATGCGTACCGCAGCAGGCCGGGGACCTCCGGCGTGCCACCGCTGTGGGCATGCGGGGAGCGTCCGCGTCATTTGGGGGTGTGAACGGCGGCACGAGGCCTGTGCCCGGCATGCAAAGGCTTACGGGCGCCCCACAAAAGGACACGGGAGAGGCGTGGTGGTATGCCGCAAGCCCTGGAGCTCACCTGAAGCTGGGAAGTGACAACGTGATGCGGGGCCCCAGCGAGCGACTGGCGTCCGGCAGCGCGATGCGGCAGACCGGCACCGACAATCCCCGGCCACGACCCTTGTCTACGTTGCGGATCTCAAGCACCCTGCTGCTCGCTGGCAACCAGTCCGCGCAGCGACAGGGGAGAACAATGGAAAGGTCAGAGCACTGTTTCCCGTGTGTGTACATGACGTGCAGAGAGGTACCGCATTAACAATGTGGGTTCATCCCTGGTAGGCACTGGTCATCCGTCTGTGGGATCCGCTGTAACACTCATTCCTTCATAATGCGTTCATTCGTTCAACCAGGAGCAGGAGCAAAGCGGGGCCAAGTGCACGCGAGGAGAACACAAGGGCAAGGCCGGAACGCGTGTGCTGCAGCACGTCGTCTCCAGCAGTCTGTGCCCACTTCAAGGCAACTGCCTGGCCCCACTGAGAGGCGTCGTCCTCTCAAGTTTTGTTGTGTGCCGCAACGGTCAGCAGCTGCTACGCATCCTCTCTCGGACCCGCTTCGCATTTGCGCTGCGCAGTTTGTTGTTAGTCACTCTCGCAGGCACCCACAGTCCAGCCGCTCTGTGGTGCCACGGGACCGCAAGTACTCAATCCTGGACTGACCCACGTCTAACCGAGCCAAGGCACGTGCACCCGCTGCGTTACGTCACCTGGGCCCAACGGCGCGACGCGTTCACTTAAAACATGCTCCCCCCTCAACTCACGCTCCTCCTGCGCCGCTGCTTGTCCCCGACGCCACCAGCTCAGGCTTCCTGACCCTGACACGCCAACATCGCCTCCGCTTGCCAGCTTGAAGGTCGCCAGGCGCGACGGCAGCCCCACGTGTTGGATGCCATGGTCGCGCGCCTCCCTGGGGCGACATGATGGTAAGGCAAAGGGCCGTTGCCGTTGATACTTCGTGGCAAGCGGTCCACGAGTGCCGGCATGCACCTGCGCCACCCAGCCACGGAGATGCGCGGCACCTTGCGACAATCCGCAACCACCAGACTCACCTGCTGTTGACATAGACCCGGGCAGCCCAGGCACATGACGTGGGCGGGTTCCAAACCAGTCCCGCCATCGCCACCATCTGAACAGGCAGGGAGGTTGCAGGGCGAGGACCGCCCAAAGCAATCGGGCGCAACATGGGTCAGGAGAGCCTTGTAAGAATCAGCGTCGCTTCGCTCCATGTGTGCAACCAGCAATGGTCGCACCAAATTGTACAACCTAACCCAGGCCAGGCGAAATCCCTCAGCTCGTTGCATACCCATGCTCATGAAGCTAATTAATAATCCAGCATTCCTGCACTGTCACACACCACACATCAGCATCTAAATGCTTTGCGATCTTAGGCTGTCTGAAAGGATTCGTCCACTAGTGTCGACCACCTGTGGAACTTGGCGCGACCCGGCCCCACCTCATCAAAAGTCCCTGCTGGGCTGTCCTCGTACTGAGCCAGATAGAATCCTCCGAGCGTGTACCTGCGGCGCGACCGCTATCAATGTGGGTCGCTGTTTACCCCAGCTCCGCAAGCTTCCATGCGCACACCGCCTCCGCAGGTCCCGGCATGTGTGCCGACAGACCGCTTTCCCTACCCAAAAAGCTCGACCAGCTTGAAGTTTTCAGGGATGTACTTGCGCGCCTGACGATCAACGGGCAGTGAGGTACCAGTCGGATGTAGGCGGATGGGAGCGTCACGGAAACAACGGTTATCATGCGCACGAGGCATTGCGCCGGCTCATTCAGGTCGGCGCATATACGCGACATGATCGCGAGGCATGCGCGGTCGATGGAATAGGCAGAGCCAGCCCTTCCAGTGACAGCGGATGACGTCGAACGACGGACTTTGTGGCACGACCGTCAAGCGAAAACGTATCCCTGACTAAATAACCTGAACACGGCGCCCACTCTCACCTCATCGCTTTTCACTAGCTGCAATTGATAAAGCGCCCTGTCAGTGGAAACCCGGAATAGGCCGTTGACTCGATGTTATCCAACAGACCAGCACAGAGAAATAGGCTACACGTTGGGCAAATTTACGGTGCTCACTTTCCCTTGAATGTCCACGGCGCGTCCTGGTAAACCATTTTTCAGAAACTACGGCCAACGATCACCCCACTATCAAGATTTCGTTAATGTAAATACTACATGAACAGTACTCAATATTAATGCTTCAGTCAGTAAGAAAGCGCGATTCTGTATGTAGAGCCCGGCCAGGACACTATAGCCCCAGCTGGACGATTCAAACTCCGATTCGCCTAAGCTTCACACGATATTATTTTTCATAGTACTACCCGTTGGCCAAAATGGATCCGGCCGTGCACATATCCCTGTGATCCTGTAGTATGCTGTTGTACCAAGATCCAACCAGCGTACGACTGAGAGACGCAGAGCGAGTGAGAGACGCGGTGGGAGCGAGCCTGCATGGCGTCCTGTGTCCGCCCATGACAACTGCGCTACCTAAGTGCGTTACTGCCCACCTGGTTAGTGCAGGAGTCGGCAGTGTCTGGCGTACCGCCCAACGTCCCACAGGCGTCCTCGACGCGCGTTGGAACTTCAGCACATCACCATTTCAACCCATCACGGTGATCCTTTCCGAAAAGTTTGAAACGCTCAAGCAAAGCACGCACACGGCACGGACCGCGAAGGACAGCAGCCGCGTGAGCCGTTTGCTCCGTACGGAGCCACGTCCTGGGAGACGCAAACCGTGGAACGCCACAAGCCGACATGCCTTAACCCATTAGGTTTATACGCAAGGAAACCTGACCAGTCTCTCCAACAGCCTCACCAGCCACCTTGACACAATTTGGCTGTTTATCAAGTCCTCGAGCAATTTCTGAAGGATTCGAACTTCAATAAGCCCCACACACCTAGCCATCGAACCTGGCTGCACTGCCAGCAGCTCCAGCCAGTACCTCACCGCTTCCCGGCGACACGCGCGTGCGTACGTCGTTACGGTACGACAAGATCGTGCGGTACGTATCACAGCCCTTACCAGCCATCGCAAACAATCCGCTATATTACCCATTGAACGAGATAACAATTTACATCGATACCATACCCGGATATATACACCCACCCCTCACCACTCACCAGCCACCAGCCACCCCTCTTCGAAGTTGACAAGTACCGCTTCGAGGCGCATTTTATTAGGATGTTACAGCGGACCCCGCGGGTCATCGGTGACAGCCCCGGCGACAGCCGAGGCTTCCTCACATACACTGCCTAAACGAACTGGCGCCATCATGGAGCTCCGGACAGGCTCCACAAGTGCACCGAAACACGCCCAGGGCCCACACTACCAGGGAACCACCCCGTTCCTGAGAACCAACCATGGCAAGGGATAAAGCCCGCTCAGGGGGAGTTAGCCACCAGGGCGCCCCTATTAGCGAACCCCCACCCCCACCAAGGCGGGGTCACTTCTCCATCGGTGGCCCGTAGTTTTGGAGGGCCACGGGGGCTCGCGAGTCACCATCAGGGGCCTGCCCGTACGTTCCCACCGGGCCGAAAAAACCGCCCACACCTAGCGATAGCTCCACTGGGCGTCAGTGCCCTGTCCACCCGCGGTCTATTACGACAGAATACCTACAGGGCTTACGAATCCTGGCCTGACGGAACCGGGCCACGGCACACAAGACGACCGTCCTGCACTTTCAGGATGGGGTGTGTAGCCCCCACCGCTGACCACCCTTTCACTGGGACTCCCAGCTCAGCGAAGTCGTAGAGTCGGCTCCAAAAGTCTGCCACTGCCCGCCGGGCGGCTAGCCCTTCAGCGTCCCCTAAGGGCCGCGGGATCCCGCCCGCGTTGCGTTCCTGGACCTGTCGGCCCTCAGGGCTCGCCGGCCCGTTTCCATGGCACTGGTTGCCGCCAAGACGACAACGTCCCAGACACACTGTTGCACACCCACGGG
The DNA here is from genome assembly GCA_003117195.1 of Eudorina sp. 2006-703-Eu-15. Classification (NCBI taxonomy): domain Eukaryota; kingdom Viridiplantae; phylum Chlorophyta; class Chlorophyceae; order Chlamydomonadales; family Volvocaceae; genus Eudorina; species Eudorina sp. 2006-703-Eu-15. Next base: position 450,654 of record BDSI01000056.1, on the reverse strand, counting down.
GGCGTTGCGAGCCACACCTGCTGCCTTTGAAGGCTCACCCCTAGCCGTGCCTCGATCTGCGCGACAACCGCTTGTGCCACCCCACAGCCCCAAAAATGGTGTTGCCTGGGCGTTGGCCGTATCGCCCCGGTGCCGGGGTATGTCCCCCATCCACAAAGGGCCACCGCCGCCCCCCTCATGTGGGAGTTACCTAGCATCGGGATGCCATCAACCGCCAGTCGCCAATACGCCTCCTTATTGGAGTTTTCCCACTTGGCCTCCGTCCACATCCGCTGCATGTTCTCTATTACCTTGGAAACCATCCTCGACACTTCTGGCGCAGTATCCTCTACCCCAAGCGCTTCGCAAACAAAGCGTGTGTGCGCCGCACGCCTCGCCTCCCCTAGGCTGTGCAGCTGCAGTGTCGTGCCATACCGCACGGTGTACTCGTGGAATGCCCCCTTGAGGCCGTTTTGCAGCCTCCACCCCATGCGCCTCACCAGCATTTCCGTGACTTCCTCTCTCCCTGGGGGGGTCGCCTCGGTGGGCCCCAGGGACCCCTCGGCGGCTTCCCACCACCCTGGTGGGATGTCTTGTCGGAGCGCCTCTGGGGCCGCCTCACACTCCCTCCACCGGTTCCACTCCTGCCACCCGTCGGCTCCTACCCCCAAGCACTCCCCAACAAACATTGCCCATCCCCGGTGACGCTGGCGCTGTGTGCGGGCGGTCGGGGGGTTCGCGTCCAAGTTCCTCTCCCATCCGTCCGTCGTGTCCCGGAGCCGGGATATCACTCGAACCGCATGCCCAATGGTCCTCAGCGCATTGCGGAAATCAGGCAATGCGGCGCGAATGGGAATTACGATACGACGGGTTTATGCATCCCTCTGCAACAGACCCACGTTCCATTTGCGGACGCGGATCACATTGCGGTCAACAGCAAGACATCACGCGTCTAGCCGCAGGCATAATTAAAGGCACCGTGCATCATCTATATGACCTATCGCCCAAGCAATAGCTAGCTTTCTCAGTCCAAAGCCCCGACGACGGCCCAAAGCCTGTCCCGGCACCACTTCCCAACACATAACAAAACAGGGACCGGGCAGCACTTGTGTCCCGGAGCCTCAGAGATAGATCAGTGCATTGACCAGCTCGCCGCAGGCAGCTGCCTGTTCCGCGAGCGAGTGCACACGGGAGGTTGCGGGCAGCTGCCTGTGCACCTCCCGTGTGCACCCGCACGCGGAGCTCAGATCGCGACTGGCATCCCCAGCTCTACCAGATGCTCCGGCGGCACCCTCCATCTCTCCATATCGACGTAGGCGATTGCCGCCAACCACCTGTACAACAGGCCGTACAGGCACCACTGTACGTACTGGGAGACAGCGCCGCGGCCCGCCTCCTGGTGCTGCCGGATCGACGCACGGGATGCGTAGTAGACGATACCTGTGTGCAGGGCGGCATGTGGGGGGGAAGAGAGTGGTGAGGGTCAGGGGGCGATATACGCGTTGCACCCGGCCTTCGAGACACCCACCACCCACCCATCCACCCAACCGCCCACCCACCCACTCACCGTGCAAACGCGCCTCCTGGAAGGCCGCCACCGCCTCCTCCACCTGCGCCCGTGCGGCCGCCACGGCGTCTCGGTGGGCAGCCGCCGCCGCATCACTGCCCTGGCTGCGCAGCACGGCGCTGTCCGCGTCCTCGCCCCTGCCGCCCGCCGCCGCCGCCGCCGCCACCATCGAACCCACAGCCATACTGCTGCCGTACCGGGGGCTGCTGCTGGCGCTGTTCCGCAGGCTGTTGGCGAGACGCGTCATGATGATCGGGTTGTGCTGTCCCTGCCGGGCCAGGGGCCTGTCGGTGTTCTCGTCCCAGGGCGGCAGGCCGCCGGTGCCGGTATGCTCCAGGGTGGCTGCATCCTCCCGGCCGGGGTGGGTTGCCGCGAGTCTGAGTCCGCGGGGAAGCACGCCCCGTATCGCGCGGCGCTGCACCGCCACCAGCCTCTTCTGGATGCCGTCCAGGACCTCGCTCATGAAGGCGGGGCCGTGGTCAATCACATCCAGGTAGCCGTACCGTGCAACCACCTGTACGATGTTTGCAGCCGTTGCAAGGTGGACCCTTAGTCATCGTTGTTGTCGACCAAGGGAAGGGCACTGGGAGACCTGCGTCATCCTGCGTCATTCAGTCGCCCGTACAAAGCCTGCTGCGCCCATTGGCTGCAAACAGGGACCACCCGTGTGCAAGCAACGCCGCGCTCTCGTGTGTACCGCACATAACCCTAGAGCCTGGTTTCCATGTCCATTGTTCATCAGATGCTGGAAGTCGAGACGGGCAGTCGAAGTGTACGGCAGCCCTGTGAACTCGCTCGTCCGCCCGCCGTGGCCGCCCTTGTCCGTAACCCAGTCCGCTCCCCCCTCTGAGATCGTGCGACCCCCGTCCTCCACCTCCCCTTGCTCGCCCTGCCTGGTAGAAGTTGGGCGCGGCGGCGCAGGGCGGCGTGTACACTTGCAGCCGGTGGCGGCGGTCGATGGTGGGCGTGGGCAGGCTCCGTACGGACAGGAAGACGCACACCTCGTGGATGGCCTGAGGGGAGGGAGGGGGGGCCAGGTGCGGCCATGATGCCGGGTGGCTGCCTGTGATCCGGGTTGTCCGTGGGCAGGCGACGCGTGAACCACCCCACCGTCTGGGGTTCAGCTCGCGTCGAAACAGCGGCAGCGCGCCCGACACCTCGCGGTCCAAAGCCCAATACTTCGCGGCCCGATATCCCGTACCCGTACCCAAGGCCGGGCTTGCCTCTTCGCGTGCTCGTTGCCCCCCAACGCCCCCCACGTGTAGGCCCCCGTCCCACCTGCCACCCATGGCGGACTGCGGACGGATGCACGCGCTCCCTCTGCACATGCACGCCCGTTGGGACTCACCTGCACGTTCCGCAGGAAGTGCACCAGCACCGGCGGCAGCGTGGGGAGGCCCGAGTCCACTCCGCCCACCTGCCAGCCGGCCGGGGGCGGGGGCCAGGGCAAAAGCACCGAGTCAGTCAGTAGCCTCGCCCGGACTCGCACGTGGTGCTCCTCAACGGCACGTGCAGCTGCTGGCCGCAAGGCGGCGACCCCGCACAACTCTCCAGTCGTGCAGTCTGAGAAGCGCGCGTGTCAAAGTTAAACACCCAGCGAGGTTGATCCCCAGCGAGGTTGATCAGCGGGCACCACCCTCCGTTTTCAGCGCGCCGGTCCTGTCCAAGAGGTAACCCAGATACTCCCCGCGCGGCCTTCCCAAGCCACCTTCCCTCCGACTGTCATGAACCGTGGGTGGTGCCACTGCCGTACCTTCTCGTCCATGTAGTACACGCCAATGCCCGGCAGCCGTGCCACCAGTGGCATCACCGCGGGCGCCAGCAGCGCCGCCGCCGCCCCGATCCCCGTCTCCACATCACCGTCCGCAGCATCCAGCAGTACCGTGGTCGAGGTATTCATGCCGCCGCCGGCGGGTGCCCCGAGTCCATACAGGGCGGGCCCATCCGCCGGCAGCACCAGCGCCAGCGTGCCCGCCGGAAAAATCGTCTCCGAAACCATCAAAGTCGCGCCGGCGCCGCCGACGCCGCCGCCAGCGCCGCCGTCACCGTACACCAGCCCGGCATCGCGCGCCAGGGCTTCCGCCGCTGACACTGGTGTCGGAGGCGCGGCCGCCTCCGCGCCGCCGGCGCCGCTGCTGCCGCCGGGCCCCTGATCGGCCTCCAGCAGCGCCCTGGCCATCTCCACTCCGGGCGCGGCGTGCTTGCTGACGGACAGGCCCCCTCGCACGCGCAGCGACAGGGAGGCCCCCGACGCGACCTTGGAGTGGGGCAGCGAGGAGGCGCGCATCACCTGGGGCGAGCTGGGCAGCTCCGGCGGCTCCGAGCGGCCGTCGCGAGCTGCGCCCGGGCCTGACCGCCGGCCCCCCGACACGACCCAGCTGGGCAGCCGGTACAGCATCCGACTGGCTGTCCGGGGCCCGGCGGGCCCGGAGGCGGCAGCAGCGGCGGCGGTGGAGATCGGCACGAGGGGCGTCGCCGGCGGCGGTGCGTCCCCCGGCGCGGGTGTCGGCGGCGTCGGCGGCTCCTTCAGCAGCGGCGGCGGCGGCGGCCGTCCGAGCACGCGGATGTGCACCCCGGCGGTGATGGCGGCCAGTCGCTCGCCCAGTCGGCGGCTGCCGGCCCACCAGATGAGCATGATGAGGGACACCACCGCCGCCACCGCCAGCGTGAACCAGCCGCCCTGGGGTACCTTGATGATGTTGGCGGACCAGTATGCGCCCTCCAGCACCAAGAACAGCCCGAAGAAGGGCACCACCAGGAACAGGCTCACCTCCCACACCGACAACATCACCTGGAGGGACGGGGGATCAAGACGGAAATCGAGCCGACAGCGAACCCGGGAGCCAGCGCGGAGGTGGGCGTGGTGGGGCAGGTGGCGGCGTGTGATGAGGTGCTGATGCAAGGGTCGGGACGTGGGGTGCTGTATGAATGGAGGGACACGAAACAGCAGCAGCAATACTGGGAAGGGGGAGCGGAAGAGGGGTCGCCTGCCAGCCGTCCCCTGCCTGGGAGGATCCCTTGTCCGACGCTGGGTGCTCGTCAGACCATGGACGCCGTACAAGGCTCCCCCGGGTGCGCCCTTCGCCCTCCGGGAGCACCCTGACCACCCTCACCGCGCCCTACCCCTAGGCGCCCTACCCCTAGGCGCCCTACCCCTAGGCGCCCTACCCCTAGGCGCCCTACCCCTAGGCGCCCTACCCCTAGGCGCCCTACCCCTAGGCGCCCTACCCCTAGGCGCCCTACCCCTAGGCGCCCTACCCCACCGAGGCCGGGGGAGCGGGGCAGACCGCCCTCTTGGCTGCCCTGGCAAAGGGGCGGGAGCTGGCCAACCCGCCGTTGCACCCCCGCGGGTGCGGGCGCGACCGCCCTCCGCCCCTCCCCCCTCCCCCCTCACCAGGGTCACGAGGCAGGTGGTGGTCATCATGTCGGTCATCACCGCCAGGCCGTACGCCTTGCCCAGGGCCACCGTGCTCTGGAAGCCGCCCACCACGATGCAGCACAGCGCGAAGAGGACCGCGTTCACCACGGGGATGTACACCTGGGACAGGAGCGCGGTCGAAGGTCCCGTCGTGCGGGGTGCGGGGTGCGGGGTGCGGGGTGCGGGGTGCGGGGTGCGTCAAACGGATGTGCCGCACCGTATGTCGGGGGAAAGCGGGTGCGTGACGCACGGGGCTGCGGTTCGATAGTCAAGAGGCCATGGAACTCTGGGACAATGCACGGTCGAGGCTGAGAAACGAAACCTCCTGGAGCCCTGCTGGCTGCTGCCAGGGCTGATTATTATCTTTAAAGGTACTCGGGATTGAAAAGAAAAACAAACCCAGAAACACCTGGAGCGTCCTAAGATGCAGCTCCCTCAAGCTTCATTAGGGTCCGTGCCTCCGTCATCGGGGGGACCAGTGCCTTGGCTCCTTCAGCCCCCCCAGTCCGTTCCCCGACACGGCCGCGCCCGTTCCTCACCGCCCACCTGGGTCGCCTGCGCGGGGTTCTGGCCGCCGGTGTGGATGATCCGGGCCGGGGGGAAGGCGCCCAGGATCATGGCCTGGGGTAGAGGCGGCGGGGGTGGGGTGGGGTGGATGGGAGGGGGCGGTGGATGCATGATCGGCGATCGTGATTAGGACGTGGGTGGAGGGGTGTCGGTTGTCAACGTGGTTAAGGAAAGCACCGACCAGGCAATCCAATGCCGCAGCTCGGTCAGGCCGTGGCTCCGCCCCCAACCCGCCCTGCCCTGCCGCCTCGCCGCATCCGCACACCTGCCGTATGATGGAGAATATGCCGCTGATGAGCGCCTGAGAGGCCACAATGGTGGCCAGCGTGGCGAGGATGAGCATCGGGTACAGCAGCTGCGGGAGGGGCGTGAGGGCGGGAAACTAAAAGCCATGTCGCGAACAGCGCGGGGACATCCACTCCACTTGAGTCGCGGATTCAATTGCTCCGTGACCCAGTACGCTGCGCTGGCAGGTTGCCCACGTTGCAACGCCGGGATGTGAATTGGCGAAGCGCGCCAGGTGGGCCCTACGGCCTTCGACGCTTCGAGCACCCGATCTCTCCCTCCCTCCCTCCTTCCCTCCATCCCTCCGTCCATCCGCATGTGGCACATACAGCGCACGATCACAGATGCGATGTGGTGATCCGCCCACTGCCTCATCGCTTCTCAGGGCGTCTCCACGCGTCTCGTTCCCTGCCCCAACCCCGCCCTGCTCACCGGCTGCGGCAACGACTTCCAGAAGGCGTCCGTCTCCGTCGGGTGGGCGATGACGTGCGACGCCTGCGGATGTCAGGGAGCAGCAGTATGCAGCAGTACGTGTACGGGATGCCGTAAGTACGGACGACCCGCACGTCGCGTGCACGTGGGAGCAATACCATCTGGACGGTTGTTGCCGTCACCAGCGCAAAGCAAAGGTTGAAGGAGGCGCCGGAGACACGCCTGCCATGGAGGCCCGCAGAGGTCATGGATCCGGCACATACCCATCTGTCCTGCCACGCCTCCTCCTCACCTGCCCGAAGTAGGTGATGACGAGGCAGGGATACGCCAGCACCCCAAAGGCCACCTGCAACAGCGCCAAGAAACGCAAGGGGGTCGCTTCCTCCTCCCAACCCCGCCTTGGGTCACGGTGGGCCCCCCTTCGCAGTGGCTCCCCTGCGTCCATGCCCCCTTGCATGTGGCCTCACTCCGACCGGCCGGGCGCCGTGCAGCCCTCTGCCCTCATCCCCTGCCTGCCCTGCCCCCCGTTGCCTTCCCGTTTCCTTCTCACGCAACGCCAGCTCCCTTGAGCTCCTCACGTCTTGATCGGGGTGCGGTACCTTTCATAGATCCGTTACTGCTCTCGGCCCCATTTACCCGCCCCTCACCCCGTCCCTCACCGATATGCTGCCCCGGGAGAAGTGGCCCAGATCGGCGAACAGCGCCTCCGCGCCCGTGACGCAAAGCATGACGGCGCCCAGGGAGCGCCAGGCGGTGGCCCCGTGCCGGGAGAAGAAAGTGACGATGTGCGCGGGGTTGATGGCTGCGATGCGCGCGAACAGGGACGCCACCATCAGGGCAGGCACAGAGCAGCAGCTTGGCTCAGGCCATCAAGCCATCAGGAGACCTGACGTGACGGCCGTGCTCTCATTCCCGTCATGTCCGGCGGTGAGGGACGGATGGGGTTGTTCAATTACGAAACTCAGGCCCAGACGAACCCAGATGAAACTCAAGCCCGGACGAACCCAGATGTACCCACTGCACTACATGTGGTGAAAGACGATGGCCACACGGCATCCTGGCGGTCACAATCCAAGGACGCCGGACCTAACTGCGCCGTGCGGCCTTTACAGCGCGGCCGGAATACGAGGACAGGTCCCGTGGCAAGACGCAACACGGCGGTGCAGGATGCGGGGCCGCAGGGCGGGGCGGCGGGCCGGCCCGTTTCGCCTACCGCCGAAGATGGCGCCACCATACAGCGACAGGGTGTAACAGTTGATGGCCAGGTTGGCGAACAACCACAGCGCGATGACGGGCGCGAAGACAGCACCCACCTGCAGAGCAACAACACAGCGGGCACCAGTAGTGCGGGCCGGTGGTAGCCCCGGGTCGGTGTGGTTACCGTGATCTCCACATGACGCGGATGCCCACCGCAACTCGCAAACGGAGGCAGGGCCTGCGTCCCTGCGATATGCATGTCGCCCCCAGGCGCTGGATCTCCCACCCCGCATGCCGACCTCCACCTGACCCTGAGCCCTCCTGACCCTGAGCCCGCCCTGAGCCCGCGCTTAGCCCACCTTGCCCGTCCCGATGGGCTGCAGCGCAAACACGACGAACAGCACCAGGATGGTCACCCCGATGATCACGTTCTGGCCCAGGCTGGGCGCAACCTCGTTGAGCCCCGACACGGCGGACAGCACTGCAGCGGAGGGAGGGTACCGGGCAGCCGGCAGCCGGGAGGGGAGGAGGAGGAGCGCGGCGGCCAGCCGGCGGGGGACGGGGGACGTGGGGGACGAGAGCGGTGTAACACAAATTCGTTCCACGCTGGGGATGCCCTCAACCCCCGGGGAAGGACAGCCCGAGTTGATATGGTGTTAGGTGTCTGACGACCCCTAGGCCCCCATCGAGCTGCTGAAGGGGGGGGGGAGAGCGGGCGAGGCGCGGAAGCGGCGGCGGCGGCGGGACTGCCAAAATTGCGGACGGAGATCCGACGCACTCCTCCGACCCTGTACCCTGCAATGCCCTCTCATTCCCTCCTGCGCCACACCCACCCCTACCTCGGACCCTTCGCGCCGCTCCCGGGCCCTTATGTCAGCAAAGACTGCGCCCCTCCTGCGCCCCTCCTGCGCCCCTCCCCTCCCCTCCCCTGCCCTTCCCTCCCCTCACCTGACATGGCGGGTGTGAGCACTCCGTCACCCATCAGCATGGCCGTGGCGATCACCGCCACACCCCACAGACCGATCTGCGGAAGTGGCAGGGGAGCATGGGAAACACGGGATGGGATGCGGGCTGCCACCCCTGTACGCAACGAAGGGCGCGCCCTGTCGACCGCAACGGGCACGACAACGGCCGGGCAACTGGACGGGCTGGTCACTACCTGCGGTGCTGCAGGAGTACGCAACCCTGACCCAACCCGCGGCAAAGCCACAACAACACAACACCACGGCGGCAGGATGGCAAGACGGCAGGGCCTCCCGCCCCCCAGCCGGCAGGACGGCAGGTGCCTCCCGCCCCCCAGCCGCCCACACACCTGCGCGCGGCGGTTGCGTCTGAAGAAGGACTGGAAGACCTCCCTACGGACGGCGCCGCGCTGCCACCACGGCCGCGGGCCCGACCCGGAGCCCTCCTCCTCCTCATCGCTGTCGCTGTCGGAGCTGTTGCCCCCCTCCTGGTCCGGGGAGTCCACGGCAGAGGACCCAGCGGCGGCAGCGGCAGGAGAGGCAGCCGCCGCAGCGGCGGCCCTGTCACCGGCAACAACGACGGTCGGGTGCGCCGCGCCGCCGCCGGTTGCAGCGCTCTGGCGGCTCCGGGTGCGGGCGTGCCGACCCTTGGCCGGGCCTCGGGCGCCGTGCGGCTTGATGCCCATGTTGCGGCAGAGCAACGAGTAGAGCGCGAAGGTGCCGCCTGGGCGGGGCGGAGGCCGCGGAGAAGGGCCGGGTCGCAGGGGGCAGCGGAGGCGGCGGCCAGTCAGATGGGCGGCCTGAGGACAGGAAGTGACCGCACTACAGCAATCCTCGATCCATAATCCAGGCACGCCAACCAACCGGACGGTCATTAAACCCACACCGCGCCCGCGGATGAGGGAGAGCCCGAAAAAGCACGGAGCCGCGCTGCATCCGGCATGTGCGTGCTTCAGACGGCTGAGTCAGCAATCCCCCGCGCGCCCAACACCGCGCCTCGCGCTGCTGCGCTCCTTTCGTCTTCCCCATACTTAGCAAGTGCCCTGCCATCCTATTGCATCACCTCCCCCCTCCCAAAAGGCTTGCACAGTGTATGGCTCCCGCACCGGCCTGCGGTCGGTCGTTGATTCTTACCCTGGCCCTGGTCGTCTGCTTTGAGGACGACGCCGATGTACTTGACCATGACCACCAGGGTGAGGGTCCAGAAGATGAGGCACGCAGCCCCCATGACGTCGTCCTGCGGCGGAGAGGTGGGCGGATGCATGGCGGGTTGACTCGCCACCAACACATTCAGGGGTGCCGAGTTCCTGACATACGGTAACGTTCATTCATTCATTCATACGGTAGAGAAGCGTATCAGGGGACGGGCGGTGGGGCCCGCCCCGCACAGCAGTTTTTACCCTTGTCTTGCTGGCTTGCTGCCGGTGCTGGTGTTGCTCCCCGTTCGTGTGCAGAGGGCTGTTGTGCTGCAGCGAGTCCGCGGCGGTCCGGCCAGTCTAACCGCGGTGGGTTGGCGACTGGCTTAGGCAAGGCGGCGTCGGCCATTCGGTTCGTCGACACCAGGTCCATTTCTCTGTCACTTCTCGCGCAGCCGCGCATTACGATACAGGGAGAAAGAGAGAGAGAAAGGAATATGCCATGGTGTTGTCATTAACAACAGGCCGAGGCGGGCTACATGCCCTGCTGTGCCCTGCTGTGACAAGCGGCTCGTGCACGGCATGTGAGATGGACACGGCGTAGTAACCCGGGTTTGAGATAAGCTGCGTTTGAGCCATTGGAAAGGCAATCGCACCTTTGTGGGGTACCCATTTGGAATGAGCTCATCGAAAATGCTGTCGTACACATACAACGGTGAGGTGGCGATATCACCGAAGATCACCCCGATGCTAGACCACGCCAGCAGTAGAAATGCCGACGTGGACAGCTGGGAGGGAAAAGGTAGCGAGGGAAGGGTGTGTGACGGAGTCGCACATTTGGGACATCCACAGTTACGGTAACATCTCGGCCATGCATTTGGACAAATTCGTCGCATGATTTTGATTCCCAAAAGAACTCTTCAAATCAGTTTCGTCTCACTGGAACGCGAATGTTGAGCGAAACGAACCCAAGAACCGCATGCGAAAGGACAGCTTGCTTCATGAACAGCGCCGAGACGACGATCTTTCCTTGTCATCTTTGACGTTATTTCAAGACCAGTATATGCGGGAGCTCCATGCAAGTACCAATCACGTTCCGTCGTCTACGTAGACGTCCCCAGATACGAAAGCTACAAGGCACTGTGCCCCTCACCTTGCCCCCTGAGTGACTGCCAAAATGCTCATCCTCGCCATCCACTGGATCGCCTTTGCTTGTGCTGCCGGGTGGTGCATCAGCTCCGCTAGAAAGGCTGCGTGTTCGTGACGCTGGCATGTTGAAGTAGAAAAGAACAATTTTTGTACAATTTATAAGTTTGAGTCGAGGTACATTCACTAGGCGGAGATGAGCATTATAACTTGATGAGAGGAGGATTCGTTCGCGCAAGTTTACGAAACTACCAGAACGTGAAGAAAGTGCAGCTGCCGCTGCCTCTTGAATACAAATTGCGTAGTGGCTGTTTGCTTTGAAGATTCTCCAAGAGAATTCAACTGGATACAACGGGTCATAAGCTCTCCTCGATCCCTGGTTGCTTGCCCGTTAGGCATGTGACTTGACCAACTGCTAACCGGTGCCGACCAAGAACAGCATGATTTCGTGCATGCAATTCTCTTATTTTTCTCTGACAGATGTTCTTTCAATCCTTACACATTGCTTCATGATCACCCCGCGTAAAACCCTAAACCCTATCATATGGTAGGGGAAATACGGACAGCCATGTGTCTTACTGCGCGTCGGAACCCGCAAACCGGTCGGAACCTAAAGAACAAACGAAGCGAAGCAAGCGTAGCGAAGCGCGGTGATAGGAGCGAACAAATTGGCGTGTTGCGAGGAATGCACGACGCCTATGTGCCATCCAGCGCGAAGGGCTGGGCCACTTGACCCGTACCGGGGAAAATTCAAGGTGCTTGAGAGGTCCAATGACTCAGCAGCAATGCGCTTTCAATAACATGATAAAATCCTCTGGCTAGAAACTGGTAGCCGTTTACAAACCGGTAACGCAGTATCAAATGTGTGCTCCAGCACTGTCAGCACCATCATCACTCCTTTTCAACTACCGGTGACAGCGGTCAGTGTTGGCTTGCAGAGTTGCAATAGTGCGCGCCAAGCAGCCATCACCAATCCTACGATGAACCTGCCGATTAAAGGCCGCTGTGGCCGGCATCGTGCTTGAACAACATCTAACAGTCTCGAGTTTGCTGACCAGAGGCGAGCGGGGCCGCTTGTGCGCCTGCAAACCAGCTTGATAGTGGCCGGCAGCTTGCGCGCCCAGCCAACCAAGTTCATATTCGCTACCCAGAGGCCAGGTACCGCCAACCCGTACACGATGCGTCAATCACGCGGTGTGTCGTGACAGCCGGCCGTGCTTGAAGTCCGGACCGTGCGACGCGCACGCACCACAACAACACAATGGAGTGCCGGAGTGCCTGGAGCCACCGGGTGGTGAGGTCAGCCGCAGTACGTACATCACTCACACGTTCCATTCCGTTCCATTCCGCGATTTCCGAACCTGCAACGCTGTCCAGATCCTTCAGCCCCGTCTTCCACCCCAAGGACGCTCTCCGCATGAACGCCCTCCGTCCCGGTGCCTGTGACCCTAGCACGGCCACAGCACCGCCACCTAATGGCTGCTGCCCGTGCTAATGCCGCACGCGGGGGGAAACCCTCGGCTCTTACCCCCCCTGACATCCCCTGACATCCCCACACAGTCTCACATCCGGAGCCGGTAGGAAAGCAGCCGCCGCTGCGTGGCAACGACCACCATCGCCGCGACCGTCGAGGCCCCTCCCTGCCCCTCCGCCTCCGCCTCCGCCTCCGCCGCCACCTCCACCAGCCGCGCCCCCAGCACCGTCTCCCCCTCTTCCAGACCCAGATCAACCACCTGCTGTTTGCCGTACTCCTCTCCCGTTGGAGTGATGCCGTACAGGTACATGAAGCGCTGGTTCTCCACAAGTACAGCCGCCACACCCGTTTGAACCCGGCCGCTGCCGCTGCTGTGCGCGGGTAACCCGGCGGCATTGTTCGACAGCAGCAGGTGGCGCTTGTACGTCTTCCCCGCCGCCACGTAGGCCAGTGCGGGGATGCTGCACACGTGCCGCACCCGGCACGGCTGTCGCCATGGCAAAGGGGCGCGGGGGCGGGGCAGGTAAGAATGTGCAGCGACGGGTGAGGCGCCCGCCGAATGGCACAGCCGCAGCCGGGGGACGGCGGACGGGTTGGGTCGGATTCGTGGGTGGGGACAACGCGCAAAATGCGGCGGAAAGCCGCGGCCGCGGAGAATTGAGAGCACTGATCAGTGATCACGCACAACTTTCCCGAGGGGACGCAAGGGTAGGAACGCGTGCACGCCGACGCCTAAAGCGTACTGGACGACCTCGGAACCGGCTTGCTCCTAGTGCCGAGTACTACCATGCCTGGGGATGTAAGTGTCTCTCACTGCCGAGTATTAATTACCACACCCGGCCTCGGATTGCCACACATCTCGACAGATCCCACCCCTGGATTGTTCAGCCACGATGCAGCAGTAGCAGCAGCAGCAGCAGTCGCGTCTCCTGCTGCCCCCCCCCCTCACGACGTCTCCTACCTAGCACCCAACGAGGTGCTGAGGTCACCTATGGCACGAACCTGTGGCGGACCGTCCAGGGCCCCCGGCTGTGCGGCCGCCGGCTGCCCGGCTGGGCCTGCCCCGCTGCCCTCCTCCGCAAACTTCTGTCGCGTCCCTCGCCAGCCGTCTAATCGGACCACCGCGCAGTCCACATCGTCTGTAAGGCCCAGCAGCAGCAGCGGGTGGCTGGGCAGGGGCTGGTAGTCGGATGACTGGGAGGAGCGGCGGTGGTGGCGGGAGCTGTGGCGCAGCGGCCCCACGGCCTCCTCGGCCGTCAACAGCCGATGAGCGCCGCAGCACAGGCGCCAGAAGGGGGCGAGGGCCTGGGGCGATGGGCGCGCGGGGGAACCGGGGGGGTGCCGCAGTCGGCAGGCAAGAGGCAGGGGAAGGTTGCTGGCCTCACCGGGGGTCGCGGGGGTCAGCTAATGCCACACGTGGAAGTACATCCTCGGGACTGCGCCGCATTCGGCGCCTCAACAGCGCCCTCCCCTGACCCCTACCTTGCCAACCAACTGCCCGACGCCGCTGCTGCCACTGGCGTCATCCTCCGCTCCAGCCGGCAGCCGCCACGCCGCCACGTCGATCGCCGGCTCGCCGCCCATGGCCCCGACCCCGTCCGGCCCCGACTCCTTGTACAGGTCCGCCCACTGGGGCGGCGGCTGTGCGCCCTCCCGCTCCTCACTGGTCATGTGGGCCAGACGGGCCGCCGCCTGCTCCAACGTGCGCGGGTCCATGTCGTCATCGTCGTCGTCAGCAGCGCCGCCGCCGCCGCCGCCGCCGCGGCCCGGCCGGTCGGCGCCGCCGGGAGCAACATCCGGCTGCACGGGCACTGCTGGTGCGCCTGCCGTGACGATGGGCAGCAGGAGGGTTGCGAACGGTCAGGGCAGGACCCACGCCGGATTGGAGGATCCGAGGACTCTCTTTGTGCGATGGACATGGCTGAACGGCGGGCTTGGTCTTGCGGGAGGTCCTGGACGGCATATGTTCGCATACAAGCCTGGCGACACTGCCCAGGCGGTGCCGTGCTGCCAGGGACGCGCGACGTCCGCTCGAGCTGCGGTACCTTCCACCGCAAGCCCCTCAAACCTCCTATCAGCCCCGGCCCCGGCCCCCGCCGCGGCGCCCAGCCCCATCCTGAACTGGCGCTCCAAGGCAATCACCTCAGCCCGCCCGCCTCACCCTCCTCCAGCTCCTCCTCCAGTCCCGCTGTGCTGGGGTCGAAGCCCAGCAGCACCACCCGGTGGTGATCCCCTGCTGCTGCTGCTGCTGCTGCTGCTGCTGTAGAAGCGGCGGCGGGGGTCGACCCGGACGGCTGCTGTGCTTCAGCGGCCACCGTCTCGGGGGTCAGCACCCGCACCAGGAAGGGGGGCAGCTTGGTGCGCTGCGGGTCGCGGGGGCGGCGGGAGGGGGGGAGGGCCGGGGTGGGGGCCGGGGTGGACTCGACAGCACGTCCCGCCCCCCGCCCGATGTACCGCATGTCCGCCCGTCGCCAAGTCACCAACCCCACCGGGACACAAAACACATCTCGCGCGCAGCACGATGACGCGCGTCTCACCACCAGGGCGAGCAACACTTGGATCGCCGCCTTGGAGACGCGCACGGGTAGTGCCCCGACCGGTTGCAGGGCCGTTGGCTCCTGTCAGAAACGAACCTCCAGCTGGCCAACACGTTGGTACCCCTTACACCCACCCACCCACCCACCCGCCCACCCACCAGCAGGAGCCGCACGCCCACGGTGGTCAGGTGGATGCGCCCGGGCGCCGCCTCCGCCATCGGCTCTTCGGGGTCTGCGGCCTCTGCAGCCGGGGCGCCCTCGCCGCCCTCCCTCGGCCTGAGCGTCACCGCAAACACCTCGCAGCAGGCAGCCAGGTGTGGACCCTTGCTGCGCATGGCCCACACCACCGCTGTGATGTCTCCTGCGGGGTTGCGGGTCCCGGTCCCGCAAGGGTTTCAGCTGGTGGGTGTGGGCACATGCAAAAGCTGCACTAAATGCCAGGGCGAGGACCCGCTTGGGATTTGACAGGTGGCACCAGCCTCTCTCTGCAGCGACGTGACGGTGTCCACTGCGGCCGAACATGATCCTTCTCCGACAGAAACCGTGAACGCCGAAACGAAAGGGCCAGGGTGGGAGATTCGCCGGCGCCCCAATCCATCGCAGAGAGTGTCTTGGCGTCAACGTCCGCTTCGTCAATAATGTAATGGCGAGTCAGATCGCAACTTCAGGGCAGTACAGGTAGCGCTTTGTCCCTGGGCGCATCCCTGCTGATGATTGGTTCTATATAACCATCCCCAAGGACACCATGGCCATGTCGCCGGTCGTGCCGCACCGCCTCGCCGCGCCCTCACCGTTCTCCTTCGCGAACGCCGCCTCCAGTATCAGGGGGCGCACGCCCGTGTACGGCGGCTGGGGACGCAGAGGGTGTACAACGTTACTGTACGAGACGTGGTTGCCGCGGCGCCGCATCAGGACGATGTCGCCGTGCCCGCGCGACAGCAGCAGTTGGTGGTGGCTGCAATTGGGGTGGTCGTGGTGGTGGAGCGCGTCCGCCGCTGCGGCTGTGTCTGCATCTGGTCCGGGCCCGCCCGCAGCGGCTTGCGAGACGAGGGGCTCCGACACGACGGCCAGGCTGCAGTCCACGAGCGCCTCAATTGCCCCGCCTGCTGCCTCCTCCCCAGCATCGGATCCGAGCTCTGGCGTGCACGGTATCGGGCCAAGGGGTAGAACAGTGCAAGACGGAGTTATAGGCCATCGTGAACATCGTTTGATTGCGTGGGCTCCAAGCGAACGGTGCACGGATGTGTGTCGGATGTGAAGCACTCGCCTGCAACTTGGGACGCCAGGAGCCCTTGGTCCGAAGACGGCACTGGCAGCAGCTCATAGACAAAGTATCCAGGGCTGTGCTCAGATTGAGTGTAAATGAAGAGCCGGTCCTCGCTGAGCAAGAGATGGTTCCGCAGCACGGACGCTCGCGTGTGCAGGAAGTCGAGTGCTGTCGTCGCGACTCCCGATGCGTGACCTGTTGCACATAGCTGGTAGCGATTGACCACTGCCAACCGCTGAAGTCGCCAGCTCGAGAACTGCGAGTGCAGAAAGTTGCGGTCCAACTTCAACTCCTCTGTCATTGTAAAAGCGAGAGGTAACTACGTAAATCAAGATTAACTGTGGGTCATTTGGTTAGTGTAAGTCTATGTCTTCTTCGGTTGTGGCGGTTGTCGGTTGGTGCTGTAGGCTCTCCATGGCCTTGCTAAGCGCGCGAAGCCTGCTCATTAACAAGCTTATGGCGGGCCTATTGTTTCTGTCAAGGGCGCCGGGCGCGTGCCGAGCGCTCTGGCAGAGTTGCAGTTGTGTCCATAAATTGCAAGCGGCCCGCGCTTTCGCAACCAAGATGGACCCAGGGGGGAAGCCCGTCGCCCGTGGAGTTGTATTTGGTGCGTTTAGTACGAGGTTGTGATGTGCAAAGGATTCGGCAAGCGACAACTGACGCGCGTGCATCTTTCCCGGCTGCAGACATGGATGGAACATTGCTGAAACCGGTTATAGATTTCGCTGAAATGAGGTTAGTCCGTTTGCGCTTTATGGACCGCAAAGCGCTGAACGAACAACTCTGGAACCAAGCTTGCCTACACTATGTTTGCGTGTGCTGCAACTTTGCCGCCCCCAACTGCGCTGTCTGTTTCTATATCGCTTGATATGAAGTGTTGGCAAGCCTAAGCGTCAATTGCGCACGCATTCATTTTGTGCGCGTTGTGGACGGCTCCCCAACCGTCAACGGCTCCCTCCACCCAGCTCTGGGCTCGGCGTTCGGCCGTACCTTCTTCCCCCCCCCCCGCGTGTCCTCCATTTTATCTAGGCATCCTGAATGTCCTCCCTGTGCTCCTGTTTTATGGCCTCCCACTTGCGCTCCAACGTTTTCGCCCGCCTGCAGGCGGCGTGTGGGTGTACTGCCAGACCAGGGCGACATTCTGGACGTGGTACGACACGAACTGCTGCACCGGCCTCCGTCGCAACATGGGCTTAGGTGTCTGCCTGTCACGGACAACCCCAGGGAGCTAGAAGACCACAAAGCGTTGGCACAGCGCTGAGCATCCAGCCACAATGGCATGCCTCGCTATACCGCCCATCCAGCCCAACGTCTGTGTCCCAGGAGGACCAGGAACCGCAGCTGACGATTGAAGCACCCGTTACAGCACCCATCCGCCCTCCTGACCCATACCACGTGATGCCGGCATGGCGCGCCCTGCCCGCAGATCAACCGATGGCCGGAGGCGGAACGCGCGCGGGCGTACGCCACCATAGCGGAGATCGAGGACCAGGTGCGTGCTTGTGGAGGCGGGACGCTGGCGGCCACTTCTCGGATCACAGCAGAAGGGAACACAGAAGGGATAACAGCCCGAGAGGTCGGCAGTCCAATCTGACTGGCCCCGGTTGACAGGGTCAGCGAGGTCCTTTGGGCCGCGGCATTGGGCTTCATGCTTGGTGAGGGCCCTGCCTATCCCGTCGCCACTGGGCAGCGAGCCCCGCGGGCTACATGGTCGTTTTACTTGCAGCGTGTCCGGCCCTGCCAAGCCGGCAAGACGTGTCCATGGCCGTCGTTCTTAGGGGTGCACGATCTTCCTGTGGGCGTGCTAAACTTATTCGCGCATTTGTCGACGACGCTGCCCAGTCCAGTCCTATCCAGTTTAGTTTAGTTCAGCCCAGTCCAGTCCAGTTCAGCATCCTCGCACTCCCCTCACTCACGCACGCGCTCCCACTCGGCACCCATGTGTTGGTCGCGCTCCCAGGCACTGCGGGACATGGCCCTCATGCCGGGCACACTGGAGCTGTGCGCCTTCCTGGACCAGCAGGGGCTGCCCAGGTGCTGTGCTGCGCTGTGCTGTGCTGTGCTGGGGTGGGGTTGGCCGGGGTTGGGTCTGTGGGACATGGCCTGCAGCCTGAAGTGCATGGCCACGGTGCGGAATCTGGGGATGAGGTTGGACAGGGGCTTGAATTGCGGTGACTGCAAGCGTGTGACCGACGAGGAACCGGTTGGTTCAATGACTCTTCACCCGGGGGCTGGTTCGGCCCCGCGGTGGGGAACACTGTCAACGACTCGCGCGGGTATCCGCCGGGTCTTCCCTGCAGGGGCCTGATCACACGGAATGTACGGCGCAGTGTGCAGTACTTCCATGACTTCCTGGGCCTTGTGCCCTTCAAGCCGGCCATCACCCGCGAGTGCGAGTTTCCGTACAAGTGAGTCCTGGATCCGTCGCAGTGAAGTCCGATTGCAGGGTCCCTTGGAGAGAATGTGGTATACCGCACCGGTATGTATGTGGACAAGTCCGGGGCCGACGGGGCTGTACTTCCAGACGCCCGCTCGATGCGGACTCCAGGGTTGGCGACGTGGAAAATGTGGACCCGACGTGGAAATTTGGGGTGGTGCAGTCACCCTGTTAATACACCGAGCGCAGAGGGCTGCCCCGGAGTAAACCGGGCAAAAAGGCGGTGTCTTAAAAGCTCGATAGTGCCAGTGCGGGTGGTGTGTGTGCAGATACGCAGGTTCATGGCAGGGCTGACCACGTAGGACAGCAGCCGCTCCGTCTTGTGTTGAGGTGCTTCCGGGCTGTAACGGCTCGCCGGCCACGCCGCCCTCCCTGGCCCCGGCACCAGGCCCAGCCCAGCGGCGTTGGAGCACATCGCCGCCACCTGGGGTGTGGAGACCAGCCAGGTGGTCATGGTGGGCGACAGCATCAAAGATGACGTGGTGAGGAGCGGGGCGGGAGTGGGGCGCGACGACTGAGATGGACGGCGGTGATGGGGCCCGGGTGAGGAAAGATGTCTGCACATCGCAGGGGCCAGGGCCGGCTTGCAGGTCGATCGATGTTTCCACGTCGCCATGCCGTCCGTCAAGATGTGTGATGGGCGGTTCCCGCTTCCGGTCCCCGCCACGGACGGTCGGTGTCCCTCTGTCCTGAATCTGGTGTGCGCCCACTTCCGCGACTGCGCTTCCTGCTGTCTGCCCCCCCGGTGCGCACGCGGCTGAATAACGAATTGCGTCGATGCAATTGATGGTCGTACACGCCCGTACACGCACTGGCAGCTTCTTGGCGAGCAGGGTGGGTTCCGGGGGCCTTCCTTCCCCCCTCGCCATGGCCACCACCCGCAGGTGAGCGGTAACCGAGCGGGTGCCATCACGGTCTTCCTGGACTACAGCGGCGAGGACGGCAGCGCGGCGCAGCGCCGGACCCCCGAGTTCTTCTCCGGGGAGCAGCGGCCCACACACGTGGTGGGTCCTTGCGGCTGATAGGAGGGTCTCTTGATGGGTGCGGGATGGGGCCCTTCATGGACAGCCGTAGCCTCCTCACCGCACACTGCAAGAAACGAAACCGTGCCATCTTAGCACACTGGACACACAAACGCGGCTTTTGTGCCGTGACCGTGACCTCGACTGTGAACCCAGGTGGGCAGTCTCTTGGAGCTCAAGGAGCTGCTGGAGAGCTGCTACAGCCTGGTGGCCCCACCGCCGCCGCCCCCGCCGCAGTGAGGCTGCGTCCCCGGACTGGCGGCCCCCGGGATGGAACGGGCTGGATGGATGCCATCGGAAGTTGGATGTACGGGCGATCTAGTTCTAGTTCTAGGGGCCACGCGCACTACGCGTGCACGCGCGCGTAGTGAACTGTTTGTTGTCGTTCCAGCTGTTCATCTGCCCCTATCAACCCCTATCTACACCAGCGGAACTGCGGTTGGGGCTGCCTTGCAACGACCGCCCCAGCCCCAGCCCCAGCCGTCGGGAGGTTACGAGCGGGACATCGTGTGGGACATCGTTGCTTGGACGTTGGAGGCGCCAGGAGCAGGTCGGGGAGAGCAGCGGCACAGGCGCAGGGCACCCGGCGGCACAGGCGCGGAGTGCGTGAGGGCACCCAGCGGCAGGTGACACCCAGTGGCATTCAGTCGTGCCGAGGATTCGCCGACCGTGACCCTGACCCTGCCGATGGGGCTGTGCGGATGGGCGGGGGTGGGGGACACCTCTTGGAGGGGATACCGGGGTCTTGGGATACCTTGGAGGTATCAGGACGCTCCCACCCGCTACTGGGGGATGAGCGTCTGCGAGACCTCGACGGTGCCCGTATGCGCCGTCCAAGGCACCGCGTGGGCGTTGGGGGCGAGAGTCGGTGTGTGTTAAGCGAGAAACCCGCCCGAAGTTGGGGTGCGTCTGCGTCCTTAGGGTTCCACTGCTGTGCGTGTGCGCGTGTCTGCAGTGATTACATACGCTTCATTTTTGTTCTTCTTACAATGCGGCGGGCTTACCATGGACGGCGTGCTACACCACCACGCGTATGCGTATGTGTGGTGAGTTACCTCTCGTGACACAGTTGACACAGTTGCCCGGGGGGACTGGGGGGACTCGGGGAGCCGACGGTTGAAGGGGCGGCATCATGAACATGTCGCCCGCTGTAGCACCAAACCTTTCAACGACACTGGATAACCCCATAACAGAGCGTGAGCCTCATGGCAACACGCTTGGCGCTCCAACGTATGCGCCGCAGCAGCTTGTTCGTTGACCTCTCAGCTTGTCAGCTTGTCACCACCCATTGAAAGCTCTGTGCTGCTGAAAGGCTGGGGGCCGGCTTCTGGGGCCTTCTGGTTTTGGCGGGAAGCTGGCGGGCTGCGGTTGGGGGTTGGCTGGGGGCGGTTGGGGGTCCCTGGGTCCGAGAAGCACCATACGTGCGGCGGCAGTGATCCTGATTAGGATCCTGATGTGGGGGAGACACGGTGTGCTGTGGAGACGGACTAGAGTATGGATGGTGTTCCATAGCTCTCTAGGGGGTCTCCCCCCCTCGGGTAGACGTGGCTCGGATACCTTGGGCATTCAGATCTAGGTCCCCTCTGTGTAATATCCATGCCTACTGCCGCGCAGCAGGATGAGAGAGGGCCATGCTGCGCGCGAAGCGCTGCTGGCAAAGGGGGGCAGAGTCGGCAGAAGAGCAGCCATTCTGCATTGCCGTACGCCGTCGAGCCGTTCTGACGTCGATCAAGGGAGACACACGCCACCCATGTCAGTCAGCCAGTCTGTCTGTCTGTTTGTGTGTATGTATGTGGCAAGTACTGCGTGCGGCCAAAATCATGTCAACGCAAAGCGCTCTGCCGGCTGCGGGCGACCGCAGCGACTTGCCTCACACCTCTGCCGGCACCCCGGGGTTTCGAGTACTGCCGTACTGCTGACTTCCTCCACACACGCCTCACAAATGCAGAGAACGTCTGCAGTCCCTTCCCACCACACACGAAAACCCTCCCCGAACACGAGTTTACGCGCGGACCACCGCCCGACCAGCTGCCCGACGGGCCTCACGCAACGACCCGCAGGGTCCACTGCAACATGAATCGCTCATATCCGCCATATGCCGCCGATGCCGAAGACATCCGCCGGTTCACCCAACCACACGCACCCCGTTCCAGCAACGTCTGGCGGCCCGACGCGTCCTAGAAACTGAGACAAGAAACAACCGCGCAGACCGAAGCGGCCCCAGCGGTTTGTACGTGGGCGGGGCGGGGCGGGGCGGGCGGGGCGGGGCGGGGCGGGGCGGGGCGGGCGGGGCGGGGCGGGGCGGGCGGGCGCTACCGTGGCTGCGGCATGACGCCCTGCAGGAATTGGAGCACCGCGGCCCGGGTCTCGGGCGGCATGGAGCTGATGGACGCCATTAGCACTGACCGGACCTCCGCCGCCCAGCCGACGGAGGGCACGAAGCTGAAGGCGGCCATGACCTGCACCACCGGGCATGACACCATCAAGACTGGAATGTGGGCAACGGTGCAGGGGTGCACGAGGTACCACAGGAAATGTCCGGACATGCGATACCCCGATAACGTTGCCGTGAAGTTCGGGCGGACGTTGATCCTCCCCGCGGGCTCCGGATGCGGGGCTGCAAGCGGAGACGGAGACGCGTCTGGAGCTGCGGACTGGGGAGCGATAGCTCTTGTTTTGCACCTGTGCGTGCAGCTCTGGTGTGGCTGTGCTGTGCTGCAGAACAAATCGGCAACCCGAGCAAGTCCACGAGCAAGACCCGACTGGGCACGTCGCAAACGCCGTCACAACCCTCTCAACCGCCGTTCGCTGGCCCTCCCCCCCCTTGATGCCCTGGCACCTCCCTCCCCAATGGAGCACGGATTTCCTGCTCAAACAGGAGCATCGGCACCCGCACCATGTTCCGCGCATTGGGGTGCGTTTGCCTCGCGTAGGTCCGCGCACCTCACACGGCTGGCCGGCCCCCCGACATCCCCACCTCTACCTCTACCTCTACCTCTACCTCTACCTCTACCTCTACCTCTACCTCTACCTCTACCTCTACCTCTACCTCTACCTCTACCTCTACCTCTACCTCTACCTCTACCTCTACCCTCCCACCCCACCCAGCCCCTCACCTGCACCAGCTCCGCCAGCCCCTCCGGGTCCGGCGCGTCTCGATACCGCAACAACGCGCAGTCCAGCACCATCTGTCAGGGCAGGGCAGGGCAGGGCGGGGCGGGGAGCGGTGTCAGCGGTATGTGGGCGGAACCGCAGCTGGCTAGCAGGATATCGCCCTGCGGCACATTTCCAGCCTACGCCCATCAAGATCAGGCGCCACGACACGAGTTTGGCACTCCGCGTCCTCGCCCGCCCAAGAACACAGTGTAGCCCCCCTGGACGACCAAACCACGCACACGCACACACACACGCACGCGCCCTGCAGGGAGGTTCCAACCCGCCACCGGCCCAATGGACGCTGTGTTGCTCCCGCAGCAAGAATACGTACGCCCACAGCACTGTACCGCAAGCCCGCAACACCATACAATGCGGTGAGATTTCCCCGCAACCCCATCGCCGCATCGCCGCATCGCCCCACCCGCGCGCCGTGCCCCGCTGACCACCCACCCACCCACCCACCTGGGCGTGTTTCTTTTTATTGATTTCTTTGTTCAATTTAACCCACCCACCTGCATGACCTCCCTGTCCGGCCGCAGTCCCAGCTGCCCGGCCGCGTCCAGCAGTGTGCGCGCCGCCAGCAGGTCCAGCTCCCGGTCGGGGGGTGAGGCGCAGCGCCGCACCGCCGACCAGAAGGCCGCGACGAAGGGCGGGTCGGGCAGCGCGCCCTGGTCCGCCAGCCCCGACAGCAAGTAGGCCAGGCTGCGGCCGTCGGCGTCCGCCAGCTGCCGCCGGGAGGCCTGAGGCGGGGGGGGGCGGGTGTATAGGATATTGGTAGACAAATTCATACTGCGCTGCTGCCAGAGCGAATGGGGGGGGCGGGGGCGGGGGTGGGGGTGGGGCGGGCAGCACGGAAGGAGGCGGAGGAGGAATGGTTCGGGCAGCAGGATGGGAGGGGTAGGGATGAGGGGTCGGTTCGGGTAGACTGGTGCACTCGCACAAAGGGAATCCAGCTGCGCTTCGAACAGGGGGCAGGGCGGAGACGAAAGGGTGGAAGGGGGAGTGTTGTGGGGGTGCAGGGGCAACGGGAGACTTTGGACAGGCGATGGGGGGGAGGGCGACGGGGCCGACCCGGCACGGGACCACACGGGGGTGCTCGGGACCTAGCTAGAGATGAAGGGAACGTTGGCCCCACGTCGCAAACGCCGGCGCCGCCGGCGCCCGATGGGTTGAGAGGCCCCGGAAAAAAGGTTATCTCGCGCAGCCGGGGTTGCCGGTCCCGGTGCAGGTCCTGGTCCCGGTGCGGGTGCTCACCTCCATGAAGCCCTCCAGCCAGCTGCTGGGCAGCTGCACCTGCAGCAAGCTGAGCCCCATGATGGCGTTGGACAGCTGCTCGTTGTCGTAGTCGGGCAGCCCCTCCGCTGTGGCGTCCACCAGCGGGGCCAGGGCCGCCTGGCGCTGCGCGGAAGCGGCCTGGCTGCGGCTGGTGCTGCTGGTGCTGCTGCTGCCGTTGCTGCTGCCGCTGCTGCCCCCCTGCTCCTCCGGCACCACGCCGGCGGTGGCCAGCAGCAGCGCCAGCTTGCTGGCGGAGGCGGGGGCCACCTCGTCCAGACGTCCCAGCAGCGGCTGCCAGAGAGGGCATCGCAACGCGGCCGACAGACATCAGCGGCGGTGTACCGGCAGCAACAGGGCGAACAACGCACCAGGGTTTGGGGGGGAAGCTGGGGAGGGCGTGTGCAGTCAATCAACGACGCGCACCTTGCTCTAAAAGGGTTTCACCCATCACCCCGCCCGATAGGGTTCACTGCGCCCCCTCGCCCGGGTTCGATTCTGGGTTTCAATTTGTTTTTGCCTTGATCCCCTCCCCTTCTTAGCGCTACGGCCTGCCTTATTCGCCCGGGGTCGGTCCCCTCGATCTTAAGACTCAGTCCTGACTGGTGAACTATGCACCAGCAGGGTAAATAAACCCTAGAGCCATCCACCTTCCGCGGGCATCCACTCCTGCAGCTTCATCCGCTCATTCCGACCGCCTCTGACAGATGTCCCACAGACTTATGTGGCCGCTCCAGGGCACCCCGGCCCCACCCGGCGGTGGCATCACGAGGACACCGCAAGCGGGCGGATGGATGTGCGTACCCAACCGCCCGCCCGTCTACCCGCCATCAACCCGTTAACCCCAAACCACCCACCTTGAGCCCCGATCTGAGCCGGCTGATGTACATATCCGAGTCGTTGGGGGCCACCTCCGGGAACCACCTCAGGACCTGGCGGGGTAGGAGGGTGGGAGGGTAGGAGGTGGTGCGGGAATCACGTGTGCGACTGAAGGGCTGTCGGCATGGCCACGACCACCTACCTGTACGGCCGTAATTTCCCGGAACAAACCCCGCCCACCGCTACCGTGTAAACTGATGCCTTGGCCGTGTGTAAAAAGCCCGGCGAAGCGGGTTGGGCGGCGCCCCCGCGATCAGCTACTCGCGCAAATCTACCGTATGATTTCATTTCCCGAAACATGAAAGGGTGTGGCGGACCTGGTCGGTGTTGGCCCACTCACCATGTACGCCGCCTCCGTGGCCGCCGCGGCGGCCAGCGGGTCGGAGTCACCCGCCAGGCGCCCGACCTGCAGACCCGGAAGAGGGAACTTCAAGAGCGCGTCATCGGAGCGGGACACACAGGACAGCCGTGGATTCCGTCTGCACCGCAGGGCAGGTCACGTGGCCTCGTACCCCTGGGCCTGGGATCCCGCTGCGGAGCCCCCCTCCAGCGCCCAACTGGATGGGCTGCAGGCCTGATCTCAATCAACCCTTCATCGATCATCCCATCCTTACCGGGAAGCGCCCACCCGGAATGCCCGGCAGACGGCAACCCCGCGCCTCCCCGCACCCCCCTGCCAGCACGACCCCGCTCACCTGCTGCGACAGCAGTGCGAGCAGCTCGCGGGAGGGAGGCTCCAGACCCAGGCTGCCTCCCGCCGTCAGCACCGCCAGCATCTGAGGGGCGCACGGACGGGGCAACCGCGGAATCAAGGGAGATGGGCCCCGGCACCCCAAGGGGGGGGGAGGATGGGACATTCGGGGAGGAGGAACATTTGAGTCGCTGAGCATGGCACCTGCGATACGTAGCGCTCCGAATGCTCTGTCGGCGATCCGCGCCCTAACGGCTTTCTCGCGTTGACCTTCTTTCCCCTTTCCCCTTTCCCCCTTCACGCTTCCCCCTTCACTATTGACCCCCCCAGCCGCCCCGCCGCCCCGCCGCCCACCCGCCCTTCGCACCTGCGGCGGCGCCAGGTCGGGCAGGCACCTGGCGGTGGCGGGTCTGAACCGCAGGGCCAGGTCGGGGTGCAGCCCCAGCCCCAGCTGCAGCAGCGCCGTGGCGGCCTCCGACAGGCCCTGGCAGGACAGCTGGGCGGACTGGCTGGCCAGGGACTGTGGAGCAGGGGGAAGGGGGGAAAGGGGTAGGAGGGGGGGTTAAAGAAGGAATACCAGCCCAAGGTAGGGTGGGATTTTGGGGGAGGCGCGGGGGGGTGGGGTGGGACGTGGGAGTCTACATGGACATACGGACCAGGGGGATGTGCCGATTGAGCGGTGCGCGGCGAGGTGGCGTCAGTGGGGGGTCCCAGGAGCCCGTACACGGACCCTCTCCCCCCCCCCACACACACACGTGTTCAATGACTACTTCGGAGCGGAGCAACGCGCGGAGGCGAGCGGCGTGACGGGTCTGAAGGTCCGTCCATGTCTATGCCTATGTGTATGTCCATGTCCATGTGTATGCCTATGTGGGTTGCGCACACGGAGCCCCTCCCCCTTCCCCCCCACCCCCTCCCCGCCTCCCCTCCCCTCCCCCTCCCCGCCTCCCCTCCTCTCCCCCTCCGCGCCTCCCCCTCCCCTCCCCCCTCCTCACCTCCAGCATCACCGCCACCTCGTCCGGCCCCTCCTCCGCCACCTCCGCGCCCCTCAGCCCCGACAGCCCCGCCAGTGTGGCCGCCAGCTCCCCGCAGTCCAGCTCCCCCGCGGTCACCAGCCGGGCCGCGTGCTGCAGCACCACCCTCACCTGCGGACCGGCCCCCACCCCACCCCCACCCCCCCCCGGTGGAACACCCCATTGGGGAACCCACATAGGGCCCACA
The DNA here is from genome assembly GCA_003117195.1 of Eudorina sp. 2006-703-Eu-15. Taxonomy (NCBI): domain Eukaryota; kingdom Viridiplantae; phylum Chlorophyta; class Chlorophyceae; order Chlamydomonadales; family Volvocaceae; genus Eudorina; species Eudorina sp. 2006-703-Eu-15. The sequence goes on along the minus strand of BDSI01000056.1, from coordinate 424,009 downwards.
TAGAGGCATAGTTAGGCGCCAGTCCGGGTTAAAAGCGTCGGGGGACGCGGAGGTGTACAGGGCATTGGTAGGGGGGTCACGGAGGGGGGTCACACGACCAGTGACGCCTTCCCCCACGTGGTGTGGACTGCGGGTTAGGGGTGGTTCGGGTGGACATCCACATGCGCACGAGCGCAGGGGAGCGACGCCGGTGGTGCCATCGGGTGAACGCCGCGCGATACATCGCACCCGAGCGTCCAGTCCAGTGCAGGGGGGTGGGTGCAGCAGCCAGTCATCGGTGCCGCCGGTCTGGTGGTGTCGATGGGACGCGAGTGCCCCCCCCCTCCCACAGAGGAACCCTCGCGGGGATGGCGGAGCGCCTCCATGACATGACATATCCCTTGTGGGGATATCTGTCTCATGGGGCTGTCGATTCTAGCCTTTCCAGCCTTTCCAGCCTTTCCAGCCTCAATCCCTCAGCCCCCAACCTCAGCCTCAGATCAAGCGTCAGCCCTCCAGCGCGAGCACTCCCCCCCCAAGCGCGAGCACTCCTCCCCCCCCCGCCCCGAGCCGCGGCACCCACCTGCCGCGGCTGCATGGTCATCTCACAGCGCCCCGCCAGGTACGACAGGGTGGTGAGCTGGTCCGCATCCAGGAGCAGCTGCTCCTGCTGCTGCAGCTCCCCGGTTTCGGAGCCTGAGGGGACGGGGCGGTGCGCAGCGCCACGTCAACGTAACCGCCACAGAGGGCCACGTCGCGGATCAACACGTGGGAGGGCGAATCAGGAAAGCAGGGAGAGGCCACCTGTGGTGTGTGTTTACAAATTAAACCCGCCCGACCGAGCCCAGTTGCAAAAGTGAGCCCAGGTGCCCGTGTGTGTGTGTGTTTGTGAGGTGGGGTGGGGGGGAAAAGAGACCGCGGGGTACTCAGATCTTCTGCGTTCGGCAACGCACTGGTAAAAATGGCCAATCTTGAGAAAGCAAGGACGCCAGTCCTGTCCGTTCGCCAACAGGCCCCACACCGACACCGGGATCACGCCCCCCTGCCCCACCCCGCGCCCTCCAGGGGCCCCTGGTTGCGTCCGCAGCTGCGCCCCGGTAACACCTGCTCACCCGGGCCCCGAAACCACCTGCTCACCCGGGCCCCGAAACCACCTGCTTTCCCGGGCCCCGAAACCACCTGCTTTCCCGGGCCCCGAAATCACCTGCTTTCCCGGGCCCCGAAATCACCTGCTTTTTCGGGCCCCGAAACCACCTGCCCTGAAACCACCTGCTCACCCGGGCCCCACTCCAGGCGGCTGACCAGCATCACCTCCGCCATCCGAGCCATCCAGGCGTCGCCGGGCACATGCTCCGAAGCGATCAGCACCTGGATGGGGGTGACCCGCGGGAGGGCGGGAGGGGGGGGCGCCGAGGGACTCTCTCCGAGTGGTAGGGGGGGGCCCTCCTGGTGGGGGGCCTCCTGAGTCACAATCGCGGTATTCCACGTTCCTGCCACCCTTCTGCCCCTCCACCTGTTCCCCTACCCCTACCCCTACCCCTACCCCCAGCTCCCACCCTCTCGGCCGCCCAGTATATATATTATATATTATAATAGTTATATGTCACCCAATTTCCTATACCGTACCCCTCCCGGCCGCCCCCCCCCTTTACCTGCATGATTAAGGTCACAAGCTGCTGCGCATACGCCACCACATCGAGATCCACCAGCCCCGCGTCCTCGCCCTCGTCCGCCACCCCCGCCGCCGACCCTGCGGCGCCGGCGCGCCCCCTGCCCCGCGCCGCCGGCCGGCCCGGCCGTGCGCCCGCCACCACCGCCGCCGCCGCCTCCATGACCGGCTCCGCCGCGTCCACCACCTCCTCCGCCACGTCCTCCAGCACGGACAGCAGCTGCGGCGGCAGCGCCACCCGGGGCTGCGCCAGCGGCTGCAGCAGCAGCGGCAGCTCCGAGGACAGCGTCACCACCACCTCGTCAAACTCCTCCGCCGAGAACTCCTCCTCGGGGGCAGGGTCGGTCGCCGCCGCCCCAGCTGGGCCCTGGGCTTCCATCGAGCTCGGGTCCGGGTCCGAGTCCGAGTCCGAGTCCAGGGAGGGTGAGGAGGAGGCCGGGAGGGGTGCCTGCCCGAGCGCCTCCCGGCGCTGCTCCCGCAGCACCTCCACCGCCTGCTCGCGGATCTGTCGGAGCCGCAGACGGAGGGGGAGGAGGAGGTGTAGGAAATTGCAAATTGGTAGACATTTTTATATTGCGCTGCTGCCAAAGCGAATATTCGGGGGGAGGGGGGAGGGGGTGCAGGAGCCCGGGGGGGGGCCACAGCAGGGAGGGAGGGGAGAAAGCCGCACCTGTCAGCTGATACCCCGTGCGCCTCCTCCTCCCCCTCCCCTCACGCACATCCAGTTCACTCACTCACTGCGAAAGGCGGGGTAGGTAGGCCTCGAACCCGGCACCGCCCCCGGCAAACAAGCAGCGCGGCACGTAAGCCCCGCCTCCCCCAACCCCTTCCCACCCCTTCCCACTCCTTCCCACCCCTTCCCACCCCTTCCCACCCCTTCCCACCCCTTCCCACCCCTTCCCCCGGGCCGCCCGCCCTGCCGGGCCGCCCCCACCCGGCTCCACACCGGACATGACACGATGCCCGGCACCGGTAGGGGCGCCCCTAGGACCCCGGGCGGCACTCTCCTCTCCAGACGTCTCTCTCGCCTCGACAACGGTACTCTACTTCCGCAGCTCTAAGTCCCTCCTGCCACTCCATCGGGAGCTGACAGGAGCGCCGGCAGCCGGACGCCTCGTGCCCCCTCCGCCGGCACCCGGGTAACGGAGCCCCGCCGCACCTCCTCCAGACTGACGGGACACGACCGGATGGCCTCCGCCAGGTGGCCCAGGGTCTGAGGTGGCGAGGGGGGCAGGGAGGTGGTGAGGGCGGTCAGGGGGATGTCACAGTCAATCAGGGGCGGGGCTCGAGACGGTCCGGGTGGGGCAGGTCAGGGTAAGGGGGCAGTCAGGGCGCGGGCACTTGGGTTGCGTCCGGCTTGCCGGCGGAGCATGGATGCCCCACCACACTGGGCCACACGCCCGCACGGGCGCCATCCGCAATCGGCGATGCGCGACCGGCAATGAGGCGGCACTCATCCCAACACGGCACCGACCCGCAGTCCCACACGCCCCAAGGCCAGCTGCAGCGCCGCCGGATCCCGGATCCGCCTCCGCCCCGGGTCCTGGTCCCTCCCGGGTATCCACTTGGCAACCTCCCTTGTTCGTACAGACTCTAGAGACACCACCGACCGCTTGCCGCCGGCGCCGTCCGAATCCCCCCCTCAATCCTCCCTGCCACGAGCCGTAAAACACACACGCACCGCCCCCGCACACATCCCCCGTTTCCGGGGCCGAGCCGTGCTGGGTGTGTCTGGTTTATTAAACCCCGGTCCCGGCCCCGCCCCCGGCCGCACAGGCCACATCCCCCCCACACACACACACACTCTCGCGGCTCAGTTTTCTTCTACACCACCCCCCACTCACCTGCTGGTGCCACGCCAGGCTGGGCAGCAGCTTCTCCGCCAGCGCGGCCGTATCCAGCTCCACCTGGGGGCCCTCCAGGGGGCCTGCAGCGGCGGCCGCCTGGCTGCTGAGCCCCAGCGCCGCCACCGCCGTGGTCGCCAGCCGCGGGCCCTCGTACGTCTCCAGCGCCGTCAGGGTGGCGGCCGCGAACCGATCCCACCACCTGGGACCGCACCGCACCGCACCGCACCGCACCAGGACGGGGCAGGGGGCCAGGGGGGGGGTGAGGAGGGGTGGGCGGATCACTGTCCGAGAGCGCACAGAGACCAGCTGGCACCCACCGGGTACCGAATCCTCGAGGGGGGGGGCTGCGGCCGCTGAGGTCCCACCCCACAGGTCCCTACCCCTACCCCTAGGCAGTGGGCACTCCGTTCCATATGCGTTTCGCGTGCCTGACCGGTGCCTGACCGGTGCCTGACCGGTGCCTGACCGGTGCCTGACCCTGACCGGTGCCTGACCGGTGCCTGACCGGTGCCTGACCGGTGCCTGACCGGTGCCTGACGGGCGCCCTAAACGGGGGCGAGGGAGGGTGGGATGGAAGGGCCGGGGCGTACAGCGGAGAGCTGCCAGGGCAGGTGAGAGGCGGCAGGTCCCCCCCGCCCGCCGCCCCACCTGCGCTCCGGCACATGGCCCGCGGCTGCGAAGGCGCCCAACATGGCTGGCCAGGCCAGGGCCCACTGCTCCGCCTCCTCCGCGTTGGACTCAGCCTCGGCAGCGTCCTCCTGCGCGGCAGGGCCCCCCGCCGCCCCCGCCGGCCCCGTCTTCCCAGTCGCCTCGGGCGCAGCGGCAGCACCCGCCGCCGGCGTCGTCGCGGCGGCGCCCTGCGGTTTGAGGAACGGATCCAGGGGTGACCAGACACACACCCAGGGGGTGTTTGTGTGTGTCCAGTGAATGCGGCACAGGTCGAGGGGACGCGTCGTCGTTGCAAGTGCCGTCGGGCTCGGGGTTTGCTGTACACGGATACACGCAACATCGCGGACTCCATCATCAGACGGTCCAAACACGGGCATGGCTGGGGCCGCCTGACCCCCGTGAACCCCATACCTGCACAGCTCAGGTGCCGCATGTACGACATTACGAGGGATGAGTCCGGGGGTACGGGTACCGGTAAGCAACGCCCCGCCCCGGGAGCGTCCGCGATGCCCCCCCGAGATGGCGACGGCTACACGCCCACCCTCCTCAGAATGCAATGACGAACAAACCTCGGTGACCAGCCCGCTCCCCCCTCGCACTACGGCCCCCTCCGGCACCACACACACGCACCCGCCGCTCCGCCGCCTCCTTCTGGAGCCGCAGCCGGATGCGGGCAGCGGACGGCTTGGAGGCGGACGCCAGCGCGGGGGCGGCCGGCGCGCCCTCCGCCCCTCCGCTCGCCGCGGCGGCCGCAGGCGCGGCGGCGGCGGCGGTGCGCGACGTCCGGCGCCGACCATCCTCCCCGGTCAGTGTCACCGCAAACACCTGCACATGATACCATAGAAAATTCCTTCTTAAATACTGACCGAGTTAACGAATCCTTGGACGGCAGTGATGTGGTCCGGCACGAAGCGAAGAGAACGATGCGGGGCGCGTGTGTGCGTGTGTGTGTGTGGGGGGGGGGCATAGACATAAGAGATGCGGCTCAACCTCCCGGGGCTTAGGCGGCGCCTCAGGCCGCTGCTGCGAGACACGACGACGACAGGGGCCCCAATTCGCATCGGCGAGTCTCGCCGTACCACCCGCGCCGTACCTCAATATACGACAGCAGCGACGGCGGCGCGCTCAGAGAAGACAGCGCCTGCGTTTGACAGATGGGTTGGTCGGTTTGGATGTTGGGAGGACAGAGGCGGGGCCGGGGTGGGCCGGGTGAGTCGACCTGGGGCCGCGCAATGACTGACCGACGACAAGGATACGCATGCACGCGGCAACCGGTGCGGGAACCACCGGATGCGTACAACAGATCCAGCCTGGCGGGTTTCCTCCCAGTCCTATACAGGCACAAGCCCAAGTATACCGTATTGGTCGCTGGGTTGGTCGGGTGAGTTGGTTTTCTTCTAGAAACCCCCTCCGACCCGCCACTACAATTACGGTTGTGCAGCCGGCAGCAACCCGGACGCGCCACCCACCCACCCACCCACCCACCCACCACAGCACGCCGCTGCCGGTCGGAGCGCCTTGCTTGTCCGCAGCGGCAGCGCAGCCCGCCCCATGACCCGAAGAACCGGTCGTGGGGATCCCTTCCCACTGCCAGGGACCCTTTTCACTGCCAGGGACCCTTTTCACTGCCAGGGACCCCGCTACTCACCACCGCCACCGCCACCGCCCCTCCCTCAACTCAACTCCCGGCGCTCCCGCGTCAGTCCAGCCCGGGAGCAGCCCCGCATGCACCAACCCATCCAACGCGCTTCATCCCAAGCTCCCAGCCCCCCTCCAGACCCACCCCGGCTCATCCGCACCCCCAACCCCACACACCACCACCCCGAACCCCACCCCAATCCCCCTCCAGCCCCCACCCCAGCCCCACCTGCGCCAGCTGCATCAGGTCATCCGGGCCCCGAAGGCCGCCGCGGACCTTGAGGTCCTCCAACAGGCCGCCCACCCAGCCCGAGTCCAGGATGGCGGGGGCGCTACCCGCCGCCGCCGCCGCTCGCCCGGGGACAGCCGCGGAGGACTGGGACGACGAGGCGGCGAAGGGCGAGGGGAGGGAGGGCGGCAGACCGCCGGCCCGCGCTGCTGCTGCGGCGGCGAGGTCGGGTCGCAACACGATGGGGGCTCCCGGTCGGCGGGCAGTCGTGGAAGCGGCGGCGCGGACCCCGGCAGGCCCGGAGGCGGGTGGAATGGCAGCTCCGGCGGTGTCCACGAGGGCGGTCTCCCTGCAGGGTGAGGGGGCACGGGGAGCACACGGCCTAGATGTTGGATGCGGGATATGGATGGTGTGAGAGGGAGGGAAGGGCGTTGCTGAGGCGTTGGCGCGAATAAGTTCCGGACATACGCTGCCGAGGTTGGCGGGGTGTGAAAATGAAATGAGAAAAGAAACCCAGAATCGAACCCGGTCAAGCCGGTGGCGGGGTGTGTATGGAAGGAACATGGCTGGACTGACACAAACAGCGCTGAGTTTTGCCGGGTGAACGAAACGTGCCGGCTCGGTTGCTAACGGCTTTGTACCGCCTGGGAGAAGAAACGTGACCCCGCAGACCCCCTTTGGAGGGGTTGGGTCCCCGCACAGTCCCGGGGGGGACAGGGGCCCCAGCGTGAGGCTGCTCTGTGCCGTAGCTCAGAGCGGGATTGCCAGCTCGCACGCCTCTCGTCCGTTAGCGGAGGAGTGTTTAGCGAGAAGCCCGCCCGAATCGGAGGAGTGCGTGTGCGTGCATGGGGGGCGGTCAGACCCATGGGTCACCCCCCTGGCGGCTGCACCTGCCTGAAGCTGCCAAGCACGCGCAGCACCGCCAGCAGCTCCCGGGGACCCAGCCGCAGCCTGCGGTAACACGGGGACGGGGACAGGGGCGAGGGGCAGGGGAGGGCGGCGTGCGAGGAACCGTTGCTCGTTGGCCGGCCGGGGAACCCCTAAGGGGGGGCCGGGGCCGACCGAGCAGATGACGGCGGCGGAGGGGGCCGAGGGTGCAGCGCCGGGCAGTGGGTATCCGACCAACCATCCAACAGTCAAGGAAAGAACAACACGGCAAGTTAATTGGGTTGTCGTTTGGTTTGGGCTGGGTCTGGGTCGGGCTCTGTTGTTTTTCATACATGACCCCCAGCCCCATCACACCAAGGCGCCGGTGCCGTAGCCGTAGCTGCAGCCACAGCCACATCCACACCTGAAGTCCTCCACCAGCGCAGTGAAGTGCTCCAGCCAGTCGGGCTCCAACGGGTGGGGCTGCAGCTCCAGTACCCCCAGCAACTGACGGAACTGCGGCAGCGACCGCACGCCGCCGGCGCCGCTGGCCCCCGCGTCCGCGCCCGCCGAGCCCGGAGCCCCCTTGGCGTCCCCCGGCCTGAACAGACCGGAGCCCGATATGCCGCCGGCGGCGGCGGAACCCGCGGCGGCGGCGTCGGGCGGCGTCAGAAGGCCCTCCACCATGGCCCGCTGCAGCGGGTCGGGCAGCGCCACTTCCGCCTCCGCGGCGGTGGCGAGGACGGCGACCATCTACACAAGAGGCGGGTGCGTTGGGCCGTTCGCACACGGTTAAAACAGTTGAGGATTCCGTTACCAGGACGTACCGCCAGGCAAGCCCATTGCGTCGCAACAGCAAGATCAAGGGGCTGTGCTGGCCAGCCCCGCACCTCGACATCCCGGCCCGCATCTCCTTGGCCCCGAAACCGGCCATGTACTCCCTCCCCAAGTACTCCTCCCTCCCCCCTTTATGTCAATCACAAAGACGACGAAACCGCAAGAAGCCATCCATGGGGGCAGCAGTTGTCCATCGGGTCGTCCCTCCTGGCCCTCCTGACCCCCTCTCCACACCGCAGTTTGAATATGTCTACCAATTTCCCATATCCTCCTCCGCCCCGCGCACACACCGGGGCGCCCGACCAGACCGTCCGTCCGTCACCCACCTGGTCCAGATCGAAGCCCCGACCGCCCACACCCCGAGCCAGCGGCTCCGCAGCCGCACCCCACGCCGCCATCCACTCCTCCGACGGCTGCCCGCCCATCCGTACAAGCGCCATCAGCAGCTGCGTCAGGCCCCGCGCGGAGAACAGGGGCGGAGGCGCCGCCGGGACCGCAACCGGACTGGACGCGTCCGCCGCCGCGGCGGCGTCTTCCGCCGCCGCCGCCGCCGCCGCCGCCGCGGCGACGGTCTCCGCCTGCAGCTGCATCCAGGACTGGGCCGCCTGGGCCATGTCCACCACTGACCCACGGGTCGGGTCGTCCTGGGGGTGGTCGTACTGCGCGGACAGGAACAGCACACCCGCCAGGGCGTCGCCCGGCGGCGGGCTGCCGGCGGCGGCGGCGGCGCTGACGGCGGCGGCGGGGTCGGTGCGGGCCTGCACCGCTGCGGCGGCCTGCGGGAGGGGAAGGTGGGAAGGAGTGGGGCTTGCCGTCACCGTGTTTTCACTTTGGCATGTGGCTTCATATCCACTCTGTGAATTGGGACATGCGTGCTTGCGAAGGGGGAATCAGGCCAGGGGAATCAGGCCAGGGAAAGCGGGAGCTGATTCGGCCACCCTCCCTCCTCGTCACCTTCAGCTGACAGGAACTGGCCGCACCCGCGCAAGCACACAAGGACGACAACACGACGATGATGGATGTGGGGGCTTGGAGATCGCACGGCGCGGCTTGGGCCTCCTGTACGGCCATCATGTCCGTACGGGACGAGCCAACCCATGCAGAATCGCGGAACCATTCCGGCTTGGACGTTGGACCCCGTCTTAGACAGCGAGAGCTTGCGCATGTGCCGGGTCTTGTCAGCGGCTGCTCACGGCCTCCTCGCAGCCCACCCACACCTTTCGCACCGCCCGCACTGCACCCCGACCCCCACCCCGACCCCCACCCCGATCCCCACCCCGGCCCCGTCCGACCCATGCCGTGGGGCCGCCCGGCGCACCTGCAGGCAAGTGCTGACCCAGCCCGGCCCCGGATCGTACGACACCTGCTGCAGCGCGGACAGCAGACTGGCCATGTCCTGCGGGGAGCGCGACGGACACACCCCGGGTGGGGGGGAGGGGGGAGGGGGGGGGGGGAGGGGGACCACAGGGGAGGGGGGGATGGTGGTGGTGGTGATCTAGGTGGTGGTGGTGCGATGCTGATCCTGGCAGGTGGTCGATGGGCACAACTGTGATTCCGGAGGCGGTGGCGGTGGCGAAACCCACTCGCGGCCCCTCCCACCTGCAGACTCGCCCCGGCGGCCTCCAGAAAGGCGCTGGCGCCGCCGTCGGTGACCGTGACCGCAGCGGCGCCGCCGGCCGCCTCCGCCGCCACCACCACCGGCGGCGCCGCCAGCACCTGCCGCAGCCGCCGCAGCGCCGCAGCGGACAGCTCCGCCATCCAACGGCCACCTGCCGTACAATCAACCGACAACTTAATGAGCTCTTCACTGGTATATATATACGTGTGAATCATTTATATGTAGAAATGCATCCCGCCCGCCCCCCCGATCCCAGGTGCAAATATACTTACCATATAACCTGCAAGAAAATACTTACCATAAATATGTGTGAGATTGGTTATTTCGCTTTTCAGCTCTCAGACCTTATAACCCAAATCCGATCCGATCAACTCCTCCAAGACCTCCAAGAAAGCGCCCCTCCGATCAACCCCAGCACCAATATGTCTACCCATCTCCTTTACCCCTCATCCCCCACCCCCCGCGCCCCCGGGGGGCACCCCTCCGGCCCCCTCCGCGACCCACCCGGGTCCGCCGGCCTCGCCTCCACCATGACCGCCGCCCACAGCAGTGCCCCCAGACCTCCCACACCCAGGGCCGCCTCCGCCTCGGCCGCCTCCATCGCCTCATCGCCGCTCCCGGCCGGCCCGCTCGCCGCCAGCTTGTTGGCCCGGGAGATGCGAGTGAAGGTGGCCTGTGTGCGTTGGGGGGAAGGGGGGAGGGGGAGGGGGGGACGGCACGTCTTGCATCCGTTGCGACGAGGCGGCAGCGCATGTTCACCGCACCGGTCGCGTACATAACCACACGGTGCGTATCATCACTTCATCGGGCTTGAGCAGCGCCCCCTCCCAGTGCAACGCCCTGCAGTGGCGCCCCCCTCACCGTCCCCGGCGCCGCCCCTTCCCGCCCCTACCCCTCCCGCCCCTGGCCCCCACCTGCAGGAACTCCTCGGGCCACTCCGCGGGCGGCTTCAGGCCCCACAGCAGCACCGCCCGGGCCAGGCACAGCAGCTGCGGCGCCGACAGCACCAGCAGCAGCGGCGCACCGTCCTGCGGGCAGCAGCACCCGGGAACCACAGCCCCAACCGATGGATGCATTGCACACACACAGGGGTGACGCCAGCCCGGCCAGAGGCGAGGGGCCAGGACTGCGGGACCGCGGTCACGCAGTAGGCGGACGACGAGCAGTCCTCCCCCCTCCCCCCCGCCATTGCACGCATCGGGTCGCGGCACGGAAAGGGGGCGCGAGGCGGCGCGGCCTGGGCCCATCAGCAAGAGGTGCGAGGTGCAGCGCGTGCATCGGAGAACGTGTCTGTGCAGGCAAGCCCCGCGGCCGATGACCCCGAGGTCCCAACCCATACATCCAGCCACCCAGCCGCCGCCGCGCGGACGGCCGCGCCCCCCCTTCAGGTTTCGCAACCGGGAGGGCAGCCCCACCCCGACTCCGACTCCTGAATTCCACGTCACGCCGGCGGTCCTTCCCACCCTCTCCCCCCCCGTGCGTATGTCAGTCGGCTCCCCACCCCAGCACCCTTGCTGCCAAGGACCACCCATCACCACCCGGGCGCCAGGCCACGACGGGGCTCTCTTCGCAACCAACCCCACCGACCCTTCCAGTGCGCAGCCTTACACCTCTGGCCTCCCGCCCCCCGGCGCACTCCCCTGATCCACCCGGCTGCGGCAGCTCGCCCGCCACCCACCCACCTGCTCCTCGCCCTCCGCCCCCTGCCCCTGTCTCGGCTGCGGCAGCTCCTCCAGCGGCCGCACCCGCCCCAGCAGCTCCACGAAGCTGCGGTCGGGCACGTGGCCCAGCCGCTGGAAGGCCGCCGCGATGGCCAGGAGCTCGTTGAGCAGCACACTGGCGTCCCGGGGGGGGAGGGGGTGATGGTGAGCGTGGTGGCGAGGTAGGGGGGGGTACAGGAAATTGGTAGGGGGGCGAAGAGCAGGAGGTAGCAGTGTTAGTTCAGCCAAGGGGGGAGAGCTGGGGAGCGTGAGGGTGTGCAGCGTGTGTGGACGAGCGCCGATTACCGGCTATGAAATGAAAACTCGGCAATGACTGCGCATCAGGTCAAACAGACCCATCCGTAAACTACCACCCACGGTATCCGCGCTCACCCACCCACCCACACACACACACACACACAATTGCATTTCTAAACACCCCCAATTACGGGGCCCGTTGAATTTTCCGTAATTTGCAAACCCCCCCTCACCCACCCACCCACCCGCCCCCCGCGCCCACCGGATCCGGCCCCCCACCTGGTCACCAGCCGGACGCCCTCCCCCTCGCCCTCGCCCTCCCGCTGGGTCCGCAGCGCCACCACCTCCGCCGACTTGAGCCACCCGGCCGGCGGCGCCACACCCAGACTCACGAGCGCCTGCAACAGCCCGGCCACCTGCTGCATGCCGTACACCTCAGGCAGTAGCACCTGGGTGGCACGACACAGCGTCTGCGCCAGTGCCTGGCCGGACAATGGGTCGGGAGGGAGGGAGGGAGGGAGGGAGGGAGCCCGCTCACAGAAGGTTTCAGAGGTCAGAACGGAAGGGGCGGATGGATCCGGATTTGGATCTAGAGACCCGGGAGAGCTCCGGCACGTGACCCCCAGTCCGTTGTTGCGGGGGGGGGGGGAGAGCAGCACTTCGTTGCACCCGTCAATCGGTTCCTGCGCCTCTGCGCCGCGCCACCGCCCCAGCGGCCGGCTGCCTGTCCCTCCCCACCCTTCCCCTCCCCTCCCCGCCACCTACCACCACCTCCGCCGCTTCTCGCTCCGTCAGCACCGGGGCCCAGGGAGCGCCTCCTGGCGGCGCGGCCTCCGGGAGCGGGGCGCCCTCCGGCCACACCACCGCACCCGTCACGTGGGCCAGTCTGGGGAGGGCGGCCGCGCAAGGGGGGAGCGGCGAGAGGAGGGGAGCGGAGCGGGGCCCACCCCGCGTCACGTCACGTCAAAGGTGTGTGCGAGGCGAGTAGTGCTTTGCAGGCGGTGGATGCTGGCGTACCGACAACACACATTCCAGCAGCACCACCACTACCACTACCGAAGAGTCACTGGATTGCCCACACTGGATGTCACATGCCGGCGTTCCTCACTCAGGGCGGTGTTCGCGCGCCCACCCGCGGAACGTGCTCACGGGCCAGGGATAACTCCAGGTCGCGTCATACGCGCCACGCGGGCCGCAGCGCAGCGGCCACCCCGATCCCACTCACAGAGCCCCATGCTCCCAATGCCCCCCCCACCCTGCGCTTCTGCCCCGGCCGGCCCCCTGATCTCACCCCCTAACCTCCCAGTCCGCCTGGCCTCCCTGCCCCTGCCTCCATGCCCCCGCCACCTCCATGGCCCACACCCCCCTGGCCCCCCTGCCGCGCCCCCCCCCCCGGGGGTCCACGGCGGGCGCATACGACATCCCGTACCTCTGTGTGAGCGCCAGCAGCTGCAGCGGGTCGATGGTCCGGGCCACGGCCGAGTAGAGGTCGCGCAGCTGCTGCCAGGTCTCCGCTTCGGAGATGGCGAGGGAGACGGCGGGGTCGGAGGGGATGCCCATGGGGGGGAAGAGGGGCCGCTCGGAGGCGCTGCGGGTCCCGCTGCTGCTGCTGCTGCTGCTCCAGGGGGCATCCTCTTGTGCATCCTCGCCAGGTCTCTGGGGGCCCACCACCTGCACAGGGAAGGGGGATGGACGGCATCCGGGGGTGCCTGGGGGTGCGGAGGATTGCACGGCGACGGCGACGGCGGGGTTGACCTGCTCGCGGGGGGACAGGACCGTCTGTCATCCTTCATCCCTCATCCAGGCCCATGGATACCAGGCAAGCTGCACGCGGGCTCCTTCTCCCTCCCGAGTCCCGACGTGGCCCATGGGACTGCCGTACTGGTCGCAACGGTGTCCGTTGGAGTAAGCACACAGGAACATCACTGCTGCAGCTCCGGAGGGCTGCTGCAAAGCTCCTCGCTGGGGTGGGAGCCGAGCCAGGGTGCGTGCGCGGGTGCGGGGCCCGTCGGTACAGCTCGGTACGGGGGGCACGCGGGGGGAGGCGCACACCCTCGACGGGCACAGACGCGCCCTTTTAAGGGTTCGTGTGTCTGCTGTGTGACTGTCCATTTGCCACCCTTCTAGATGAGATATGCAAGTGCGGCCGCCGGCGATGAACCCACTTTGCCCGAGTCGGGATTCGGGCCGCGACGTCCGGAGCCGTCGCCGCCGCCGCTAGTGGCTCCGCCACTTGAGTTTATAGGTCCCGCGGCGACAGCCTGCGATTGGGGGTTGGGATAACGTCATGGCGGCGTCATCAGATACCGCGTCGTGGATCGCCCTGAGGAATGTCGCCATAGTTCCGGTTGGTCAAAACGCAAGGTGTCGGCGCACTTCGGCCGACACCTCCCAAGGCTCCTGTAAGTCATTGATATATCACACGCTTACCGTAATTGGTAATTGGCGTCTGCCGATAAGCACTCCATAACTAACGCGACTCACTGCTCGCCTCGGCAGTAATTGAGCCGCGCTGTTTAATTTATTTGTGCGAATATTAATTTTCATTGCAATCAGCTAAGCAAGCAGCACGTCAAAATGATGAAATCCAGTCGGAAACAGAGGTTGATTAAACACGCGCTTCAGATATTTCGGCAAAATTCATGCTACCATATACCAAGAATATAATACGTTGTGAAAGCATCCGTTGCGTAGGGTTCTGGCTTCGAGTTAAGACTTTGGCGCTCCGAAGTCGTTTCTCAGTAATACATCTTTATATGCACTCCGGGGTGGTACGGTGTGGCTAAATTACATTCTAGGAGGCAACAGGAACTTCACTGCTCCCCTGCCGTCATTCAACCTGTGGATTTGTCGATCCGAGCATCCGACTCCTGTTAGCGAAGGATTGAGAAGCCACCCGCTACAACCGGAAAATGTGTCATCACGTAGAACTCCTGCAGTGCACGACAGCTATTATAACAAATCACGATGCGGGAGTCGCCCCTGTCGTCGGAAGCCATTTTAGCAGTAGCAGCGAAGTGCCTGGCAAACCTGCGCAACTCTCTTCGCTCTCTTCGTCTCTCTTCCAGCAATCACCTCGCGTTCCAATTTGACAATGCAACCCACACTCATCCTGCAGCACCTAACGCAGCTCTCCTGCGCTACTACGGCACCACCACCACAACGCTCATCCCCCACTACGGTACCCGTAGCTACTGCTCAGCAACAACACAAACAGTCCAGCGCACTGGCCGTGATGCAGGCAGCGATGCAGGCACCCTCCCGCCACCGGCCTCGCCGTTGTGGCCCAGTCGCCGCCTGTGCGTAGAACAGCTGCGGCTATAGCTATAGCTACAGCTGTCGCTGCCACAAGGCGGCATACCGTTATATGTCCCCAAAGGCGCTGCGGCAGCCTCAGCGACCACTGCCTGGCGGTCCTGCGTGCCTGCTCAACCCAGACCACGGTCCGGTCACCCGCCCAACCAACGATCTCCTGGATGAATCCCGCCGGTCATCCACGAACACCCGAGGAGCCCCAACACACTGCCCCTTGCAGTGTGCCCTTGGGTGCCCCTTGCCACCGCGACCCCCGACCCCAAACCTCCAACCCCACCCACACCCACACCCACACACCCAGCTCCTGAATGCACGTCACGGTAGGCGCACCCACTCGCTCCGGTGGACCTTACCTCCCTCCGCCCAGGGTCAGTCTGCGGGTCCCGGCCGACTGGCTGGCCCGCTGCAGCCTACGGCAGCCGCAGCAGCAGCCGCCCCTCCGGCTCCGTCTCCGGCGCAGCGCAGCCCCATCGCGACCCCCCCAACAGTGCAAGGTCCGCGGAAGGACGTCCCCAACCTAGTCGTCCTGTCGTTACCCCACCTTGGCTGTCGGGCGGCGACTGCCCTACCCGCCGCCGCTCACGTCCCTCACCAACGCGGCGGTGGCCGACCCCGGCCAGCCGTTCCCCCCGGCGGACGGCAGCGGCGCGGTGGGGGACGCCGCAGCGAGCAGCCGCGCTGTCTGCGCCAGGTCCAGTGTCGGCAGGGTGGGCGCCAGCGGGGCAGCGGCTGCCGCGGCGTCTTGCAGGGAGGCCAGGCAGCGGGAGGCCAGGTCGGCCTGGGAGGCCAGAGGGCAGGGGCAGGGGCAGGTGGGTGAGATGAGGTCAGGGCGCAGGTGGGCGGAGAGGCTTTACACCGCCCAGGCGCTCCGAAAGCTCGTCGGCTCGGTCAGGGCCAGAAACCCCAATGGGCTGCGCCATGGGATGGGATGGGATGAGCCCAGCGTACAGCGGACGGTGTAGAGAACAAAAAATTTTCGCCCCCTTCCGTACCCCCTAGCCAAGAGGCTCCGCAAGCGGGTTGGAGCCGTCAAGAAACGAGCCGCAAGCGGGTGAGGGGGCACCGTTCGCGCCCTCATAGGTGAGGGGGCACCGTTCGCGCCCTTCATAACCCCCTGCGGCTCCTCATCTGCGCCGTTCCTCCTACCACCGCCCCGGTGGCCCTCACGTGCACCGTACAACACAACGTACACAGTGAAATGACGTTGCGTGCGGGGCAGTGCCGGGCTACCCCGCGGTCCGCAGGCTGCGGATGAGTCCTCCCTTGCCTCCCCGCCTCTCAGGGAAGCTCTCCAAGCCCCCTCCAAGCCCCCTCCATGCCCGGTGGGCCCTGGCATTGCGCCCCGGTCACCGGCGCCCCGGTCACCTGCAGGTTGACGCAGGCTTGGGCCATCAGGCGGCAGTGCGGATCCACATCGGACTGGGAGGCGGCGCGGCACCACCCCGACACCCACTCCAGCCGCTCCGCCAGGCCCCCCTGCCCCGCGGCGCCCGACGGGCCGCCCGCCAGGCCGCCTGGCGCCGCGGCGCGGGTGCCTGAGCCGCCCAGCAGCGCCCCCGCCACCGCCGCGGGCGGCAGCTGCGCCAGCACCTGCCCGGCCGCCAGCAGAGCCGCGCGCCGTACGTACGGCTCAGGGTGGCCATGGACCTGGCGGGCGCGCGGAAGTGGGGGATGGGGGGAAGAGGATGGTGTTTCGCGATTTCGCCGTCTTTATTGACAAAAGGGGGAGGATGTTGCGGTGTTGACGACGTCGCACCTCCACGGCGCCGTGGACCGCCCGGACAACCGCTACCGATTCGTCACGTTTTTGTGGTGTCGCTGTCCTGGTTGGGTGGGCATGAGGGGGTGTGGCGGACACGGGTGTTGGTGCTGCGGGTCGGTCGGCGGGGCGGGCTGCCACGGCTCGAGGTGTCGGGGGCCTGACCTCCTTCCCCTGACACCTCTGACCTCTGTCCGTCCTACCTCGTAATATTCAAGGCAGGGCGATGGGTTCATCCAGGCGACGGGCCTTATGCCCAGGGGGCTGCGCGGCGACCTGTGGACCGGTGGTCGTCCGAACCCAACCACCGCCGCCGGCGGGACTGAAGGATTGAACCCGTGAACCCATGAGCTGCAGGAGGCTGTAGCGGGCATGTGATCCTTCATTTCAGCGGCTGCAGCAGCCGCACCCTAAGGCGCGCAGGGACCTCATCTCTCTGGTGTTGCCGGCCAGACCGCGCCGCACTGAGGGCTGCGATGAGCCCTTTGGGTGCGACCCGCTCACACCGCCCCAGCCCCCCCGGCACCGCTCCTCTCCCCCTCACCCTGCTCCCGCACCTGGTCCGAGCGGATCAGCTCCAGGGTGGCGTTCGCCAGCGGCGGCAGCGCCCCGCTCCCGGCCGCCGCCTCCGCGAAGGTGGCGAGGGTGGCCAGCAGGCGGCCCAGCACCTGGTGGTCCCGACCCAGGAGGTCCACACCGTGCTTCACGCGGTCCACCTGCGAGGAGGGAGCCACATGGGTGAGGGCGACTGGTATTCGGCAGCTAAGGCAGGCAAGGCAAGGGCGCGCGTGTGCGTGTGTGTGTGTGTGCGTGTGTGTGTGTATCGTTACATATCTGCCGGGCCGACGCTGGCCGGGGGCGCTAACCCGCCCCATACGGAGGTGTGTTATCAAGGAGAAAAGCTGAGCCGCGAATAAGCAGAGGAGGTGTGTGTGTGTGTGTGTGTGTGTAGTGAGAAGGCCACCCGTGTGTGTTTAGAATTGCAACCCGTGTGTGTGTTTGTGTGTGTGTGTGTGTGGAGGGTGGGTGGGTGGGGGTAAAAGCGGAAAGCAAACCTGGGGGCCGGCGCAGCAGCTTGGGGACCAGGAGGAGGTTATCGGGTTGGTGGTGTTCTGCGGTTTCGCGGTCCCTATCGACTGACTACTGGGCTCCAGGTCCAGGTCATGACGCTGGGACCCCGTGGGGACACTGGGGAGGTCACCCTTCAGCTACGAACGGCAGCCCGAACCCTCCAGCACCGACAGAGAGACGCCGAGTGGGCCCCGCGGCCAAACCCGGGGTCAAATCCGCGGCCCAACCCGACGCACCTCCCGCAGCAGCCCCGCCGCCCAGCGCAGCGCCACGTCCGCGAAGCGGTTCCGGAACGTGGCCGCACCCGGGGCGAGCCGCCCCGCCGCCGCCGCCGCCTCCTCCTCCCGACGCTTGCGCAGCGCGGCGGGAGCCCACACCCGCGTCCGGGGGCCCCGCCGACCCGCGGGTCCCGCGTGGAGACCGTTACCATCGTCGCCGGCACCGGCCGCAATCGCCGCTGGCTGGCTGTCCCCCTGGAGCAGCTGCCTGCGGGCCGGTGGCTGCGAGAGGTCGGGCCGCTGCAGCACCGGACGGCCGCCGGGGCCCTGTGTCAGGCGCGGCGCGACCCGCGGGTCGGCCAGCTCCGCCGCCGCAACCGACAGTGCGTCCAGCAGCGTCAGGCGCTGGTGCATATCCAGGTGGGGCGAGTACACCTCGGGAACCAGCGCGTCGCCAGCTGTGATGGGAGGGCGACCGAGGGAACAGTCATCGAGGCGGCAAGATGGTTTCGGGGAGCTGGGGTGTATACACCGACATTCCAAAGACACATACAAGCGATAGGGGCGCCCTGGTGGCTAACTCCCCCAGAGCGGGCTGAATTCCTGGCTGTGCTTGGTTCTCAGGAACGGGGTGGTTCCCTGGTAGGGTCTCGCTTATGCAGTGTTGGGTTGACACGACACGTCACGACCCTCCCGGGAGCTCTCGCTCTCGCCCTCCCCCTCGCCCCCGCCCCCCGCGACTTTCCCCGACCTCACCCGGCAGGGGCGCCGTCGTGAGCAGCGCCACCAGACTGCGCCGCCGCTGCTCCGCCGGCCCGGCCGCTGCGCCCCGGCCCACGCCCTGCCCCGGCGGCCGCTCCCCCGGCTCCCCTGGCTCCGCCCACTCGGGCACCCGGCAGTGCAGCAGCGAGCGCACCAGCTCGGGCGCCACCAAACCCAGCTCGTCAGGGGCGGAGCGAATCACCTCCTGGGGGGGGGGTAGGTAGGGGGCCAACAGCAGCAGCAGCCGCAGAGCAGCAGCGACATCAACAGGGGGATGAGGTGGAAGTCGAGCGGCAAGGCAGAAAGCCGGGGAGCCTGGACCTGTCCAGCGCCAGCGTGCGGCGATTGTGAGGGTGAGGGGCACGATCTAGCGCGTGTGTGTGTTTTGCCCTAGAAACCCGCCCGACCCAAACCGCGGCGTGCGTGTGTGCGTGAGCACCGGAGAAGTACGACACTGGCCGGTGCGAGGATGCTGAGACCCGCCGGGGTGCGGGCGGCTCGCCAAACGCCCCGTGGTGGCTTTTGGTGACGGCGGGCCACCCGGCGGTGGTGGCTCATGCGCACGACCGGGGCACGACCGGGGCACGGCCCGTGCTACACCAGGCTCCTACATCCAACGTACGGCAGCCTCCCGATCCCCGGTGCTGCTGCTGCCGCTGCTGGGCCCTGCGGTCGCCCTTCGGGAGGTCCGCCGGTGGGCGATTCGGTCGGTCACCGGATCGGTCAGGCCGCCCCCCAGTCGCACCTCGACCCGGCTCAGAGCCCCCAGCACGGTGGTGACGTCGTCCTGCTTCCGCAGCGCCGCGGCGAGCGCCCGCAGCTGCAGCGACGACGGATCCGTCTTCCGCCAGGCCTCCTCCTCCGGGTCGCCCTCCATCTCCTCCACACTCCCCATCGGTCGCAGCTCCTCGTCATCGTCCTCCTCCTCATCATCGTCGTCGCTGTCGGTTGCCGTACAGACGCTGCGGGCATCCCCCCCGTCCGCGTCGACGCCGTCGCCGGCCGGCGCTGCCGCGGGCGGCGCACCCCCGGCGCCGCTTTCGGTGTCATCGGCGCGTCTGGGCTTCGAGTGGGTGACGGCCCCACATTGGGCATTGGCAGCTGGGGTGGGCGGCTCGGCGGCGGCGGAGGCGGCGGCGGTAGCAGATGCAGGGAGCCACAGGACCTGACGGGGCAGGGCGCCTGCAGGGGTGCATTGCGCGACGGCGGCAAAGGGCAGATGGCTGCAGGCAGTCTGGGGCTCAACGAGGTCATAATCCGCCAAGCTGACCGCGTCGCAACCTCCTCTTCGTCCAATCCTGCGCCCCAGTCGCGCGCCCCGCCCTCCTCCCAAACATGTGGTATCACCCACACTCCCAGGCCCTGTCCTCGAGCCCTGCCTGCTCGCTGCTTCCCTCTCGCTGCCCCCATCTCGGGTCCCCGGCGGAAGCCTTCGCCTCGACCGCATGTTAGTCACGGTTTCATTCCATTTTCGACAAGTTCAGGCGAATATCAAAGCGCGGCTGTTTTCGTGCCTCTTTCCGGACTCTTGCTTGAGACCCAACACACATAAACTCACCGCCAGACAGCAGGCTATGCCGAAGCCAAGGGATCGCTCGCGAACCAGCATGGGCGGTGTCCTCCGGTCCTGAACTCGCGCCCATCCCCCTGCGCCCCGCCCCCCATGTGGGCATGCCCGAGCTTTGTTTCTGGGTTTCCTTTTCACCCTTTCCTTTTCAGCCCCTACCCGCCAACTCACCCGGCCACAGCTCCTCGGCCGCCAGCCCCAGGTCCCCCATGTCGCCAAACAGGTCGCTGGCCGGGTCCAGCACCAGACTGAACGCCCGGCCCACCCGCATCGCCTGCCGCTGCGTGGCCACCAGCGGGCTGCCCAGCCGCTGGCTCACCCCCGCCAGCAGATCCGTCAGCAGCCCCGGCGTGCCCTCCACCTCCGCCCGGGTCAACCGCGCCAGCAGGAACAGCAGCACCTGGGTCAGGTACGCCTGGCGCTGTACGGAGGTCCGCGTGACACCCGCCGCGTCGCCCCACGCAGCCGCCGCCGCGGCGGCGGCGGCGGCCGGCTGCGTTGCGGGGTACGCCGCCGTCAGCAGCGCCGCCAGCAGCTGCAGGCAGTCCAGCGGCAGCGGCGGCCGCTGCAGTGACAGCAACAGCCGGTCGGACAGGATGTACGACACGGCGGGGTGTGACGTCAGGGGCGGCGCCAGCAGCCAGGTTAGGGCAGCCAGCGCGGCCGCCAACGCGCCGGAGGCCAACGGCGGGGACAGCCCGAGCAGCACCTCCCGCCGCCGCTGCTGCTCGAGCTGCTCCACTTGCAGCCCCCGCGACCGCTCCTCCGGAAGCTGGCTGGCGGAGTGCACCCTCCCTGGGGCGCTGCGCGCGTTGCCGTGGCTCCCTGGAGCATCAGCATCGGATGCTGCCGGAGGATGCTGCGTGGTGGACGCCTCTGCTGGCCCCGGCTCGGTGCCACCTGTTGCTGCCAGCGCCGCCGCGACCGCCCGGTCTAGCACTGAAACCAGCAGCCGGTCCAGGGCCGCGGACCCGGCGTCTGCCACCCGCGCCAACGCCGCCGCGCACCCATCACGCAGCCGCTGGTGCTGGATGCCGCCATGAGCTCCATCGCCCGCACCGCCGCCGTCGCTTCCAGTGCAAACGGGGGAAGAAGTAGAAGCGGGAGGAAAAGCGGAAGCGCCCTGAGGCCCCTTGTCGTACGCTGAGCGCAGGCTTTCCGTGCAGGCCAGCAGCGCGTCAGCCGCCGTGGCTGCGTGTCCCCGTTTGGCCAGCCGCTCGAGGACCTCTCCGAGCAGGTCCGCGGCCGCCGACGCCATCAGAGGCTCCAGGAGGGACACTCCTGCGGGGCTGACTCCTCCAGCGGGTCCCCCCGCGGCGGCACGACTGCGACTGCCGTCCGCGGCGTCGCAAGCTGATGAGACGCCGTCAGCGGCCGAGCAATCCACGCCACGTGCTGCCGGACCGACATCTCTGTCGTCAGGCCCGGACGGACCGAGCCCCTGGGGGGCTGGCGGCGCCGCCAGCTCGTCCAACTGACGGCGCCGCCAGGCCAGCGCCGCCGTCACGCTACCGCCCGGGTCCGCCAGGACAGCCAGCAGCTGCTGCAGCAGGCGCCAGTAGAACACTCTCGGCGCCAGCAGCCCGAGCACGGAAGGTTCCGGAAGTGCTGATGACGGCGGGCCCCAGCCGTCCAGCGTCGGCGCTGCCAGCAACCCTGCCGCACGGTCCGGCACCGAAACCAGCAACGTCGCGATGGACGACACGTCGTACATGGCACCGTACACGTTCTCCGGCGCCGTGTACGGCCCCATTGACGAGGTGGTGGGTTCTCCAGGCTGCAACAGCAGCAGATGTCGTAGTGTTGCCTCATCTTGCTGCGATATGGAGTTCTCTCCGCCGCAACTGCATGGTCCAGAGTGCTCGCTGCCGTTCCCCACGGCCCCGGTCGCAGACGGCCCCGGGTGCCCGGCTGCTCCACGGCTCAGCACTCCGGCGGCACACTGGTAAAGGAGTAGCTCCGAAACCCCGGGACAGCCCCCGCCGGGCTCTGCGAAGCGACAAGCCAGGAAGGCGGCGGCCAGGTCGGCTCCGCGGGCGGTCACTGCGGCGCCGCGACCCGGCGCTGCCGAAGCTGCCGGCTCCTCCAGCGGTGTGACGAGGGAGAGGTGGCTGGGCGACGAGGCAAGGGGCCGGCGGGCCGCGGCCAACAACACCGTGCAGATTAATTAACTTAAGACGGTACGCGTGCGCGTGTGTGTAGATGTGTGTATATGTGTGCGCGTGCTTGGGTTATTGGCTACACTGACGTTGCGCACGTTGGGGCCGCAAAGGGGCCGAAACGTTGCGGGCGTTGAGGCCTTGTGCGGACAGCGCCACCTCTGTGCAATGACACGACGGAAGGCCACGAAGGAATACCGGCTGGTCCCCGCTGGGCCACAGAGCTCCCGCACCGCCCCCGACGGGACACCAGTCGATCAGTGCAACGCGCCCGGCACCAGCCCTTCTTTTTGCCACGTCATGAGGCGCCACCTCGCACCTCGCACCCGATGAAAGGCCAGCTACCTAGCAGCTGAATGTGAGCGGCCCCCGTGCAGCCTTGGCTGGCACAGGCCGGTCTACCTGCCCGGCGCGCCTATGGCGCCCACCGGCGCAGCCCTTGCTGCTGCCGTCGTCCCAACGGACCAACCTCACCTGACAAGCGTTTGAAGCAATACGGGTGCGGGCGCCAGACATACTTGCTCGGCCAGCAGCTGCAGCACCCGAGCCCCGGCTGCCGGTTGAGGTGGCGGCTGCTGCTCTTGCTGGCGGTGGGGCCGCAGCCGGTTCAAGTGGCCGGATGCTGTGGTGGGGCAAACGGCAGGGAGGCAAGCACTTCGGACACCGGGCGACGATGGGAGCGGGCGGACGGGGCACTGCGAAGGTTCATATCGTGTCAGTATGGCGGTTCAGTGGCCTGGTCCTGCAGGCTGCGCTCTCAACCAACGCTCACACCGACCCACCGGAAAGCAGGAGCGTCGTCCATTGCTCGAAATGCAGCCAGAAGAAGACGGCGCGCACCAGTGCGGCGCTGATGGCCGAACCTAGCCGCTGTCGGGCGGCATCCAGCTGGGCTAGGTAGAGCAGGATTTGCTGCCAGGCCGCCTCTCGGCCCTTGGGGCTGGGCCCTAGGTGATCCCAGGAACTGGTTGTTTCACAGCTGATCAGCGCAGAGTGCAGGATGCGGGCCAGCGTCGCCAATATAGCCACATCGTCGCAGCTGTCAGCAAGCCGGCAAGCCTCCTTCACAAGGCCGCGTACCGGAATTTCCAATTCCATGGTCAAGATAGATATACCTACAATGCTACATCATACATCAGCAACCGTGCAGTAGACTCATAGCCGTGTTTGGTTCCACGCGTCGCTTTCGCCTGGCAGAAAAGGATTTGCCGAATGATGCAAAACAGAGAAATGCTGGTATTCAAGAGTACTTCTATGCTCAATTTATTTGGCGATTTGTTTTCGGTTCCGCGATGAATTGCAAAACCCCTCAGGCATGTACTAGCGGGAAATGCTCCGCGATCAAACAAAAGTGTCGGCCAAAAGGTAAAATCGCAATCTTGTGTGCCGGCGTCGATACCAAGCACCGGAAGCTTACATGTGCTGCGTTTACCCGTACCTACAAAGTAATACAAAGGACAGAAGCAAATGAAGAATCGGATGGGTTGGATTGGCGTATTGGTATCACCAAGTGACTGTGGGCAATTTCTGCTTTCATGACCCGTGGGCCTGCATGGCCCCACTCCTGGAAACGGCCTCACAGTACCAGTTTCCCCATTTCCAGTTCGAAACGCTTGCTGTGACAACTATCTGACCGGCACCTGATTATCGCGGCGGCTGATGACTTTCGGTCAGCAGGTCCGACGCGGCATGCGCTTGAACGCACGTCGCCAGGCACGAGCGAGGAACCGCCCAACCAGCGGGTAGCCCGGTGGTTCTTGTTTGTTGCCCACGCGAGCCGATACCTGTTAGATTCGCCCAGCATAAGTCTGCTGTCCACACCAACACACTGTATCGCCTGTTCCGTTGGACTTCGCTTTTCGCGGCTCAGTGTCTTTTTACACACGGACGGGTCAAACTTGGGAATCCACCGGTCCATGCTGCCGGCTGCTGTTAAACATTTTGTTCAGTATGCATGCAGGCATCCTCCATGTCAACGGTGAAGCTCTATT
Source organism: Eudorina sp. 2006-703-Eu-15 (assembly GCA_003117195.1). Taxonomy (NCBI): domain Eukaryota; kingdom Viridiplantae; phylum Chlorophyta; class Chlorophyceae; order Chlamydomonadales; family Volvocaceae; genus Eudorina; species Eudorina sp. 2006-703-Eu-15. Next base: position 399,856 of record BDSI01000056.1, on the reverse strand, counting down.
GTCAGCGCGACTTGCACGGACTTGCTCGGATAATCTGTTTGTGGGTGCCCAAGTGTATGTGTGCCGCAGCAAGATATTCCCGTATTTCAAATCCGTTTCTGCCGTAGAGAGCCGTCGTGAGATAAAGTAAAATTTAGACCAGCGAGGTTATTTCCCGAAATCTCTGTGTAGGAACAGGTGGAAGCGGTGAACATTTGATGTACTGCTTTGCTACCTGTCAATATGCAGCAGATACATAGGATTGGATCCAAGTCTGGTGGCATGTAGCAGCAGAGCGAATTGATGGTTTTGGCGGGTAGGGCGTACTTGAGCCGTATACGGTGGTGGGCTGAATGGCTGGTGCCGGTACGGTGGCGGGTTTGCAAACCCACAATTGTGTGACGTCAGGCAGCAGCGAAAGAACGAATGAATCATGTTGAGCCTTAGAAGGCTGTCGGAAACCAAACGCATCTTGAAAACATGGGAAAATTTTATGGACGTGTTTGCGACTCATCCAGCATTATAGTTCCCTGAAAACAACCCTATGCTGTTTGTGCTGTTTGGGCTCCAACGGTGTCCTGATGTCTCAAACATCGCCCTGGCCCCCAGCTGCATTTTCCCTAATGAAACCATTTAATATATATTAATCTTATTCATATTGTGTGTATTTGACGACAGCGTTCTCTGCTGGCAGACAACGCGGGGCGTACTGTTGTGCGAACTGAGTGAGAACTGGTGAGAGACGAGTGAGAGCGCAGCGAGCGCGATTGAAAAGGAAATGTCACCGGTGCAGCAAGTAACGACAGGCTTCCGCTGCGCCGTTTGTCCAGTGCATCGAATCGCAGTAGTAAGTAGTGGCAGGTAGTGGCATAGTGCTGTCGATCATAATCGATAATAATAACCAGCGCTGATATGCGGGTATGCATGGCAACGCTGCATGAAGTACGACGGCAACTATCCATCGCTATCGCGTCCATGCAGGAAGCAGGAATTATCCCTTAGCTTGTCATATCTATCACATGCGTGGATGAATAAATACTACAGATAGGTCCATACCTGTACGTCAGATAGATCAGCCGACCTGGTGGTCGGGCAGGCAGGCAGGGGCAGGCCAAGGCCGCCGTACCCTTGGCCGCACCGACCTCATGGCCTGCGAGCGACCGCCTGAGCGCGATCCAACCACACATCGCCTGAGTCCCTACCTATCAAAATACATATCTGGTCATATTTCTTTGTTGTCTTAGGCCGGCATTGTTGTTCTACATATCACTGCAGAAGTAATGACGGCAAAGCGGCGGATGCCCGCCAATATGTGGGCGGCACTGATATGCGCCGCGCTTCTACCAAACATTTGCTTCGCAGTCGACAGCGTTGTCACTCAGTGGCTCACAGTCGCTCAAAACACTGTCTTAAGCTTGGGAATCGAGCACCAACAGGCCGCTCGTGTCTACGGCATCGTCGCCTCAGGTGGATTTACGCGGCTGGCTGGTGTAATGTAAGGAATATGTTCAAAAAATATTTAATGAATATTGTGGTTGGTTGCAGCTCAATACGACGCCGTCCTGGCCGCACGAGCTTATAAAGCGGCTGCAATCTCCGACGAGCTCGCGGTCGTCTATGCCAGCCACGCCGCTTTGAGCAACTTGTTCTATTGGCGCCAGTCCTCTGTGTACGATGTTGCGCTTGCGCAGAATCTCGCGCAGCTCAACGTCAGCGGCTCGGTGCTGCCTGCCCTGCAAAACCTGGTCGTTCCGGTGGTCCAGAAAATCCTGTCCGCCCGGTGAGCACGAACCCCAGCTGCACTCATATAGTGCACGTCTTGCTCCATATCAACCAGGTAGCAGCAAGATTTTGCAACATCGCTATTATTTAGGACGTAATGTAACCGTTACAAGGTGGACCCGTCATTACTGTCGCACATCACTGTCGCTTGTGTGTGAGCATACAAAGCCACGCCGCCGTTGGTCCGAGTGCATCGAGATACTTGTGCGCGTGTCCCCCCCCACATGCGGGGTCCATCCGATGTATACATATACCTGCAGTGCGTATGTACCTCTCATGCCCGCTCCTGTCACCCTGAATGGCCGCTTCCACAGGTTGAGGGACGGCATCTCTCTGTATGCTAACTTCAAGCCCTTCGATAACAGCACGGCAAACTTCGGTCGGTATCAGTACACTCCGGGGCAGGTACGCACGCAAGGGCGCCGAGCTGCGAGCAAGCCGTGTATGTGTCGGAAGAAGCGGCGGTGCCCCGCCCTACGCTACGTACGTGAGGACTCAATAATCCTCTTCGGAAAGGCGGCTCCACCGTGCCGGGGCTGTGATGTATGCATGCATGAAGCACAGCGCAGCGGGGCGGTCCAGCACTCAGCAGGGCGTGTTCTATTCGCCTCCAGCGTCAGTGCGTCACCCGGCTCGATCAGTGTTGCTATCTTCTGAATCTTTTCATTTCCCGGACCCCAGAAAACCTGCGAGATTTCATTTATTTGACGCTGTAGGGAGCCGGAAATCTGCCCTGCCATCTATTTTCCAGACTACCAAAAGGGCCTGGAAATCTGCAGGCGCAGGGGCAATTCCTGTGTCATACACCTGTACAAACATCGCTGAAACACACTCTCTGATGCCGTGTCCCGGACTCCTGGTTGCCCCTCCCTCCCATATGCATCCGCGACGCCAGGAAAGCGTGCTTCAGGCCTCCAAGACTGAGAATCCCTGTCGTAGCTGTGGTAGCAGTGTCCCTGCTGTCGAAACACGCCGAAATATTTCCTGGCCTGCCCGGAGGGATTTTTTTCCTGGCACCTAGAAAGGCCCCCAAAATCTGCCCTGCCAAAGGTTTTTTGGCTACTGGCGACAGGCCGGAAACCTGCGGAATTCTATTTCCCCGTTTTGGAAGATAGCAACACTGGGCTCGATACATACATACGTAGCCACACGGCCACACGCTTCCACACACACACATGGGTTGCATTTCTAAACACACGCATGGGATACATACCGGGGCCCTGCCTGGGCCCTGCTGTGCAACAAAATGCACAGCATGATCACTATCACTGATCGCAGTCCACATGACCGGGCGAGCCTTACATACCCGCGCTCGCGGCCCAGCCAGTGCCACGAGATCCGCATCCATGGAGTGGCCCCCCCGCCCCCCGCGGAAGCCGCTGCTGCACTCACCGCGACTTCTTCGCTCTCCCGCCCCCTGGTACCCACCCTCCTCCCATTTACCTTGCTGACACGCCCACCACGTATCCAGACCACGGTCCGCTACCCCCAAGTGGCCAACGCCACCACCTTCTGGGTCTCCAGCAGCGCAGTGGACGCCTTCACCCGCAACCTGACCCGCCTCTCACTGTCGGACCCCGAGTACGCCAAGCAGCTGCAGCAGGTGAGAGGATCGGTCCTCCCGCCGGCGGGGCCCCCGGGCCTGGACGGCGACGCTGTTCACGCTTGCCTAAATGTGCGTCGCCGATGCGTGCCACGTCCTCAGCTTCAAGCCAACCCCGGTTTCATCCGGTCACGAGGAACCCATGGCTGGATGTCCCTGCCCCGCCCGCGTGTACGGCGTGTGTGTGCACCTGCAGGTGTACTTGTACGGCTCGGCAAACTCGACGGTGCGGTCGCCGTACGACTCCGTCTCGCCGCGCTTCTGGGCGCTGGGCGCCGGTGAGGACGTTTGTAGGCAGTAGACAGGGCTGCAGTGGCTGAGCTCCTGCTGGGTCGTACCCACCCAGCAAAGCGCAGTAGAGACCGCGTGTGCGCCTGCCTGTGACCTACCATGAATGAGACTACAGCGGGATGACTCCGCGGTCCACACCTACCGCGGCGCAATCACGGATGGGCTAGCTCGGCGGTTGGTTGCCGTATGAATGCATGGGTGGGTTCACACACGGCTGCTGGGGCCCCTTCAAGTTTCTGGTTAGAACCGCCCAGAGCCAATGCAAGAGCCCGAGAGGTACGGTGCCCGAGCTCGCGGGCGGGCATCGGCGGGGCATACAGCGCCATCTTCAGTCCCTGCTACCCGTTCTGATACCATATCCCGAAAGCTGCAATATGGTATATAGCCGACTTTTGTGCGACAGTCGATCTGTCGCCATGCACCAACCAGCAGGTACGTGTGTGTGTGTGTGTGTGTGTGTGCCAAGCAATCAGACGGCACGCGCCAAAAAAAGCATTGCACCGTGCGTGCAATCCAGGGTGCGGGCAGATGTCCCATCGCGTTCGTTGTTCCCCGGGCGTGCATCGCAGGCACGGGCACCATCGCGGGGGTGTGGCTCAACATCTCCATCTCCGTCGTCCCCAACGACACCTCGATCATTCAGCAGGCCCGCTTCTTCAAGCTGCTGACCACCAGCTGGTGGGATGCGGCTGTAGCCTGGTGAGTGGGTGGGTGCGTGGGTGGGTGCGTGGCTGTAAAACCATCCTGACAACTACTCGGCGGTTGAGCCCCGTAAGCGTCTGGTGCGGTAACCAGAGAGGCAATCCTAACTCGGGTTCCGGAGACCACGCACGTTAGTTGTCGCTCGCATACCGTATCGGGGCATCGATAGCTGCACGTCGTCCCTCCGACAACTGGAGGTGGATGCGTGCGCAGACCCTGGCGTGGGTACCGCAATTATGAGCGAGGCTCCCACGAAGCCAGCTATCCGGGCCCGTTGAATCGCCCGAGTGGCTAGGGGCCGAAGTACTTCAAGTACTGGTGCATTCACTCCATCAATGCACCCGCGCGGCCCTACATATATGTGTTCCCGCTTCCTTCGCATGCATGCGTACCCTCCCTGCAGCTGGCGCACCAAGTTCCGGGAGCTGTTCTGGCGGCCCATCACCGCCATCAGGTGGGGCACAGCGCGTCAGTAGGGAGCCGGAGATACCCGAGGGACCGTGGCGTGTCTGGCTAAGGGCGGGACTTGCATGCTGCTGGCGCTTGATTGTCCAATCCCGCGCACTAAACGCATCAATCCTTTGCATGACCAAGACTTATCGTGGTCTTCGAAGCTGGCGCACGTATCCGGCCCTGCTGTAAGTAGTCCATCCATCTCGGTCTCTTATCCCGCCGCCGCAGGACGCCCCACGGTGTTCCCCCCACCGACCCCACCTGGACCCCGCTGCTACCCACCCCGGCGCACCCCGAGTACCCCTCCGGGCACCAGTGCACGTCGGGGGCGGCGGTGTACGTGCTGGAGGCGTTCCTGGGGACAAACTTCCCCTTCAGTGCCAGCTCGCAGGGCGCGCCCGACGCCGGGCTGCGGTCGTACCCCAGCTTCCGCGCTGCTGGCATCGAGAGCGGCGACAGCCGCCTTTACGCCGGCTTGCACTTCAACAAATCAAACATTGACGCCTTGAACCTTGGCTACAGGATCGCGCAGCATATTCACAAGGTTAAGTTCCAGTCCGCAACGTTCTCCACGCCAATTTGAAGCCAAGCGCACGCACGCACACGCACACGCACGTGATTTGAGATGTACGGGGGGCTGCTGGCGACGAAACTACTCTGTCGCGCGCGCCGTACGTGCGTGGCGGCCTTCGCGAGGGTTCAACCCACGGACGGATCCCCCCCTGGATTCACGCGGTCCTCCCAGCCATTTGTGCCGCTTGGCCATTCGCGCCGCTTAATGCGTACAGCGGCAGCAGAGCTCGTCGAGGTCATTATTACGCACCGAAACCCGCAGCCGCGTGGGAATTCTCGACCGGTCACGAGCGTGTTTCGCCGTGGCTCCCTGCTGCTGGTACTTTATTTCCGAAACTATTTGTCCTTATGTTTCGGTATCGACCGAGCCCCATGCATGTATGCACCGTCCTCAGCCAAGGCCATCACCGTGCGTGGACTGACGCACGGTCGGTGCACGTCCGACTAAAGTCTCTCATCAGCTGTACTACTCTGTATATCTTTGCTTCGCTGCCCTTCCTAAATACGATTGCCTGTCTTGACACTACTGACACTGACGAGCGATATGGAGTGAGTGAGGAAGGGAGTACGTCAGTGAGATATCAAGTGTGCGCACTCGGATGTGTGAGCTGGGACGAGTAGTGGGAGGTCAGGGGCGGGACCGGTGAGCGGCGACTCCGTCCCCAGTCGCGCAATCGACCGTACGAGCTCACGACATACCTAGCTACCTCCGCATGCAATCGCATACATGCAATTTTCCTTCATAGCTCCTTGCGCTTGCGCTAGCGGACGTAGTAGTGCAAGAGCGAGATGCTTGAGCGGCAAGGTGAGTGATGATCCGATGATCCGATTATTATTATACTAACTGCGCACTTCATTCGTTGGCATGGGAGGGTTCGTCGTACCACACCCGCCGTACTGCTGTGTACACACGGGTGACTGGGTTCGCCATTCCGTGCCAAGTCGATTTTTGTCAGTGTCGCACACAACCCACCGCTTGCACTGCATACATCCAACGAACATAATTTGGGTGGGCACCACACACGGCTTCACGTCCATCATTGATTCGTTGATGAGCGGTGTGCCGGCGGCGGCGCAACGTGAGGGCATTGATTGGGGTCTGATAGAGTGGAGAGGTGTATTGGAGATGGAGTGCGCGACTACGTATCTACCCATGCATGTGAACCGCTGTCATCACCTCATTACTCGTGTACGAGCGCACGTGCGCTTCGTTGTATGTGCGTGAGAGCTGCTGCTGCCACGACCAGCACGAGCTTGACTGCGTGTATGTTTGCTTCGATGGTAACAAGAGGTAGGGCGTGACAGAGTGTTGTGCACTTTTACGCCGTACTTGGTGTTTGTTTGTCCACCAGGGGTGGCTTGCTTGCTTGGCGGCAGGGATGGGCAGGGCAGGCGGGGCACGTTGCTACACGTGGTGTGGGCTGATGCCCCTTGTAATCTTGCTTCCTAATGCGAGAGGCAGTGGCTGGTGTATTGTGAGCTATCGGCATGTCAGGGAACTGCGCGGGCGTTTGTGTTGTACATACACGAGCTTTTGAGATGTAAGGGCAACAAACGCGTTACTTGCTACATCTAATTCCTCACGTAACAGGGCAGACCGCCGGCGGACACACCAGGTTTGGTTCCAATAATAGAGCGGGTAGGTGCCCGTTGCTGGTGCTGCAAGCTGACATGCAACCTGGAGGATTCCCCGGGATCAGGGTGGCGGTGGATGGGAGCCGCGGACCGGCCTCGTCCGCCTGGTAGGAATATTAAGGATGTTACAGTGGATCCCGCGGGTCATCGGTGACAGCCATCGGCGACAGCCGAAGCTTCCTCACCATACACTGCATGGTCGGGTTGTGCAGCTCAGGGCAAGCAATGGTGCCCGACAGGAAGTCGCAGAAGATAGCCCACGCCAGCTTGCCATTGTTGAAGCCACGGTCGGTACTCTGCCATTAAGCTGCATGAGCCGGCGCCCGGCGGCAACAAGGAACCGTTTGAGCCCAACAAACCCAACACGCGCCAAGCACAGTGCCCACGACACGCTCACAGTCCCTCGCTCTGGAGCTAGCCCCAGCCATTTCACCAGTTACAGACCGTTCATGGATACGGGCGAATCTGGCGATAACGAGCGCTACCCAAAGTGTCTTCACCAAGTATTGTTACATGGGGAGGGACTCGGGGAACCAGCAATGAGACGGACTGAGTACGGCGGGAGCAGTTGAAGATCAGGAGTTGAACGAAGTGATGGTTGACTGCTAGGTTACCGAGTGCTCAACCGCAAGGAGTGTCCGTACCGTAATCCAGTGGCGGTGGTAGGTAGGTGAACTATGTTCGCTTATCTTTCTCGCGCCGTCGACCTCTCACCTGTTTTTTCACGATGAATACAGTTCTAAGGTGTCACACAAGTTTCCCAGCTGAACATGCTAAAAAAGGAGGTAGGATGCGGTTTCTTTGTGCTATGCAGCGCGCGTGGTCCCTCAGGGTTTCTCATAGTCGGTTTGCAAGGCTTAGGACGAGTTCTTAGCGTTCGTTGGAGGTTCGTAACCCAACCAGTGGAAACGAAGATGAGCAGCAGGTTATAGTCATGGAGATATAGCTTATGGGGCCGTTGCCACTGACTGATACAGAAATATTCATAGAACACATTTATAAGGGTTGCGGCCCGCGGGCATTGGGGTTCCGAGGGGTTCCACCACCGTCCTTAACAATATTTCTGTCAAAATTATTCCGTGTAATCGACAGCGTCGAACATTATTATCGATGACCTTCATCCGTAAATCTTTCCACTGTCGCAGTCCCTTCCCTTTCCCTCCCCTTCAATCCAACTGGCTCGCTGCGATCAGAACGCATCAGCAATGCATTCGAAGACCAAGCAATCAACACCGCAATGTCCCCCAGAAGATACGAATACGATCTAATTCATTGGCTAGTACTTGTATAAAAGACCTATCCTCTGTTTGCACATTGTACTTGGGTAGATATTTAGAGGACACAAATTGTCATGTACGGCACAGGTGGCGTGCGAACAAGCTTGTACGGCGTTTGAGCCAGGGAATGCCCTAATTGCATTAAAATGGGTTGTAATACCACAGATTTGTTCGACATCCTGCTGATGTCACGCAATCGCACAGGTGGTTTGCGATTACCTATCGATTATTTTCCCTTACTTGATTCTTCCTGTACGAACTCATCTATAAGAGCGTGCAGATCATAAATACGGTCAAAAAATCGTATATGTGAAATCGCTGTGCAATTGAACCCGGAAAATGTCGAAAGGGTGTCTCGCCGTGGTATTGCTGCTATGCGCCGCGGCCCTGCCTTCCGGCTTTTCCGCTGTGGACAGTATCGTCACTCAGTGGCTGACTATTACTCAGAATACTATCCTCACGATCGGCATTGAGCACCAGCAAGCTGCCAGGGTCTACGCGATAGTGGCAACCGGTAAGCCTCGCTGCGTTGCAAGGCCTCTGCCAGAATCCCATCAGGTTAAGATAGCATGCCTTTCTCATGCGTTTCACAGCGCAACACAATGCCATTCGTTTGGCACGGACACATAAGAAGGCGAACGTCCCGGAGGAGGTCGCCGCTGCGTATGCAAGTCACTCTGTCCTTAGCAACCTCTTCTACTGGCGTCAAAGCACAGTTTATGATGGTATTTTGAAGCAGAACTTGGCGCAGTTCAACTTCAGCGACTCACTGCTGCCGGCGCTTGAAAATCTGGTCATCCCTTCAGTGCAGAAGCTTTTGGTGCAGAGGTGAGGTTCCGTTTCAAATATTTCTGTCACAGATTTGTGTATTAAGATGACTTTGACAGTACTGTCCTTGGAATGTGCTGTTCGATCCCAGAAAACGATCACAGGGATGGGCGGGCTTCTGAAATTAGTATACTGTAAATTACTCGGAAAATGCAGGAATGAATGCTGGTAGCAAACTGATTTTTTTCGTCCTCCGTCAGCCATTTCGTTTACGTAGCCGACTGTTGTGTGCGCACACGAACGGACCAGACTTGCCTCACCCAGCCTCACATCTTTTCCTTTCAAAATGCTGTAAAATAAACTTCAAAGTATTTCAAGTCCTCCGTCAGCCATTTCGTTTACGTAGCCGACTGTTGTGTGCGCACACGAACGGACCAGACTTGCCTCACCCAGCCTCACATCTTTTCCTTTCAAAATGCTGTAAAACAAACCCTTCAAAGTACTTCAAGTAAATAACCTGATTATCCGTAGGGTGTGACCTTTCCCTTCGTCAAACGACACATGCGATGCGGCATTGGTCGCTGCTCTGCATCAATGAGTCGGTTTGAAGCACATCAGCGCTGCGAAATGCAACTTTAGACGTCATGGATGGCAACCCGATGCCCATTCCCGGGCGGCAGTCTTGTGCACTGTCCTTCGCTTGAGTTCTTCCGTCCACTTGTCCGTCCATTGCCGCCTGTCCGGACCCTGTAAAAAAATACGACGAGGAGCCCTGCTCACCACCAAATACCTCAACCTTTCCACAAATGCAGGTTGAAGGATGGTAGCAACCTCTTCGTAAATTTCGTTCCCGCCAGCAACAGCAGTGCGAACATCGGTCGATACCAGTACACACCCGGACAGGTACGGCACACGACGGGACCCAAGCAATGTTCCTGTTGATTAAGCCCACCCATGCATCCACGTGGGTGTCCGTCGAACGTCCATCGGATGGAGCTTTTCCGTGCCTTCCGTGTGCATGTGCCGCTTGAATTGGTTTAGAACAAGCAGCCGTACGCACCGCACCCCATTGAGGCACCTCCCAAACACCAAACACCACCACCTCGATCGGACGCCGAATCGGTGTCGCGCGTGCTTTGGCCGCGGCCTCGCCGTGCACTGAGCTGCACTACGTGAGCGGCTAGCTCCATCCGCAAGCGCCACTCACTGCAGTACGTACCTGCTGGGTTGACTGGCTGCCACGTTGGGTCGGCGCTGCGCAACCTCCGATCCCCTTTGTCCTCACCCAGGTCCCGCTCTGCCGTATTTGCTGTGCTGTGCTGTGTGCTGTGCAGACCAACGTGCGCTACCCCCAAGTGGCCCACGCCGAGCCCTTCTGGCTCACCAGCAACCAGGTGGACAGCTTCACCCAGGACTACGTCCATTTCTCTCTGTCCGACCCCGAGTACGCCAAGCAGCTGCAGCAGGTACGGCAGCAATGCGTGGAAAAGTTGCAGCGTATGGTACCTCTATGTCAGGGACTGGAATCTCCGGGTGTGAGTAGTGCACGTCTGGCAGTTGTGCGGCATGAGCATCGATTTTGTAGCAGAGAAATTGAAGTGCAGCAAGGGTTGTATGATACTGCGGTAGGTGCACAAACGGTGCGCTGCAGGGCCCGTAACGCGCGACCCGTACTACTACGTACTTCATGACCCAAACCAAGCCAGCCGCAGGTGTTGGAAGGGCAACAACAAGTAAAGAAACGGGGGATCTTTGCCCCGCGCTGTTCACAGCACAGCTGCCTAAAGCGTGAGGGCTGTATGAACATGCGTGCGCAGGAAGCGTCCGAATGAAGATGCATTTACTCATCCATCCTGCTGCCGTACGCATACGCGATCCAGGTGTACCTGTACGGCTCGCTCAACTCCACAGTTCGATCAGCGTACGACAGTGTGTCTCCACGCTTTTGGGCGCTGGGCGCAGGTGAGCGATCAGGCCTCAAGTTGCCGGGATTTCGGGCTCTCTATGTGAAGGTGACTAGCGCCGGCGGTAGCTAATGAGAAATAGCAGCAGCGGCAGAGGGTACCGCCCAGCCAAACACGGGCAGTGACCCGCGTCCCTACAAGCTACAACCTGCCCGTGTCAACCGCCCCGCACCCTGTTACCCACCTCCCCAGGCACGGGCACGGTCGCTGGCGCCTGGCTTAACATCTCCATCTCCGTGATTCCGCCCGGCACGCCGCTCATTCAGCAGGCCCGCTTCTTCCAGCTGCTGACCACCAGCTGGTGGGATGCGGCTGTAGCCTGGTGAGTGGGTGGGTGCGTGGCTGTAGCTAGCGGTACACAGTTGCAGCCTCAGCATGCGGAAGGCAGCCGCGTGCACATACATATATACTGGCGTGTGGTGTCGAAACATCAATCTCTTAAGCATTGTTGCATCTAAGCAAGCAGCGTGTTTTCGCGGCGGGGGAAGGGAGGGCGTGCTTGGCTGAGGCAACGAGCTGCTGGGTCCCGGGAGAGGCTCTTCCGTGTATGTGTTTAGAGAAGAGACCCGCCCGACCCAAACCAAGCACCAATATACTATATACGGTATATCCGTTATTGTGTATAAGGGGCACCCCATGGGGAATGAAGTGGGCGATAATGTCCCGGTGCCGGTAGAAACTAACGTTCCGGTGTATATGCGCACGCTTGCTGGCTCCTTCCTTGCGGGCTGCTTGCCTGTACCCCCCGGTCACGCAAGTCACTATGCCTCCCAGCTGCTCTCCCCCCTCATCAAGCGGACTTCCTCCAAAACCATGACGCGCTGCATCCCACGTCTGCGCCTGATAACCATCTCGCCGGTCATTGCCGTACACCGGTTGGCGACATACCTTGCCCGCTTCGCATGCGTACCCTCCCTGCAGCTGGCGCACCAAGTTCCGGGAGCTGTTCTGGCGGCCCATCACCGCCATCAGGTGGGGCAGGACGCAGGCGGCGGGAAACCGCTGCAGCCACAGCGCCGGCGGCCGACCTCGCAGGCACCGACCGAGCCCTAGGGTTGCTGAAGCGTGGAGCTGTGTATGCAACGTCCGGACCGCGCTGAAACTCCTGATTGCGTCAGAAATGTCCCTAACCAGATGACCTTGATTGGTGTGCTCACGCATCCCGCCCTGCTGAGGTCCACACATCTCGGTCTCTCTTTTCCCGCCGCCGCAGGACGCCCCACGGCGTGTCCCCCACCGACCCCACCTGGACCCCGCTGCTGCCCACCCCGGCGCACCCCGAGTACCCCTCCGGGCACCAGTGCACATCGGGGGCGGCGGTGTACGTGCTGGAGGCGTTCCTGGGGACCAGCTTCACCTTCGACTTCAGCTCGCAGGGCGCACCCGACGTGCCGGCACGCACCTACCCCAGCTTCCGCGCCGCCGGGATCGAGGTCGGTGACAGCCGCTTGTACGCCGGCGTGCACTTCAACAAATCCAACATTGACGGTCTGAACTTGGGATACAGCATTGCCAAGTACATCCACATCTTCAAGTTCGATTCCATGACTTTTGCCTAATAAGAAGGTGTCTTGCTGATGAATATTTGGCTAGCTGATGAATATTTGGCTAGCTAGGCCGGCGGCGGCGGTACAAGCATGTCCGTGCTGCAACGAACAGCACCTCCCAGGAGCCTACATACCCCCCGTTTGTGTTGCTACACGATACATTGAGAACTGGGTCGGTCTTCGGAGTTCGGCGTCGGTGCCTGCTGGCTTGGATTGGGATGTTGGGGAACGGAGGACGGATAACAAAGCGATGCAGCAGTTGCATTGTCCAAGTCGCTCGTATTCAGCAGCTACTTCAGCCGACCTGCTATGTATGGGGCTGCTGTTTGTGTTAGTCCCGCCCGAGATTTGGGGGCGAGATGGCGCGTGTGTACTTGTCGGCTGCAGTTCATGAGGGCCGGCCTTGAGACTGCCGCTCTGGCGTGGGCGGCACAACCGCCGTTGCCTAAATAAATCGAACTGGACCCCTCAGACCAAGCAAACGGTCGGGAACCTGATAATCGACAAGAATATTTGTCGGGAGCAGGATGCGCGGAGTCTACATACCGTGGTGCTCGAATGCTGCCCATGCATGTATCGGATGGTAATCTGCTCGAGCGCATGCACCGTCCATGCATGCAGCCTTGCAGCGACGGAGCCCCTTCCATATATAGGAACAACGTCAGGGCCTATGGGCGCGGAAAGGCCCTAATCATCGCGTTTCGTACGACAAATGCCAAGGTGTCCGGTTCTGTATGTTTCCCATCCGTCGGATGTTGACGCACGGGTTTCCAAGTTGCGCCCCCTCATCAGCGTGCTGCATTGCGTCGTCCCGGCGTGCACACACCCTGCTGCCTCATGTAGCTCATCCCGTCATGTGGAGTGGTGTATGTATTACATACAAAATGAATCTGGCGCAATCGATCGAAGCCGTTATGAACAATAATGCCATCCCTCACATCGAAGCTTCTTGCTGCATATGGTACTCCATATATGCAACGCACGCCAGTACTTTCATAATTTGGCTTGCACCGTAGCGTCCCGTCAAACAGTGGCGCTCGGGACGTGGATATCTGGTTGGTGAGTAAACAGCCGTACGCCGTGTGTGTGTGGGCTGGATGGCTCGTATGACTTGTGCCTGCCTGCTCGTCGGGCCAAGGCGTTGAGAACAATAGCAAGGCCGGAAATAAATAGCCGCCTGAAGCTAGAATCGTTTGGTCGACCGGCGGTCGGAGTGGATAGCGGGTGCGTGGGAGGACGCGCGCCGCGCGCCGGCGAAGGTGAATCGAAGGCCCCTGGCTCACCCAGCAGCACCACACCGCCCTAGCTACCTGCATCTCGTCTCTCTCGCCTTGATTGCCGATAACAACCATACATGATGCGTCCGCAGCAGTAACAGGCGGCGCCCGCGCGCATAACCAGGGTTCATTTGATATATATACACCATCCTCCTCAGTGCTGGCGGCGGCTGGCAGTGGCCGGGTCCGGGCGCGACCCTGGGCGGCGCCCGTGACGGGGTTTTCTTGGGAGGACGCGGGGGGTGGGGGGGGGGTTGAGAGGGGTCTGTCGGACAGACGGCCGTGCTGGCGGACCGGGAACAGCCCTCCGCCCCACGGGGCCGTAGGCGGCAAGGGGCCAGCCCTCCGCCGGGTTGGGGCGCGTTGCTCTGGCGGCCGCTACTTGCGGGTCGCCGCTGCTGGCCGGGGCGGCGGTGGGGTTTTTTGGCTTGTGGCTCCTGTTCCCGTTTTTCCCCGCCGCGTTTGCCCTGGCTGGTTTTTTTCCGTTTCGGGAAGCATGGGGCGGTTTTCCCCCTGGCCGCGTTGGCGTTGGCGCCGGGGGGCTGTTCTGGGGTGTTCTTGGCCGGGTGGCTGCGTCGGGTTGTGGCTGTCGGCGCTCGCTCGCTCGTCGCCGCGCGCCGCTCGGTTTCGTTTGCTTGGTTCGCCGGTCTTGGTGCGGCGTTCGCTGTTGGCGGTGCCGTCGGGTTGCCGTCCTGGTGCGCCCTGGGGCGCGGACTTCGTTTTCTGGCTGGGCGTGATGACAATTCAGCTGCCTGCCATGGGACGGAGGTACCCTACTGGGCAGACGGTGCAGTGGACACTTGCTGTCCGTTACTGCTCTCGCGAGGTTCCTCTTAAAACCTACCTGCCGCGCTCGCTCCATCTTGGAAGCTATCGGCCAGCAAATTAATAGATACCGGTACGCGGGAAACGCTGTTCTTTTAAGGATAATACAGCGGACCGCGCGGGTCACGCCGTTGTGTAACCTACGTTCCGTTCACTCAAAGAGCATACAGACAGACAGGCTTTCCTTGTAAGCCAGGACTGGAAACCTGAACGTTGTTCAACGCACACAGACACCATGCCTATCAATCTGCAGATATGTATGTCCAGACACTTCTATCTGCCACGCGCGCACCTGCTGCGTGTCTCGGCACAATGAACCCCCGACATGCAACCGCGCACGCACTGTGCCCTGTGGAAAGCGCCGGCTGCGGCGGGCGGTCGCCCTACCCCTCCCTGGATGACGTGCCGGTGGAGCATACATAAAGATAAAGAAATCCCAGTGCACCCTCGTCCGCCGTACATTCGATCTCAGGCGCGTTAGTTGCGACATGCTTGAGAATTTCCGGATCGATCCGCTATCTCCGTGCGCGCACTTTTGAGGCTCGCAACCGCAGCAGCATGTACCTACTACGAACTAGGAGTTTTGAGTGTTCCTGCATGTCCCGCATGCGCGCACTCGCTTCCCACCCCTAGCTACCTCTCTCGCTCCCCGCCCCTACCTACGTACCTCCCTCGCCTACCCCCTATCTCGCTCCCTTGCCACATAGCTCCTCCTAAACCCTAAACCTAGGTGTGCACTCCATCGCCCACCGCACCGCGATGGCGCTCCTGCAGGTACGGTGGGTGGGTGGGTGGCGGCATCGGCGTTGCAGGTAACCTCGTTCGCTTCGCCAAGCCTGTCGCACAACACAGGTCGGTATATATGCGTATACGTGCATACGGTGCACGCACCCGAAGGTTCCGCTTCGCAGTTTACCAACGCACGCCTTGCTTGACAGCATTCACCGTCACTAGGAAGTGACACACCGAGGACTGCGGCCTGCACGGGCGGCGTTCAACGCACGGCATTGCGGCGAGCGAGGTCGAAACGTAGACTAACGAACGCCGACGAACAACCAACCAAACGAACAGCAGTGCCCCGTTCTCTCTCTCACCGACGATCCGATGAACTAACACATGCAAACTCAACGGCTGGCGTGCAGCAGGTGCGTACTAACCTGCTGCCCAAACTTAAAAAGAAATTCAAAAGCCGGTGAAACTCAGAGTACCATTCAGGTAGCCCAGCAGCCATGCACGGAGTAACGACAGGCAGTCTTGCTTGCTTGACTCGTTGAATACGTATGCTTGCGCCGCAGCACGAAGGGACAGGGGCGGTGCGTAGCTTCCTCGCTCCGTCGCAGGTCCTCGCCGACCGACCGACCGACCGACCGCTGAGGTCCGCAGAGCGCCGGGCAGCACCGACGAGCTCCTTGGCACCGACCCACCCCACCCATCCATCCACAACAGTTCATCTCTACCACCACACTGGAACGGACCGTGCGTGCGTGCAGCCTCCCGCCAAAAACTTCCACGACGTGACGGACCTGACTACTCCTTGACCTGCGTGGACCGATTTGGCAACTGACTGGCCGCGCGCAGATGGCGCGAGCTTCAGCAGCAGGGTCGGTCCTGCGTGCTGCATGTGCTGCCCGCCGCCGCCGCCGCCGCTAGCTCGCCGCGGGCACATACAGTCCGTTCGTCGTCACACGCGGGTCCACGTGCACCAATTAAGCACTGCCTACGCACTACTACCACAGGCAGGCGCCATGCGACTCGTGTCCGCCTCCCCGCCAATAATTGCGTGTGCGTGTGTTTGTCATGTCAAGCCGTGTCACGCCACACCAGTCACGGGGAGGTACGCCGGGGCCTCCCTGACACACACGCAACAAATTGGAACCCTGCCTGCCTGTACGTCAGCGTACGGGTCGCGCACGGGTCGTCAACGGGGGCGGCTGCTGAACTGACGTATGTACCGTACGACACGCATGGGGCACCAGTCTACACACACACACACAGCTCAGTTATCATTTACACACAAAATGGGGCGGGTTAGCGCCCCCGGCCAGCGTCGGCCCGGCAGATATGTAACGATTCACACAAACACACGGCTCAGTTATCTTTTACACACACACACACACACACACGCCCCGGGTGCACGGCACCCTTGTGGTCCCGTGCTGTGTCTCCTCGCCCCTCTCCCAGTTCTCTGGGAGAGTGCTTCGGCGGTCTCCCGTATGGGGCGGGTTAGCGCCCCCGGCCAGCGTCGGCCCGGCAGATATGTAATGATACACACACACACACACACACACACACACGCACGCACACACACACACAGGGCGGGTTTTTCCTAAGCACACACCGAAGGGCGAAGGGCAACATTCACACAGTCGCGCGAATAATGAAGCCACAAGCTAGCGAGCTGCAACGCAGACGCTGCTGAGGCCGTCAGGAACCGAACCAACAACAGTCTGTGGCAGAAGGTTTGATAAGTTCAGAAGAAAATTGGGTCAGAAGAACTGGTAAGAGGGAAGTGCAGTAACTAGCACGCGCATGAATGAAACCGCTAGTACAAATTCGTACTGTACGGAACCAACCACATCCACGCACCTTGACGAACTACTGCATACATAAATACGCGCGCGCTACGCGCGCGGCGGCTCCATCCGCGCTCACTCACTTATTCCCGCATACTGCAGGCAGGCACGCACGCAGCAGGTCATCCTCATCCCCACCCACGTGCCCTGCGCCAAGAACCGCACCGCAGCGCACCGCGCCACGCGCTGCGGACCGTGTATATTATGTGGTCGCGCACATCACAGAAGGCGCCCGCCTTTCCAGACCGTCGGTGCAGATAGAATTCCACGGGTGGAGCCAGCGCGCGGCTCCATCCGTCAGGACCAAATATTACGCACGGTCACCTCCGTCAGGGTATATATGCCGCAGCGCTGGGCAGCAGTGCAAGCTAGCTAGCTAACGACGTTGGCCGCAGGACCCAACCACGAATGAACGACGCCGGGCGATGATGATTCGGCACCCGGGTCTCTGGCGAGGGTCGCCACCGGTCTTGATAGATCTATCCTACCTCAGCAGCAGCAGCTAGCCCCACGGCGGACTGATTCCTGCTCAGCTAGCTAGTCATTTCCGTAAGGGAACGTAAGTGACGCTGCCGGTGGGACCAGCCGCCGCGCAGAGATGGGCATACGCAGCCTCGCCGCCACATACATTAATTTCTCGCTGCGGGCTGAGCGGTACATACGAGCGCAGCTGCTGCCTGGGGCTGCGCGCCGGTATCTGTCAGCGCACACTACTGTCCGTGCGGGATTGCACAACATTATTGGGTGGCCGCTACAGAGTACCGACCACGCACTTGGAACCAGGCGTCCATAGAACCTAGAGCTGCTGGAAGACAAGGACGCGGCATGTGCACACCAAACAGCTGATCTGCGCGCTGAAATACACACCGCTCCTACAGCGCGACAAACGCCTGCCGCAGCCAATCGATAACCTCCCTAGATACCTTCCCTACCCGCTGGGCACGGCAGCGGCAGGCGCGCCCGCCCGCGCACCGCCCAGCACCCGCGCGCCCCGCGGGTGAGCGCGCATCCTTCCTGGCTGGCCAGGCGTCCGAATGCAGCGCGTTCAAACTTCTCCCCTTCATTGGCGCACTCAGCAGCTGCGCTGATGCTGGCAGCAGGAAGCCTGCGCACTGCCTCTAGGTTGGATGTAATCAGGCGTTTGTAGGCGGCACCTGGTTCAGATACAGCCAGCACCCGGCGCTGTAGGTCCTGCCTGTGGGGGTGTTGTTCCCGAGCAGGAAGAGCAGATAGTGGCCGTAGGGAGCCACAGCCGGCTGCTCGGCAGGCGGAGCCTTGAGCACGGCCACACCTCCGCTGGTGGACAGCAGGGGCTGCGGTGTGTGTGTGTGTGTGTGTGGTGAAGGGGGCGGGAGAAGAGCGGGTGGGGGAAGGTAGGTGAGGTAGGGTAGGTAGGGTAGGAAGTTAGTTGGGTAGATAGGTACGTAGGGTAGGTAGGAAGGTAGTTGGGTAGGTAGGCACATCAACGCATGTACTACAGCAGCAAAGGTGTCAGCAGGGTTTCTGCCCGCACGCATCTGAAAGGTTCCCGTTATTGTCTACACTGAGAATGACCTTTAGAGGCGCCCGGGGGTTACGAGACTTGTACAGCAAGCGTACGGTACCCGCCTGCGGGACAGTGATCCCAGGTGTAGCCCCAGCTCACCAGGAATATGATCCGCTGGTTCATGCAGATCGAGTGGGTGACGGCACACGGCGCCGCCAGAGATGCGCCCGTGATCGTACCGTTGTAGGCGTACGGCACCGAGAAGATCCTGTGCGGAGGCGGACGGACCCCGGCGCGAATCAAACTAGGCCACCAGATGACAAAACATAAGACCACCAGTGGCTGCTAAGTGGGAGACATGGGCCAGGCGCTCGGTAACGCATGAAGGCGATTCATTCACGCTGTCACACAAGCAAGGGCAAGGGCAAGGTAGTGGAGCGCAATGTCCGTAACTGCGGTAGGGCTCGCCCCATTTGCCGATCGCACAATATGAGGTGATGACAGCACAATACCTGGCGTAACCGATGTATTCAGCACCATACGACGTTTATACAAATACACACACACCCTCAAACATTCCCATACATGTGTTCCTTCCATGCCTTGCGCTTACCGCACGACGGATGCAGCGGGTGACTACATGGTTCACAGCAGGCCTAGCCTGCTTGTCCCAGACGTATGCCGCTGTCACATACACGTCCGTACGTTTCCCCGCACGCACTCACTCTCCGTGATCCAGGGCGGCCGGGCAGGACTTGATGACGGGCCGCTGGATGGGCGGTCGGATCTCGGCGGGGGTGGCCAGCTGCAGCCGGAAGTCGGTCCAGCCCACACCGCTCATGCCCAGCGGCTGCGGAGGAGCGAGGCGGCCGGGCAGGCAAGGGACATAGGATGTGAGCGAGGGGAAGTTACAGTTTTTGCACAGAAAGGCCGCCGTTGGAGGGCATGAAGGTCCAGCCCACTGACGCCAGGCCCGGGTCCTCTGCCTCGGTATCTGCCTGGGGTAATAACTTCTCGGTCACGCTGAAACTTACCATTGGCACGGCGCAGGTCTCGCAGCCACCGATGAGGAGCTTGCCGCTCGGGTCTAAACACATGGCGCTGTGGTACAATCTGGGGATAACTGCGGCCCGGGGCAGGAACACAAAGCGGTAAGATACGGCGATGGAATAAGGAGGATTTAAGCCCGGTGACTGAGCATCCGCGGGATTAGCCTTTAGGTCTTACAGAGGAGGTGTTGGGACGTTTGAGAGTGGCCAAGCAAGGGAGGAGGACACAGCTGCTGCTGCCGTACATGCATCCGTACGTACCTATGGGCGCTGATTTCGTGAAGCGCTGCCCGATGGGCGCGTCGGGGTCGTACATGAAGGAGTAGGTCGCCGGGCCGGAGTTCATGTCGTACTTCCAGCCCTTGATGTAGTACGGGAACCCAGCGATGCCGAACTGCCAGCCGGGGGCGGGGAAACAAGCAACGGGCCCATACAGCGCACGAGTGACATCCTGGGTCGGTCGGTATTCGCATGGCGTGTGCTATGGTCCTTCAACCATGCATATATACCACATGTGCAGTGCATGCATATTGCATGTGCAGTGGATAGCGGATGGAAGAGGGCGGCGCGAACAAGGATCAACAATCGCCGTACACAGCAACGGCAGGCCGTACACCTACCAGTGCCCCTCCGTGGTAAAAGATCTTGCCGTTGGGTAGGACTGCATCACCGGCGGCGGCATGCGAGATAAGCACAATGAGGAGTCAGGAAATCGGCTGCGCCGACATGAACTCAGCGTGAGGGCTTTCATGTTTGAGTTGAACATTATACTATTCTGATAATAATAAATATTATTACTTTTGTTATTATAATTATCATATACTAATATTACTTCATTTATTACCATATTGTCCTATTATTTTAAGTTTTGTTTTTTATGTTAATTACGATGGACTGCTACGGACCCACCTGAGGCGTCGCCCATGACGCGGCTCTCCCCCATGTCCTCAATCAGCCACCTGCAAGCGACCAGCAGCCACCGGCACCCACCGGAAACCCCTCAAGCGACGAACCCGAGAACTGGGTGCCATGCATGGCAGGTCCAGCTTTGTGAAGGCGCTGTATCTGACTGCCTTCATGCGAAGCCCAAAATAAACATGTTTTGGTGCTGCCCACACAGTACCAGCATCTGCTGCTGACACCATCCAGGCGGCCGCCGTACATGCGGTGCACGTGGGCGGTGTTCCTTGGACTACCGTACTAACAGGACCACGCGCCCCCAGCCTATCTACCCGCTGCTGCGAACCTGCCGCACCGGCCCCCGGCCACGCCCGTACGCACCCGCCGTTGCAGATGCCCGTGTCGCAGTACCACAGGTCGATTCGGAGGCTGAACGGAGAGGCGCTGCTGTTGTAGATGGCGCCGATGGGCTGCGGATGAACGCGGAGGGCCGGGGAACGCAACCGGGTCAAGGCATGTTCGATAAGAATCAATTTCGTGGCAAGTACGGAAAACTAGTAGGACAAGAGTGAGGGGCTGAACAAGTCAATGGGGAGGCAGCTACCGTGTTTATTATGACACTTCAAGTACCGTAGTCGCAGCCACCGCTGTACAGTGCTGTGCTGCTGCTTCAGCCGTCCGGTGGAAAGCAGTTGAGGTGAGTAACGAGGACTGGACCCGCCGCAGCCGTTCGTTCCTGCTTGTGTGTGTGTGTGTGTGTGTGCGTGTGTGTGTGTGTGTGTGTGTGTGTGTGTGTGTGTGTGTGTGTGTGTGTGTGTGTGTGTGTGTGTGTGTGTGTGTGTGTGTGTGTGTGTGTGTGTGTGTGTGTGTGTGTGTGTGTGTGTGTGTGTGTGTGTGTGTGTGTGTGTGTGTGTGTGTGTGTTGCTTGGTTCCCTTCCCTGTCTCACCGCGCCTCCGAACATGGAGATGGACACCCGGTTGTACTCCCCCGTCAGCGGGTCGGGCTTGAGCGCGTGCATGGCGATGGAGGACGTGTAGGGATACATGGTGCGGTAGCTGAGGCCGGGAAGGCGGGAGGGGGGCGAGGGGGGCGAGGGGGCAAATACGGCAATTAACTTGGGCATGCAGTACCCGGCCTCAACCGGCCCGTAGGAGGTCCAGGGACCTGCCGACAAGGAGGTCCAGGGAGCCGCCGACAAGAAAATGCATCCACTACGTACGGCTGGGCCCCGGCGGGGCGTGCTGCCTAGTCATACTGGGGCGGCATGCTGACACAACTCCCTGATCCTCTTTCCTCAACCCTGTTTTGATCTGTAATGTATCCAAGGCGGTAGAATGCTAGTGCAACAGATCGACAGATCGACAGATCGACAGACAGACAGACAGACAGACAGACAGACAGACAGACAGACAGACAGACAGACAGACAGACAGACAGACAGACAGACAGACAGACAGACAGACAGACAGACAGACAGACAGACAGACAGACAGACAGACAGACAGACAGACAGACAGACAGACAGACAGACAGACAGACAGACAGACAGACAGACAGACAGACAGACAGACAGACAGACAGACAGACAGACAGACAGACAGACAGACAGACAGACAGACAGACAGACAGACAGACAGACAGACAGACAGACAGACAGACAGACAGACAGACAGACAGACAGACAGACAGACAGACAGACAGACAGACAGACAGACAGACAGACAGACAGACAGACAGACAGACAGACAGACAGACAGACAGACAGACAGACAGACAGACAGACAGACTATGGCAACCCGAACCAGTGCCCCGCCCATCGTGTCACGGTCCTGTGGTGATCCGGGATCGGTAGACAGCAGCTAGTCAGCTGACACGCCCTTTTCGTTGGGGCGGGTCACATCCCATCCACTCACTTGAACTCCGGCGGCAGGGGCGGCAGGTCGCAAATGACGTTCCAGTTGGCATCCGTGATGCTGCCGCCGCGGTCGCCCCACCACAACATCTCGCCTGTGTGGCGGGGAGGGAGGGGGAGGGAGCGGGAGGGGGGGTAGGCGGAGGACGGGGAGGGGCAATTTGTGCATCAACAGGCACACCTCCGCCGGCCATGCCGAGGGACATGAGGGGCAGCCATTAGTACTTGTGGGAAACGGTGAGGTGCGCGTGTCATAGAGTGGGCGACATGTCTCAGCTGCCGTTGTGGTTCCCGCCAGCAGAGGCAGGAACAGCGAGAGCTCAGGTGTCCAAACCGCGAGACCCGACAAGCAGGTACATACGGATGAATGTACAGACACACACACACACACACGTCGTACCGTGCGGCAGCTGCTTGATGTACGGGTACCTGTATGGCAACGAATGCAACGGACAAAGCGCGCGCGGACACGGAGGCAGGGCAACTCATCATGAGGCTGTCTATGGCGTTCAGCATGGCTGCCGGTAAGACGTATGGATGGCTGGCTGTGCACCCAGATCGGCGCCGGCCCGAACATATACACATCCCGCCCGCATCCACATACAAAGGGGATAACCCACATACAAACCCACATACGCAGATGACCCACTGGTCATGTAGGAGGTGAGAGCTGGCATAGGCATCTCTCTAGATGCGGGGACCGAACTTCGCAGTGCATGTGAGGTTACAGCTCACTCCTTCCCCCGCGCCCGCGCCTCCCACCCCCCGTGCGCGCCCCACCAGTCCAGTCCCGCGGCCGCCTTGAATGTGGGCGGCAGGGGGATGGCGGTCGTGTTGGCGGCGTTGTCCGGGTCGAACAGCTCCGCAATAGGGGGGATCGGCCCCACGGGTTCCGTGTCGGTGAAGGGGTTGCCGCCCACGATCAGCACCTGCGGCAGGGACCCGGACGGACGGACGGAAGGACAGACGGAGGGACGTTCGGGCAAGTAGGTGTACGGAGCGGGGCGAGGCGGCGCGGAGCGCATTCGCTGTCGATACTGCCACATCTGGGAGCGGATGCTGCTGTCGTGCTGTGGGCCGGGCGGGCACCACCAGGGTGGGGTCCTTTCCCGCCGTCCGAGTGAACCCATGTACAGCCCCGCGGCGGCAGGTGTCGTACCTTGCCGGTGTGCATTCTGAAAACGCTGGCGTACCACCTGATGATGATCCGGGGTGGGGGGAGGGAGCGGGGGTGTTGAAGGGATGAAGGGAAGCGGGGGGTGGGGGGGTAGTTGGGGACGGCAGGTAGGGGCAGTGGAAGGGATGGACGGCATGGACTAGGAGTGTGTGAGTGTGTGTGTTTGATGGGGTGACCTACCTTCAAGCTGCCCTCTCGTGTGCCCATACATTCTTGGCAGAGTGCATGGCGTCCTGATGTCATGGGCGTCCCGTATCTCACCTTTGGTACTGCATCTTGCCGATACGGCTGTACGAGCGGGTCGACTCGTCGTACGCCTGTACGGCAGCAGTGTCGGGGTAAGAGCAAGCGAGCAGGACGGTGCAATAATAATTAAAGGTTAACGAATAACGATTGACGATCCCCGCGTGTGTGGTGATTAGCACCCCACCCCAGCCACCCAAACGGACCACTCGCTGCAGTACGCACCAACGCAGGCCATCCAGCCACCCACCGACACATCCTTGAACAGGGCGCGCATGCGGGGCTTCCCCGCCACATACCCGGTGGGGGAGACCTCCCCTGTGTACCAACAGATGAGGCTGTGGCGGGAGGTGCAAATGAAGGCGAGATGCAAGTCCGTGGCCTCTCCACCCTCGCCCCCTCTCCACACGCGCGTCGGTTTTAACATTATTACTATATTATTACTATCTATATTATTTATAATACCATTCTTAGTATAAGTAGTAGTAGTAGTATTACCGAGATGATGTCGCGCCCGTCGGGCTGCAGCGCCGCCGACTTGTTGCCCCCCACGAGGATGGTCCGGCCGTCCGCCAGAACGGTTTGGGCGCTGCAAAAGTGGTTGTAGCCGGGGTTCATGCTGCTTGTCTGGAGGGGGGCATTGGTGGGAGGCAGGACGAAGGGACGCGGCGAAGCGTGGAGCGTGCAGGGTCAACAAGCTGGGCTCATCTGTCTTAGACCCCAACGGAACGGATAAGAAAAGGGAATCCAAGTGTGGCAATGCGGAACGCGTGTCGAAGCGTTCCCAGTCCCTCCGTCCCACGCCTCCCTACCTGATTGGTGTCCAGGTCAACGAAGCTGGTGGTCTTATCGTCGGTATCATTTCTACGGCGGTGGATGAACATGTATTTGCGGGTGAGGGGGATGTTGACAAGTCCGGTAGGTACGCCGGGAGCGAGGAAGGGAAGCGTCTCGAACGTGGCCGCCACGGGCGGTACAGGCGGAGGTGCAGGAGGCCGTGGTGGCGGGGCGGGAGGAGCTGGGGGGGAGGGAGGAGCCCGGGGCGGGGCTGGGGGTGCCGGGGGAGATGGAGGGCCGGGAGGTGGCGTCGGGGGGGACGGGGGACTTGGAGGCGGAGATGGGGGTCTGAACGGCGGGACAGGGGCCTGGGCGGGGGCGGTGAGGGGATGGCGGCATGGGCGGAGGTGCTGGGACAGGCGGTGTAAATGTTGTTGGCGGCGGTGAATTTCTGATGGTTATTTGTAACGGTAAAGAAGGAAGCGGAGGTGGGGATGGAGGTGGCGGTGGAGGCGGAGAGGGTGGCTTCGGGGGCAGAGGGGAGGGCGGAGGAGGAGGCGGAGGTGGGGATGGAGGTGACGGTGGAGGCGGAGACGGTGGCTGCGGGGGCGGAGGGGAGGGCGGAGGAGGAGGCGGAGGTGGGGATGGAGGTGGCGGTGGAGGCGGAGAGGGTGGCTGCGGGGGCGGAGGGGAGGGCGGAGGAGGAGGCGGAGGTGGGGATGGAGGTGGTGGTGGAGGCGGAGACGGTGGCTTCGGGGGCGGAGGGGAGGGCGGAGGAGGAGGCGGAGGTGGGGATGGAGGTGGCGGTGGAGGCGGAGACGGTGGCTGCGGGGGCGGAGGGGAGGGCGGAGGAGGAGGCGGAGGTGGGGATGGAGGTGGCGGTGGAGGCGGAGACGGTGGCTTCGGGGGCGGAGGGGAGGGCGGAGGAGGAGGCGGAGGTGGGGATGGAGGTGGCGGTGGAGGCGGAGACGGTGGCTGCGGGGGCGGAGGGGAGGGCGGAGGAGGAGGCGGAGGTGGGGATGGAGGTGGCGGTGGAGGCGGAGACGGTGGCTGCGGGGGCGGAGGGGAGGGCGGAGGAGGAGGCGGAGGTGGGGACGGAGGCCGCGGGGCCGGCGGTTGTACGGACGGAGGTGACGATAAAAGCGGGGCACGCGGCGATAGTGGTGGAGGTGGCTGAGTCGGTTGGGAGGCTGGCGGGGTCGGCACCTGGTTCAGATACAGCCAGCACCCGGCGCTGTACGTCTTGCCCGTGGGGGTGTTGTTACCGAGCAGGAAGAGCAGAAAGTATCCGTACGGAGCAACAGCCGGCTGCTCGGCGGGCGGAGCCTTGAGGACAGCCACACCTCCGCTGGTGGACAGCAGGGGCTGCGATTCAGGGCCGGAGGCCAGGAAAAGAGCGTGTGGGAAAGGTATGTGAGGTAGGTAGGTAGGTAGGGTAGGTAGGTTTGTAGGTAGGTAGGTTTGTAGGGAGGTATGGCGTCTGACAGCAACGAGGGGGGCCAGGAGGCCAGCATGGTTGCTACTTGGGTTTTGGCAGTACCCTGTAGGTACGGCATTTGTACAACATGCGTACGGTACCATACCCGCCCACGGGGTACCCAGCCTGTAGTTTCCGGCCAGTTGAAGACAGTAGCGGTCACCGCCCCCTCACCAGGAATATGATCCGCTGGTTCATGTTGATGGAGTGGGTGACGGCACACGGCGCCGCCAGAGATGCGCCCGTGATCGTACCGTTGTAGGCGTACGGCACCGAGAAGATCCTGCGCGGAGGCGCACGGACCCCGGCCACCCCCAAGTCAGCACAGCACGTACGGGGAGGCCGGGCGACGGTGAGAACGACTCCGTCAGTGGACAGCCTCACTCACCGACCAACCCATCATTCCTAGGGACATGGCAACGTCGTGGCGCCCCCCATTCGCTCATACCCCATCAGTACGACAGCCCTCAAGCCTCGGGCAACCCTGCGTTAGTAATCGTCCTTCTGTAGTCCGATTATTGCCCCACGGCACTGCACCAGGGGTGGTTGACATCACGGCAAGGCAACGGCAACGGCACGGCAAGGCACCCCCAAGGCACCTTGCTTGTCCCAAACGCATGCCTCTGTCACAAACACGTGCGTACGTTCCCCCGCACGCACTCACTCTCCGTGGTTCAGGGCGGCCGGGCAGGACTTGATGACGGGCCGCTGGATGGGTGGCCGGATCTCGGCGGGGGTGGCCAGCTGCAGCCGGAAGTCGGTCCAGCCCACACCGCTCATGCCCAGCGGCTGCGGAGGAGCGAGGCGGCCGGACGCGGCGGAGTGGGGCGGGGCAGGCAAGGGACATAGGATGTGAAGGCACAACATTACTCGAGCACACAGCAAGGTGGAGGGCATGAAGGTCCAACCGACTGACGCCAGGCCCGGGTGCTCCGCCCAGGTTGCTGGGAGCTCCTTGCAATGAATGCCAACGAGCGCAACAGCTATAAAGGAATCTGTGATGCTGCTGAGGGTGATGAATGGGTTGCGTACTGCAGCAACGCCCAACTGAGAAATGGTCGGTCATAGCCCAACATACGCGGCGGGCGGCAAATCCGTTCCGATGTGGTTCGGCGGTGGCAGTCTCGATACATACGGCTTCCACCCCGCACTCACTCAGGCCCATCTACAGAACCAGTGAGGCCAGGGCAGGGCGTTGCATCCCCATGCTTCAAGCCATCGGTCCCCGAAAACCACGGCGCCCCTCCCAGTACGACTGGACTCGCTCGCTGCAGGGTCAGCGCAGCCTGCGGCTTGTGGTGCTCGCTGCTGGACCGCTCTGACGGCCCCGCCACTGGCTGTGCACTGGCATGCCACAACACAGTTTCGCTGGGAGCGGCAGACGCAGCTAGAGCGGGTAGAGCCCTGGCCTAGGGTAAACATCCCCGAAAAACTGTAATTACTTTCACTGTCGGGCAACCATAGAAAAGGCTGGAAGGAATCGATTTTATATTGGGCAGGGCTGATGGGAATTAATTTCATTCGGGGCGGCCTGTCCGGGCCTGTCGAGAAAGATATAAATGTTGGCAATACGCAGGTTACAGCGACTATGAAAATTCAAATAGCTGTGAGTAGGGATCGCCTGCTAGTCACCAAACATTTCGAAAACATGCGGTATACGGCGACCGTCACAACCCCTTAGCCAAGGGGCGGTATTAAGATGCGATTGTCATAGTAATGACTTCCAGATTCTTAACTTCTTCGGGGCGGCTTCGGAGAGCAAAGTCCGAAGGCGGGTGCTCGACTCAGCCCGTCGACGCGTTGCCGCGCGGGTGCGGGCGCGGGTGCGGGCGCGGGTGCGGGCGGGGGGGAAGTGATTTTCGCAGCCTCGCCCCGCCCCTCTTACGATTTATTTAGCTACTCGCGCAGTTAAGGTCATTTATCAATGTAGCGCGAACATCGGTCTGATGTCAAGAAGTTCTTTATTTATGCGCGACGATACGATACCCTGGAGGCACGGTCACCCCCCGTTATTATCAGTGGGGAAAGCCAACCAGTCCGCCCACGGCAGGGCGGGGCACGCTTCGAGGTCCAGCTGACCACGCATTACGCTTCACCGCGCCAAGTGCATTATTGGCCTGCTGGCGCTACATGCGCGTACGTGTTTCTCTCTCTCACAGCTCACCATGGGCACGGCGCACGACTCGCAGCCCCGATGAGCAGTCTGCCGCTCTGATCCAGGCACATGGCGCCGTGGTACATGCGGGGGATGACTGGGGGGCGGGGGGGGGGTCCGGGGCGGGGAACACATACGACGGGGGGAGCGAGGGCAAGCGATGGAAGGGAAGGGGAGGTGCGGTGGCGGTGCGTAGCGGTGTCGGACGGGGACGCGGGGGAGGCGGGCGGGCATGGCTGAGACCAAAACTGTACTACGTTTGTGCATGAGCTCAGTTCGGGTCACCCATTCCCATTTACTGGTAGTTAGCACGGCGGGGCACGCGGGGCGGCATCCTAGCGACCCTCGCGAGCGAGCACGCAAATCCGTGGCCCAGCAAGGGAGGAGCACACAGCTGCTATTGCTTCCGTACATGCATGCCGTACATACCTATGGGCGCGGTTTTCGTGAAGCGCTGCCCGATGGGCGCATCGGGGTCGTACATGAAGGAGTAGGTCGCCGGGCCGGAGTTCCGGTCGTACTTCCAGTCCTTGATGTAGTACGGGAACCCAGCGATGCCGAACTGCGAACACGTCAGCAGGGACGTTTCCCCCCGGGGGCGACAAGTCGGTCCCGAAGCGGGAAAGCATATTCCGACGCTCGAGATACAAGGGATAAACTCACGTGTCATGTACGGACCGTCGTACACGGCAAGTACAAAGTACATTCACCCACCATTGCGCCCGCGTGGTACATGATCTTGCCGTTGGGTAGAACTGTATCGTCAGAAGACATTTCAGCAGCAAGCACAGACGGGCGTTGTGCCGGACATACAATGAAAGAAGCCACGCAGCCAGAAGTCAAGAACTTGACTTGTGCGCTCAAATAAACATAAGCCCCCCTCTCGCCGGCATCAGCCCTAACTAGCTGGCCGTAAGCCGACATGTCGACCCGGTGGTATGCAGCGCGGGATTGCGGGGAGCCTCGTCCTCACCCGCCGGCCCAATTGCGGATTCCGCAACACGCGCTTCGTGGCCATGCATGCAGCCGTATGTACGGACTACTACAGACTATTACGGACTATTACGGACTATTACGGACTATTACGGACTATTACGGACTATTACGGACTATACGGACTACTACGGACTAGTACGGACTAGTACGGACCCACCTGATGCGTCGCCCATGACGCGGCTCTCCCCCATGTCCTCAATCAGCCACCTGCAAGCGACCAGCAGCACCCACCGGCACCCACCGGGAACCCCTCAAGCGACGAATCCGAGAACTGGGTGCCATGCATGGCAGGTGCTCCAACGACGCAAACCCCACTCCGTCATTGTTGGGTATCCAATGCAACTGGAAGCGTTTCCAAGGCAAGGCAGGACGATGACGGCGACCAGCATGCATATATACCCGCTGCTGCGACCCTGCCACACCGGCCCCCGGCCACGCCCGTACGCACCCGCCGTTGCATATGCCCGTGTCGCAGTACCACAGGTCTATTCGGAGGCTGAACGGAGAGGCGCTGCTGTTGTAGATGGCGCCGATGGGCTGCGGATGGATGTACGCGCAGGGCCGGGGAGCGAGGGGCAGCGGTCAAGGGCTGTGGGGGGTCAGCGCCACCGCATGCCATACATGGACGCCAACTCAGGGCAGTGGCGCATGGGGGGGCGGGTGTGGGGCGCAGCACGGATGGTACCCCTAAACCCTACCAGCCCGCCCAGGGTTCCCACAGCTACCAGCCCACACACCAACTGTGAGCTCCTGAGGTCGCTTGCCTGGGCCCCCACCCCGTACACGCCCGTACACACACGCACACACACACACGTCGCACGCACGCACGCACGCACGCACGCACGCACTTCGCTTGGTGCTCCCGTTTCTGCATTCAGGTCAGTATCTTTTCCTTCTGCACGGGCTGGGACGGTTGTGACGGGCACTTGCTTGCTGTCGGCATTGCACGCGCTGTTGACGCATACGCCCTTGCTTTTGCTGCACCTTAGGATCAGTAGGTAGTTTAGTAGGGTTTCGTCTGCATTAGCCTACGACGTCATAGCCGCTACTTCTGCTGGCGTCACGGCGCCCACCGGCGCTCGACAACGATACGGGGCGCTACAGCATCACGGACTACACCTCCTTGGGACTACTTATGGTCGACATACTTCGCCCTGGCATATTGGTAACTCTGGTCTCGGTCTCAGTCGTCGGTTGCATTGCTGGACACGCTTCTGCTTATTCGCGGCTCAGCTTTTCTCCTTGCTAACACACACACATATGACGGCCATGGAGCGGGCGAGGGTTGGGCTACGTGCAGCGACCCGCAACGGGGCGCACAACCCGTGCCGGGGGCGCCGGCTGCCCCGTCGCCGGTAGATGTAGCTACGGCGCGCGCGGTCATGGAGTTCTGGCAGCAGGTGGCCAGCTTTGCAGATCTGGGCCGACCGAGACGGGGATGGGAAGGGGTGGGACCGGACCACCCAATCCTATCGGTGGTGGACGGCCGGATCCGCTGCGTGCAGCCAGTAGACGTAGACTCTTGATGGATAGATAGCAGCGCGAGGCTCTAGGGTGTAGGGATTCGGACTAGAAAAGCCCACTCCCGGGCACGTAGGGGTCCGTAGGTGCCCGAGGAGGGTAGGGCCAGACCAGTGGGAGTTGGCAGCTGGACGTGTAGGCGAGGGCCGCTTGCGACGGGAAGGGGTGTACGACAGGGATGCTTACGTGGTGATGTGCTGCCTTGTGCAAACCATAGCCCCATCATGGAGCACCCGACTGCATACCCGGACCCAGCAAGGCCTGACGCGTGCGAGACGCCCCGCTGAGACTCAGCTGGGCGGGCAGGCCTGCCGGAGGGTGCAACCTTAGCTAGTACGATTAGGTTGGGACGCGAGACCAGGCTAGTTTTACCGCACTGGGCAGGGGCGCGCCTCCGAATTGCTGAGGAACGCGCCCTGGGTGTTGCAAGGAGTTGAGGAGGTTGAACAGCGGACTGCGAGGCGCAGACCGCCCGTGATGGGCTTCCGCCCAATCCCTTGAGGGGGCACAGCTGTCACCGATCCTCAGGGATCGGGCGCGCGCTCTTGGTTGAGAGCGAGGGGGTTACGCCCCTCTCCCCGAATCCGGGGTAGAGTGCTTCGGCGGTCTCCCGTATGTGGCGGGTTAGCGCCCCCGGCCAGCGTCGGCCCGGCAGATATGTAACGATTCACACACACACACACACACACACACACACACACACACACACACACACACACACACACACACACACACACACACGCAGCCCCACCGGGAACCCTGAAGGCGGTTGCGGACTCACCGCTCCGCTGCCAAGAGTACATGTGCCTGGGGCCGGTCACCATCGAACCCAACAGCCCCCCAGCCGACCTGGCAGCGCGGATCGTGGATCTCCACAAGGTACTGCCAGTCCAGCACACCATCACCGGTGTGCCGCCACAGATCCGGTGTCGCACTTTCTGTTTTATGCCGGCCCAGCCACTTACGGACGACACCCCTGCCGATGCCGCTGCCATTGCTGATCGCGTGGCGGACCTCCGCGAGGCGGCCACCGCCGCCGGCTTCTCGGAGATTCGGCAGAACATTCTGCGCGTTCTCCATCCGCGCGCTGGTCCTCGGCCTGCTGCTGTCCGGGAGCTACTTGCCCTGCGCGCACAATTTGTCGGCGCCGCCGAACATGCCGCCCTCTCCGCCGACCGGGACCCGCAGCGTGTCATTTACGCCGCCTTCTACCTTCCCGATCCGCGCAAACGTAAACGGTGGCAGCACCGTGTCCCCGTTTACGTCGGCCAAACCCGGCGCGGCTGCTGGGAGCGCCTGCGGCAGCACCTGGCCACTGTGGCCCGCCTCGCCGGCCAGCACGCGCCCGCGCCCACCTTCCATCACCACATCTGGTCCAACGGCCCGAACGGGATTTTCGTCCTCCCCCTTCAATACGTCACGGGTGTGGCCGCCAACTCCCGTCGCTTCCGACGCGTTGCCGCTCAAGTTGAAATGGTCTGGGTCCAGCGCCTGCGCACCCTACGTACTGCTGGCCAGCCCGGCCTCAACGTTGCCTTCGAAGCGCACACCGTCGCCGCCGACCTCCCCAACGTCCCCTTCGGCGCCGGTGCCCTCCCGCCTGCCGCCGGCGAACATCGCAAGCGCTGGTATGCATGCCGCGACATCCGGCGCCGCCTCCTACACCTACGAGACCTCTGGCAGGCCCATGGCCCCCTTCCCACCTCCACCTTCCACGCCTACCACATCCGCACCCTCCATCTCCTCCACGCCTACGCCACCCACTTCCCCGCCGCCCATTTCAGCCTACAACCGGAGTTCCTGGCCGCCCTCATCGTCCCCCTCGCCACCGCCATCGACGCCCGCACGCGCCGCGCCGGGCCCCCTGACCTCTCCGCCAAGCTGTGGTTGCCCAACGCGCTGCGCCAGCTCCTCCCCGTCACCGCCGTCCACGCGGCCCTGCAAGACCCTGCCGTTGCCTCCGCCCTCCCCTCGGCACCCCCGCCCCGCCCTCCACTGGACCGCCGGCGTCCCGCTGCACCGCCTCTTCTGCAACTACGCCCATATGGCCCGCAATCTCACCCACGCCGATTATGCCCGCCTCGTCGACCCCGCTCGCCCCTGCGCCTGCCACCGCTTCCCCGCCCTCTGTCCCCCCGGCATCCCCCACGTCATGTCCACCGTCCCCTACACCGCCCTACCGCCTGCTCTGGCGCCGTTCTGGGACAAAGGCGCCCGCTACCGACCCCACCAGCCCGTCCCCGCCCGGGCCGCCCTCCTCGCTGACGTACGTGTCCACGCCCACACCTACGCCACTCGCCTGGCCGCCCGCTCCGGGCTGTCCGGCGCCGCCTACCCCGCGTGGGTCGACGCCTTCGTCGCCGCCATCGGCCGCGCCATTGATGCCCACGCCGGCACATACCGCTTCGACTGGCCCGTCCTATCTGCTGCCGACCTCACCGCCCTCCGCCGCGCCGCCCGCGGCTTCATCATCACCGTCACCGACAAAAGCTCCGCTACCTTTCAGCTCGTGTGCGCCAAGCTCTACGCCGAGAAATGTATGCGCGACCTGCACCTTCACGACACCTTCGCCGTCCCGCCCTCGCCCCCCGCCCACGCCCCCGGCGCCGCCCCGCCACCTCCGCCCCCTCCCGTCGTCGCTCCCGCCCCGCCTCCGTTCCCCGCCGTCGCCGCCCCGCAGCCGCCCGCCCCCCCACCCCCACCCCCTCCCCCCGTCGCTCCCGCACCACCTCCGTTGCCCGCCGTCGCCATCTCGCCGCTGCCCGCTCCCCCACCCCCACCTCCACCCCCTCCCCCCGTCGCTCCCGCACCGCCCACCCCCGACGCCGCTCCCGCTGCCCGACCGCCGCCCCCCCGCCCCCGACGCCGCCGCCGCCGGGCCCCCAGACACCGCCGAATCCCCCCGATACTACCAGCCCACCACCGCCGCCGCGATGCACGAACACTTCCAACACCACAACGCCCGCCTCGCACCCTGGCAGCTCTCCCTCGACGCCCACCGCCCACCCGCCTACTACGCCGGCACCCTCAAAATGCACAAGTCGCCCCCGACCATGCGCTTCCTTGCGTGCTCCCAAGCCTGCCCCGCCACCGCGCTCAGCGACCTCGTCACCGCCGTCTTGCGCGCCGCCGTCCCCTCCTTCGATGCCCTCTGGCGCGACCGCCTTCCAGGCACGCAACCCTGGATGTGCTTCTCCTCCCGCGCCGTCACCCGCCTCGTCGACACCTTCAACGCACGGCAGTACGTCGCCCGGGGCGCCACCGGCGGCCCACCGCCTCTCGCCTTCGACTTCGAACGCCTCTACACCAACCTTCCCCACGCCCTGCTCCGCACCGCCCTGCGCGACCTCCTCGCCGCTTGCCTTGCCGCCACCCCCTACATCCGCGTCACCACCACCGACCCACCGCCCCACCGCCCTAACGACAAGCCTCGCCACACCGTCACCTTCCACGCCGCCTCCCCTGGCCCCCGCTGTCGGATCCGGGACCGCACCGCCACCCGCGTCTTTACCCTCACCGACTTCCAGCTCGTCCTCGACTCCCTTCTCGTCTCCACCTTCATCGCCTTCGGCCCCGCGCTGGTCCGCCAGGTCAAGGGCATCCCCATGGGTATCTCCGCCGCCCCCTTCATCGCTAACCTGTTCCTCGCCTGGTATGAATACTGCTTCCTGCTGCAACGCCACCAACCCCACGTCACCCCAGCCGAGAAAGCTATCCTCACCCGTTTCCAGTACTCCCTCCGCTATCTCGATGACCTCCTCTCCCTGCACAACCCCTATATCGGCGCCTACCTCTCCCGCGCCACGGTTACTGGCAACCTCCACGGCATCTACCCGCCCGAGCCCTCCGTCACCCCGCAACGCCATGACCACCTCCCCGCCGGCTCCATCCCCTTCCTGGACATCCTCCTCGTTCACAGCCCCCACGCTGGCCGCCGCCGCTACCTCACCCAACTTTACGACAAACGCGTGCAACCCGCCTTCGCCAGCGTCCGCCTCTCCCGCTTTGTCGCCCGCGACTCCAACGTCAACGAGGCCTGCAAGCGCAACATCTTCACGGGCCAGTTCCACCGCCTTCGGCGGGTCATCTCCTGCCCCGATAATTTCTGTGCCGAAATCGCCCTCCTCATCCGCGCCCTCGTTGCCCAAGGCTACCCGCGCAAGCACCTCCTCGCCCAGTTCGTCAACCTGCTGGCGGCCGTCCCCCAGACCTTCTACTTCGCGCGACGCTCCACCCACAAGGATATGCTGGCGGTCGTCCACACCCACCTGCGCAATCCCCCCGCCGCCCCGCCCGCCCCCGGCCCCTGACCGCCCGCTCCTTCGCCCCCGCACCAGCGGGGCGTCGGCGGCTATCCCCTCAATGTTCCAACGGGCGCTGCTGTGTGACGGCGTGGGTCTGTGTGACGGCGCGGGTCGGCTTCGGGCCCCTGCTGGGTTTCGCTCGCGTATGCCCTCCGGGCCGGCGTCGGGTTTCGTGTGAGAGTGCCCTCCGGCGCGCGGCCTCCGGGCCGGCCCGGCCGTGTCGGCCCCCCCCACCTGTAACCGTTACGACGTCTTCGCCTCCCCGCCCCTCTCTCCCCCCCCCCCCGCGCCACCTCACCCCGCACCTCACGTACCCATCGCAGCCCGCCCGACCGCCCTAGGCGCGCCACCACGCGGCACCCCACATGCAGGGGCTGCCCCGCTACGACCGGGCACGGTGGGGAGCCATATCCCGAACGTGGCCCGCCACCCGGTCGTCCGTTCCCGTGTCCCTGCCCCATGCTTACTCCCCCTGTCGTACATGCCGTACATGTCGTACCGCCTCCCGTCCCCGTCCCATATCCCGCTTCCCCTCGTCCGCCCTGTCCTCTTTCGCGCCGCGCTGCCGCCCCGCCATTCTCGCATACTGCCTTCTTTCTGATGTTTGCTTTTGTCATTCTTCGCAATCGTTGCCACCCTCGCTCACTCCGTTCCTCGGCTTCCCTCCCTGCATCGCCATGGCCCTGGACATCGCTCGCGGCGCGGCTACTCCGTCTGCCACCACAGGTCGGTAACGTATCTGTCCTTTCCGGGTTGGGTTGGGTTCGCAGTTTGCTTGTTGTGGCACTGCGGCAGCGCGGCCGCGCCGCCCCGCGCCCGCGCGCAGTCTCTATCTTTTCGTTTGCTCTGCAGGTACCGCACCCCGTAAGTATACTGCATTATGCTGGGTGTGCCCGGGTTCGTTCTACGGGTTTATTTATTTTTTTCAATTTAACCGCCACAGATCCGGCCTAACGTGCTTGCCCGTTGGCTGGCTGATGCGTACGGTCGCCCGGTGGAGCACTTCAGCTCAGCCCAGCGAGTGGGGCACACGGCGTCCGTCACGGTCAGCCTACCGGAGGGGTCCAGGCCCTTGCCAGAATATCGGTCATGGCGTTGGCCGACCGTGCAGGGACTGCGGCGCGGCCAGCTGCACGCTGGCCGAAACCGGTCCCCCCAGCTGGGGCTCACCGTCTCAGTGATGCTCCCACAGCATCAGCCGGAAACCAAGGAGGCAGCAGCAACAGCCAGGAAAGCGGCGGCCCAGCAGGAGTGGGAGGCAGCGTGCGCCTGGGCAGCAGCTGTGGAAAAACCCGGCAAGGACGCACCCGGGGAGGTCGACATGGAGGACACAGAGAATCTGCGTTTCCACCCAGGGGGAACGCAGGAGATGAGTCTGGAGGAGATGGAAAAGGAGGTGGCGGACCTGCAGGGCTTAGTCGCGTGCCTGCTGCGGCGCAACGAGAAGGCTCGAGAGGAGAAAGAGTGGCGGGAAGTGCAGCGGCAGCTGCTTCTGATGGCTGATCTGCCCCCTCTGCCGCCGTCACCACCATCCCCGGAGCCAACCCAAGTGCAGCAGGAGCAGGCACAGCCACGGCCGCCACCGCCGCCAGTCGCCGCGACGGTCGTGACCACCGTAAGGCAGGGCCCATCACCACCTATCGCCGCCACCACGGCTGCCGCCGTGCCGGCCGTGCCGGCCGCAACCATGAAGGAGGCAGCACCCATGCCTGCACCCCCGCAGCTGCAGCATCAGGGCCCACCGCCGCCGCCATTGCAGGTGACCTTGCAGCTGGCGGCGGGAGGTTCAGCGCCCAGCACTGTATCGCAGCAAGGGAGGAGGAAAGGTGGAAAGATGGCAACCTACCGGGAGGCGCTGCTTGCGGCCCCCACCGGGGGGCGTGCAGCAGTTCTACGGCAGCAGGTCTCGCCGCGTACTCGCGACTATCTCGACAAGAGCGACCTCAACGAGTTGGAGAACATGGGGGACGAGGATCTGGGGAAGTGGCTCAGCACGCTGGGGATGCGAGTTTCCTCAGCAGCATCTAGGGCGGCAGCGGCCGCAGGGAAGGGTGCAGAGAAGGGCGCGGCTGCGAAGGCCACTGGAAAGGGGAAGAAGCAGAAGGTTGAGAATGGGTAGCAGAGTTGGGTTATGGAGCAATGGAGGACGGGCTAGCGTGGAGGCTCGTGTATAGCGGGAGGGTTGGGTTTAGCGGGGCAGTGGACGCATGTGTTGACCTAGGACGTTCTAAGTAAGCAGGGTTATGGCAGCCTGGTTCATGGTGCTTTTATGCGTACTTTACCTGCCAGATTGCCCAGCCCTGTGCACCGTAAGAACGCACTGGTTGGACCGCGTGGCCGCGACTGCTTTCCCAGGAGGATCGGAGCCGTGCCACCTGCATAGTGCTCGCTCCGTTGCGTGGTCTGCTTTTGCCGTGTGTGCCTGGCCTTCGGCTGGTTGCGCTGAACGTGTAGGGGTTTTGTTTGAGTTGGCCCCGTGATCGGCTTTATAAAGGCAGGCTGGCTTGGTGCCTGACCTCGTGGCGCGTTTTAGATGGGGCTAGAGGCCCCGGGTGCACGGCACCCTTGTGGTCCCGTGCTGTGTCTCCTCGCCCCTCTCCCAGTTCTCTGGGAGAGTGCTTCGGCGGTCTCCCGTATGGGGCGGGTTAGCGCCCCCGGCCAGTGTCGGCCCGGCAGATATGTAACGATTCACACACACACACACACACACACACACACACACACACACACACACACACACGGTTGCATTGCTGGACACGGGTCTGCTTATTCGCGGCTCAGCTTTTCTCCTTGATATAACACACACACACACACACACACACACACACACACGCGGTCATCTGGCTATCACCGCCACAGCGGCACAAAGTCCTCCGCCCCCTCCCCCTTCGCCGCACTGTGCAGTGTCGTCAGTTCGTTCCTGCTTGCGTGTGTGTGTGTGTGTGTGTGTGTGTGTTGCTTGGTTCCCTTCCCTGTCTCACCGCGCCTCCGAACATGGAGATGGACACCCGGTTGTACTCCCCGTCAGCGGGTCGGGCTTGAGCGCGTGCATGGCGATGGAGGACGTGTAGGGATACATGGTGCGGTAGCTGAGGCAGGGGAGGAGGGAGGGGGCGAGGGGAGGGGTTGGGGGGCAAACAACGAACGCGGCCGTCCACATTTTGTTACCCGACCGAGAAACGGACGGCGCTCGAGCTCACATACAGGTCGGTTACCGGGTACGGTGCCCAGCCCATCCACTCACTTGAACTGTGGCGGCAGGGCGGCAGGTCGCAAATGACGTTCCAGTTGGCATCCGTGATGCTGCCGCCCCGGTCGCCCCACCACAACATCTCGCCTGTGTGGCGGGGAGGGAAGGTAGGCGGAGCAGGGGGAGGGGAAAGGGAGGGAAGGTCGGCGGAAGGGAAGGGGAGGGAGCGTCGTGAGGAGTGCACGACACAACCCTGCTGGGATTTTTCTGGTAGGCACCGATGATCCCATTACCGGGGTCCGCAAGAAATTATCATTTAGAACTGTTCGTGGTTTCAGCCAGCAGAGGCCGGAACTGGCCAACTCAGGCAATCACCCCGCAAGACCCGACGAGCAGGTACGACGAGTGTACACAAACAAACACGTATCGTACCGCGCGGCAGCTGCTTGATGTACGGGTACCTGTACGGCAACGAGTGCAACGGATAAAGCGAGCACAGGAGGAAAGACCAGCCGCGTTATCAGGTTAGTCCTCTGCTGCAGATTCCGACATGTGCCACTTGCTTGGGGACCCTGCCTGCCTGCCTGCCTGCCTGCCTGCCTGCCTGCCTGCCTGCCTGCCTGAGGGCTGCTGGCGATGTACGGACGGTGTCGAAGGGCAGGTTGCACGAGCGACATGCCTTGGGCTGTCTATTTGCAACCAACCAAATCGAACCCCCCAACGAGCACCCCGCTGGTACCCTGGAGCGGTACGTACCCCCCCCCCCTCCGTACCCTAATCAACGCCCACACGGCACGCAGGGCATAGCCACAACCTGCTCCCTGAACCCCACATCGGGGCCCCCCGTGCGCGCCCCACCAGTCCAGTCCCGCGGCCGCCTTGAATGTGGGCGGCAGGGGGATGGCGGTCGTGTTGACGGCGTTGTCCGGGTCGAACAGCTCCGCCACCGGGGGCATTTGCTCCAGGGGCTCCATATCGGTGAAGGGGTTGCCGCCCACGATCAGCACCTGCGGAGGGGCAGGGAGGGGCACATGGCCGGGGGGGACATGAGCATGAGCCGGAAAGGGGACGTGCGGATGCGACCATCCCGGCATTGCGCCATGTTGAACTGCTTGGGATTGGGGTAATGCTCGTGATGTTGGGATATGGGCGTCATTCGTGTTGTGCAGCGCATCTGCCTGGGAGGGAGGGGCGGTTCGGTGACGCCCCGGATGGCCCTTTTTCCCTCTCCTCCCTATATGCAGGTCTGTACATACGGAGCCGACCAAAGGTGGTTCCGGAGCGGCATCGATTCGGATTCCGATCGCACATATACATGATGTTCCCAGCATCGATGCCGCTGCCCAAGCAGGTGCATGCGAGTACCGCCCTGTGACCTCAAGACGCAGAGAGCGATGACCGACAGCTGACCGGGACCACACTGAGTTCGAGGCGGCTGCTGGCCGTCGGTGGCAACTGGTGGGCCGCGGTACGGCACACCCGGGTAAGCTCTGAGCGGGCCCCCCCTGGACAGGTAGGGGTTGGTCACATCTGTACTGCAATCACGAACAGCAGATGCAGTCAGCTGTGATACCCCGCGGTGGCGGCAGGGGTGTCGTACCTTGCCGGTGTGCATTCTGAACACGCTGGCGTACCACCTGATGATGACCCGGGGTGGGGGGAGGGAGCGGGGTTGGGGGGGAGGGGGGAGGGGGGGGGGTGGGAGGGTGTGTGTTGGAGGGAGGGTCTGGGCGGGGTGGATGAAAGCCGGTCAGGGGTTGGCACTTGGCAGGCGTCGGGGGGGAATGAAATAGCTTGACTACATGGCCTTGGCTGTGCTGGGAGTGTGTCTTTGCCGGGATGACACTTCAGCTGCCCTCTGAAGCGCTGTCAAGCAACATGAACAGTGCACGGCGCCCGTTGCCAGTTGCCATGGGCATTCCGGCTCTCACCTCTTGTACTGCATCTTGCCGATACGGCTGTACGACTGAGTCGACTCGTCGTATGCCTGTACGGCACAGCGTTGAGGTACGGGTCAGCAGAGGGATGAAGGCCACTTCCGACGAGGGTGGGGACGTGGGCGCGCCCACCATTTCACGTGTGTTATGAGGTTTGGGTTGTAGCCGTTACAAGGTTGATAATGTCGTAAAACAATATGTCCACCGCAGCCGCCGCTGGCGCAGCACCTTCCCTGGGGCCTTATCGCACACACAGGATGAGTGTGCGTGTAACAATCGGGTTCTATTCGTCACTTGGCCTATGGCTGTGACAAGTTAGCGGAAGCTATGGATCGTTGTACCTTGTACCAAGCTAAGTGTCAAAACACCTAAGTAACGGGCGTAGCCAGGACTCGGACCTGGACCGCGGTATGAAAGCGATCCATAGCTTCCGCAAGCGTGTCACAGCCATAGGCCAAGTGACGAATAGAACCCGATTGTTACACGCACCCTCCTCCTGTGTGTGCGGCCCTGCCCGCCGCCCGTGGCGCATGCTCGCGGGTGGGCGAGGCTTGTTCGATGAAACCCACTGCACCCCGCTCGATTGCATCTGCCGCCCCAACCCCACCGCCGTCGCCCCACACCCGCACCCCCCATGAGGACTTCCCCACTGTGCCATCCGGCGGCTGAGACCCCTCTCCCTCACTCCCCCACACACCGAGATGATGTCGCGGCCGTCGGGCTGCAGCGCCGCCGACCTGTTACCACCGACAAGGATGGTCCGGCCGTCCGCCAGGATTGTTTGGACGCCGCAAAAGTGGTTGTAGCCGGGGTTCATGCTGCTTGTCTGGAGAGGGGAATGGTTCAAGTGGGAGGGAGGGAGAGAGGCGGGACACGGGGGAGGGTGACGGGACGTTACGAATGAGTAAGCTCGGGATCACGGGGTCAAACGAGTCGGGTGATGTCCCGCCACTCCAGCGAAGGGGTGAAAGGCACCAAGGGATAGGGCTAGAGGTGCCGTGCTGGGTAACATTTACCCGCCGGGTTGGTGCTTCCTGCATGGTTGCTACGTCCCTGATATTCCTCGTCCCTACGTCCTTCTTGGACCTGGACTCCAATGCTTCGTCCCACGCCTCCCCACCTGATTGGTGTCCAGGTCAACGAAGCTGGTGGTCTTATCGTCCGTGTCGTTCTTACGGCGGTGGACGAACAAGTACTTGCGAGTAAGGGGGATGTTGATCATGCCCACAGGCACACCGGGAGCGAGGAAGGGAAGCGTCTCGAACGTGGCCGCCACGGGCGGAGGTGCAGGAGGCCGTGGTGGCGGGGCGGGAGGAGCTGGGGGGGAGGGAGGAGCCCGGGGCGGGGCTGGGGGTGCCGGGGGAGATGGAGGGCCGGGAGGTGGCGTCGGGGGGGACGGGGGACTTGGAGGCGGAGATGGGGGTCTGAACGGCGGGACAGGGGGCCTGGGCGGGGGCGGTGAGGGGGATGGCGGCATGGGCGGAGGTGCTGGGACAGGCGGTGTAAATGTTGTTGGCGGCGGTGAATTTCTGATGGTTATTTGTAACGGTAAAGAAGGAAGCGGAGGTGGGGATGGAGGTGGCGGTGGAGGCGGAGAGGGTGGCTTCGGGGGCAGAGGGGAGGGCGGAGGAGGAGGCGGAGGTGGGATGGAGGTGACGGTGGAGGCGGAGACGGTGGCTGCGGGGGCGGAGGGGAGGGCGGAGGAGGGGGCGGAGGTGGGGATGGAGGCGGCGGTGGAGGCGGAGAGGGTGGCTGCGGGGGCGGAGGGGAGGGCGGAGGAGGAGGCGGAGGTGGGGATGGAGGCGGCGGTGGAGGCGGAGAGGGTGCTTCGGGGGCGGAGGGGAGGCGGAGGAGGAGGCGGAGGTGGGGATGGAGGTGGCGGTGGAGGCGGAGAGGGTGGCTTCGGGGGCAGAGGGAGGGCGGAGGAGGAGGCGGAGGTGGGGATGGAGGTGACGGTGGAGGCGGAGACGGTGGCTGCGGGGGCGGAGGGGAGGGCGGAGGAGGGGCGGAGGTGGGGATGGAGGTGGCGGTGGAGGCGGAGAGGGTGGCTGCGGGGGCGGAGGGGAGGGCGGAGGAGGAGGCGGAGGTGGGGATGGAGGCGGCGGTGGAGGCGGAGAGGGTGGCTTCGGGGGCGGAGGGGAGGGCGGAGGAGGAGGCGGAGGTGGGGATGGAGGTGGCGGTGGAGGCGGAGAGGGTGGCTGCGGGGGCGGAGGGGAGGGCGGAGGAGGAGGCGGAGGTGGGGATGGAGGCGGCGGTGGAGGCGGAGAGGGTGGCTGCGGGGGCGGAGGGGAGGGCGGAGGAGGAGGCGGAGGTGGAGATGGAGGTGGCGGTGGAGGCGGAGAGGGTGGCTTCGGGGGCGGAGGGGAGGGCGGAGGAGGAGGCGGAGGTGGGGATGGAGGTGGCGGTGGAGGCGGAGAGGGTGGCTTCGGGGGCGGAGGGGAGGGCGGAGGAGGAGGCGGAGGTGGGGATGGAGGCGGCGGTGGAGGCGGAGAGGGTGGCTGCGGGGGCGGAGGGGAGGGCGGAGGAGGAGGCGGAGGTGGAGATGGAGGTGGCGGTGGAGGCGGAGAGGGTGGCTTCGGGGCGGAGGGGAGGGCGGAGGAGGAGGCGGAGGTGGGATGGAGGCGGCGGTGGAGGCGGAGAGGGTGGCTGCGGGGGCGGAGGGGAGGGCGGAGGAGGAGGCGGAGGTGGAGATGGAGGTGGCGGTGGAGGCGGAGAGGGTGGCTTCGGGGGCGGAGGGGAGGGCGGAGGAGGAGGCGGAGGTGGGGATGGAGGCGGCGGGGCCGGCGGTTGTACGGACGGAGGTGACGATAAAAGCGGGGCACGCGGCGATAGTGGTGGAGAAGGCTGAGTCGGTTGGGAGGCTGGCGGGGTCGGCACCTGGTTCAGATACAGCCAGCACCCGGCGCTGTACGTCTTGCCCGTGGGG
Organism: Eudorina sp. 2006-703-Eu-15; assembly: GCA_003117195.1. NCBI lineage: Eukaryota > Viridiplantae > Chlorophyta > Chlorophyceae > Chlamydomonadales > Volvocaceae > Eudorina > Eudorina sp. 2006-703-Eu-15. The sequence continues at coordinate 356,556 of BDSI01000056.1, read as the reverse complement.
GTGTTGTTACCGAGCAGGAAGAGCAGAAAGTATCCGTACGGAGCAACAGCCGGCTGCTCGGCGGGCGGAGCCTTGAGGACAGCCACACCTCCGCTGGTGGACAGCAGGGGCTGCGATTTAGGGCGGGGGCCAGGGGAAGAGCGTGTGGGAAAGGTATGTGAGGTAGGTAGGTAGGGTAGGTAGGTTTGTAGGGAGGTATGGCGTCTGACAGCAACGAGGGGGGGCCAGGAGGCCAGCATGTTTGCTACTTGGGTTTTGGCAGTACCCTGGAGGTACGGCATTTGTACAACATGCGTACGGTACCATACCCGCCCACGGGGTACCCGGCCCGTAGCTTCCGGCCAGTTGAAGACAGTAACGGTCACCGCCCCCTCACCAGGAATATGATCCGTTGGTTCATGTTGATCGAGTGGGTGACGGCACACGGCGCCGCCAGAGATGCGCCCGTGATCGTACCGTTGTAGGCGTACGGCACCGAGAAGATCCTGTGCAGAGGCGGGCGGGCACCGGCCACCCCCAAGTCAGCACAGCACGTAGGGGAGGCCGGGCGACTGTCAGAACACTGCTGATGCGAAGCTCAACTCCGGCGGTGGATCGACATTCAGGCGAGGCACTTCGCCATTTAGAAGCGCTGACACCTGTTTTGTTCCAGGATGTCAATCCAGGTGACAGCCCCCTCGTTTTAAGAGCGAGGCGTATTAGTATCCTTATGATTGCTATCATATTATTACTTTATTGCATATAAGTTTAACTTAAATTTCGTATGAGTTTATGATCCTCTGGCCATGGTAAGGTCGGGGGCCCCCCACTCGCTCACGCCCCATCCGTCACGATAACCCCCATGCCTCAGGCAACCGTGCGTTAGTAATCTGCCTTCTGTAGTCCGATTGCCCCACGGCACTGCACCAGGGGTGGGTGACATCACGGCAAGGCAACGGCAAGGCAAGGCACCCGCAAGGCACCCTGCACGTCCCAAACGCATGTATGCCTGTGTCACAAACACGTGCGTACGCTTCATTCCCCCGTACTCACTCTCCGTGGTCCAGGGCCGCCGGGCAGGACTTGATGACGGGCCGCTGAATGGGCGCCCGGATCTCGGCGGGGGTGGCCAGCTGCAACCGGAAGTCGGTCCAGCCCACACCGCTCATGCCCAGCGGCTGTGGAGGAGCGAGGCGGCCGGATGGGGTGGAGCAAGTCTAATGTCGAAGGAGTTATTTTCTTTATGCGCGACGAGACGATACGTTGGAGGCACGGTCACCCCCCGTTATTATCAGTGGGGAAAGCCAACCAGTCCGCCCACGGCAGGGCGGGGCACGCTTCGAGATCCAGCTGACCACGCATTACGCTTCACCGCGCCAAGTGCATTATTGGCCTGCTGGCGCTACATGCGCGTACGTGTTTCTCTCTCGCGCTGCTCACCATGGGCACGGCGCACGACTCGCAGCCCCCGATGAGCAGTCTGCCGCTCTGATCCAGACACATGGCGCCGTGGTACATGCGGGGGATGACTGGGGGGGGGTCCGGGGCGGGGAACACATACGACGGGGGGAGCGAGGGGAAAGCGATGGAAGGGAAGGGGGAGGTGCGGTGGCGATGTCGGACGGGGACGCGGGGGAGGCGGGCGGGCATGGCTGAGACCAAAGCTGTATTACGTTTGTGCATGAGCTCAGTTCGGGTCACCCATTCCCATTAACTGTAGTTACTGCGCAGCGGGGCGGGGGGAGACGAGGGGCGGCATCCTAGCGACCCTCGCGAGCGAGCACGCAAATCCGTGGCCCAGCAAGGGAGGAGCACACAGCTGCTATTGCTTCCGTACATGCATGCCGTACATACCTATGGGCGCGGTTTTTGTGAAGCGCTGACCGATGGGCGCGTCGGGGTCGTACATGAAGGAGTAGGTCGCCGGGCCGGAGTTCATGTCGTACTTCCAGCCCTTGATGTAGTACGGGAACCCAGCGATGCCGAACTGCGGACACGTCAGCCCCCCCCGGGGACATATCGGTCCCGATGCGGGAAAGCATATTACGATGCTCGAGATACAAGGGATAAACTCAGGTGTCATGTACAATCCGTTGTACACGACAAGTACGTAGTACCGTACATTCACCCACCATTGCTCCCGCGTGGTACATGATCTTGCCGTTGGGTAGAACTGCATCGTTCAAAATACATTTGAACAGCAGGCGAAGAAGGGCTTGGATGATGCCACGCAGCCAGCAGTCAAGAACTTGACTTGTGCGGTCAAATAAACATAACCCCCCCTCTCGCTTTGCGGGGAACCTCGCCCTCACCCGCTGGCCCAAATGCGTGGCCATGCATGCAGCCGTAGGTACGGACTAGTACGGACTATACGGACTACTACGGACTATACGGACTACTACGGACTAGAACGGACCCACCTGAGGCGTCGCCCATGACGCGGCTCTCCCCCATGTCCTCAATCAGCCACCTGCAAGCGACCAGCAGCAGCCACCGGCACCCACCGGCACCCACCGGGAACCCCTCAAGCGACGAACCCGAGAACTGGGTGCCATGCATGGCAGGTGCTCCAACAGTGCGATAGAGCCCCAACCCGGTGCCAACGACGCAAACCCGCCTCCGTTGATGATACACCGGCTGACGAGGCGGTCAGGACTCCTATGGACGACGGGACCACCCGCATGCAAGTATACCCGCTGCTGCGACCCTGCCGCACCGGCCCCCGGCCACGCCCGTACGCACCCGCCGTTGCAGATGCCCGTGTCACAGTACCACAGGTCTATTCGGAGGCTGAACGGAGAGGCGCTGCTGTTGTAGATGGCGCCGATGGGCTGCGGATGGATGTACGCGCAGGGCCGGGGAGCGAGGGGCAGCGGTCAAGGGCTGTGGGGGGTCAGCGCCACCTCATGCCATACATGGACGCCAACTCAGGGCAGTGGCGCATGGGCCGGGACCCTAACAGCCCGCCCAAGATACCCCCAGCTACCAGCCCACACACCAACCGTGAGCTCCTGAGGTCAATTGCCTGGGCCCCCACCCCGTACACGCCCGTACACACACGCGGCCAGCTGGCCATCACCGCCACAGCGCCACTAAGTCCCCCTCCCCCTCCATCTCCGCCGCACTATGCAGTGTCGTTCCGTCCCTCCTTGCGTGTGTTGCTTGGTTCCCTTCCCTGTCTCACCGCGCCTCCGAACATGGAGATGGACACCCGGTTGTACTCCCCCGTCAGCGGGTCGGGCTTGAGCGCGTGCATGGCGATGGAGGACGTGTAGGGATACATGGTGCGGTAGCTGAGGCCGGGAAGGCGGGAGGGGGGCGAGGGGGGCGAGGGGGCGAGAGAGGGATTTGGGGGCAAGCAACGAACCGGACCGTCCGCATTTTGTCTCTCAGAGAAACGGACGGCGCTCAAGCGTAACTAGCACACTGCCCTTCCTGGCTCCCAGCTGCCAGCCAGTTTGACGTATGCGCACGCGGCGGTATGGACTCCGACACGAACCAACCAGTTAGCAGCAAATGTCAGCTCCACTATATCGCAGCGTCCGCGATGTCGGGCCGGCCGCATGGCTGACCTCCGCGCCCGGCCTATGCTGCTGGGACGATGGTCACATACAGGTCGGTTACCGGGTACGGTGCCGAGCCCATCCACTCACTTGAACTCCGGCGGCAGGGGCGGCAGGTCGCAAATGACGTTCCAGTTGGCATCTGTGATGCTGCCGCCGCGGTCGCCCCACCACAACATCTCGCCTGTGTGGCGGGGAGGGAGGGGAAGGAACGGGAGGGAAGGTAGGCGGAAGGGGTGGGGAGGGAGCGTCGTGAGGAGTGCACGACACAACCCTGCTGGGATTTCTTCTGGTAGGCACCGATGATCCCATTACCGGGGTCCGCAAGAAATTATCATTTAGAACTGTTCGTGGTTTCAGCCAGCAGAGGCCGGAAGTGGCAAACTCAGGCAATCACCCCGCAAGACCCGACGAGCAGGTACGACGAGTGTACACAAACAAACACGTATCGTACCGCGCGGCAGCTGCTTGATGTACGGGTACCTGTACGGCAACGAGTGGAACAGACAAAAGGGGCACAGGAGGAAAGACCAACCGCGTTACCAGGTCGGTCCTCTCTTTCAAATGGTTGCTGCAGATTGCGACATGGGCCACTTGCTTGGGGACCCTGCCTGCCTGCCTGCCTGAGGGCTGCTGGCGATGTACGGACGGTGTCGAAGGGCAGGTTGCACGAGCGACATGCCTTGGGCTGTCTACTTGCAACCAACCAAATCGAACCCTCCAACGAGCACCCCGCTGGTACCCCGGAGCGGTACGTAAACCCCCCCCTCCGTACCCTAACCAACGCCCACACGACACGCAGGGCGTAGCCGCAACCAACTTCCAGACCCCCCTCCCTTCCCGGTGTGCCCCACCAGTCAAGTCCCGCGGCCGCCTTGAATGTGGGCGGCAGGGGGATGGCGGTCGTGTTGGCGGCGTTGTCCGGGTCGAACAGCTCCGCCACCGGGGGCATTTGCTCCAGGGGCTCCATATCGGTGAAGGGGTTGCCGCCCACAATCAGCACCTGCGGAGGGCCAGGGAGGAGCACGGCCGGGGGGACGGACGTTCGCGCATGTGTACGGAGTGAGGCGAGGGGGTTTCTTTCCCGCCGTCCGAGTAAACCCATGAACCCGTGTATACCCCGCGGCGGCAGGGGTGTCGTACCTTGCCGGTGTGCATTCTGAACACGCTGGCGTACCACCTGATGATAATCCGGGGGAAGGAGGGGGGGAGGGAGGGGCGGGGAGGGAGGTTGTGGCGGGGGGGAGGGGTCTGGGTGGTGGTGGTGGACCAGGGGTTGGTGGGCGTCAGGGGGGAATGGAATAGCTTGACTACATGGCCTTGGGCTGCGTGGGAGTGTGTCTTGGCCGGTATGACACGTCAGCTGCCCTCTTATGTGCCCTCAAGCAACATGGACGCTTAACGTCATGGGCAACCCGGCTCTCACCTCTTGTACTGCATCTTGCCGATACGGCTGTACGAGCGCGTCGACTCATCGTACGCCTGCAACGCAAAAGCGTTGGGAAAGGCGTATGGGGTAAGCAAGGAATGAAGACCAAAAGTCAGCACCGCCACGAGGGTGGGGACCGGGGGCAGCACACCACCGGACGTTGCGTTGTACGTCACCGAGGTCATGACTTGCGCTCCGAAGCTGCCACTGGTGCAGCACCCGACCCACTCACCCTTTCTTTTCTTCGTAACCACCCTTTCCGCCGAGACCAATCGCCGCCTACACATCAGCAAAACCGCTCCGCCACACAGCCTATAAGAAACGCATTCCTCCGGCCCCGCATAGCCCCCGCACCCTCCTCCTGGTATCCGGTGTGCGGCCCTGCCCCGCCGCCCTTGACGTGCGCTCGCCGGGTGGGCGAGGCGTGTTCGATGAAAGCCTCTCCACCCCGCTCGATTGCATCTGCCGCCCCAGCCCCACCGCCGTCGCCCCACCCCCGCACCCCCCATGAGGATGTCCCCACTGTGCCATCCGGCGGCTGAGAGCCTGAGACCCCTCTCCCTCACTCCCCCACACACCGAGATGATGTCGCGCCCGTCGGGCTGCAGCGCCGCCGACCTGTTGCCCCCCACGAGGATGGTCCGGCCGTCCGCCAGGATTGTTTGGACGCCGCAGAAGTGGTTGTAGCCGGGGTTCATGCTGCTTGTCTGGGGTGGGGGGATGGTTCAAGTGGGATGGAGGGAGGACGGAGGGCGGCGGGGGAGGGTGACAGGACGGGAGTGAGGCGGGCTCAGCGGGAGTAGTGCACCGAGTCGCGGAAGGTCGTGCCAAGTCAAAGAGATCAAGGAGACCGAGGGAATGGAACGCGTAGACACGTTTCTCCTCCGGATTCGTGCTTCGTGCTTGGTTGCTCCGCCCCTCGTTTTCCTCGCCGCTCCGTCCCACGCCTCCCCACCTGATTGGTGTCCAGGTCAACGAAGCTGGTGGTCTTATCGTCCGTGTCGTTCTTACGGCGGTGGACGAACAAGTACTTGCGAGTGAGGGGGATGTTGATCATGCCCACAGGCACACCGGGAGCGAGGAAGGGAAGCGTCTCGAACGTGGCCGCCACGGGAGGTACAGGCGGAGGTGCAGGAGGCCGGGGGGGCGGGGCGGGAGGCGCTGGGGGGGAGGGAGGAGCCCGGGGCGGGGCTGGGGGTGCCGGGGGAGATGGAGGGCCGGGAGGTGGCGTCGGGGGGGACGGGGGACTTGGAGGCGGAGATGGGGGTCTGAACGGCGGGAAAGGGGGCCTGGGCGGGGGCGGTGAGGGGGATGGCGGCATGGGCGGAGGTGCTGGGACTGGCGGTGGAAATGTTTTTGGCGGCGATGGCGGAGAGGAAGCGGGTAGTGGTAACGGTGGTGGCGGCGGCGGCGGAGCCTGATCCAGCCGGGTCTGGAGGTACCGCTGCTGCCGATGAGCCTCCCGCCTCTTCAAGGCTAGGCCGTCATCCGCCACGTCCATTGCCACGCCAGCTGTATAGCCCTGCGGCCCAGCGGGAGGGGGGGAAATGGGGTGCTTAATAGGCATCTCCCTCCTCCTGATTAGCCTCCTCCCTCCTCCTGATTAGCCTCCTCCCTCTTCCTGATTAGCCTCCTCCCTCCTCCTGATTAGCCTCCTCCCTCCTCCTGATTAGCCTCCTCCCTCCTCCTGATTAGCCTCCTCCCTCGTCCTGATTAGCCTCCTCCCCCCTCCCCCCTCCCCCCTCCCTCCTCCCTCCTCCCTCCTCCTGCCTGACGGCCAGGCTGCGCAGCACCGGCGGTGGGCTCCGTGACGGGGTGTGGCGGGGTGGGGTCCGATGGGTTGTGCACGGGTTGTGCAGGGGAACTGCACCCACCCACCACCGGCAACTGCATCCCGTCGGGAATGTGAGTCAGAGATGCTCCCACGCCCTCGCGTGCCCAGCCGGGTCTCCGGAAGCCAGCAGCCGCCAAAGCCGCCCTACGCCACTGCCCAGCCACGCGGATTTCTCCGCAGAAGGCGGCGTGGTCTGCAGAGCCCGCCGCTTCCCCCCTTTCCCCTTTCCCCTTTCCCCTTTCCCCTTTCCCCTTTCCCCTTTCCCCTTTCCCCTTTCCCCTTTCCCCTTTCCCCTTTCCCCTTTCCCCTTTCCCCTTTCCCCTTTCCCCTTCCCCCTGTCCCCTTTCCCCATCCCACTTCACCCCTCCCCTCGGAGGAGCGTAGACTGTCCGTACAAGGTACGGCACTGAGAGTGCGCACGTCCAGTCAGGCAACACGAATATGCCGACCAGGCCGTTCACCTCCCGGACGTCCAACCGCCGCTCAACGCAAGGCCTGTACACGTCTGCCCGCCACCCAGCTGACTGTGGCCGACCGAGGCACCTTTCAACGTCAAGTCGTTGGCAGCCAAGATCTGCCCCGGCTCTCATTTCCAGCCGCATGATCCCGGCGAGGGCTGGCTGCAAACAGCATTACGGAACCACAACCCGGCCCGGGACTGACTGACTGACTGACAGGCTGGCTGGCTGGCTGACCAACTGACCTCCGCAAGAGGGCCCTTTGAGCCACCGGGTAGGCGCCGCTCGCCCCCAGCATCGGCCGTTGCGGCCCCCAGCATCCAGGTCCCGCATAGCAACACAGCCGCCAATAGTGCTGTCGTACCGCGGGTCAGCAGCAGCCTGTAGGCGCGCATGACCGCAGGAAAACCTGTAGGCGGTCATCGGTGAAGCGGGGTTGTGATCGCACGAGGTGCTTTCGTAAGGACGAAAAGGAGCGGGGAAGGCGTGCATTGCTCAAGTCATCAACAGGTCGCCATGCATGGCGGCATTCCTTTCAAACAGCAAATTTGCGCAATATGTTCGGCTCTTATTAGCACCCTTACTTGATGCCCAGCTCATGCAATTCACGCGACAGCATAAGGCGTTATTACGTGCTTTAGTACAGCTAGAGCGCTTGCAGTTGTAGCAAGTAGCATGTGCAGATAGCTGTTATATCAATACGTTGGAATTGCAGAAACAAGCGCAGTGCAATACCTGCGCTACAGAATTCGGCGAATGAGAATGCAGAGCCAAAAGTAATTCCTTAATTATCTTCAATACTTGTACATGTTAAAACAGCTTGTACATGTTTGCGGCATATTACCTTTGCCTCTAATCGCGCGATCGATGATTTAGGTCAGCCGTGATTAGTTGTCAAACACCTTTTCTACGATGCCCGACTGCAATTCCTCCTATGGGCTTCGCTGTATCATTGGAAATTTAAAATCATTAAAAACTCCAATTTCATGTGTCGCTGACAACCCGCTCTGCTGAAGATATGGTAATTGTACCATTTTCAGTACGGTAAGGAAATCTTTACCCCACGATTACGATCATAGATGTTTTACGAACGATAATAGGTTTCGAATAACTGTAGGAATTGTTTGTCAACTTCTCTTGTGATTAACCTGAACGAAATGGCTACGGGGTGTCTACGATATTCGTCGAAATTGTTAGGAGCACATGCAGCTCAACAGGATGGTAAGATAGTAGCTTGACAGCACAGGCAACTATATTATAAATTTTGTGATCTTACAGTACTTGAAGCACGTCATTCGTCGGGTTTGTACGTCTGCATCACATTACAGAAGCTGCAGGGTGCTGCAACGGCAGGTGCAGAAGAAGAACGAATAAATTATATAATTTTGAAGCACAGCATTCAAACACTCCTCAGCGCTTCAGCACTGGTTTCGAGTTACGAATTTGTCCGTCGCAAATGCACGCCCGCCCGCCCGGCCGCCCATTACGCCGAAGATCTGGCCATCACCCCTGCCCGCTGTTATCAGCGAATAACTGAAAAGCACCGAACTATAAACAAAATAATATTCCATATTTTACGTATTTGAAAGCACTCCTATGCTTTGCAGAACCCGTTGCAGTTATCATTCCATCCACTGCATCACACGCCGGCCAGCCGTCCGCCAGCCGCCGTCGCCCAGCTGCGCATTTCAGCGTTGAGGCGAGGGACGCAAACAAAAGCGTTCGTCCCGATACAGATACATTCTGTCCATCTAAACCGATCGGTTTGCGGTGGTTGCGCTTTGAGCAGCAGGGACCAGGGAGCAGTTCGAACAAGTGGCCGGCACAGTACCGAGTACGTCTGGGCCCTGTGGGATCCTCAGTTGAGGCTCGCGACACGCAGGACACCAACGCGCGGCCACGAGGGCGAAAGCTAACCAACAACTGAAATGACAGGGTTACGTCGGAACGCCGCGTGTTGCCAGGCCACTCGCGCTCTCCAAAGATCCGTTGGATCTCCACAGCATGCAGGCGCGAGGGCAGCCGCGTTCGGTTTGGCCTCCCGTTGCCCTCCCCTCACGTTTTTGCGGTGGACGGTTGGGACTGCTTGCGAACCGAGAACCGGCTTACGACGCAGCTTGATGGAATGTAATTATGGCGCTTTCATTCCAGTTCACAATTATTTATTAAAGTGCTTCCGTTTCAGCCGGTGCCATCTGTCGAGGTGAAGCTGCTTGCATGACTGCCCTCAAGCCGCACCTCCCCGGCCGTACCAGCGATCCGCGGGCTCCACTGTAACATCATCAATAATCGTTAATAATACCGCGCAGACGGGCAATGACAGCCAGCATCCCATTAGCAGCCATGCGCTCTCAAGAGCATGTGCAATCGTGGCGGTTTCGATTTGGAGCCCCTTGGCGGATGTCGTTCATCATACCCGTTCTGCTGTGGACGCCGGATATGTTTATGTTTGCTTTGCTTGTTGCGAAAGCATGGTAGGGAGGTTGGTATCGGCGCGGAACTGCCCGGCCCCCGAAGCTTCCGTATCTCGGCGGCCGTCGTAGCAGGGCGCAACAGCCCTGACCTGACCTGTTGCACTTCCCTTGCAAAGTGCAAACGAAGTCCCAAACAGCCGCTCAGTCACGTTCAAATATATCCCTAGATCTTCGCAAATTCTTGATAACGCGGCAGGATCAAATCCTGCATGTGCATCCCGGTATCCGAAACGGGCTGCCGGCGCCAGTTGCACCAAAATTCAAAACAGCCTGCCTGCACTTCCAGCAACAGAGAGGACGCATCCGCACAAGAATCCGTGCTCATACTTGGACTGCGGTGTGTTTTTATTTATTGCTGGCACGTTCTTACAAGTGTCTGAGTATCAGGTCCTGAATGAAGGAACGTTACAGCGGTCCCCAGGTCCTGTTGGGTCGGACGGGGCGCCAGTCGCCCACCACCGCGCCCCACCCCCGACGCCCACTTCTCGACTGCTGCAGCTCGCTACGGGCGCACGGGACGGTTGCCAGGCTTATGTAACCCAGGGCCATGCCGGGCCATGCCGGGCCATGCCGGCATCGGAGACGGCCTCTTAACAACACTGCGACATACGGACGGACGGACGGACGGGCGGGCGGGCGGGCGGGCCGGATGGGTGGGTGGGTGACCGCCTCGCCAGCTTCTGTATCGTACCGCATGCATTCCTGCGCCGATAACGGATGACGGTTAACCGACAACGGGGCACCACTCCAACTCCCCCGCCCCCGACGCCCCCACGCGCTGTCCGTCCGATGCGACCCACTCTGTCCGCCCCGCAGCACGCCAGCACCGTCCGTCCAAACTGGCTACAGCAGGTCGGGCTAACTGGTCTCGCAAAGGGAGCCCACGCAGGTGCCGTACGGTGCCGTACCGAAGAGCCATTGGTCAGGCGGGGGATACTGCGCAACGCCCTGCTGACCAACAGAATAACGACCAACTAAACAACCAACCCGTACTGGGCAACGAGGCAACCAAGAGCGGGGACCCCCGCGGGACAACCGGGTAACGAGGAGTGCGAGCTGGAGGGCCTGAAGGGGTTACCTCGCCCGACTCCGGTGGACTATGGCAAAGAAAAACCAGACCCGCCGGTGGAGTATGCAGGTGAAGCGGGGGAACACCGTTGCGCTCGTACCCCGTCAAGGTATGCGGTAAGCGGCCATTCCCGCCGCAGCACGGACACAAACACGGGCGGGTTTTCTCTCGCTAAAGACACGCACATGACGCACGGCACGCTGTCTCGCCCTCATCCGACCCTCCGGCCCAACGGCCTCCCGAGTCCCCACGAAACCGAATCGCCCCGGGGGGGGCACGCTTGTCGGGGGCAGCCCGCGCCCGGTCACAGCGGCCAACACTGGGCTCAGCAGCCTCAAGCCCCAGCCGACGGCGTCCCCGCCCCCTTCGCAGCGCTCGCTGCCCTCAGCTCTTTTTATTTTTCCGGGCGAGGGGTCGGCAGCAGCACCACCACCGCCGTCACGTTGTCGGCGGTGGGCTGCGTGGCGGAGTCGTGTCGCAGCGCCTCGTGCATCAGGGCCGACACGGCGGCGCGCAGGTGGCCGCCGTTGCGCGCCAGCTGAAGCTCCAGGAAGTTGATCACCTTTTGGGGGGGAGGGGGGAAGGGAGGAGGGGTTAAGACATACTCAATACTGCGCTGCGCTGGATGCCAGAGAGGCGGTGCGGGGGGAGGAGTGGAGAGGTGGAGGGCTGCTGCTGTAGCCAAAAAGAAGAATCCTCCCACACACGCTTCACGATCGACCTCCATCCTTCCTTCAACCTATTGAATTGAGTGTTTCCGGTTTTCCTTAACAGGCTAATGATGTAAGGAACGAGTCCGCCGGTTTTAATGCATGGTCCTCAGATGGGTTCTTCCCCAGTCCGCAGCGAGCGCATCATGCTGTGGCGCGGGCGTCCTGCGCTGCTTCTGCTGCAGTGCAGTGCAGTGAGTGCAGTCCCATTGTAGCGCTGGTGTAGGTACACTGCTCCCTGCCACGTACTCCCTTGTATCAATCACAGGCAGCGAAACCGCTCCCGGCCCCCCCTGCCCCCTGCCCCCCGCCACCGACCCCCACCATTTGGCGGTTCATGACGTCCCACAGTCCGTCACACGCCACCACCAGCAGCGGGGGGTGGGGCGGCAGGGCGCTGCCCGCCGCGGGCCCCTCGGCCCCCGCCGCTCCCTCAGCTCCGGCTGGGTACAGCTCGGGCATCAGCTCCGCACCCGGCTCCCCCAGGACGTCGACCCCCGCCCCGGCCCCGGGTGGGGGCGCCAGGCGCACGGCGGCGGTGTCCGGGGCGGCGGTGACGGCTTGCTGGTTGGGGGGCAGTTGCGGGTTCTTGAACTGGTTGGGGGGCGCGGGGAGCGGGTGAGGGCGAGGGAGGGAAGGCGAAGGAGGGCGCGTGAGGGCGAGAGGAAGCGGCTGTTTCACTTGAGCTGGCGCGCGAGGGGTCCAGACGTGTCCAGAGCACCACACAATACGACTGCCCCACCAGGATAGGTCACAATGGGACGTGTAAATGTATGTGTGTATATCGTTATATATCTGTTGGTCGCACGTTGGCCGGTGGCGCTAACCCGCTTCATTCGGGAGCGAAGCACTCACCGGGGCTTTAGCTTACTTCATCCATCAGGGAGGTTATTCAGTTGAAAAGGGGATTGGTTTGCTTCATTTGCCCAGCTATCAGGGAGGTCATTTACATCCCCAGATATCAGGGATTTTATACACAACCTACCACAACCGGCGCAGGGAGGTCTCCATCTGGCGGGAAGAGTCGACAACATTTCTCCCTATCATTCCAGGAACCCAACTGCCGCACGAGCAGAGGCGAACGCGATCGATGGGACTCGAACCCACAACCCTCAGATCCGAAGTCTGATGCGCTATCCATTGCGCCACGACCGCGGATGCAATATAGTATATAAAGGGGACAAACAATGATATAACTGCGCGTCAAGAGAAGCGGTGGTGCCGGGTTGCGGGGTTGCGGATGGGCAGGGCCTCCGTTTTACCCCTCCAGCGGGGTTTGCCCCCATATGTCAATATATCAATTAACACAGTGAAACCGCGCGCCGCGATAACTGCAGAAGGAGTGCTGCTGCCCCCCTCCCTCGCCCCTTCAGCACCACCGGGCAGCCCCCCAGCCCCAACCCCAGCCTCACCATGACCCCCCGCGTCCCGGCTGCCACCCACCCACGCACCCACCCGCACGTCCCCTATCGCCCGGCTCATGGCCAGGCTGCCCCGCACCCGGGGGACCCGCCCGGGGCGCTCCAGTACGAACTCCCCTGGGCAGGTACGGCAGTTGTGGCGGGCAGGCACGGGGTTTTAACGTCGAGTCAGTGCCGTACAGCTCCCCGGCAATGCGCAAATCCTTGCAAGAGGTGGGTGCAGTACTATTACGTCAAAAGCTATCAACCGATGCCAATCCCTGGGTCCGCATCGCGGTTGGGTTTCGGACCCCCCCCCCGGCCATGATAAGTTGATAACTGACAAGAGGTGCAGCTGCGTAGACGGGGAGGAAGTCTCACAGCCCCGCCCCTCCCCTCCCCGGTGTGCAGGACTGCAGGTCCACGTCGCAGCATACGGATGTACGGATTACGGTATCTGCACGTGGGCGTTACAAGCCCTGGAACCCTCACCGTGGTCCCCCCCCCGCCCTGCCCCTCCGCATACCCCGCCCGAAACCTGCCTCCCCCCCCCTGTGACCCGCTCGGTCGCCCTCACCCCCCAAATCAATGCATCAGTGCGTACTGCACCCCTCCCCTCCCCCTCGCTCCTCGGAGTTCTAGCCATGTGTGACTGACTGACTGCCTGACTGCCTGACTGCCTGACTGGCTGACCCATGGACCCACGGACCCACGCACCTGCTCTCTGGATGCGGTCCCGTTCCCCCGGCAGGTCGGGCTTGTGGTCCTCCGTCAGCGCCAGAGCCACCCCACCCGCCGACAGCACCACCCTGACACCACAAACAAACAAACAAACAAACAGACACGGTACGACAACCAGCAGGACGTTTTGCACTGCATACATGGCCGAGCCCCTTCTCCCCCACCTGCATGCCTTGAAGACAGGGCTCCGCGCTTCGGATATAAACAGATCGTGTCTCCGGAGCCGGTCAGCGCCCGCCAAGATCATGTCTACTGATCCGCTATCCTCACCAAACCCAAACCCCCCCACCCACCCACCGGCTGTCCCCCGCATGTGCCACCACCAGCTGGTCGCCCCTCACCAGCGCCACCGCCGCGGTGGAGCCCGCCTGGGGGCCCTGGTAGCGGCCCTGCGGGTCCATGATGCCATACTTCGCGGCGCTGGGAGACCCATGGGACAGGGGAGGCGGGTCGCGTTGGCCGCGCGGCGAACGCGTGTACGGCAACAGTCAGGGCTTTGCGATACCGTACCACGTTCCGCTGCCGTGCACTGCCGTACCCCTGCTGCAGACTCGCGTGGATGCGGTAACTGCACGGCAGGGAACTCCCGCAACAGTGTATACGGCAGGATGTACGGGATTGTGCGTTGGCAACGCCGATTGGCTGCGCGCAGCCCCCCCACACACCAGCCGGGGGACTGGGGATGTGGGGAAGGAGCGCGCGAAGTGAGTGCCGGCAGCAGCCCCCAAGCGGTTCGCGGGCCTCCAGCTCCCTCCTTCCCTCCGCTTGGTCGTGCGTCCTAGGTTCTATCCTCCGCCCGCAACCATCCTGCAAAACCCATATTTCGACACCCACGCACGCACCCACCCGCTCGTCAAGCCTACACCCTGACGTCAACCCCACGCTTTACCCTCCATTCTCCTGTAGGGAGTCCCCACTCCCCTCCCCGGGGTGTGGTTGATGCTCCACAATCCCCCCTCCCCCGGGTTCTTCCCCCACCCCCACCCCCGCGCACCTGGTATCCCCCGCGGCGTACCCCGCCAGCTCCCCCCGGCTGTCCTCCGCCCTCATGCGGCGATCCAGGGCCAGGAACGCCCCCTGCAGGGCCCCCCGCAGCTCCCCCCGCGAGTAGTCCGGACAGCCCACCACCTCCTCCACCTGTAGAACCGGCGGACCCCACCCGCGGGAGGAGGCGGGGAGGGGCCGGCGGCAGGGGGAGAGGGAAGGGCCCGCGGGGCGGGCAGCAAACAACGGCAACCGGGGGGTTCGGACATTGGGACAACCGTGCTGCAGTGCCCGGCTGCCGTACTGTGTTTGGCATCGGCTGTCTGGGTGCAGTTCCCGTCACCCCATGGGTCGGTGCGGTGGTGCCCTTTGTGAGTCATCACAGTCCCGCCTGTCAGTCCGTCCGTCCGTCCGTCCGTCCGTCCCGGTGTGGGTGTTCCGCGGGAGGGAGGTCCCTCATGAGCTGTGTGGGTCGGTGGCGCGGGAGGTGCAGAGAATCGGAGGACATAAGAACGTCACCCGCCCGCCCGCCAACTAGCTGTCCAGCGACTCACGATGTGTTGGGCGCAGAAGGCCGACACCTCGCGACCGCTGTGGCCGTCGAACACCGCGAACAGTGCCGTACCGCTGCCGTCGATGTCCAGATTCACCACGTGGGCGTCCTCCTATGGGGGTTGGGCGGGGTGGGGTGAGGGGTGAGGGGGGTGCGGTGAGGGGTGAGGGGTGAGGGGGGTGGGGTGAGGGGTGAGGGGGGTGGGGTGAGGGGTGAGGGGGGTAGGGGGACCGTGAGGGCGGGGGGAGCTAG
Organism: Eudorina sp. 2006-703-Eu-15; assembly: GCA_003117195.1. Taxonomy (NCBI): domain Eukaryota; kingdom Viridiplantae; phylum Chlorophyta; class Chlorophyceae; order Chlamydomonadales; family Volvocaceae; genus Eudorina; species Eudorina sp. 2006-703-Eu-15. Next base: position 341,110 of record BDSI01000056.1, on the reverse strand, counting down.
GAGGGGCCGGGAGGGAGGTGCAGATCGGCGGGCTGCACCGACTGCCGGAGCAACACTCGACTGTAATGCGCCCCTCCTCCTTCCCCCTCTCCCTCCCCCTCCCCCTCCCCCTCCCTCTCCCTCCCTCTCCCCGTCCCCGGGGGCAGGCGGACGAGGCGGAGGAGGAGGGCTGGACGACCCCAATGTGATGGTGTACGGTCGCTGAGCGCAGGTGTGGACTGTGGAGGCGGAGGGCAGCGCGAGGGGAGCCCGGGGGGGGCGAAGAGCGTGTGTGTGTGTGTGTGTGTGTATGGGAAGGCCGCGCGGGGGGAGCGGGATACTCCCCGTGACAGGCCAGGGGCATGGTCGCAGTACGACAACACGAAGAGATGGTCGCGCGGTCTGTGGTCGCCACGACGCTGATTGTCGTACACACGAGCGTATATGCCCCGGAGGGGGGGACGGCGGGGAGTCCTGTTGGGTGGCCGCTGGCCAGCTGAGGGAGTCAGGGAGTCAGCCGCGGTGGTCCCCCTCACCATGCTCCTCCGGCGGCCCGGCGTCTCCCCCACCACCCAGTGGAAGCCGCCGCCCTGCCCCTCGGACAGCACCTGCGGCCGGAGGTTGGGGTGGGGGTGGGGGTGGGGGTGGGCGGTAGGGGGTGCGGCTGGGGGCCGCGAGTGTGGGGATGAAACACGTCTCGCACGTGTGCACATCGCACCAGCTGTTCCGTCCAAGTATAACGACCACAAACCCATAAACCCCATAACGCAGCGAGCAGGGACCGTACGAACGCCCCCGCCCCCAATGCACAGGCACCGTCAATCAAACGACGCGCCGTGCTCTGTACTCCGTACTCAGTGCTCGTAATAATCCATAGACAAGTTGTGTTGAATGGCTTGGGAGTCCTCGTTGCCTGATGAGTAGGCTCCGTTGCAAAACGGCCCCAGGACCTGCCAACACCGACTGACCCACGGGTCATGTGCCTCCCGATTTACCGACCCGACCCGACCCGACCTACCACGGGAAACGCCGCCATGGCGCCGCTTTGCGTCACCGACATCACCTGCGCCTCCTTCCGGGCTGCCAGGCTGCCATCCAGGTTGCTGGAGGGGGGCAGGTGCAGCTGCGCAGGATCCAGATCCAGATCCTGGGAGACGCTGATGGAGCTCGGCGGCGCAGGGGCCCGCGCTGACTCGGCGGTGCCGCCCGACATGGCGGCGGCGGCCGGCTGCGGCGCGGCGGCCTCGGAAGCGGACGCGGCTGACGAGTGGAGACAACCCGTAGTCCCCCGTGAGCTGTCGGCGGCCGCGGCGGCGGCGGCGGCAGCCGCGGCGGAGGCGAGGGCAGCGACCGCGGCGGCTTCGGGGGACGGCGGCGGCCGGCGGGCGGCCGAGTCGTCTGAGCCGGCACCGGCGGCGGTGGCGGCGGCGGCGGCGGCGGTGCGGAGTTCGAGACGGCAGCGGCGCGGCGGCTGGGAGGACCGGCCGAAGGAGCTGCCTCCGCTGCAGCCGCTGCCGGGCTCAGGCGGGGAAAGTGGGTCGTGTGGGGGCAGCCGGGGACGGGGCCGCGGACCCGGGGTCGGGGTCACCGGCTGCGAGTGGGACCGCGTCGGTGGCGGCAGCCGCAACCGCAGCCTGAACGGTAGGTGCAGCGCAACGCGAACTTCTTGGCGCAAAGGGAGGCGCAGCAGCGCGCGGGCCGGCATCCAGAGGCGGCTTCTGCGGGAGGCGCGGCTCTCTGGCAATGAAAGTCACGATGCCCAGTACTGTGAGATGGGTTTAGGTGTGACAAAGTAGTTCAGTCGTTGGGACCTGAAAGGTCGTCGAAGGCGAAAGCGAGCCCGGATGATGACTCATGGCAAGCCGTACAGCGCTGCGCCGGTAGCCAAGGCGCCAAGAAATGCGGTGCTCCGGTACCGCACCACCTCCTCGCGATGGTTGCGGAAATCATGATGCTGATCTGATAATGATCATGTTTACGGTGATGATGATGATGGTGATTGTCATGGTGACAATGATGATGCGCATTTTTGTCTTAGGATCCGACCAAGGCCCGCTGCGCAGGTGGTCCAACGACAACAGACTGGGGCGAACGAGCCACTTCCCGTCTCCTCCAGCCCCACATGAACCGGCTGCTCGTCCCCGGATCCTACTTCTCGCCCATCCTGACTTGACTTGTGTGAACGGAACGGCACGAAGTGGTCGCCCACAGGGGAGTGTCGGCGAAGTGCTCGCCGAGCGCGCACGGCCAGGGTCAGGTTTCCGACTTGACGGGCGGACGGCGGGGGGCCGCGAATCGTCCCCAGCTGTGCTGATCTCATCCGGCCCATGCATGAGCATCGGCGCTGCTGCTGCTGATGATGATGATGCTGCATTGACAGCCCCTTCGTTTCGCAGTTACAGCCGCGTTTCGCCGCAGCGCAGCGCCGCGCCCCCACGAACCAGGAACGCGAACGAACGGACGAACGAACGGACGAGCTCTGGCTAGGGAAAGAAAAAGAAATCTACGGTGGAACTCCTACGTACTATCCTGCCGGCTGTCGGCTAAGCGCTGCTGAACCGAACTGAACCGGCCGGAAAGGCGACCTGGTAGTGCTCCAATCAGCACGGTGCAGTCCGCCGCCCGGCCGACACCGCCCCTGACACGGCTGAGGCCGGCGCCGAGCTGAGTCGCGGCCCCCCCCTCCCCCCCACACACACCTCGCGGCCCTCCCCAGCGGCGCACCAGCCCGGGCGAGGGCCTCATCCGCAGAGGCGCGCGCGCGCGTCCCAAGTTGTGAGCGAGCCCGGGCCATCCCACCTCCCCGGGGTCGGACGGACCGGCCGATACACAGATCGACCGACCCCGACACGGAGCATCCCAGTCCGCAGTCCGCAGCACCAAGAACGGCCCCGGCAGCCATTGGCCCCCCGGGCCCCCCCCCCCTGGCGGCCCCTGTGCTGCTCCCTCTCCTACTGCTCACTACGACCCGACCTCCAACCCACATACAGCACGCGCATTTCACGGCGGTCGGACCGCCTCACCGCCGGGGCCCCCGTCCGGATTTACGGCCCCCCGCTCGCGGGCTCCGCTGAACCGTCCCCATCACGCCTGGGAGGCGGGGCGGCGATGGAGCAGTCTGACGAAAAGGTAGTCCCGGACCGCCTCCTGCGCCCCCGAGCCCCCCCCTCCTCCCCCCCCCTCCCGCCTGCCTGGTGTCCGAACGAGACGAGGAGCGCCCCCCTGCTGCTAGCCTGGTCACATATCTTCGTACCCCCGGCCACCCCGGAGAGAGAGGTGTCCGAGGGGCCCTCCTAACGGCTTTCGCTTAGCGCCTGGCGCCCTAACCCCCTGCCATGCGGTTCCACTAACCCCACGCAACCCCTTCGCCCCCATGCAGTATGCAGCCCACAGCACGCCTCCAACCCCCCAGGCCCCCGCGCCACACACACCCCCCGGGTACATGCAGGGGGTAGCTAGTCAAGCAGCCAGACGGAACCAGGGGGCAGCTACCCCACAACCCCTACGAGCGGTGCTGCGGCAGGAGCCCGGGGCAACCTGCCTACCTGCCTAACCTCCCCCACCTTTCTGCGCCCATGCACCCTCACTCCCCTTCACGATGCCGAGGCCCTGTCGCCCAGGACGAGGGCCGGCCGAAACCCCTTAACGCCCCCTTCTCTTGTTATCAATCAAGACAGCCCCACCCCGGCCCCCCTCCCCTCATCCGGAACCCCCCGGCCCCGTCCCTGGCCCGGCCTGCCCCTCCCCCGTGTGGCTACCTCGCCGCCCCACCCCGCCCCTCGCCCCCAACCCCGCCGCCACCTCGGCAGCGGCAGCCGCCGGCGGCCTCCCCGGCGCCCCGTGCGGCCCCGCGAACGCCCCGTGGCCGTGTCCGTGTCCGTGGCTGACGCCGTGGCCGTGCGCCCCGGGGACCGCCCCCGCCTGGCCCCCCTGGAGCTCCAGCAGCTGCTGGCACATGAACTCGATCTGGTCCTTGTACATGCACTTGACGTCCTCCAGGTCGGCCAGCAGCTCCTCCAGCTGCTCGTCCCGCTCCCCTGGGGGGACCGGACCACCGGGCCACCGGGCAGGGGGGCGTCAGAGCCGACCGGGATGAGAGGGGCTCAGGAGGACTGAGGAGGACCGAGGGGGCTGCCTGAGCACCGCACCAAGCCACCGAGCCACCGACCGACCATTGGACTCGGGTCGGGTCGCCAAGCCGCAATCCTGAGGGATGGCCACCCCAGAGTCCACCCGCTGGCACCCCGAAGGGTGGGGGGTGGGGAGGAGTCCACCCCGGGGGGGTGGGGCCGGGGGGCGGGAACCGGCCTGGTACCGCCGTTTCCGTACCGCCCCCGCCCCCTACCTCACCACACACGTCCGCCGTCCCCCGCCCCCTCGCCCGCGTATCCCCGCGTCCCAACCGTCGCAACCTCCGCCAGCGCTCCCCCATGCTTCACCCCCTCCCCGCGCCCCCCTCCCCCTTCCCCCCCTGTCCCCACCCACCCACGAGCTCCAGCGCGCCGGTGAGCTTCATCCGCAGCTCCGCCACCTCCTGCTCCAGCCGCTCCCGCTGCTGTACGGCCTCCGCGGCCGCCTCCGTCCGAGCGCTCCCCGCCACCAGCTCCTCCGCCAACCTACACACATACGCGGTACACAGCGGGGGCGGAGGGGGGGGGGGCGCGCACACACACACACACACACACGGCTCAGTTCTCTTTTACACACACACGCACAGCGAGGGACCGGTCGGAAGCTGCAACGCGCATCCGCCACGCGGCGGGGTGGGGTGGTGTGTGTGTGTGTGGGGGGGGGGGCAAGTCCGCGCGCGAGGGTCCGCCCCTCGCGCGGGCCCCACCTCCAGGGAGGCCCTCGTCGGGGGGTTGCCGGGACACCGGTGGCACACCGGTGTGCCAGCCCAGCCCAGCAGGGGCCTGGGGGCAGTCACGTCACCCCTCCACCACCTTTCACTGCCATCCACGCACTCCCCGCCAGGTCAGCAGCCCGCTCCCCGGCACCCGTCGCGAGTGCGACTGGCTCCAGTGAAGCGCGGCGGGAGTGCGGGGCGGGCGACCCCGGTCTCCCCATTTCTCTCCATTTCTCCCCCTCGGCGGACCTCCCCCTCGGCGGACCTCCCCCTCGGCGGACCTCCCTCGAACCCCTCCCTCCCCCACCCCACCCCTCTGCAGCACCTGTCCCGAGTGGCCTCCAGCTCCGCCACGTGCTGCTGCGCCGCCGCCAGCTCCCCCGTCTTGGCCCGCAGAGCCGCCCGAAGCGATTCCAACTCGCTGGCCATGACCGCCTGAACCCCGTCGCCCCCCGCCCCGGCCCCCGCGCCGCCGCCCCCGGCGGAGGGCGTGCCCGGGGAGCCGGAGCCGCCGCCCCCGGCGGCGCCGGCGCTCCGCAGGCTGGCCAGGATGTCCGAGCCCGCATGGGAGGCCGAGCCGCCGGCTGGGTTGTGTTGGTGGTGGTGGTGGTGAGAGCCCCGGGACCTTGGGGGGGGGAACAGGGAGGCGGGAGGGCATGTACGGTGTTGCGGGGTTACGGGCGCGGCGTTGGCAGGAGGCAGCCTGGCATATAGAGCGAAGCCTTATCTGATCTAAACTGATCTGATCTGATCTCGGCATTCCGGGTAGGGATGCATGAGTGGGGGATGACGAGGGCATTGGAAACCATGTGTGTGTGTGTGTGTGTGTGTGTGTGTGTGTGTGTGTGTGTGTGTGTGTGTGTGTGTGTGTGTGTGTGTGTGTGTGTGTGTGTGTGTGTGTGTGAGAGAGAGAGAGAGAGAGAGAGAGAGAGAGAGAGAGAGAGAGAGAGAGAGAGAGAGAGAGAGAGAGAGAGACCAGGTAGACTGCATCGTGAATGCACCCAACGGAGCACCGTCAATCGGCTGCGCTGCTCTCGGCGCTCCTTCCGCTGGTTGCATCCTCGGCAGCGGCAGCGGGCAGCGGGCAGCAGATGACCGAGAGCAGCGGGGCAGAACCCCCCTCGGGCGCCCAGGCCAGGTCCAGGTCCAAGTCCGCACGACTGGCGGCCGAGTCCGCCCCCTCCCAGCAGCGCAGTATAAAAATGCCTACCAATTTCCTATGCCCCCTCCCGCCCTCCGGCACCCGCCAGGTACCCTCAGCGCAACCCGTCCCCCTCCCCCTCCCCCTCCCCCCTCCCGCCACTCACTGCGCGTCCTGGTGCTGCTGGGTGGGCTGCTCCCCCTCCTTGACCAGCACCCAGCGGTACCCGGGGGCCGCCATGGTGGGGGGCTCCGGGCTGCTGCAGGGAGGGGAGGGGAGGGGAGGGGGGACCCGGGGCAGGGGCCGCAGGGGCACGTCTCGCAATACCCGGGCAGCGGGGCATCCGGGAGGGACAACTCGCGGGGCATCCCAGGGAGGGAGGAGGTCCAATCGGGACCCCTATGCCAGGGACCCATCGCAATCCCCGCCCCTGCCCGGGCCCAGGCCCCAGCCCGAGGGACTGCTCCTCAACGGCCCCAACGGACCAAAGGACCAGCGGCAGGACGCCCCGCACTCGGCGCGCATGCCGTTGGATGAAACAGGTATAACTCAGTATATACCCAGCACACGGCACCCCTGCCCCTTGCCCCTGCCCCTTGCCCCTGCCCCTTGCCCCTGCCCCTCGCCCCTGCCCCTTCCCCTCGCCCCCCCTCCCCTGCCCCTTCCTCTCGCGCCCCCTTCCCTGCCCCTCCCCCCTCCCCTCCCCCTCCCCTCCCCGCCCCCTCACCGCTTCATGGCCTCCGCCTGCACCTGCGCCCTCAGCCCCGTCAGCTCCGTGTCCGCATCCGCCAGCCGCCGCTCGTAGTCCCGCCGCAGCGCCGCACGGTCGGCGTCCGCGGAGGCCCGGACGGCCTTCTCCGCCTCCCGGTGCTCCTGGATGCCCGCCTCCAGCTGCAACGCGCACAACGGACCAACGCGGGCAACCAATGCACAACATGGGGCCGGGCCATTCCACATTGCCCGACCCAACAGAACAAAACAGATCAACGGGGGAACGCGAAGCAGGGCCAGCAGGGAGAGGGCCAAGCCACGGAAGGGAGCAGCGTCCGTCCGGGTCAACAACTCGGGTGCGTGTGTGTACCCGGGGGCCCGGGGCTGGGGCTGGGGCCCAAGGGGTGAAGGGTCGACGGCAGGGGGGCCAAGCACTGCGTCAATCTATCAGACTGGAGCCAGGGCGCGAAGGTCGGGGATACGTGGAAGGTGGGGGACATGAGAGCTACGACCACGGCATCGACCCGGCGGGGGGCGGGGTGCCACCGGCGGGGGCCTGGAGACCCAACCCGCCCCCGTGGGTCCGACGGCCCGCCAAGGCTCCCCGCCTCTGGCCGCCTCTGTCTATAGACAAAAGGAGGAGCTCGATCGCCGCTGGGGAAAACCTACTCGCCGCCGGCGGGGAGTCTGCCACAATGCCCTCCCCCTTCCCGTCCGGCCCCAAACGCCCGCCCGCCCGCCCGCCCCTCCTCTCCTCCCGCCCCTCCTCTCCTCCCTTCCCTCCTCTCCTCCCGCCCCTCAGCCCTCACCTGCTCCAGCTGCTGCTCCTGCAGCCTGCACCGCTCCGACAGCACCTCCGCCTGCCGCACCGCCGCGGCCGCCGCCTCCCGCGCCCCCGCCAGCGCCTGCCTCGCCTCCTCCACCTGCTCGTTCAGCGCCCGCACCTCGGAACGGCTGGCGGCCAGGCTGGCCTCCAGGCCGGACGCCTTGGCGGACAGCATCTGAGGGGTCCGGCAGAGCGGGGCGGGGCCGGGGCCGGGGGCGGGGGCGGGGAGATGGGCAGGAAAGCGGGGTATCGCTGTGGGATACCAGGGCCTTGACCTCTAGGGGGAGGGAGTGGTTCTTCAGCTCCCGCCCTAGGGGTATCCTGCCTTCCATACTGAATACCATCAGGAGGCCAACGGGGTGGCGAATGGCTTGGTCATAGGTCATGTGCCTTCCAACGCAAAGCTTCCGGAACAGCCCAAAGGGGCCCGAGCCCCCACCCCTCCATGCCGCCCGGACGCGGCCCCGGGGCGGCCGGTACCTGCCTCCTGCCGCTGCCTGCAGTTTCGGGGCCGCGAGTGCCCACCACCCATCACCCCAAACACCGCTCCCTGCTACCCGCCCCGCTCCTTCCCCCCCACCTTCTCATATCCTCCCCCCTCCCCCCATCCACACGCCCACCCCCCCCACCCCCCCCACCTGCATCTTGTCCACCGCGAGCCGCTCCCGCTCCGCCGCCGTGGCCGCGCGCCCCTCCGCGTCCGTGATGCGCGCGTGCAGCGCCGCCTCGGCCCCCGCCCAGGCCTCCGCCTGCGCCTCCATGGCCGCCTGCATGGCCTCAATCTGCCGCAGCAGCGGCCGGGTGGCCTCGGGCATCTTGGCCGCCAGGTCCTGGTGCCGCAGCTCAGCCGCCTGGCAGCGCCGCTCAAGGTCCGCCAGGTCGGCCTGGCGAGGAGAAGAGCGGATTTGCATTGGATTCAGTCTGGATTTCGCATTGAACCGGACCGAATTGCGATTGAACCAGACTTTATTAACTTGCATTTGCTGCGGGGTTGGGTTGGGTTGGGTTGGGTTGGGTTGGGTTGGGTTGGGTGGGTTGGGTTGGGTGGGTTGGGTTGGGTGGGTTGGGGTGGGTGGGTTAGGGTGGGTGGGTTGGGTTGGGGTGGGTTGGGTTGGGTGGGTTGGGGTGGGTGGGTTGGGGTGGGTGGGTTGGGGTGGGTGGGTTGGGTTGGGTTGGGTTGGGGTGGGGTGGGTGGGTTGGGTGGGGTGGGCACCCAGACGCTCGCGGGCGGAGGGACACACGCGCGCTGCACTGCAAGGCACTGTACTGCATTGCACTACACTGCACTGAGCTGCACTGCGCTGCACGGCAACGTATCGCATTGTGCTACACTGCAATGTACCGCGTTGCACTGTACTGTCATGTATTGCACTGTATTGCAACGCAGGCTTTGCAGCAAGCAGCAAGCAGCCAGGTAGCTGTGCATCGCCTCGTCACCCCTCGGGGGCCAGCAGCCGACCTGCCCGCGGACCTGAGGGCTCCCTCCTGTATCTCAACCCCCCTGCTGAAGCCCTTCCCCCGCCCCCGCCCCCTCGCTGCTGGACAGGAGGGTACTGCAGCACATTCCACCCGCCGTCAGCTCTGGCAGTTCGAGCTGCCAAAGTGCCCACCACCACACCCCGGACATTTTCCTTTTCGGTCTCCGCAGCCCCCTCCCCCGCAGATGCACACGTACACATCCGGCCCCGCGCCCCGTCACGCCCCCCCCTCTCCCCCCGCACCTTGAGCATCTCCTCCCTCAGGTCCGCCGCCTGCCGCTGCCGGTCCAGGGCGTCCCTCAGCTCCGCACACGTCTCCACCAGCGCCTCGCACCGGGCCTCCGACTCGCGCAGCCGCCGACCCAGACCCTGCGCGGCGGCGTCCCGGGCCCGCTCCTCCGCGTCCACCTGGGGCCAGGGGGGGGGTTGAGCGGAAGGGGGGGGGTCGCGCGGGGACAGGTGGGGGCGTGCGGGGGGGGGGGAAGGCATGCTGAGACCGGGTCGGTCACCTGCGCGGTGAGTGCGCCGGTCACCAAATTGGTGGACCCCGGGGGGGGAGGGATGCGGCACCTGAGAGTGCCCCCCCCCCCACGTTGCGGTAATCCATCCCGTATGCAGCAGCAGCCGCACCGCTTTCCCACCCTTGGCACCCCGCGTGATGCGGTGGCAGAGGCGTGGTCAGCGGCAAGGGAAGGACCAGTAGCGGCGGCGGCGGCGGCTGATGCCGGTGTGTAAGGGGGGAGGACTGCCGCCTGCTGCAGCCGCCTGCTGCTGCTCCGGACCGTCGATGCCCTAGGAGGCACCGCCGCTCCCCACCCCCCCACCCCCCAAGTCCCGGTCCCACGTGTGAGGGGGTCTCGGCAGCTCGCCGCCAGACACGAGGCCGCCTGGCCACGTGCGACATGGCCCTCTGCGGCCCTCTTGTACGACTCTCACAGGGCCCCCACGTGCCCCCACGTGCGTGCCTGTGTTTTCAGCGACCAGACTCGCCCGGCCCTGTCTGTCTGTCTGTCTGTCTGTCTGTCTGTCTGTGCGAAGACATGGCCCCCTCGAGGACCTACGTTCATCTCTACGCCCGGGCCGGTGTGTGGTGGCGGGCGGCCTAGACCCCCCCTGGCCTCCCTCCTGGCCCCCCTCCTGGCTCCCTTCACCCCCCACCTGGTCGCTCTTGGCCTTCTGCAGCAGCAGCTCGTAGTGCTCGCGCTGGGACTCCAGGTCCGCCTTGGCCTGGTCGCCTGAGGGGCACAGAGGGGGGGGAGGGGGCGGGGCAGCGGGGGCGGGGATCCAGGAAGGAGGGAGGGAGGGGGGAGGGGGTTTCAGCCACAGGCCACTGGGACCCACCCACACAGGCCAAGGGGGACCCAACCCGCGGACAACGCTCTTGCGGACCGCTCAAGGGGACGCCAGCCAGCCCGCCCTACCCTCCCCCTCCCTCCCCACCCACCCGCCGCCACGAGGTCCTTCTCCAGCTTGGCCTTCACCCGCCGCAACTCCGCAGCCGCCCCCTCCTCCGCCGTCAGCCGGGCCGCCAGCTTGTCCCGCTCGCCCTCCGCAGCCGCCAGCTGCCCCCTCACCCGCTTGATGATGCTCTCCAGCTCCAGGTGCTTCTTGCTCAGCTTCTCACCCTCGTCCATCACCTGTACGACAAGGTGTACGAGACCGCCCACTCAGTCCCTCAGCCCTTCTCCACCTCAGGGGCCCTGGGGCCCTGCCACCACCTGCAGCCGTCGCGAAGTCCCCCGCCCCCGCGCCGCCACGCGCCCGCGCGCGGTCTCCATCTTTTCATTAGCTCTGCAGGTACCGCACCCCGTAAGTATACTGAGTTATGCTGGATGTGCCCGGGTTCGTTCTACGGGTTCATTTATTTTTCTCAATTTAACCCCCGCCCCCCGCGGGCGCCTCCACAGAACCGCCACCTCCCCCGCCCAGTCGCCCCCCTCCCCGCGCCCAGTCGCCCCACCCACCCACCCACCCAGTCGCCCCCATCCACCCAGTTGCCCCCATCCACCCAGTCGTCCCGCCCACCCAGTCACCCCGCCCACCCAGTCACCCGCCCCCACCTGCTTGATGATGTCATCCTTCTCCTTCACCAGCGCCCCGTAGTCCGCCAGCTTCTCAGTGCCCTTCCGCAGCGCGTCCCGCTCCTTGGTCAGGGCGTACACCTTGCGCTCCGCCGCCGCCAGCCGCTGCTCGAACTCGGTCCGCACCGCCTCAAAGTCCGCCTCGCTCAGACCCGCGGACCGCATCGCCAGCTCCTCGTTGCGGCTCTGAAGCCCCGAAACCACCTGCCAGGGGGGGACCGCGTGGAACACCCGGCCGGGGGAGGGAAGGGGGGGAAAGGGGTAACCGTTGGAAAACTGGTGCGCGACGATGGATGTACGATACTGTGCCAGAGCAACCGGGCCTGGTGGGAAATGGATGCGAGCGCCAGCCCGAGCCGATCCAACCCTACCGGAGCCGGTGCGTTGCGTTGCGTTGTGTGGTTAACAAAAAGCGTTGCGTTGCGTTGCGTTGTGTGGTGTATGCATCTGATCTGAACTACTCGCGACGGGCTAAACCCGACCCGACGACGCGACGTGACCCGCCCTCCCCTCACCCACCTGCTGCAAGTCCGACATCCGCACCGCCTGCACCTGCAGCGCCGTGTCCCTCTCCTGGAGCTCGGACTGCAGCTGAGCCACCGTCCGCCGCAACTCCGCGGCCTCCTTCGCAGCCGCGGCGGCCGCAGCTTCAGATGCCGCCGCCGCGGCGGCAGCAGCAGCAGCAGCCGCCCCCCCCCGCCCCTCGTCGTGTTGCGGCCCCTGCCCCTGCCCCTGCCCTGACACAGTCGCCCCCGACATCACGTGACCCTCTGTCGAGTCCCCGACTGTGCCGTTCTCTAGTACGGCCTCCGGTGCTGCGGCCGCAGGCTCCGGGGCCGTGCCCGCCGCAGCGGCCTTCTTCCGCTGACCGGGTCCCTGCGCCCGTACCTCCTTCACCGCCCTGCTGGCCGGCGGCGAGAACGGTTCGATGGAGTCGTCGCCCGTTCCCGCTGGTATCCGCCTCACCCCCGGTGGCAGGTGCCCGGTGGCTGCTGCAGGCGAGGGCTCCTCGGTTGCTGCCGCCCCGTCCGCGCCGTCCTCGCGGTCACCCCCCGGTGCGGCCTGCTGCCTGTCACCCCCGGCCGCGGGCTCATCGCTGGGGGCCTTCTCCGCCTCCGCGGGTTCCGTCCCGCTCCCCGCGATCCCTGAGCCTACTCCCGGCACAGGCCCCGGCACCTCCACCGCCTCTGCGGGCTTTCCGGGGGGCAGCCGCGGGGTCCCCGCTGCGGGGTCCCCGCCGGCCGCGGCGGCCACTGCCGTCAAGTCCAAATCTTCCTCCGGCCAGCCGTCCGCATCCCATCCGTCCGCACCGGCACGCCCCTCCGCCGGCGCCGCGGCTGCTGCTGCCGCTGCCTCGCCTGCTGCTGGTGTTGGTGTTGGTGTGACAGCTTCCTCCTCCTGTTCATACTGCCGCGCGTCCGCAGATGGGGACTGGGGCCCAGCCGCGCCGCCACGGCTCGCGCTCTCTTCCCCTGCGGACCGATCACTTGGAGGCACCGGCGACGGGTCTGCAGTCGTGGACGCCCCTGAGGGCTCCGCGGCGCCGCCGGCGATCGGCTCGTGGCCAGGCGGTGCGGAGGCGGGCTCCCCCGTGTCTGCGGGAGGGGCGCCGGCTTCAGCGGGCTGCTGCGCGGATGCGACGGCATCGGGGAGGTCGCCGTTGGCCGGCCGGGTGCCCCCCGTCGCTGCGTCCGCGGCGCTCGAGGGAGGCTGGGGAGCGCCTGCGGGCTGCACGCCCTCGGTGGCTTTCCCCTCCTGCCCGGCACCGTCGGCGACCCCGGCTGTGCTGACTGTTGCTCCCGCCGCCGTGTCCACCGCGCTGCTCTTGACCACCCGCCGAATAATCTTTTTCACGACTTTTTTCTGGCCGGACTTTACCGAGGGCGGGGCGGCCGGAGCGGTTGCGTCCGAGGGAGCGGAGCCATCGCCACGCCCGGACGTCCCGGTTGTTGGAGCCTGATGCAAGAACGGAATTGATCGGTTGCACCGTTGTAAGTTAATGGATAAAACTTTCATCGTCCCACCGTCCAGCAATGCCCTCATCGACTAACAACGCACCTCGACTGCAACGTTCCCTGCTGCGACTTTGCCACCCAAGCCTGTCGGGTGATAGCACAAGTATGGAGGCTCAAATATTAGCATCGAACGGATCACTACAGCCAGGAACACGCCTTCTGAAGTAACAACACCCAACATCGCACCTCCTTTGATGCCCAAAGTTGTGTCAATGCTTTTTTCTACATCTGCAGTAGCTTTTTGCAGGGCTTCGCCGGCCACTGCAGTCAGTTGTTCGCCGAGTTTTCCCAAGTCAGGGACGAAATTGCCCCACATCGCTCAGCCAACAACGTTAAGGAGCACCGATCAGATCATCCACACAGTGCGTGCGAACTTGATCTGAACATGAAACGGAGGGCAGCAAGAAGTTGCGACAAAACACAAAGTGCTGGTAAAATCACTGCATAATCACTGCATAATGCTTGTATCTTGATGGATTTGATGCAATGAACATAAAACGATACATGCGTAACCCGCGATTGTTTTCTGGGATGGGACTGGATCGTACAGTTGCCCCGCTCCTCCCGAGTTCAGAACCGCGATTTGCAATTTGCTACATCTAAACCCCCACAATCCTGAATGCATCGACACCGTGTAGCCTACACTGTTCAGCGGGTGCAACGACGACATGCAAGCAACACAAGAATGTACGGCATTGACTGCTGCGCCTTTCATCGCCTTCAGCTGCCGCAAGACAGGCCCGGATCTGGGCACGTGTTGTTTGCTGCGGGAACGCTTTACACGCTGCGCTGCAGGGTGTTGCCATTCTGAAGCCTGTAACAAAACTCGCTGACACGAGCTGTACCACCTCCGGGAGGGGAACACCGGGATCCACGATTGCCAATAACGCAGCGGCCACGGATCGGGGGTCAGGGCGCGCCCTGAGAAAATACGTCTTTGGGGGGGGTTCAGGGCGCGCCTCGGCCAAGGCGCGCCCTGACCCTCAAAAAGACGTATTTTCTCAGGGCGCGCCCTGACCCCCAATCCGTGGCCGTGACCTGTCGCGAATGTGGGACACGCCTATTCGTCCGATCCTTCACACAAGCGTTCCGTATTTGCCATAAACCCCATATGAGATCGGAGGCAAAGAACCCCACTTCATGCCGCCAGGGGATCATGATCACTATTGGACACTGCCTGTTTGAACCCGCGCGTGTCCAGTCGCAGCACCTCAGTGGGTTCGTTCGCCGATTCCGGTGAGGAGTCCGTCCCAAGCCCCCCCTATGCCCAGTCCCTGTATCGCCGGTTGGGTGACGGGTGCTGGACTGCTGGTTGAAGCGGGTTGAAGACGGATAACCAGATGCAACCACCAGGATGTGCTGAAGAGTTACGAAATGCGGGGAGTACAAGTACAGCAACTTCATGACGTCCATCTTTTTGTATCAAGCGCGAGCTTCATCGTTGTTTCTGTCCGGGGTTGCGGTCAGGCTTGATCGGTTTACCTGGTTATATAAAGATTTTAAATAAATTCATTTGACAGCACAGATAAGAGTTCGCCAGGATGACATAGGCCTCGGTCTCGATCACACTGCCGTAATCGTACTTCGTTCGACGCGTCTATTACCTCACATCATAATTTGAGCCTTTGTCATAGGCTAAAGCATTCTTTGATATGCACCTTTCATCCGCACATCAATTCTAGCACAGCAAGTCCTGCACGATGGCATCCACTTCGTCGGTTGCCTTGCACGGCTGCGCTCACGTATCTTATTGCGGTCGATTACCGCAGCGACGTTGCATAGTCCAACCATCATGTATTTCTACAAGCCGGAAATTCGCAGCCCAGCCGGCACTTCCTGCGTCTGCGTCGCTGTGGCATCGGCGCCCTTGCAGGTAGGACTCAAGCGGTAGGCCTGCGCGCATGGCCCACACTGACATCCTGCACTGCAGCACTCCACAACCGAGCCGTGCGTACCCTCCCCGCATCCTCCCCTCCGCTGCACATACCCGTCAGCGATTCCTCCTGACCCGCCACACCCAGCCGTGGTCAAACCGCCGCTGACCGCGCAACGCCGCTCCCTGCATGCTCATCCGCGTACCCATGTCCGTACTCCCGTACTCCCATACTCCCGTATTTCCTTACTTGACCGCACTTTCCAGGAAAACCCTGAGCTCCGATGTCATGTTCGGATCCCGGTGGCCCCCTTCTCGCCTCCCCCTTCCCCCACACACTCACATGTAAGCTCCCCCTGCCCCCTGCCAGGCTGCCTCGTGTGGTGACGGCTGCGTCGGCCGCCGCGGCGTCTTCGTCGCCTCTCCCCAGCTCCGTCACCCCGGCCCCCAACCCCTTCCTGTCGGTGCTGCTCCCCACGGCCCTGGCGCTGCTGCTCTGCAACATGGACCGCATCTGCCTCTCGGTGGCCATCCTGCCCATGTCGGGGGAGTTCGGGTGGCCGGCTAGCCTGCAGGTGGGGCAGGGGGTGGGGGCGTGGGATTGGGGAAGTGGCGGGTGGCGGGCGGGGTCCCCGAGGGTTATATTTTCAAGCAAGTGACTTCCTTCCGCTCCCGCTCCGGGGACCACCACGCCCCGCCCGTCCCCTCCCCCCCTCCCCCCCTCCTCCTCCCTCCTCCCCCTCCTCCTCCTCCTCCTCCTCCTCCTCCCCCACCCCCCCCCAGGGTGTCATCCAGTCGGCCTTCCTGTGGGGCTACACCGCCACCCAGTTGGTGGGCGGGGCGCTAGCAGATCGGTACGGCGGCAAGCTGGTGCTGGCGGGCGGCATCGCCTGGTTCTCCGCCGCCTCCGTGCTACTGCCGCTGGCCATGACCCCGGCGGTGGCGGCGGCGGGGCTGACGGTACCGGTCATCCTGTTCGCGCGCTTCCTCACGGTGGGGCGGTGGGCGGTGGGTGTGGGTGTGGGTGTGGTTGCGTGTTGCAGGAGAACTGAGCGAGTGGGTGCGCACCCAGTGTTTGGGGTAAACGTTGCGGCACCGCGCTGCAGGACGTTGTGGCAGCTCGTGTTCAGTTTAGGTGGTTCGGTTTGGCTAGGTGTGCTGAACCCTAAACCCCAATCCGTTTAGATGCAGCGGGATGGGTGGTGGACTGGTAAATAGGGTTGTGGGCACCCGGGGAGTGGGGACCTGGAGAGAGGTGGTGGAGCGGTGGGTTGGGACGAAACGGATGCGCGTGCTCCGCCGCGTCGTCGGGTCGGGTCGGCCCTGACCTGTCCTGACCGGATCTGGTACCTCTCCTCCTGTACCTCATCTCACCCGGTGTGGGGTCTCTCTCTCTCCCCCGGTGTGGGGTCTTTCTCTGCACTGCAGGGCCTGGGCGAGGGTGTGGCGCTGCCCTCCATGAGCAATCTGGTGGCCTCCTACGTGCCGCCCGCGTCCAAGGCGCGGGCCCTGGGGCTGTGCTTCTCGGGCTTCCACAGCGGTGAGCAGCTGAGGGCGGGTCCGGTCCTGTCCTCAGGGCCCGGCTGGGGGGAGCTGGGGCGAGGTTGGAACGGGACGCAGGGGCGGCAGGTGGCGGGGGGCTCCGGTCTAGGGGCTACGGGGCTGAGCCCGCCGGCCCAAGCCCGCCTGGCTGTCTGCAATCGTCCCATGGGACACACCCCGGGCGGCTGTGGGGCGCCGCTACGCCTCTATCGCCCGGGTATCGCCTCCGCCCGCCCTGCCCGCACAAAAACACACACGCCGGGCGATGCGGCCTCCTGCTGCGGCCGGTGCGTGCCTCCAGTGCACCAGTGCCGTCGAGCACGGCCCGGTTGGGGGCAGGTTCGGGGCCGCACAGACGGGCGCCGCTTGCTGCCACCGCAACTTCCAGACCTTAGGTCTCTAGAAGAGAAGGCACGCTGAGGAGGACTGCGCCGTCGGGGCCGCCATGGCCCACATCCTCCCTCCCTCGGCCCGTGCGGCGCCGCCCCTGGACCCCGGCTGGCTGGCTGGCTTGTGCGACCGATTGATTGATTGGTTGATTGGTTGATCCGGTCGGGACCAGGCAACCTGGCGGGGCTCATCCTGTCGCCGCTGCTGCTGATGTCGTACGGCTGGCGTGGGCTGTTCTACGTGTTCGGACTGTTGGGGCTGCCGCTGCTGCTCTTCTGGCTCAAGGTGGTGCCCGACCGGCCGGCGGCGACCGCGGCGGCGACTTCGACGGCGGCGGCGGGTCCGCCAGCGGCGCCTGCCGCCGTCTCCAACAAGGCGGCGGACGCGGATGCCGGAGATAGCAGCACCAGCAGCAACAGCGCAGCTGGCCCCAGCAGCAGCGCCGGGCAGTCCGCCGCCGCCGGCGCCGCCGCCGAGGCCCCTGTCGCAAGTACCAGCGCCAGCGCCAGCAGTGGTAGTGGCAGCAGGGGGGATGTGAGCGTGGGCAGGATGCTGCGGTCCAGTGCCACGTGGGCCATCATCGCGGTCAACGTGGTCAACCATTTCGGCTACTTCATCTACCTCAACTGGATGCCAACTTACTTCAACAAGGTAGGCGCGGGGCGGCTGCGGGGTGCTCACTCTCTGGGCAGGGGGCTCTCGCCACGGCGGCAGCCGCGCTGACGGGCCCCCAGGCCACCCGAGCATTTACGGTAGCAGCTGACAGGCCGCGGCTCCAACGGCTCGCCTGCTGGTTATTGCTCAGGGGTGGTTTTCCTGGTGGGCAGTGCCTGAGCGGGGGCTGTCCGTGCCTCAGTGAGGGCTTCCATCTCGTAGCGGTGTGCCAGAGGGCCAGGGATCGGGGGGAGTCGCAGCCTGGCAGTCCGGCAGTCCCACTCCCCAGTCGGCCAGCCGCCTGCACCTGCCGGCCGGTCCCACTCCTCCCAAACCCCGAACCCCTCCCTCCCCAGCCCTTTCCTTCCGTAGAACCGCGAAGCAAGTGGTACATGCGGCGGCTCGGGTACCTCCCGGTGCGGCCCACCCGCCACCTCCCCGCGCCGCCGGCCCTCGCCGCTGAGCCCGGAACCCCCTTTTCTCGCCCCCACGGACACCGCCCCCGCCCCGCCCCGCCCCATCCGCAACCCCCTCCCCCCTCCCTCCCTCAGGCGCTGGGCTTCGACCTGCGCTCCAGCAGCTTCACCGCCTTCCTTCCCTGGCTGGTCATGGCGGTGGGCAGCTCCCTGGCGGGGGTGCTGGCGGACAGCCTGGTGGCTCGTGGGGTGCCGGTGACCGCCGTCCGAAAGGGCCTCCAGAGCGTGGCCTTCCTGGTGCCGGCGGTGGCGCTGGTCGCGCTGTCGCAGCCGGCCGTCACGCCGCAGATGGCGGTGGCGTGTATGACGGTGGCGCTGGGGACCACCTCACTGGGTCAGGCGGGCTTCGTGGCCAACATGTCGGATGTGGCACCGCGTCACGCGGGGATGATGTTCGGGCTGTGCAACACGTTTGGGTGCCTGTCGGGGATCGTGGGGGTGACGGCGGTGGGGTTCATCGTGGAGGCGACACGGTCCTTCGCGCCCGTGTTTTCGATGACGGCGGCGCTGTACGTCGTCGGCACTGTGATATGGAACATGTACTGTACCACGGAGCCGCTGTTCTGAGGGGAGGGGGCGGGGGGTTGGATGTCGCGTCTTGGGAGGAAGGGGAGTGGGGAAGGTGCAGAGAGGGCAGCCCTTTGGTGTCCGGGTAGGCGCTGAGGAGGGGTCGCGTGTGTTGCGGCGGGGGTTGGGAGAGGGCGACATCACGCAGGTATCTCGGGGTTGCCTGGCCGCATGGGGGATTGTCACGGATTCGGCTGTCTTGATTGAAGGTGGGACTGGGCGTTCAAGGGGGCGGGGTCGGAGAGGCGAGTGATAGACACGGGAGGGCGGGGTCGCACGCGCCGGCTTGTATCCACTATCCCGTCTGTGAGGCGGCGGGGAGCACGCAACACCCCAACGCTCTGGATATTGTGATCGGGGGTTCTGGCTGAGGGTGGGACCCACCGTAGCCGCGCAGTGAATGAATGAATGAATGAATGAATGAATGAACGTTACAGCGGACCCCGGCGCAGTGTGGGCCCAAGGTTGGAGAACCACAACGGCAGATGTGAATTTCCATGTCGGGTTTGAACGACCTGCCGTTGGTGCGGCACACAGTAACAGTACGGCATCTGGACACCGAGGGCGACGGGTGGGGTACGCGGCGGGGCACCGCGGCAACACTGCCTTACCCACCCAGCCATAAGTGATAGGTGGTGGGCTACGTCATGAAGCAACACTCGGTCTTGTTGATGTGTGTTTCACTGTCACTGTGGATGTGGATGCACCTCTTTACGATAGCTATGTGACTGCCAACTGCCCGGCTGGAACGCCGTACATTTCAAAGTCGAGCCCGTATCCGATCCGGGAAATTGTACTGTAGCAAAGGACCTCACAGGGACCGACACGGCGCGTGCGGCGCTGTTGCTGCGCAAACGCGGTTGGTGGTGACGCACGGGTATCATCGCACCGGACGGATTTTGGCTCGGAGCCCCAGGCGTCATTGCTTCATTCTTTCAACATCGGGACACATCGGTAAATCTCCAACGCGGTCACACTGCACCCCCTCTGTAACACGAGCCATCGCATGCAAGTTCAACTTCGTCCACCGCCCTCCAAGCCCCTCTCAACGCCTCAACGCCCCGCACAGCAACCGCGAGCCTCGGCGCCTTCCATCCCACCGCACCCCATCAACGCCATACCACGCGTCCGGAAGCCAGCCGCGTCCCCTCGCGGGTCACAGCAAGGCCACACACAGCCTCACGCGACCAATACCCCCGCGGGCCTCCTCCCCCTCCTCCTTCGGTCAGACGCTGACACCACTCTGCTGACATGATGATGCGAGCATCATCATGTCAGCAGAGTGCGGCCAGTGACCCCCGACATCAGAAAGCGCAGGACGGGAAGGGAAGGCTAGTGCTGCCCACATACCGACAAGCCAGGCGCCAGTAAAAAAACCTTCCGGTCCAGTCACAGAAACCCCGGCTTACTGTTGTCGGGCGGACTTGACGGGTATCGCGTTTCACACCCGGCCAACCCATCATGGGAGCCACGGCCCACCACCTGTAGCGTTACTAACAAATAGCAGCAACCAGGGTCATTCAACATCTCCTCCGGGGTGAAGCCCAAGAGGGATGGAACAGCCGGCATGTGCGGCGGTTCCGTGCGGAGCCTCCCGCGGGGCGGTATGATACCACCACCTGCGGGCCGCCGCATCTAATGCCACCGGGTCGACACGTCCGCCAACCCCCGGCCTTCCCCCGATAACCATATGTGTCTGCAGACGGGTTCAGGATTACGAGTCGACACCTGCCAAAGTTCAACTCGCTTGCAGACAACGCAGTTCACACACCCGCTCCGCCACCACAGGCCTCAACCGTGACCCGACATCGTGTCCAGCGGGGTCTTGCGTCATAGACGGGTGTCCGCTGATGCCGTCCTGAAACCGTCCAAAACATGCAGTTCTCTGTTGTTGTTGTTGCCGCTGCGGCGGCTAGCCTGCTGCGGCTAGGCTACTCCTGCAGCTCCAGCTGACTCGCAACTCTTTGACACCACCCGTGAAACCCCCAATCAAAGGCAGACCTCACCCCCTGCTCCGCGAGCGCATCCTGCGGGATGACTCCGGTTCGGGATCTCCGGGGACCGCGGACTGCGGACTGTAGCTCCCCCCGGTTCCAAGACACACACGCGGTACACGGGCCGGACTGATCCGTACCCGTCCTGAGCGGTGACGGGGCATCTCCGTCCGCACACCCACGGGTCAATGGTGCTCGGTGGCTCGACGTCCAACGAACGCATGCAACCGTCCAGCTGCTGAATCAACTGCATCTCCCCACTCACCACTCATCCGACGCGTGCGGACCTAATCGACGCGTGCGGACCTCATCCGACGCGTGCGGACCTAATCGACGCGTGCGGACCTCATCCGACGCGTGCGGACCTAATCGTTTTTCTCTCACCATCCGGCCCCCCAACGATGCTGCTGCCACGAGTCGCAATCCCAACCCCTAAGCTATTGCAGGGTTTTGCCTCCGCGGCCGAGAAACACCCTGCGCCACGGGACACCAACCCGCCTCTCGTTATTCCTCTCGGGCTCCTCCTCCTCCTCCTCCTCATCATCATCATCATCATCATCGTCGGTCCCCTCGTCCTCTGGTTTGCCGAAGTACACGAGCGGCACGGGTTTCGGCAACTGGAAGACCAGCTCCCCGCAAATCGTCCCATCAGGCTGTACGTACGGCTCCCAGGGCTGCATGAGGTCCGGCTGCACACCCGCCGAGTTGGCTGCCGCGTCGCGCTGCCGCTGCTCGGGGCCAGACCCCACCACCTCCAGGCGGCAGCCCAATCCGAAAGACACCCTGCCGCGTCTGTCCAGCATGACACGCTCGCGAACGGCGTCGCCGCGGGCCGCCGACTGAGCAGACCTCCACAGCGTCGCCGTCAGGGGGCAGGCGCCCGCGTCGTAAAAGCCGGCGAAGTTCTGGTCCAGCATCGGCACACGGCAGCTCAGCTGCACGTACGGCGAATCCATACGACTGACCACCAACACCACCTTCCAGCGCAGTCCGTGCGCGGTCACGACGGCCAGCTGCTCACTCCGTGGCACGGGCACGGCGCTGCTGTCCGGGCCACGGGCCGCGCTCGGCGGCTTGGCCGTGAAGGCGGTTTCGCAGCGATATACTTGGCGGGAGACCAGCGGCGTGTCGGCGGCGCTAAGGCACAGCCGCCGCAGCTCGTCGGCGCTGGCAGACCAGGTGAAGATGCGACCGGGGGTCGGCCGCAGGCACTGCCGCCGCGGCGGTGCCAGCCACCTGCACTCGTGCTCCTCCTCTGTCCCGGCCTTGTCATCACTGTCACCGGCGGAACCGCCAGTTGAGCGGAACGCGTCGGGTTCCGGACCCAGATCGAGACCAGTTGCGCGGATCGACGACATTAGCGCCGTCCACTCGCCGCGGGTGCGGGCGCCCGCCAGGGCCGTCAGCGCGGCGCGCTCCGCCGGCGTCGCGGCGAACCAGTCGAGTTGCGGCAGCACGTGACTCAGGTAGGCGCGCGAGAGGTGGAGTACGCGAATCTGGCGACACAGGCGGGTGCGGAGACCCTCCGGTCGGACGGTGTGGGCTGCGAGCCAGCGGGCCAGCAGCAACAGCACGCTGGACTCGCTGTCCGTCGCGAAGTCATCCGCCGCCATCAGGGCCTCCATGGCGGGTGGGGGCAGGCTGAGAAACTGGTGATGCAGGGTGCCGGGGCGATCTGGGTCGGAGTTGAGGACGGAGAGGGCGTCGCGGAAATGGTGGATCAGGTCGCGGCGGGCCGCCACCAGCACGCGCTCAAAGGCTTTGTCGCCGGGGAAATGTTGCCAGCTGCGGCAGGGGAGGGATACGACGGGCGATGGTAACGTTTGCCGCATGGGGAAAAGGCCTGGAAAGCATGTCGGCTTGCGGTCAAAGGGTCCCGGCCAGGAGGGGATAGGACACTCGTGTGTTAGCAAGGAGAAAAGCTGAGCCGCGAACAAGCAGAACCGTGTCCAGCAATGCAACCGACGACTGAGACCGAGACCAGAGTTACCAACATGCCAGGGCGAAGTATGTCGACCATAAGTAGTCCCAAGGTGGTGTAGTCCGTGATGCTGTAGCGCCCCGTATCGTTGTCGAGCGCCGGTGGGCGCCGTGACGCCAGCAGAAGTAGCGGTGATGGCGTCGTAGGCTAATGCAGACGAAACTCTACTAAACTACCTACTGATCCTAAGGTGCAGCACAAGCAAGGGCGTATGCGTCAACAGCGCGTGCAATGCTGACAGCAAGCAAGTGCCCGGCACAACCGTCCCAGCCCGTGCAGAAGGAAAAGATACTGACCTGAATGCAGAAACGGGAGCACCAAGTGAAGCAGCACCGTCAGTGGTTAGCGAAGCGAAGTCGGAGGACATGCAAGGCGGATGGCAAGACAGGGACACACGTGAGCGCGACGGTCCTAAAAGTTGTTAGTAAGAAGGAAAAAACGAGCAAAGGAAATGGAATGCAAAGATGCGGGTGCCGAATATGCAGTGATGTGCCGGGTACGAACGCGGTCAACCGCCGTCACAGCGCATGGGCAAAGAACTAAGAGCAGATGCTGCGGACTGCCGGCGTGCGGACTCTCACAGAGCTCCCCACTACGCCGGAAGCCCAAGCGCGCAAGTGCATGCTGCGCGCCGGGGATGCAGTTGGGCGGCGGTTGGGTGGCAACGGGGGCAACCGGGGGCAATAACAGGCGCAGGGGCAGCGGGGGCAACCACCGGCGCAGGGGCAACAACAGGCGCAAGGGCAAGAACAGGCTCCGGGGGTGGGGGGTGGGGGTGGGGGGTGGGGGATGGGGAGGTGGGTGGGTGGGGGGAGGGGTGTGTGTTAGCAAGGAGGTGTGTGTGTGTGTGGAGAGGGGGGGAGGGGGGGAGGGGGTGTGTGTGAATGTCATGCACCATGCAGCGCTGCTTTGGAGCTCAGAACCAGCCGTGGATTGTCTATCCCGACCCAGGATTTGGGCCAGCTGCTTGAGCACCACTGTCTCGCCCCACCCAGCTTACCAGGTTTTCCAGTGTCCTCACGCAGCCTCCCAACCGTTCCTCACAATAGTCCCAGACCTACCAGGCCCACGCGTCAAGCACGGTGGCGCTGTCGACGGCTCCCTCCACCTCCAGCTTCTCCAACAAAGCGTCATCACAGCCCGCTGCGCAACCGTCGATCTGCAAATAGCCACCCATGCGCCTCGTGCTCAGGATGTCATTGAAGCCGATCGTGTGCGGCACCTCACTGCTGTACATAAAGCGCAGAGCGCGCTTGGCGTGGGGCAGATCCTCCTCGCTGCTCAGCGGGATATGGATCTCGGGGAGTGCGCCGAAGGCGGTGGCGAGGCTGGCGGATGCTGCTCTGGTTATCCGCGGACGCTTGCGCTTTAGAGCGCTGTCCGGGCCCGCGGCAGTGCGCGGCGCCGCCTCCGTCGTCCCGTCCTCGGTCGGCGGAGCAACGGCGCGATCGGCGCTGACCTGCTCTTGATAGATGCTGGAGTTACTCCGCGGGTCGGTGCCGTCGGGCGTCTTGAAGCGGAAGACGGAGAGTCCCTCACCGGCGCCCGCTCCGCGAGCGCGCGTGCGGCAAGCGTCAGGGTCAACTTGGTCTCGCTGCTTCAGCATTTTTTGCTTCTTCTTGTGCTGCTGCTGCTGCGCGGCTAGCGGCTCCCAACGCTCCATGTAGGCGCGGAAGCGCTCCGAGCCGCAGCGCAGTACAAGGCGATGTGCCGGAATCGGGTCGCCGATAAAGACGACCACGTCCTCGGTATCCTCCGCGTCCGATCGCAGGTCGGCTCGGGACTTCTTGGGGGCCTCGGGGCAGGTGGCATCGAAGGTGCGCTTCTCGCGCGACTGCGACTGCCGGCACCTCTCAGGAACGATGCCTGCCCCAGCTGGAAACAATGATGCTATAGGATCTTCCTTATCACTCTCCTCCTTGTTGCAGCGGTTTCGTCCGTGCTGCTGCAGAGCGTTGCTGGCTTAATTCTTTGCGTTCGGGAGTCAGCGTGAAGCGAATTACACAATCGGCATCAACCGTAGTTCCAAAAAGAGTTGCCAGAAACGTTCGCGCCAGTGACACAAGCATCATGCTTGCTAACCTCAAACGAGCTTTGCCTTGTCGGACGCTAACTAGCACCAAGCTTTACACGCGCAATAACCTTGTATTTATCCCTTTCAAGCTTTCAGGTTTAGAGGTTGGCTTCCCGCTGTACAACATTCCAAGTCAGATCATGTGCGGTGCATGGTGCAGTGCATGCAAAGAGTTTCAGACGTGCAGCGCCAAAGCTGTGGCAATGTTGATAGGTCACCGTTACACATGAAGTCACACGACCTTCGGCACACAGCTGATGTGTGCACCACGCCAGGGAACATAATGCTATACGTACGCACCTGACGCGGCGATCTGCCCATCGCCGTACATGCCCATGGAACTTCTAATGGCCCATCGCCAGATCGGCTATTGGGTTATAACATCGACCACTAGAGCACCTAGCTAAACACATGCAGCAGGCCATCCGCTTACATACAAGCTGGACCGACCGCCGGTTCGTTGTCCTTATCGACGGTGCGCAGCTCCCACTGTTGCCCGCCTTCACGCACACCAACAAGCCCACAACGACTGTGTGTCATAGGAACTCCTCCGGTGGGAGCAACAGTCGCTCTGAAAAAACGAAGACATGCTGCGGAGGATTCCACGGTGCGGGATGCCCTGTCCAAACACCAACTTCACGAGCCAGCTTCTCGGAGGCTCCAGGCATACGAGCTCTTCCTCACCATAAGCGGCGACGTAGCCTCACGCGTCCGAACACGGGGACGAGGGCGGGCTGCCCCAAAACAAAACATGCTTCTCGTGATGCAGCACGCTCTGAGTCCGCGATCCAGCACTTCCGGCCCGGAACGAACCCGAACCCCAATCCTCGTTCGCCAGCTGGCTGATTGCAACGACTGGAGATCCCGCGCCGCTGCCGGGTCAGTCCGCGTGCGGCTTGCGCTTCACCTTCAGCGGGACCTCGTCTGTCGTCGCCATGAACATGAGGATCCCACCCATGATGGCCACGTTCTGTCAGGGAGCAATACGGAATCGGGAGGTGGCAGGTGCAAGCTGGTCACGGAGGTGTGCGGCTGCCTGGATGATCACGATGGTCGCATGCGACAGGCCCCCTGTGGCAGCCCAACGTCACTTGCCTTCAGGAACTTCCCCACAACGTCCTGTTGTTGCTCCAGGCTGCTGTACTGCTCCTTCCAGAACTGATGTGTGACGAAGGTGACCGGTATGAGGTAGAGCATCTGCAACGCGTCGGTTGGCGTGTGTCACTCAAACCGTGATTGTCGGAGGCGGCAGGAAAAGGCAGGATGACGGAAGGGCCTCGTTTGATAATGGTCCAGCAGCCACGCGGCCATGTGAGGAGATGAATGCATTTCACAGCGGACCCCGAAAGGGTTCACTTCCTAATCTCTATGCAGTGCCAGCGCGGCGTGAGGCGCCCTCAGGTACCGAGGACACCCCTTGACACGTCTCGTGGCATGGAAAGAACCGCTGGGGGTATCCACCGATGATCCCTGTAACATTCATGCTGGACCGCGTTCGCTCATGGCCGATAACTGGGGCTGTTCCCACCAGCAATGCGCCTCCAAACTTGTGGTTGAAGACCATGAGGAAACCGCCCAATCCTTGCATGACCGCGAGGAGTACGGCAAATTTGTCCTGTTAGGGGCGCGCCGCATCAAGTTAATAGCGACGTGGCACAGCGTGCGTTCGCATTGGGACAAAGGGTGTAGTGTTGCTCCTTCCATGCCAGAAGATATTTGTTCCAAAGTCGTTGTCGGGTTTTCGGCAGTACCTACCGGTGGCACCACCTTTCCATACTCCCCCAAAACGCTAATAAGAGGCTGATTCTTTTCAAACAGGTAATCAGAAGTTGTCTTGTCTTTCAAGAGCACAAACGTCGTCGCGCTCGCAATTAGGAAAGGTGCAGCGAGCAGAAATCTCGCAGCCACAACCGGCGGTGAGTTGGAGACCGATGTCATTTGTCAAGTGTGTGATGCACCTGAGAAACTGCACAATGCAGTGTGTTTGCGAGAAATAGTCAGCTGCCGTACATGTCGTGTTTCGCCACTCTGTTATCGCCACATTCCCACATGGAAACATATGTGCCTAGATACCGCTGATATCACCACTGTTGCTACTCACTGACGACCTGATCAAACGCGTGATTCTACGCTGCGTCGACGGCTCGATGCAGGCCAACGTTGACTGTCTCCACTTGCTCAAAAGCACATAGGTAGCTTTTATTTTGTTACTTGATCTCGCTTGAAAGACGGTAATCATTTCTCTGGCGGACCTTAGCCATGGCGCAGCAAGGAATCGATGAGCCACAGGAGCAGACAGGATATCAGCTGCAAAAACAGCACTACTACAAAATAATCACGTCTTACATGCCAGAGAGCTTCGAGCAGGACGCTGTCCAAATAGCTCTTGTCGCGGTTGACAAGTACCGGCAACTCAAGGACATAGCATTTTACATTAAGCACGAATACGACAAGAAGTACCCAGGGAGCGGGAAGGCGACCGAGGGGGTGTACCACTGCGCCGTGGGCAAAAGCTTCGCGAGTAAGTTAGTACGGCGGGGCGCGGGTCGACGTGATACACGGTGATGCCAATCGCGTTGGATATCTTGGTCGCTGCTCCCACTTGCATCATTCCTATCTCCGACTCATTGGGCAACGATGTCGTCATCCACCTGCCCTCCTATGCAGGTGCCGTAAGCCACGAAACCCGGCAATTCATCCACATGAAGGTGCGGTGCTATCTAGATCCGTTCTGCGCCCTGCAAGCCCTCCGCTAATAGGGGCGCCCTGGTGGCCAACTCCCCCTGAGCGGGCTTTATCGCTAGCCGTGGTTCTCAGGAACGGGGTGGTTCCCTGGTAGTGTGGGCCCGGGGAGTGTTCCGGTGCACTTGTGGAGCCTGTCCGGTCCGCCGTGGTGGCGTAAGTTCGTATATGGCGTAATATCCTTAATATCAAAGCTCTTACTGTTGATCTTGCCCTGGCGCTGCAGGTGGATACGTACCACGTCATCTTGTGGAAGTCGAAGGACACGCCGTTCACGGCTGGGGCCGAATGAGACGAGTTCTGGTTGTTGCTGTTAGGGTACCGTTGCGACGAGGGTGGTGTAGGCAGACATGACACGGTGGCGACGTACGCGTATTGACATAGCCTTATCATCACAGCCAACGACCATGCTGCAATGTGCAACGAAAGCCAACCTCCACACGAAGCCACCGACGCCTACACCCGAACTACGTGTGACATAAGTCCACCACCACCAATCAGTTGTACAATGTGTGGCCGTAGTTAGGAACGGTTGATGTGTACGGGGTCTGAGCCGACATGGCAGACGAGCAAAAAGACTCGTCAACGCCGACAATAACAACGGACACCTCCTTTCTCAACGACATCCTGGGTGCTCATATCATGTGCTCGCATTTCCGCCTCAGCAAGGGGCGTATCCAATGTAACCGTGAATAGTATCACTAAATACATGTCTCGATGAGTCTAATGCACGCGGAGGTGGACGCTGCATGCAGCCGACATTCGAAACATGAGAAGACATATATCGTACATGGCCAACAGCAGCACACACACTATGCTCTCTCCTCTCTCATACGTAACACACAGACAAGCGAACAGTGTCAAATTGCTACGCCACCAACCGCTGCGATGGATTCGTGAGTGCTCGGTGACCAGCCTTGCCGGCCACCTTGAGCGCTATTTGCGCAGCTGCGGCGATGATGCCGATACCGCTGCGGCGCACAGGCGACTGCGTGTGCACGGCGATCGGCAGCCGTGTGCTGGCGCCAACCCGCGTGCACGGTCCGCTCGACAACGGACCGACCTCGGACTGGTGCGGACCGGAAGAGACCGCACGCGCAACCAAGCTGGGAGACGACGAAGCGCCGTTCGAGGACATATCCGTCAGGCGCTGGCCGGACTGCAGCAGTTTGATCTTCGACGGCAGTTCATGGATCTTGAAATTGTAGGGTACGGAGATGAACCCCGAGTCCCACAGCTGCACGCAACGAAGGACGGCAAGCAACATCGGCTTCAATTTGTGCGATGCCACGCTCCAACAGCCATCATGCCGTGCTTTTGGAAAATTTTGCACACCGCGTGCCTCTCTCATGCAACACCCGAACGTTTGTCTGATCCGTCCAAGCAGGCTTCCGGCACACGCCTCCCCCCGGCCCCCGCTGCATAGCATTCCAGCAAAACGCTTTCTCTCACCTCGTAGCAGTCGTCCAGCGCTATGGATGCGCCTTTTAGATTCACATTCGTCTTAATCAAGTCCGCGTGCTCCAGCAGCCGCTGCGCGCCCTCCAGCACCTTGTCGTTCATGCAGATCTTAATGATGCATTTAAGGCCGAATGCCTTCCGAACCTTCTCAAGAAGGGCCTCCTCACGTTCCCTGAGACAGCAGGCAGGATATTCAGAGCACACACTTCAACCGGCTGCCGGTCCGTTTTTGATAAGGCAACCTCTTCTGTGGTTGCCGCCAGCTGGGCGAGCCCCGATGTCCGCGTATGCATCAAGACCCTAGACACGTTCTACCCCTCCATCAGAATACTGTACATACAGGGACGTTCAGACCCCTACCTCAAACATAGAACGTCAAGGAGCCTCAAACATAGGACGTCAAGGAGCGTCCCAATCGCCCAGAGATCGTTCCACCACGTGCCCGACAACACTTAGTAGCCCACCGTTGAAATTTCCCCACGCTTCCATAATCCCACCTGCTGCTCTGCACCTCCGTCGCCGCCTCGCTGGCCGCTATGCCCGTCTCCGACACCAGGAACTCGATCAGGTGCTGGGGTGGGCAGTCCGTCCGCACGTTCAGAATGGGGCTGGACGCGTGGAAATTGATGAGCGGCCCATCCGACTCCGAGTGGACGATCAGCGAGAAGGCGAACGTCCGTCCATGCAGGTTGCGCTGAATGTCGTCCCTGTGGTTAAACAGGTACGAACGCAGCCATCAATCTCAAAAAGGGGCACCCCAAACCGCGCTGTGAAACAACCCCACCTACTTTGGGTTACGGCTTTTGCTTTGGCAGCATACGTCTGCCCATTACCTTTCACATTCCAAACCCACCGTTTCTCAAGCAGGTAACCAGCCCAGATCACAAATTTCTGCGAGTTCTGCTCCGTCTTCGTGTCGCACCACACTGCCTTAACCCCGAGCAGGGTTTGGATAGCGGGCGTGAGCTCCTTCACCCGTCCAAGCCAGAAGTCCGCCACGAAGGCCAACATGCGGGCCCGATCTAAGTCGAGGGCCTTGATCTGCTCCCGTATAGTCGTGCTGTCAGCCACCAAATGCACCGTGCCGTCGTCCGCAATGTAGCTTTTCATGTAGCTGGTCTGCATCTGGTACTCCCCGTGCTCATCCATGTATGCGTAGGACTCCACAGGGCACATGTCTGGGTGGTAAAGCTGTATGCTGAGGCCCTCAAACGACATCCCCTCCTGGTACAGGCTGCTGAGCCCGTACTCCAGGGTTGTGAGCGCCTCCACCTGGCGCTCCTGCTCGCTTAGGCTCACAGCATATTCCGCTCCAACCTAATGAAAGGGGCCACACCGTGGGCATACTGCTTCAGTCACTGGGATCTAGTCTCGAGGCACGGGCGAGGCTCGGCCCGTTCCCCTCGACACGACCCCTACCTGCACAGCGGTCAGCGAAAACTTCTCCTGCAGCGTGTCGCGGTACTTCCGGATGCGCCATTTCAGCAGCTCGTGCTGCTCTGCAGTCCGCACGGCTTCATGGACTGTTTCCTGGAGCCAGGATAGGAAGTTGGTATCCTGAACTGTTGCATATGGGTCGGCCGCTTGCAGCTCCTCGGCTGTAATAAGCCCAAAGGCGTAGAAAAGCGGAGCCAAGCTTCCTGTGTCGGGAAGCTCGGCCTCTCGCTTCATAAGGGCGCCAGCCTCGCGAACATAGAATTCCAGCCGTGCTGGAGGCGGAGTCAGCCCCTTTGCAAGGTCATCGACGTAGGCGTTCAAAACCTGCGCACCAATTTCATGTGCTTCTTTGTCATTGTATCATATCCTCACATAAAGTCAACATGTCCAGGGTCGTCTGGGCGTTAAGACCCCCCACATCATTCAAACCCGCACCTGCAACGAGTCCGAGTTGCATTGTCGCTCATAAGGATTGGCTGCAAACAAGTCGGGATGCACCTGCCTAATAATTTGCCTAATCAGCCGCCTGGTATCGTTAGTGAGCGACATTCTTAGCAGCAAGAGCCTCCTACACCACTATGTTCTCCGGACCGGCCAAAAATAGGAAGACTTGGCCGTCCGTTGCTAGAGCATAATGCCGAGAGCTGTTTTGTCACCAAGGGAGACATCGGGCAATTCAACGGTGTAGGGACGCTTTTTTCGTACGCCCCTTCATGGGTTCCCCTTGCTTCGAGGCCCACTGCCAACATGGGTCAGGTCGAACTGCTATCTTGTATACACAATTTCAAATTGGGTAGGTGCATGTCAATGAACTCTCAGGGCAACACCTTCCGCACCCCCAAACACTTAAGCCGTTCATATGTTCCCATAAGCTGTTTACATGTAACTCAACCTCTTAAATAATGCCAATGTCCACTGCAGCAGCACTTGGCTACAGAGACCCTTGGGACTAAACAGAACGCGTGCAGCGAAGCTCTGTGACCCTCAAAGTGGGTGAACATATTTAACCTTATGCATATATTGCTTGTTATGACCCTCTCTGATACTGCGCGCGATCATCAACTTCCGGCCAACGGCAAGCGAACCCTTGTGAGGATTCGTCGCATTCCCGTGCAACTTTGAACATATGCAAGAAAACAACACGAACTCCAATGCGAGCAGGCTTGTCCAGAGCGAGCTGTGAGAACTTAATCGCGTTTCGGCGTGTCTCCGCACAGCCTATCAGCGTGGAGCAGTCGCCATAGTCGGTGAGAGACTACTACTTATCCTCATCGGAATTGATCTGCATTAAGGCAAGCATTCAAAATCTTACCGCAGTCGACGCTCGAGCACTGGGCACAACAGGGATGTGCCCCGCTTGGTGCGTGTCGGCACCTTGAGGGTACAGGGCAGCGGCATCTGCACTTTGCCATGCATCGCCAATGCCACGCGCTGCCGTATCCTCCCAGATCACTGCTCGCTTGCGGCGGCTATCTTGTGCCGGTCCTGGCTGTCCGCAGATACCACCATGCGTTGCACACATACGCGCAGGCTCCAACGCGAAAACCTGCGATGCCATCTCAAGAGCTCCCGTCCCCCGATACGCGCCCGCGCAGCTTCTGTCGCTGTGCGACATTTGCGGGTTACAGTGTGAGCAAAGTCGGGGGTGGCCCTCCGGGCATCACCAGCCAGACCAGCGATGTCTAGATGACCCGAATGCCCATAAGTAGAGGAGGGTAGAGGCCAGCAGCAGTTTGAACGGCGTCGCAGAGAGTGCAGCGAACCACACAACCACAACGCCATGCGAAGCCAACTCATCCACGGAGCCCAAACTCTACTTAACCTGTCGTAGCATTCACCACATTCCGTACAGCAAACCTGTCGTTAGCATTCACCACATTCCGTACAGCATTGGCTCAAAGCACCGTTGTCCATCGGCACTTGCCCACCGACATTTGTCCCGAACAAGAATAAGGCCTAGCGCCCAGCGCTGGCTCGTCGTCGCTGCACTCCGCCTCCAAAGACATCCCTCCGCTCAGCACACGGCGCAGTGGCCTGCCCGCGGAACACCCATCATCAATGTAAGCTGGTGAACAGGCCCCTCACCGACGACGGCCGGGCAGTCCCCCCCACGCTCCTACCCCGGTCCCCGGCCACCGCCCCGCGCTCGGCTCGCGCCCACACGTCAACCCCCTCCCCGGACCGCATCGCCGCCAAGTGGTGCGAGTACGCCGCCACGAACTCCTCCTGCCGCCGGCTCTCCACAGCGCCCATTCGGTGCTGCCGGACCTACAGTCGGGAGTGTCAGCAGGCCGGAGTGAACAGACGTGGCACTCATCCTCTGCTGGTGACAAGGGGGGGACAGGCGGCCCAAAGCTCGTCACGAGGCGGAGGGAGCAACCGGGAGGTATTCCGCACCCCATGGCAGCGCAGCCGCATGTTGGTTGGCGCAGCAGGCCCAGTCACACCTTCAGGGCGAGTCACACCTTCCGCCCGCAGCGAGGCCACGCGGGCTCCCTTACCGCCTCAATCGCTTCCGGGGCGGTTCTGCGCACGCCCATGCGCAGGAGCACACACGCCGCCATGAGCCCCGCGCGGCCCACGCCTCCCCTGCAGAAGGCAAGTGGTGCGAGTACGCCGCATCCCCTTTCAGGCATGCAGCGCAGGACGTCACTCAATCACACAGCACAGCACTCGCCGCAGCCCTGGACGGATGGCGCGGCTGACCACCTCGTGCCGAACGGCGGCCCCCCCGTCTGGGCTGTTTTTGGTTTTACCTTCCCGACCCCCCCCTCCCCCGCCGGCTGCGAGCGCGCCCCGACGTGTGTCGCCCCGCTCCGCGAACCTGCTGACGACACCATCCATCGGGGCGCGGTCCATCCCGTCCCTCCCAGTGCCCGCCAATCGACCATCCCAACAACGGCACCCTGCCACCCCAGGATCCGCGGGTCCCCGACACGCCAGATACGGCTGCGCTCGACAGCGCCCGGATCCGCGGGTCCGGTGCAGCACCCAGACCACTCTCAGCGGGGGATGAGCGGGCGGCGGCCTCACTTGCAGTGCATGACCACCGTGTGTCCCTCCTGCAGCTGAGCCGCCACCGCGTCCACCATGGCAGCCGCCTGAGCTGGGTCAGACGGAGCCGCCATCTCTGTGCGGGCAGGGCAGGGTAGGGCGGCCGCCGGGAGGACGCATGGCGGCAGGCTCGGCGCGACATGTGTTCCAGGGCGGCAAAGCGAGCCAACCGAGGCCAACCAAAGGCTTTTTGAACATTGTGGACCCCCCGAGTTACCTATGATGGGAAGGTGCAGGTACTCCATTCCATTCGCCGCCACAGCAGCCCCGTAGTTCCGCACCTTGAGGTACTGAGCAGGTGAGTGGTGGACAGAACCCGGGACGGGAGAGGCAGGGTCGGGCGAGACAGGGACAGGGCCCGGCACAACAGGGCCAGGGGCAGGTCGACACGTGACGCATCCAACACACCACCGGGGGGCGGTCGCGTTCGTTGCCACCGAGCAGCGACCCGCAGAAGGGCGGGCGGCACCCGCGGCCCTGGAAAGCACACAACGGCCATGGGCACGCCCGCCCGGCTGACGCCGCTGTACCGAATCTGAGGCGTTGTTGCGCTGCTAGGTTTCGGAACACCCGCCTTGCCGTGTTTGTGTATTGAGTGGCCGCCTCTGCTGACAACGAGCGCCTGGCCTGTTTCAGGGACTCGCACAGTCTGCACCACTTGCTCTGCTATCGGCTGGTGACGCGTTCCCTCATTTCCAACCATGCTGCGGGATGTGGTTGGGGTACGCGTCTGCTTGGTGCACATTCCCACATCCCCAAATACGGTACCACGTGCAGGGCACACGAGCGGCCCCAGTACGGTGCCCAAGTGCACATGCACCTGCCGGCGCAGAACAGTAGCCAAGGGGAGGGAGGTGTGCGCGGTTGCACTTGCATCTGCATCTGCAGACCCCGGGTGGTGCGTCCAGTCCATCCAGTCCAGTCCAGTCCATCGCGTTGCGGGGGCGCCCTGTTGCCACGGAGGTCAGCTCGCTCGGCCCCCCGAGTCGGGCCCTGGGCCCCTGGCAGCTCGCTGTAATCCCGTGCATCGCAACTTCCCGAGACGGGCCGCGAGCCACCCCGCGAAGGTGCCCATCTACGGCACGGAGGCCTCAGACAGCAGATCAGCACCTGACGATGGCGGCAGTGTCCTTTCGTGCTGTCCCTCTCCGCACACCCCGGTATACGTCTTGGTTGCCGTACATGGAGTTTTCACACATGGCAGTGCATTGGGCAGCAGCAGCAGCACACACACACACACACACACACGGAACCTTCGGCCGCCGCGACCGTATCATGACGCCCCGCAGTATTAGACCCCGGAGGGGCCGTACGTTGCCGCACGCAGCGCGGACCAAGCGTGCTTCCGTTCCGGCCGCTGTGGCGAGAGTTATGCAGAGACACTTGTTATGCCAAGGTGAGGTAGTGACAACGGGCGTCGCTCTGCTCCATGACCCGCAAAATATGGTGTTGGACGCGAGCCGGGAGGCCCGAGCGCAGGGAGGCCCGAGCGCAGGGCGCACACGCCGCTCCGCGTGCCCCGCGTAACACACGCAGTGCTGTCGCAGATGCACCGGGACGCGGGGCGCAGTGGGAAGCCCCAAAGATCACGTGCTGGGCCCGCCCGATTATGTGGCCCCCCCCAGTACGAGGACAGTCCCGTCCGCCTTCCTGGACGAGGGTGATCCCCTTCCCGTGCTCTACCGCTTCCCATGCTTCCCGCGCAGCGTCTCCGTAAACTGACCCTTAACTCAGCCTCCGGCAGCAGGCACACGACCGCCTGGGCGCCATGCACCTGCCGCAGCCGCGCAAGGTCGGCCCCCAGGTCCCGACGATAGAGAGTGCCGTTACGAGCATCGATATGCTTTCCGGGGCAATATGTGAGTCCAAGTCGGCCGCCTGCGCGTCGTGAATGACCCGGTTTGCGGAACGCTCGCCTCTTAGCTTAGCCGGTGCCGGTGCTTAGCCATACCTGCAGCTGTCTGGCATGGCGTTATCCAGGATACACTCAATGGATTGTTGACTGAATCCACAATCGTCGGCGAAACGGGCGCAGACGGTGGCGAAAAGTTCGAAACTTCAGCAACGCTTTTGCATGTGTTGCTTCGAAGAGTTTCGCGTTCAATTTTACTTTTCATAATATTATTTGTTCATATCGTTACTGGAAAGTCGCTGCGGATAACAACACGATTGACCGCTGACGAGGTAAGTGTAGCTAGGCACAGGCGCAAAAAATCAATTATTCCATTTTTTCACGCGAACGACTTCTTCGGTTACTTGGAAGAGCCCGGTTGCTGTACAGGGCTGCACCATATGGAGACAACAGGCAATCAAAGGAGAATTTTATCCTCGGTACAACGGTTGTACGACACATGGAGCTTTCCTCTCTGGTTCCGGCGTCTGTCAGCCGCACAAGCACCAGATTTCAACACCAACACAATCCCCATGATAGGTAGCAAGTAGGTAGGATGACGACAATGACGGATGACGACGGATGACGGGACTCAAATTCTGACGCTAACCCACCGTCGCGCAGACACCACTCTCTGCCACTCTCTTCACATCCGCCGCACGCTGCCCTCCCTCAGCCCTGTGCAGCCTCGCTGGCGGCCTCCTTCCTGGACGGGCCACGAGTTCTCAGAATGGCCCCTGAGAACGGACCGTCCGCTGCGTCCCAGGGACCCATCCAACGCCCAGGATCTACCAACGACGGATTTCGCGGTTGGCCAACCATGTACTCAACCGCCGCGGGATCTAAGGGTTGGTGTTCTTGGCCAGGTCAAGTCTCCGGTGCCTGGCCAACTCGACGAGAACTCACCGGAGCCTATCGCGCTCTCCACGCCCAGGCCAGCCACCGACGCTGCACGTCCGGGGAGCAGCCGGGGCCACATGCAAATTAGGAGCTGCGCGCCGCTGCAACAATTGGGGCGCGCGAGCCCTTCTCGTCACTGAGCGACAAGGAACCTCCCGCTGGGTCTCGCGTAGCAGAATTTTTTCTTTGCGCAGCACGACCTCCTTCGCGGACGCCGCCAGGACCAACACCTGGCCTATCTCCGCTCGTATGTCCTTCAGTTCCTTCTACAGCTTCTCCTGTTCCTCCATTTGTCAAGGGACGCTCACGCCTTGGCAGAAGGCCTGCTTGGTCAATCCTTACTTGAAGTTACAAGTCGCCTGCGCGTCG
This sequence comes from Eudorina sp. 2006-703-Eu-15, assembly GCA_003117195.1. Classification (NCBI taxonomy): domain Eukaryota; kingdom Viridiplantae; phylum Chlorophyta; class Chlorophyceae; order Chlamydomonadales; family Volvocaceae; genus Eudorina; species Eudorina sp. 2006-703-Eu-15. The sequence continues at coordinate 304,628 of BDSI01000056.1, read as the reverse complement.
TGGGCGACCCCGTTTGCGGAACGCTTGCGTCTCGTCTCAGCCTAGCCGTTGCCGGCAAGCCGCGTCCGTACCCGCAGCTGTCTGGGTTGGCGTTATCCAGGGCATACTGAATGAATGGTTGACTGAATCTATTGTCTGCGAACCTGGCACAGGTGAAGAAACTTTCAAAACCGCAGCAACGCATTTGTCCTTGTTGCGTCATAGGGTTTGAGCTTCGACTTTACTTTACATGTCGTTGCAGTTGAGTGGCTAAAGATGACAAAACAATTAGCTGCGGTAGAGGTAAGGGTAGCTAGGCACAGGCGCGAAAATTTTATCAGGTGCAATCGTTATAGAATATAACACTCGCGAATGATCCAGTTAATTTAAGACAGCCCCGTTGCTGTACAGGGTTCCATCAGATAGAGCTGCAGCCGAGCTTTAGTTTTGCGACCCATTTGCAATCGATCGTATGCAAGGTAACACATGTGTAGTGAACAAATGGGTAACACCACAGTGTGGATCTGGAATGGTTTGGGGGAGTTCCTTCCAAAGGGATTTGGCTCCGAAGCCAGGAAGGATCGGATTGCGAGTGGACAAGTCCCGTGCCGTCCTTCACTTTGTGCTTTAGCTGTTGTTCGCGATTGCCAAAATGATGCTGCGTGCCAGCAACGTCGCGCCCCGCGCTGCCGCCGCTCGCCCTACCCGACGCAACGTGCGCGTAATGGCCGCAGCTCCCACGACGCAGCTGAGCCAGGATGAGCTGAAGAAGCAGGCAGCTTGGAAGGCCGTGGACTATGTCAAGAGCGGCATGGTTGTGGGCCTCGGCACCGGCTCGACTGCCGCGTTCGCTGTGGACCGCATCGGCCAGCTGCTGAAGGAGGGCAAGCTCACCAACATTGTGGGAGTTCCCACCTCCATTCGCACCTACGAGCAGGCCCTTTCCCTTGGGATTCCGCTTGCCACGTTGGATGAGCAGCCAAAGCTGGACGTCGCCATCGATGGTGCGGACGAGGTCGACCCGAACCTGGACGTCGTGAAGGGCCGCGGTGGCGCTCTCCTGCGTGAGAAGATGGTGGAGATGGCTTCTGCTAAGTTTGTCTGCATTGTCGACGACTCGAAGATGGTGGAAGGCCTGGGCGGCAGCAAGCTGGCGATGCCAGTTGAGATTGTGCAGTTCTGCCACAAGTACACGCTTCAGCGCCTCCAAAACCTGCCTGAGGTCAAGGGCTGCGTTGCCAAGCTCCGGATGAATGGCGACAAGCCATACGTCACGGACAACAGCAACTACATCGTGGACCTGTACTTCGAGACCCCGATCGCGGATTCCAAGGCCGCCTCCAAGGCGATCCTGGATCTGGAGGGGGTTGTTGACCACGGCCTTTTCCTGGACATGGTGGACGTCTGCATCATCGCCGGTGCTAACGGCGTGGAGGTGAAGGAGCGCCCGACGCCGAAGGGCAAGTAAAACGCAACGGCTATGGCGAGTGCAGCACACCCGTTCTGCGACATGCGCCGTTACGCTTTTGACGCCGTGTCGGGTGAGGGCCACGGAGCGACGCGCATGATCGCCTGGCATGAAAGGAATGTCACCGTGTCACATGGGGGAGGCTGTGAGTGCGAGATGTGGGGCATTTTTGTGGCGGTACCCTTGCGCGCGGGACCAGGGGAGAGAGCTCGACGTCGCTCTCCTGATGTGCACCTCGGCGGGTTTTTCCTCCAGTCGCCCAGCAGTGTAACTTTCGCAGCAAGGTCGGATGTGTCGCAGTTTCGATTGGCCCGCAAGTTGGCCATTCCATGAAACGAACAGAATAAGGCGATGCGGACAATCGGTTACCCGAGTCGCACAGCTCGCTCCCTGGCCGAGTGCGTGTATGGGACCGCACACTTCCGTGTAATATGGTGCCGTACAGTGTACCTGTGCGCCGGACATGTCGCCAACAAGGGCGGCGTGCGTCAATGAGAATGTGGGTTCTGATTTGGGTGCTTTCACCTTCACCCGGGTCCTGGTTGCGCGGAATGCTAAAAGCACCAGGGAGCAGGGCGTGGCATCGGCAGTTATGCGCTGCTTCCCCTGCAGACGGATCCGGGCAGCCGGGATTCCGGCGACACAAGATAAGGTGTTGAGGGTGAAGCACTACCCAATGTGGCTTCTAACACGTTAATGCTGACGTTCATCCACGACGCAGTCGACAAACGCCAGCGGTGTTCCAATGGACCCATGGGTCAGCAAGGGTCAGATTGCAAGAGCATTTTCAGTAGAGCCGTTGTCTTGACGGATTCAGTGCAGCATTTGATGTGCCATGGGTTATCCATCCCCGCACTGCCACCGCGGGCGCCGACATGCGACCGACAAGCCACCTGTCCTTGGATGCCTGAGCGGGAACAAGGTGCGACCGCTTCGTGCCTGTGGTCAAAAAGCCGTGACTGTCAAGTTCCAGACATGCACCCGCAACAAACAGTTCACTCATTTTATTCTTTCAGTAGACGTCAAAGCGTTTACGCGCACGTCCTCTGTGCCCACAACGCGACTCCACCTTCGCCAGGTCGCCGCTTTTCCATTCCGCGAAACAGAAACACCTCTCAACGCGTTAGATCCCCAGTAGGAAGCCCTGCCAGTTGGCTCCTGGCCGCTGGGACATCTCCGCGACCCCGCCAAGATCCGAACCAGCAAGGCCAGCTGTCAATCTCGGGTGGCCCCATGTCCGGCATCTCGGCCCCAAACCCGGCGGCCGCCCTGCCCCCTGGGGTCTACGAGGCCTTCGCGTCCTTCCGCGACGCGCTGCGCCTGCTGGCAGCCCGAGTGGAGCAGCTGGAGGCGCAGCAGCTGGCGGCGGCCCGCAACGCCCGTGCGCGCGACGAGAACTCCTACTGCTGCCGCCCCGGCGACGCGCTGCAGCCGCTGCACAGCGAGCGCTGGGCGCCCGGCGCCTCGCAGGCGCTGGGCGCGCTACCGTCGCAGGCGCAGGTGCACTTCCCCGCCACGGTTTCGGAGCTGGGGGAGCTCACCGCGGAGCAGCTGGACGCGCTGGCGGCCTTCTACGGGGAGGCCTTCCCGGGGCGGGACATGTTTGAGCGGCGCGCGCGCTTCGCCCGCTACATCGGCGCCAGGCGGCTGGGCGTGTTCTAGGGTTTCGGGACCTCTGGGAGCGCATATGAGTCGACGGGCTGGGAAGTCGGGTACCGGCGCAGAAAGCATTCAAGAGGGCATCGGGAGATTGCGGCGGGAGCCGGGAGATGCAGCGGGAGTGGAGCGGGCGGTGAGGGCGTGTGCGTGTGTCTGTGTGTGTGTAATGAGGGCCTTGGGCGCGTCTGGAATCGCCCACGCGGGGACCGTTAGCGAGCGGTCGGAGCGAGGAGCGCTCTGCGGCTTCGGGCGGGTGAGGGCCGGCGGCCGGGTCCAGGCCTGTGCTCGGGCGGGTGAGGGCCGGCTCCCGGGTCCAGGCCTGTGCTCGGGCGGGTGAGGGCCGGCGGCCGGGTCCAGGCCTGTGCTCGGGCGGGTGAGGGCCGGCTCCCGGGTCCAGGCCTGTGCTCGGGCGGGTGAGGGCCGGCGGCCGGGTCCAGGCCTGTGCTCGGGTTGTGTTTGCGGCTCGAGACGTCGAGAGGGTGGTAAAAATAAACCGAGAGACACGACTCGGGAGGGTGGTGTGTGGGGGTCTGAGAGCAGGTGTGCACAACGGCTGAGAGCGGTCGGTGTTTGGGACGCGCGATTGCGGTGGGCGGTGGGCGACCCACAGCCCCACCATCAGGGGCACCTGGCGCGTTGCGAATTTTAGCGCGGTGTGTGTTGAGCGATCAGTGCAGCAAGGCGGGAACGATGGGGATATGGGGAATGCTCGGTTGTGTGGCGCCTGCTGGTCTTGGATGGGGACTGGGGGAGGGGCGTCATCTGCCTAGCAGCGAAGGACGCGGCGGATGCGGCGGGTTGCTTGCCCGTCGGCGGCGCAGCCCGGAGAGGCGGAGACCTCTCCCCATCATCACCTGCTGTAACACCAGACAGCTTGGCGCGCGCGGTTGCGGCACGGTGCGCGGAACGATTTCATGGATGGGACGGTGGAATACGATCAGGTCAGTGAGGTGCACGACAGCTCCCGAACCAGCTGCAGCTGCTTTGATTGTGCGATTCCCTGGGGGCGAATCGTCCGAGGGGCGATTGTGTTGGGTGTCAGAGGGGCGATTGTGTTGGGCGTCAGAGGTTCTCCTGAAAACAGGCGGGGCGACAGGCCAGGGCACGCCGCCCTGCAAAATGCCGCGCGGCGGCACGTGCTGTGCTGTGCGAGCAGCGGCACCGCAACTCCACCTAACCTGATGACCCGCGGGGTCCGCTGTAACGTCCAGGTAACAATACCTCCACCTCGGGTCTACCTTGCAGCGGTTGCAACACTAACTCGGATGCAGCATCAGCGGCATCGCGTATCACCACCCTTGGGGTGCTAGGTATGAAGCTGGAGAATACAGACCTCCAAGCCCCAACCAAGGTACCGCTGTCGCCTGCTGCTGATGCTGTCAACCAACACACCCCATCATCCGTGTGTGTGAAGGTGGGGCATATCGTACCGTACCAGATGCCGACTGTCGGGCCCCACGGCACGGGGCCTCCTCTGCAGTCCACCCCAACGGGTGACGCTGCCAGGTCGTTCCGCGGGAAGGTGCAGGTGCCCCTTTCCGGTCATGGCCTGTCTACGGTCGTGGCTGAGCCATCACGCATCATGCATCGCTCTAAACCTTCTTCGTTAAGCTGCATTGCCCGACTGTGCCATGTTGGGCCGCTGTACGAATGCGTACGAGTGTGGTGCCGTGCAGTAACACTTGCACACCCTGAAAAGAACGATGCTGGCCGTCGTTGCCCCTGCAGCGCCCCGCGGTCCCGGGGGTCCTCACCACCGTTCTTTGAAGTTTACACTCGGGGCAATCAGGATCACGCCCATGCAGTTAGTAGGAAAAAACCCATAAGGCCCTGGGCCCTTTCACACGGCCCCAAACCCCGGGTCCAAATGCCGGAAGAACTGGAACGCAAGGGAGGCAGCGAGCCCCCTCTCCTTCTTGACGAGAACAGAAATGCACACGGCGGAGGCGTGCAGGGGGTTCACTCCCAGCCACCCGTACGGTCCCGATGTAACCGTTACAAGGTGGACCCGTATCCCGATGTTACCACGTTTCAGGAACACGACAACCACGTCAGCTGACAAACCACAGGTTGCCCGGATTGCCCTCCTCTCAAGGGTGGAGCCCCTAGAGGTTCCGCGGGGGGTGCCCCAGTCAGTCCGCCGGCCGGGCGCCCCACCGCCGCATCCCTCTGGTTGCTTGCTGAGCGCGCCGGCCCCCACGTCCTCGCTCCCAGCCCCCAGCTCAAGAAAGTACTCGTCCGTCCGTCCGCCGTTAAGGAGAAACGCCGCCTTCTCACACAGGCTCGGTAACCAACCCTCACCGCCACCCCATCACCCACCACGCCCCACCCACATCCCCTTCCCCCCTTCTTCTTCAAGACAGCCGCAGCAGCCCCCCGCTGGCTCCGAAACCCGGTCCGCGCCGCATCGCAGCGGCCAGCACCCTCCAAATCACCCAGATTTGGGTCGCCGGACATGCGTCTGTACACAGCGTGTGTGACGGCCACGGCCGCGGCCCCCCTCCTCCCTCCTCCCCCACCCTTCCGTTCCCCATTCCCCCTTGGGACGTTGCGTCAGCCGCCCTCTCACGTGAGCCTCCCCGGCATCTTAGTGAACACCGCCCGGTTGGTGAGCTGCCCCACGCTCTCCATCCCCGCGGTGCCCCCCGGCCCGCCGGGGGACATCGCCGCCTCCCCCACGACCTGCAACACCGCCTCAAACAGGTGCTGTGTGGAACTAGCTAGCAGGGCGTCCTTGCCCGCCCGGACCTCCCGCAGCCGCTCCTGGACCTGGAGGGCGCCGACAGCCCAACCCACCGCCGGGCGATGACGTGGCGGAAACCGGTGGCGGGGAACCGGTGGCGGTGGTGGTGGTGGTGGTGGTGATGAGGGGCGGCCGGAGGGAGGCAGGAGGGAGGCAGGAAGGGGTTCATACACAAAGTGGACAGGGGCGTCTAGGAAACTGACAGTTGTACGTGCTGGTTTGGCACAGGACGGCCGCAAGGCGGGAAAGCGTGTGCTAGATGCCCGCCACACTTTTAGCCCACGTCAGCCGTGTACGGACGTCGTCCGGAATGTGGTACGACATTCCCTCATGAGATGTGACACACGCACGCCTTCTTGACCACTGACAACGGCAACCACATAGGTCCACACATGAACACATGGTGGGATTCTTGTTAGGCACACGAACACATTTGCAGGTTGTTATGGTAAGTATATTGGTACTTGGTTTGGGTCGGGCGGGTCCCTTCTCTAAGCACACGCGCACACGTGGCCTTCTCGCTCCACCCCCCGACACGTTGCCGCGGCGCCGTGTCGTACCAGTCCCACCTGGGGTGTACGGAAGAGGTAGTACAGCTCCAGGAAGAACTCCTCCGCAAGCACCTGAGCGCAGCTCTTGATGGCGCCCACGATCCCCAGCAGCACGCTGCCGTACCTGCAGTACAGATACGACATATATACAGGTGGGGATGTACGGAAATTTGGGTTGGGCGGTTTTTTCTCTCGGGCTGCTGACTGAACTGAGGTCACGTGCAGACTGCCCCGGGCGGGTCCTTGGCCAGCGGGGCCCCCGAACCCCAAACCCCCATCCCACCCGCTCACCACCCCTCCACACACACCCTAACCTACCCCACCCCCCACCCGAACCCCCTTATTGTCAATAAAGACAGCGAAACCGCAAAAGTGCAACAAACCGATAACCGCCGATGTAGACATTGACGAAGACGGCGAAGCGTTGACGCCGACGAGATAAGTAGAAGCTGATATGTTCAGGTAGTGGAAGGCTGATGACACGATAGTAGGGCTGGCGTGAAGAGTTGTAACGGCCGAACCCAAAGAGCAAAGACTGCTGCTACCTAGCCGGCCCGCGGCCAGTAATTCCTATAGGCTAATGCCATGGCAAAGCAGGGGTTCATGCGCAAACGACGCGTGCGGTGCGACAAAGCAAGCAGGGTGCCAGGCACAAATGAACCCGCCCTGCCGAAACCCCCCCGGGGGTGTTTCACCTGAAGGCAGTGACCAGCGCCACCAGAGATTGCTGGCGGGCAGTGCCGTACAGCTCCGCCGTACCCATCACCAGACACGCCAGTCGCAAGAAGCTGCGGCGGACGAACTGGTGGACGAGCTCGGGGGGGAGCTGCCCGGGGTCCGGGGGGGAAGGGGAGGGTGGGGGCAAGGGGAGGAGCGTTGTCAGCCGTCCACTATCTGAGCACATCTACATTTTTCTTTGGAGTCAGCGCTTCCCCGTCTTCATCAATGCCAACATCGGCGGTTATCGGTTTGTTGCCCATTTGCGGTATCGCTGTCTTTATTGACAAAGGGGGGGTCTCGAGGGCTCGCGGGGGAACGTGGGAAGGGGGACTGGAGGGGCGACAGGGCGGGCGGCCGGGGATGCAGCCGCAGCCGGGGTCATGGCTCAACACACCAAGCGGCGGACAGGGCGGATGAAACACATTTGGGGGGAGGCGTGGGGAGGGGTTGGACCTGGAAGAGGCGCACGGGGGACAGCCCATCACCGCCCGAGACCCTGCCGTGACGCCTAAAGCCGCACTTCATGGCCTTCCTGGAGTCCAACCAGCCGAGCCCCAACCCGCGTTTGGGCTTGCCTTTGATTACTCCCCACCCCCACCCCCACCCCCACCGCCCACCCCCACCCCCACCCCCACCCCTACGCCCCACCCCCAACCCTCCGCCGGGATGGGCGTTTTGAGGGTTGCCGCTCTTCGATCTCTTAACCCGATGTCAACACCCCGGGGGCGCCCGGTCTGCAGCCCCCTCACCTGCCGCATCACCTCCAGTACGACATCCTCATTGCCGTACCGCCCGAGCGCTTGGGCCTCCTCGCTCAGACCGGTCATCTCGTACAGGATGCCCACCGACCAGTCCAACGTGTACGACTTGACTTCGTACTGCGGGCGGGGAAGAGGTTTCGGAGCGACCAGGCGCGTTTTACGACAAAAACCCACGGGGTGCGCCCCACAACCACCTTGCACGTGCAACACGACGAGGGGGGAGACGGCCTCCCCACCCCCACTAGTGGGCTGCGTGTGTCTGGGCAGTTTTCCTTTTTAACCCCTACTAGTGGCCTGCAGCATCCTACCCTCCCACCCCCTTACCCCCGCACCCCAGCCCCCACCACTGACTCATGCACCCCACCCCCACCACCATCCCCGCTCCCCAGGTAACCGCCAGTGGTCACCCTTCCTCCCCAACGTCGTCACACGCGGCCGCAACCTCCGACGTACCTGGATCCAGTACATCATGTCCGTCTTGTTCCGTGGTTTGTACGGCGGTACGGCAGGCGGGTAGCGGCCTCCGGTCGCGTGCGGCGGGTTGGGGTCCGCCAGTTGTATGACCAGGGCCACGAGGGTGCGGGCGCAGCGCGCGAAGCTCCAGTCCAGTTCGGGGGGGGCCTCCGGGTCGGACTCCACCAGCTGGAGGCGGACAGGGGGGTGGGGTGGGGGGATTGGGGGGTTCGGGGGTCGGGGTGTCGGGGAGGAGCGGAAGCCGGGGGCAGGGGTGGTGGTGTAGGTGTAAGTTGGGAGACGAGGATGGGGTGGGTAGGGGCGGGGGGACAGACCGCCTGGAGGCGGGGTGGCCGGCATGCCTTGTTGATGCGATAGTGCGATAGCTGGCTCGCTGGCTCGGCCGTCCGCCTTGCCCGGCAGCCGAAGTGGCACATAGGATTCACATTGCAGCACAAACCGCACACCAAGCAACACGAGCAGCACAAAATAAGATTAATGGGCTGTTCCGCGGAGCGGCCATCCGCTTTTGGAACCGTAAGCCCCACAGGGCCCCCACACGTCGGCTGAGTGCCCGGCAGCTCGGATGGGCTCCGAAGCCGCCGCCCAGGGGCCAGCGCGAGGTGCGGACAGACGGCCGGGCGGACGACCCCCTATGCTCCCCTCCCCCGTAAGGCTGCCTGGTCCGTCTGCCGCCTCCTTTCATGGCGGTCACAGCGCCAACCGCCAACCGCCAACCCCTCTCCGCCCCCTCCTTGCCGGCCCCCACGCCCCCACGCCTCCGCGCCCTGCCCCGGCCTGCACGCCCCTGACCCCCGCCCAACCGGGAGATATGCGAGGGACCCCTCCCTTGCCTCCCCTCCCTCCCCTCCCCTCCCCTCCCTCCCCTCCTGAAGGCCTCCACCCGCCCCCCGCCGGGCCCCCCCCCTGCTCACGGCGTCACTCAGCCAGTTGATCCGCTCCTCGCACCCCTCACTGAACGCCAGCTCCTGCTGCACCCAGTACAGCAGCAGCTTGAGCCGCTTGTGGGCCAGCCGGGCAGCCAGCCGCCCCACCAGCCGCTCCCACAGCTCCACCGCGGGGCCGCCTGTGGGGGGCGCCGGGGGGTGGTGAGGGGCGCCGGGGCCGGCCGAGGGACGAGTAAGGGGGGGAGGTGATGCAGGGCAGGGCAGGTAGACAGAGGGCTGGCGGGAGGAAGGGAGTATCGGAGGTCGGGCCGCGCATCAAGCTGCAGGAGTACGGCGGATCTGTGGCTTGGAAACCCTTTTCCCACAGAACCCCCTTTCCACGCACTCGCGCGGTACCGTTAGGGCCATTACGGCCGGCGACTCCTCCTCAATGCGGCAGTTGGCTTCGTCCTCAACCAACAAAGCACTGGCCCCACGGCCATCACAGCCCCACGGCCCCCGGGCGAACCCGTACGGTACCTGATAATCCATACGTACGGCAAGGCGCCGCGGCGCCCCCCCCCCTCCCCACACACACACATACAAACAAATACCAAGGCCAAGGCAGCCGACCCGCACCAGCTGGAAGACTTCCGCGACGCCGCGACAACAACAGCGCGCCAAATCGACAGCGTTCTTCCGACACCGCAGCCTTTTATTTCTTGTATGGGTCGGGCAATTGGGTATACGGGCAAACTATCGGGCGCCACTTGGCCCCTCGCAAGTCACGCACTCCTGTTCTGCCTGCTTCAATAACACATACAAACAAATACACACACACATACACACGTAGGGCTTCTCATTAAACACACACATGTGTGGCATCTGGCATCTGGTAAGTCCCCCGCCTCCACCGGGCCCCAGTCCCGGCGCCCCCCCCCCGTTCCCCAACCCCCTCCCGACTCACCCAGCAGCTCCTCCGTGTTCTCCGTCCGAGTTGTCAGATAGGCCCTCAGATAAGCCGACCGCATGGCGGCGGATGAACTGCGCTGAGCCCGATAAGGCCCATCCCCGCCTCCGCCGCCGCCTCCGCCGCCGGCCCCCTCCTGCTGCTGCACAGCCCGCAAGCCGCTGCGGACCTGGCTATCCGCCCTTGCCGTACGCCCCGTGACGAGGTCCAGGACCTCGCTGACCCTGCCGCCGTCGCCGTCGCCGTCGCCGCTGCCGTGGCTCTGGCCGTCACCAAAGAGATGCTGGTGTTGCAGTACGAACAAGTATGGCGCCTCTTCCAGGGGCGACAGGGAGAGCGGGTCGGGGTTGAGGGTGGGCGGCGTCTGGGGGGTGGGGGCCGTGGAGCGCTGACCCACGGGTCCTGTGGCGGCCCGCTGCTGCTGCAGCTTCAGGATCTCCGCCAGCACCTCCACAGTCGCCCTGCAGCAGGACCCGCACACACCGCCACATCGCCCGGGCACACGCTCAGTCACACGCTCAGTCACACGCTCAGGCACATGCAGATAGATGCGCATGCACAGACGGCAGGGGCAACTTGCATGTGCACGTGCAGGGCGTGTGACCGTATGCCAACTCGTGCGGCCACGCCATGCTCCTGACCGGCCCCTCAACCCCCACACCTCTACCCCCACCCCTGCGACTCCTGCCACTCTCTACCCCAACCTGCCACTCCTGGCCAGCCCCTTTACCCCCACTCCTGCCACCCCCTAACCCCCTCACACACAACCCCTACCCCCACCAACCCCGGCCACCCGACCTGATGGATGTGGGCTCCCCGGAGTGCAGTCCCAGCCGCCTCAACAGCCGGCGGTGCCGCCTGGGGCCCCGCTTGAACAGCGACCAGGTGCGCGTGTTGTGGAGGCGCTGGAAGAACGCCCGCTCCTCCTCCAGCTCCACCGCCTGGTCCAGAGTGCTCCTGGGGGGGGCGGGGAAGCGGGGGACGGGGAGAGGGTGGGACGGACGGGGAAGGGGCGGGACGGGAGCGGCTTCAAATGAACGGCCCCACCCGCACACATGCAGCCTCCTCCCCCCCCTTTGCAACACAACGCGCAGCGCAACAACTGTCTTCGTAGACAACGTCAGTGGATTCAGAAGAACCACCCTCCTCGGCTGTGAACAACCAGCAGGTCACGACCGCGGGCACCCCACAGGCCGCCGCCGCCGCCGCCGCCGCCGCACTGTCCGTACCCCGGCTGGACAACTGCAGCCCCGCAGGCAGCCCCTCAGGTACCCCGTGTCGGTCCCCCGGGTCAGGGATTATGTGGGGTGACGTGTGACGACACCCACTTTTTGGGGCGCAGCTGGAAGGGCGCCGTCACCGCCACGGGCTCCTGGGAGGGCATCAGCGGCGGCACCTCCAGGGAAGGCACCTCGCTGGGGGAGTACGACCCCGTACTGGGGCCAGACTGGGCGGCGCCGGGCACATGGAAGGCGAACGACGGACTGCCGCCGCCGCCGCCACCTGGCCCGCCGCCGCCGCCGCCGCCTGGCCCGGCGCCACCCGAACTCCCAGCGGAGCCCTCGGCCGCCGGCGACTGCGGCGACTGCGGCGAGTGCGACGCGTCGGCCTCGAGATCTATGACCCGTGGGTCAGGACTGCTGCGTAATCGCATCCGACCGCCCGCCGCCGCCCGCGTCCCCTCCCCCGCCGCCTCCCCCGCCGCCTCGACCGCCTCCCCCAGCGGCCCCGCGAAGGGGGAGCTGTACTCCCGCTGCCACCAGACCTGCGCCCCGCCCGGGGGGCTGTGGTGGCCGGTGCTGCTGCTACTGCCACCGCCGCCGGCCGTCCGTGGGGCGGCACCTCCCGTTGGTGCGACTGCCACTGCCGGCCCTGCACCAGGGCCAGCAGCAGCAGCAGCAGCAGCGCCGGGCGGTACCTGCATCTCATAGAAGCCCGCTCCAGGGGAGGGGCCTGTGCCCCCGACGGCGCCTTGCTGCTGCCGCTGCAGCTGTTGCGGATATTGTTGGGGGCCTTGCGGGGGCTGACGAGTGGCGGGGTAGGGGTGCGGGTGCGGGTGGGGGGACGGCCCCGGCGACGGACGGCCCGGCGGCGTTTGCGGTACTGCCGTACCCATCAGCTCATGTGCGACCCGATAGAAGCCTCCCGGCACCTGCTCGCCCGCGTCCCCGCCGGCCCTGCTGGTGGCGGCGGCGGCATTCCCCACCGGCCCAGGTGCCGTACCGCCGTAGCTAGCGCCGCCGCCGCCCACCGCCGGCGGCGGCAACGGCGTCGCCGTCGCCGTCGCCCACGCCGTGGCGCCGGGCGGCACACGGCCACCGTCAGCGGCGGCGGCGACGCCGCCGCCGCTGACCTCGCCCGCCGCTTCTTCCCGGCCGGCGGCGCTGCGGCGGTCCCTCGCCGTCGCCACCGCCGTCGCCATCCGGGAGCGGCGGGCGCTGCGGCGGAGGCTGACCCGGGACCCCAGGACGGAGTCGAGCGGGTTGGCGGGCGGCTGGCGGGCGGGCGAGCGGGTCCGCGGCGGTGCGGGGCTGCTGAACATGGCGCATAGGGCCCCCCAGGCGTACATCCTGCTGATGATGAAGCTGTGGAGGGGGTCGAGGGGGTTGAGGGGGTCGAGGGGGTTGAGGGGGTCGAGGGGGTTGAGGGGGTTGAGGGGGTTGAGGGGGTTGAGGCGGGGGGGGGAGGAGAGGGCGGCCAAGGGTTTGACATGGGCCCAGGCCGAGCGGGGCAGGGGGGGCAATGGAGGGTCATGGAGGGGTGCGGTCCCGACCGCGGTCGGCGATCGGGTGTACGGCGTCTTCACGAGTGCCGTACGAGAGGGTATTCCCCCGCCGCCCGCCCACCTGAACACCGCCCGGGAGTTGAAGAAGCCTCTGGACAGCTGCCTGGCCCCCGGGGTCTGGGAGAAGGACCGCTCCAGGAGGATCTCCTTCGGGGGGGAGGGGGCCGGGAGGGGGGAGAGGGAGGGAGAGAAGGGAGGGAGGGAGGGGGGCCGTGAAAGGACAAGACACGGGTCACGGGCCCTCTTCCCGTCGTACACACGTGATGTGGCCCGTCCAACCCCCTTTGCCAGCACGGCACGGAACCCGCACCCAGCCCCGCCGTTGCTGTACAACCCCACACCCCTCCACACCCCACACACACCCCACACACACCCGAGTAACATGCAAATCACCAGCCCACCCACTTCTGCTGTGGTGACGTGAAGCGCGGTTCGCACGGGGAGGTTACTGCGCACGCATTCTGTCTCGTGTCGTCGTCGTTTTGTGTGACTATTTATAATTAGATTAACTCGCGGGCGCCTCACCCAGCTCAACAGTCCCTGCCGTACCCAGGGCTGCACACCCATCCACACACACACACACACACACAAGCACACAAGCACAGCTCCCCCCTGCCCTCCTCCCCCCACCTGAATGAGTTTGGCGTCGGTCTCGTCGAAGAGGCTGCAGCCGCACCTCATCGCCTCCTCCACCTCCAGGTAGAAGCTGCGCGCCTCGGTGGCGTCCACGTCAGTGTCGTACCGCTCAGCCGCCAGGCTGGCGAACTCGGTGATGGCGGCGGCGGCGGCCAGGTTGGCGGAGGTGGAGCGGCGGGCGGGCGGCAGGGGCTGCTGCGGCGGCTGCGGCAGGGGCTGCTGCGACAGAAGGGGCTGCTGCGACGGCGTGGCCACCGAGATGGTGTGTCTGAGCGAGGACTCTCGGCCAAGGTCGCCGCCGCCGCCACCGCCGCCGCCGCCGCCGCCGCCGCCGCTCGGTCCCGACCCGGCTCTCGCCGGCGGTGAGCCGTCACCCGATCCATCCCCGGTAATCGCCGGGTGCCAACTGATTGTACGGCGGGGGCCGGCCGCTCCGCCGGTCAACGGCTGGGTGCGGCGGCCGCCGGCGCTGTCCTGCGGCAGCAGCGCCAGGGACTGTGTCGAGGGTGCGGCGATCATCGCGCCCGCGCGTACGACGCCGCCATCGTCTGCGTCGTCGTCCGTGTCCCCCGTCAGTGTGCCACGACGGGAAGGGCCGTCGCTGCGGCGCAACCGCCCGGACGGGTCCCCCGGCGGCGCCGCCGGCTCACTGGCGCCGAGGAGGCCGGCGAGGCGGCCGAAGCGGCGGGACCGTTGGGCGTCGTACAGCGACAGGAAGGCCGAGCTGACGGAGACGCTGAGGGGCAGCTCGCCGCCGCCGCCGCCGCCGCCGCCGCCGCCGCCTCCCGCATCCGACACCTGCGCGCGGTAACACACAGGGGGAGCACGCATCAAGCTCAACTGTTCCGGGACCTGTTGCCTGTCTCGACAGCCAAAGTCGCTGCGGCGGGTGGGGACTTGTCAACGCAGCGCTGCACATCCGGCGGATGCGGCTGCCACCCACAGGCGTCACCAGAGGCCGCATGCCGCCGGGCGCATCCGGCAGACGTCGGCCCCAGGCCCCCAACCAGCCCCTTCGCGCAACAACGTGACCGCCTCCCGGAGGAGTTGGCTCCGAAACCTAACCTATAGAACCAGGGGGCGCCCTGACAGCTACCCGAGGTCATCCCAGCAAACCGCCCAGTACGGGACCTTACTCACGTCCCTGGAATGGCCACGGCGAGAAAGACCCCCCCTAACCCTCCCTGCCGCCCCTGACCCTCCCTGCCGCCCCTGACCCTCCCTGGCCGCCCCTGGTCCAGGACGTCTGGAGGGCCACAGCCTCACCTCCCGGCCCCTGTCACCGCTCCTCTGCCCCTGGAGCGTGTCCGGATACCCGCGGGCCCAGATACCTATCGCTGACTCAAACCCCCCACACACACTCACCCGGCTGCTGCCTTGCCGGCTGAACGGCCGCTGGGCACCCCCCGCGGGGCCCCTGGCTGCCGTCGCTGCGTGTGCGGGTGCGGGTGCGGTCCCGCCCCCCGACCTGCCCACCGCCGCCCTTAGCGCCCCCAGCTGCGCCAGGCTCTTCCGCGAGGCCCGGGCGGAGGGGGCCACGAGCGCCGAGGGGTCGGCCAGGGCCAGGGTGGGGTAGGGCGCCAGAGACCCCGAAGGCACCTCGGACAGCCCGCCTGGGGGTGGGGGAGGGACACCGACACGCGGGGCCGGTGCCGGGGCCGGTGCGGGGGTGCGGGGATGGGGACGTGGATGGGGGAGTTAAAAGCGAAGATGAAGCAGCAAAGAGGGGTGTGAGAGTGACGCTAGGGGATGGTGGGGAACTGGGGATGAGCGCGTTGTGCTGTGCCACCGCATGTGGGAACTGCAGCTGAGCTGCCTGAAGAAACGGCGACCCGGACCCCAGATGATGATGGCGCGTAGGGTTCAATTCACCGTATATACACGTCTCTCGGTGCTGCGGCAGTCTGCGTCCGTCCGTGATGTGCAACAAGGTGCGGGGCAGCGATGGCAGAGATGGCAGCGATGGACGGACGGGTCAACGGGTTGCATCACAGGTCCGCAAAGAGCCGGGGCATGGGGCCATGGGGGCAACGGCACCGCCGCACACCTCCCCCCCCCCCACACACACACAACCCCACCTGACAGCTGCGCGCCGTACAGTACGGGACTGTCTCCCGGGAACAGCGACTCCATGGCGCCCCCCGCTCCCGCGGCCCGGGCCACGGAGTCCAGTCCCTGGGCCAGGCTGGCATCGGGGAAGGAGGGAGGGGCAGGGCCGGTGTGCGGCAGGGAGGGGCAGCAGGGCTGAGGACAGGGGGGGCGGGGGAGAGGGCGGATGTGGGTCACTTTGCCACCAGGGCGCGGACCGCTGTCTCAAGGCGGTGGCCGCTGCGGCACGTACCGCACCGCACCGCACCGCACCGCACCGCACCGCACCGCACCGCACCGCACCGCACCGCACCGCACCGCACCGCACCGCACTGCACCGCACCGCACTGCACCGCACCGCACAACTAACGTCACACAATGTCATCACCCCAGCCCACACCACGCCATACCACACCACGCCAACACATTATACATAGTTCAGCACAACCAGACAACACATTGGACAACACAAGTGGCCGTGCTCCCGGTACCGCGTTCTTCCGCGCACCAGCAGGCAAGGCAGGGGGCAGGGCAGGGGGCAGGGCAGGGGGCAGGGCAGGGGGCAGGGCAGGGGGCAGGGCAGGGGGCAGGGCAGGGGGCAGGGCAGGGGGCAGGGCAGGGGACGGATCGAAACACGGCAGGCAGGTCCTGGCGCTGCATCCCCCTGCCCCGGCCCCCCTTCTCTCCCCCGTTTCGCCCCCCGCGACTGACTCACAATGCCGGCTCCGAAAAGTACTGCAGGGCTTGCTGTGTGGCGTCCAGTCCCGGAGCCACCTCGGGCAGGTAGGAGGAGGGCGGCAGGGAGGGCCGCCGAACTGACACGTCCTCGCCGCCGCCGAGGCCGCCGCTGGGGCTGCCGTACAGCAGCAGCGGCGGTGCATCGGCGATGATGCGGCGGGGTACGAACGCGGGCGCGTACCAGAGGGGCATCCCTGCCACCGCGGCCATCGGGGCGCAAGCGACGGAGAGGGATACGGATGGGGAGATGGAGGGGGAGGGCAATACATACTCGGTTGGGCAGTGCCGTACACCAGCGATACGGAAAACGGTTGCGGTTGGATGCAGCACCGGTTCGGGCTGCAACCCAGATCAGATTGAGATCTGGATCTGCGATTGCGGCACGTGGGCGCGCGAGATGGGGAAGCCCGGTGCCCGGTGCCGGCGTGTCGCTATGTCACCTCCGTGCGGCGAAAGGCCCCCGACGGGCCACGACAGGGCCACGACGGACTGGCTTCGAGACGTCGGAGCGCCACCCGTTCGGCCATCCGCCGCTGCTGCACCCGCGCGGCGCCGGCTGCCTTACCACCCCGGATCAGCACGGCCCCTCAGAAAGAGTGAGTGCGACCCCCGGCCCCCGTCATACTTGCCATGCATCCGCCACACGCCGCACGCACCCCCAATCCCGGGCCCCACCCTCCCGCTCATCCCGCACGCGGCCCCTCCCAACTTACCCAACCCACTCCCCCCCTTACCCCCCCCCCTCCCACCCCCCCCTCACACCCACCCCCCCGCTCACCCCTGACGCCCGCCTCCGTGAGAGCCAACCTCATGTGCGCTCCCAGCCAGGCCCTCTGGATGTGGAAGAACAGGTTGCTCTTGCGCTCGATGGTCACCAGGATAAGGCGGTAGTCGGACAGCTGCGGGGGAGGGGAGGGCGGGAGGCGGGGAGGGGAGGGCGGGAGGCGGGGCAGGGAGGCGGGGGAGGGGAGGGCGGGAGGCGGGGCAGGGAGGCGGGGCGGAGGCAGGCAGCATATGTGTTGAGGACGCCCCGGAGAGGGCGGAAGGGGGAGGGGTACATCGAATGAATCGGAGGAGCACGACGCGGGGCACGATGCGGCACGTTGTTGTTGTTGGGGGGGGAGATTCCGGATCCGGATCCGTTGGAGGAGCAGCGTCACCGAAATGAATCGTCCGGCCTCTGCGACCGATGCGGTGACAGCAACGCAGCCCCCCCGGGTGCTCTCCTCCCTGGCACGGACCCCCTCCCCCTCCCCCTCCCCCTCCCCCTCCCCCAGTACCCGGTACCCACCAGGCGGTCCTCCTCCGTCAGGTGGTCATCGTCGGGATCCTCGATCCAAAAGTCCTCGTACTGCTCGTCCACCTTGTCCACTTCGTCGTCCTCGTCAGCGGCCGGCTCTGCGCCGCCGTCATCGCCGCCGCCGCCGCCGCCGCCCCCGGGCCCGGCGCTGGTGGCGCCCTTCCTCCGCTGCTCCGCTGCCCACCTGGCGCCGCGGTGGCGGCAGAGAAAGTGATGGCGGGTTAGGGTGGGGTGGGGTGGGATGGGGTTGGGTTGGGGAGGGGTTGGGTTGGGTTGGGTTGGGGAGGGGTTGGGTTGGGTTGGGTTGGGGTGGGATGGGGTTGGGAGGGGTTGGGTTGGGGTGGGGTGGGTTGGGGTGGGCCGTAACGGCATACGCGGGGGCAAAGAGAGGGGTGAGAGGAGGTGCGGGGGTGCTGCGGCGCAGTTGGGGGAGCGAACGGCCTCCAGGGAGGGAGGCGTCAGGGACCGGTCAGGGCCGAGCTGCTGTCGCGGGATAGCCGCCGGACGGACCGACCCCCCATAGGCAGGAGACGCGAAGGAGAGCGGCCCCTGCCCCACCCCAGCGCCCTCGGCAGGGCCCCCGCAGGGCGAACGCCTCTGAGGTCTGAGCCCCGGGGCCCCCCTCGTCCGCACCCTTCCGTACCCCATCCCAGACCCACGCCGTCAACCATTGCCTGTACCCCCCCCTTCGGAACACTGGGCCGTCGCTTCTACCGCACCACTATCCGAGCCCGCCGTCCACCCAGCCACACACCGGCGGGGCTTCGATTGCTGGTCCTTACTCAACCCCACCCACCCACCTTGCCGCCTCCTCCCGCTCAAACTCCTCCCAGAGGGTCCCCGGCTGCACGCGCCGCTGCCGCCGCAGCACCTGCTCCCCCAGCTGGATCAGCGGCGCCGTGACGGAGGGCGGCAGCGGCACCGCCCCCGCCGCGCCGCCGCCCAGCGACGGCTCCGGAACCATGGCCGGCTGGCAGGAGGGGTAGAACGGCAGCTGGAAGGCCGCCGGTTCCGGCGGCAGGTTCCGCGACCTGCGGCCCTTTCGCGTCGCCAGGGGGAACTCCACCTGCCCCTCTCCGTCATCGTCATTGCCGCCGCCGCCGGCGGTGACCCGTTGGTACGGCACCCTGCCCCTCCCCCTGGCGAGGGCGGAGCGCAGGACGCCGCCGTCGCCGGGTCGACGCTCCGTCGGCGGCCCGGCGGCGCCCCGATGGACTGCCCCCGCGTGACCTGCGGCACCGGGGGCGGCGGATGCCGCAGCCGCCGGCGCCGGCGCCGGCACCGCCGCCGGGCCCCCAGGGGGAACCACAGGCTGTAGCGGCGTCTGCGGTTGTGGCTGTAGCTGTGATGATGCGGGCTGTGATGGTGGCGGCGGCGACGGCGGCAGCAGCTGCGGCGTTGTCATCCCCTCCCGCCCGGTGGTGTACCCCGCCGGCGGCCTCGCGCCGGGGTGTGGGAAGGTGTAGTTCAGCGAGGCCCTGGCCAGCGGTGACGGCGCCGCCGCCGCCGCCGCCGGCGTGGGACCGCCCGCCAGGTACGGTCGTAACGACGCGCTCATCCGGGCTGCGGGGTCCAGGGTCGGTGCTGTGTCCCTCGCCGGCGCCGCCGACCCGAACCGCTCGCCAGTACCCAGCTGACCGGGCGGCGCTGACGCCGTCGCCGGCGCCGACGCGGGCGCCGCCTGCACGGCAAGCTGTGGCCGCGGCTGCCGCCGCAGCGACTCCTCCAGCTGACGCATACCCGCCTCGACGGCGCGGTGGAGCTCCGCCTCCTTACGGGGAAGCCGCGGCGGCGAAGCCGGCGCGGCGGCGCCGCCGCCGTCGGCCCGGGTGCGCGTCCTGGGTGACGGCAGCGTCCTTGTGAAGGCGATGGCGGCGCTGGCCTGTGTGATGCTGCCGTCCTCCCCCCGGCGACGGAGGGTGCTGAACAAGTTCTCGCGCCGGCCGCCGGCCGGCACCGCGGCGGTGGCGGCGGTGGCGGAGTTCGAGGACCTGTGGACGGCCGCCGGGTCGGCGGAGGGCCACTCGATGGCCTCACCCAGCGGGCCCGGCCCTGACGGCGGTGCAGGGTAGGTCGGTGCCGGCCAGCCGCCCTGTGGTTCGGCCGGCCAGTGGTTCCGACCCGTGGGCCCAGCAGGCCAGTGCCTCTGACCCATGGGTCCGGGGACCGCGGCCGGCGGTCCCGCCACCACCACCGGGCCTCGGAGGGCCGGAGGCCCCGGCGGTCCCGGCGTCATGCGATACAGGGAGTACGACGCGTACGGCGGATGTCCGTACATGCCTGGGCCGTACCAGGAGGATCCGTCGCCGTACAGCTCCCCCGTGCGCGGGTCTGTGTAGGTGGGTATGCGCGGCTGCGTGACGTACGACTCGACGGCGGGCCGGCGCCCCGCCGCCCCGGCGCCGCTCAGCCGCTCGTGTTGGTGCCATAAGGCCCACATCTCATGGAGCTGTGGGCACAGGTGCGGCTCGGTGGAGGCTGCGTCCCAGTAGGGGACGCCGCAGGTGCCTGGGTACGGACCCGGGGGGTACGGCCCGTAGTACGGCCCGGGGAGGTACGGCCCGGGTAGTACGCCCCGGTACTGCAGTCCACCGACACCCGCTGGGTGGCCGCGGAGGCGTTGGGCGACGAAATCGACCCGCAAGGGCCTCTGGGCCGCACCGGACGCGTCGCCCGACTGTGGCAGCAGCTGTTGATGATGTTGTTGATGCTGCTGTTGCTGCTGTTGCTGGCGCTGCTGGCCGCCCGAGATGGAATCCTGGCGCCCAACCGAAGCGGGTAGGGCCTGACCGGCGGCGACTTGCGGCGGCTGTAGTGGGTCCCGCGGCGACTGTGGCTGCGGCTGCTCATGTGGCGGCGGCGGCAGCTGGCCCTGGACCGCACCCGATGTGGGTTGCACGACTGCAGCTCCAGCAGCAGCAGCTCCAGCAGCAGCATCGGCAGCCTTGGCGCCTCGCCCGCAGCAGCGGAGACCGCCCGTCGCGCCGTCGGCTGGGCTCGCCGGCGGCTTGGGCTGCGGCTTGGGCCGTGGCGGCGAGGGCGGTTTCCGGGCGGGGCTGCTCTTCCGGCGCGGGGCGGCCAGGCCTGCTTTCCGCAGGGCGACGGGGTCCAGGGAGGACAGGTCGGCGCGCGGGTAGAGGGAGATCGCCAGCGAGCGCATGATCTGGTCGGGCTTCTTGGGGTCCTGCTTCATGAAGTCGTCGCTGTCCGCCTCCGTCTTGTCCTTCGGGGCACCAGGGAGAGAGGGGACAGACAGAGGGAGGGAGAGAGAGAGAGCAGGTTTCCCCGTGCTGCGGGTAAGAGGGCGACCGGCGGACACTGCGGCGATCTCCGTGCGGTTTGCGAACCGCGGTGGCGCGCGCCGGGGTGCTGCCTGTAGCCTGTGGTGCTTAGCCGGGGGCTGCAACACTCATGTACTTGGCCGCCAAACGGAGCTGTGCCCACATAGAGCGTCTGCGTCGTGGCTCCGCGGTCTTACCAGCTCCCGGATGCCCAGCCATGGCACCTCCAGCAGCACCGAACCCTCGACTTTGTTGTCTTTTGTAAGGACATACAAGCTCCAGTCAGTAACTGCGACATAATAATATTTCTTTCCGGCAATAACTTTGCGGCTCGACGATAGGGGTGGCAGCGGTCGAAAGGGGCGTAGCAAGCCCACGGTCTCATAATACCGAAGGGTCAACCGAGCTTCTTCGGGTAGTTTACGAAGCAATGTGTTGCCCTCGCAACGTATGTACATATGATACTGGGCCGTGTGTGCCATACTACCAAAACCGACAGTTTCAACCAAGGAGGTATCATGAAATAAACAGGACAGACAATAGGTTTCGATATATACTTGGGTGTCACAAAGCAATACTCATATGCCTAAACGACTTTGTAAGGGCTACATTTCACTCGACAATAGATGTTCTCGCTGGTTGCCAAGATGAGAACCCCATATGGAAGTGATCATTGAATTGCATGTTGTAATATACGATTTGAAACAAGACCCACATGAATTAGATGCAACAAGAAATGGCTTACGCATTGCCGTGCACCGCCAACGACCTCTTTTAGCGGAATGCCAACAACTGTGGTCAACGCCGTCCTATGACAGATTGGACTTCGCAATACAAATCTTGTGGGTCTGCTGTCGCAACGTCGGGGACGTCGAAAACCTGGGGTTCTGCTTCACAATGCACAACCCTCATCTTTCCCCGGCCCCTCATCATCGCGGTCCTTGCCAATCATGCGAGCTGCATGAGAGCTGCACCATGTATAAGATAGGGTACACTTTACATCGGGTCAACCCATGCAGACGTAAGTGGCGTGCGCCCACTTCCTAGCAGAGCTGGCTCCTGGCGGACGCCTCACGTCGAACCACTAAGAGCATGCTGATCTATGGACGTGTGGTCAACGTCCATGTGAAGTATCTCACGTCAACATCGGTCGCTTGCAAACGATAAAGCGAATTTTCCCGCCATTCGTACACATCAACCGTCACACAACATGGCCTGCAAACAACATTCCTGCCTGGAATGCGCTCGACACATCGTTTCGTTAAACTGTACAATTAGTATAAATCTGAAAATCCTGCCTCCCGCGCAACTAACCAACTTCTGCCTCAGACACTTATTCCTGTAACTTTTTCCTACTTTACATAACATGAAGGATTTAATGATGTAGGGCAGAATGCAGATTGCTCTGCTTACCTGGTCTGCGCATCTGCCGGCGACGGGCTTTCCGTTGCAAGTAGACTGTTTCTCATGCCCGTGATAACGCTTCAACTCGGACAATGCGGAAACCAGCTTGGATGCAGCTTCTTTAGCTCCCTTGCCTCGGAACTATCGGCAAATGACTATGGATTCGATGCCGTCAGTGAGTACTACAGGCCCAGCCGGGACAACCCCAGCCTGTACACCGCGCGCTCGGTGCTCATCGACATGGAACCCAAGGTAACCAATGGATGCTAGGAAGAACGACATGTGGGAGATTGGGCAGGTCTGGGTGTTCTGGGCAAGTCTGGGTGCTCTGGCACACCATGAACTGCAAACCTGCTATCGTACAGCGTGTGACGGCAAGAAGCGACCCCACCTCACGACCGCGCCTTCTTGTCCCATCAGCGGCAAATGGCTTTCCAAGTCAAGTTTAAACAAAGACCGAACTCCCCGAAATCGAACACCGGGGCCCTGTATCATCATTCGAGATCAGCCCCGCCGCCTGCTGCGGCTGCGTCCCAACGCCTCTCCCCGCCCCTGCGCCCTGCCGCCCTCACCCCGTATCCCCGGCCTCCTACTCCTCCTCCTCACCCCCCTGCCAGGTGGTGGCGGGGGCCCGGGCCAGTGCCGCCTCCTCGGGCAGCTGGTGGCGCTACCCGGCCAACGGCTACCTGGTGATGCAGAGCGGGTCCGGAAACAACTGGGCGCAGGGCTTCCACGGGTAAGGGCGCGGCGTTTGGGGGTTAGCATCATCGGAGTAAGCTGTGTCCAACATACCCTTGGGGAGGAGGAGGAGCGGCTGTGCGGGTTACAGCAAGAAGGTCGAGCAGAACAGTATTTGGAAACGGGCGAAAAACGATCTCCAGGCGATTTTCACTTAGGGCGAAGCTTTGCAGCGGTTGGTTGCATCCGCACGAGGCACCGGCGGAGGAGCGATCGGCAACATTGTGATGAGGTCAAGCTGGCAAAGCGGCTGCCGGGCCGCGCGTTTCTTTTCTTAAGGCGCAACGTCTTCGTTCCGGCCGCGGACGCATTCTTACGAGGGTCGCATCTGCCGTACGACTGTAGGTACGGACCGCGGGTGCACGACGCGGCGCTGGAGTTGGTGCGGAAGGAGGTGCGCTGCGGTTGAGGTGGGGGGGCCTTCACGACACGGCGGCATGAGGGGGCGTAAGGGCGCAGCACTTGTCGAACCCCAAACGCAGCTGCCGACAGGTCTAGAGAGGCAGAGGGATGCCACCCGCACCGCACCCAGGGGCGCACCAGGTCAGGAGCCGTCGACCCGTGGCGGCGCCACCGGTCTCAGTTCATCAAACATCAAACAACACCAGCAGAGGGCCAGACCCCCACCCACTGCCTGCAGGGGGCATACCTGAATGCGTCCCAGCTGAGATGGGTGACATTGCGATTGCGATGGATGAAGCAGGGTAGAGGGCAGGGAGTCCAGTGGCGTAGCCCCCTCCCCCCCCACCGCGGTTCTGGCGGCCCTCCCTGCGTTGCCCATGCGGCGTATCAGCAACGTCGGCGCGCAGTGCCAACCCCTCACTCGCCCGTCCCGGCGCGCAGGTGGAGGCGGCAGACAGCCTGACCGGCTTCCTGCTGCTTCAGAGCATGGCGGGCGGCACGGGGGCGGGTCTGGGCACCTACGTGGCGCAGGCGCTGCGCGACGAGTACCACTCGGCGTTCATCACCAACTGCTGCGTCTGGTGAGGAAGGGAGACAGGGAGGGTGGGTGGGGGTGTAGGAAAGGGAGGGGGATATGAGCTATGAGGGGGTGTTACCGTAGGTGGGGCTGGAGGGAGGGCTGTCCGGGTAGGGAGGCACGCGGGGGTTCGTTCCTTCGTAGGCGCTGGCAGTCTGTGGCACGCTGCGCTGGCACACCGCCCGCCGACCGTGGGCCTTATTGTTTCTTCCTTCCCATCGCGATGCCCTGCCGCGCTCAGGCCGTACGAGAGCGGCGAGGTCATCGTACAGCCGTACAACACGCTCTTCACGCTCAGCCACCTGTCCGACCTGTCGGACGGCATCGTGCTGCTGGAGAACGAGGCGCTTCACCGCACGTGCAACAAACTGATGGGGATCGCCAGGCCGTCGTTCGGGGTGAGAGCTGCGGGCCCCCTTCGCGTCCATTAAGACAGCGGCACCGCGAAACGGCTTCGCCCCCGCCCGGGGATCCTGATCTGGGTTGCGGCCGGAGGGACACGCGGGACTCGCCTGCCACACAGAAGAAAGAGGCGGAGGACACGGTCGGGTTCCCTGGGAGGCTGACGGACGGACGGACGGACGGACGGCACCTCCGGCGCTGCAGCTGCCCTCACCCGGGTCCGCGCGGCCCGGGTTGTGCCGTTTGTATGTCCCGATTCGCAGACCTACGGACGGGTGCATCCTGTTTTGTTGTGTCGCGTTGCGTTGCGTGCACGTGGCAGCGCCTCGCACTGATGAAAAGGTTTCATCAGCCCGGCAGGCTGGCTTTGTCACCTGGGGCGGTCCCACAACAATGCGTCCCACCACCACATTCGTCTCTGGACGCGGACGCGGGCGCACCTCCCTCTTAGAGTGCACTTGTCGACCGCTGCTGCCACCACGCGCCGCCGCCGCCGTCGCCGCAGGACATGAACGGCATCGCGGCTCGCGCGATGGCGTCGATGCTGCTGCCGTCGCAGTCACGGGGGCCCTATTCCGGGGGGAGCTTCAGCCCTGCTGCGGGTCAAGGGGCCACGTGCCACGGCCGGAGCTCCCCTGGAGCGGGGCCGGGGTCGGGACCCGGGGTGCAGCTGCCCGCGCTGCGGCGGACTGCCAGCAGCGGGGGTCGGGCTGGAGGAGGAGGCGGTGCGGGCGGCAGCGGTGATGGGCAAATCGCGGTCGGGTGAGCGGTCTGGGTCACGCGGTCTGGGCTGGGCTGGGCTGGGATGTGGGTTGCTGCCAAGCCGTAGCCACAGCGCCGGGTAGCGGCGAGCCTCACCCGCCCACGGCGATGCGCCCACGGGGATGCGCCCACGGCTACCTTTCTTCTGCGTCGCTCCCCCTCCCTCGGCGCGCGCGCGGGTGCAGTTTGTTCCGGTTAAGTGCCATGCACTCAGCGCGCATGTGCGACCCTCGCAAGCGACCAACACCCCGAATCCCCCATGTCCTCCTGCTGCTGCTGCTCCCGCGTTCGCATCCAACGGTCGGTTGGCACCCGAGGTCCAGGGCCGTTTCCTCGCCGCTGCGCGATGCATGCCTGCGTGCAGGGGCTCCGGCAGCGGCGGCGGCGGCGGCGGCGGCAGTGCCCCCCGGGCTGCCGCCGCCCCCAGCACCTCCCCTCTGTCGGACCTGGTGACGCACCTTTGCTGCCACCCGGCCTTCCGGATGCTCACCCTGAGGGCCATACCGCAGCTGCCGCCCGCCAACATCGACTTCACCACCTTCACGTGGACCGCCATACTGAAGCGCCTGCGGCAGATGCTCGTGACGGGTAGGGGGGGGAGTTGGGTAGGTGGGGTGGGGTGGGTGGGGTATGGGGAAAAGGGTGCGTGCGGACTCTGGGTTGGGTTGGTGGTGGGGCGGTGCGGCTGCTGTGCACGGGTCAGCGAGCCAGCAGGTCAGCCTGCCCACCGCCGTGCCGCTGCTTTCCCGTCCGACCTCACCTCGCCGGGGCATAGCTCGGGGCTGTGATGTGATCTTCCCTCTGCCAAGGAAGGATAGACTGCGGTGACCTTCCTCGCTTGCCCCGCAGCCGGTGCCCTGCCGCATTGCGGCTGTTGGAGAAGATTTATGAAGCAGGCATCGCCGTCCCCGTTCTGTGGCCGTGACGCGTCCCCGCGCCCCTGTTGCTGCCCCTGCAGGCAGTGTCCTGGAGGAGGGTATGGACTGGAGCCTGACGCCGCTCAGCCCGGGGGGGTGTCCGGGGCCAGGTGCCGGCTCTGGGGCCGTTGCGGCCGCCGGGGCCGGGGCCGGCGGGGGCCCCCGGGTGAACCGGGCGGTGGCCAACTGGCTAGTGCTCAGGGGCCAGGGGGCAGGTGGGCGGGGCCGGTCAGTGAGGGCTGTAGCTGCAGGCCTGCTGGGGCTGCTGGCTGGCGCAGCTTGCGGTCGTGCCGGTGGTGGGCTCCGCGGACCAGGGCGTGGGGGGACGGGAGTGAAGGGGCTGGCTGGGCACGGCCGACCTTGTGCGGGCCCCCGGGAAGCGGTGCCCCCCCCCCCGGGTGTTGCCCCAAGGGGTAGCTCCTGGGGTACCGTAGCCGGCAGTGGGAGGTCGTGGTGGGGATCGGGAGCCCGCAGGAAGGTGGAGATGGAGGGGGCTCGCGGGGAGGGGACCCACTGCCCGCGCCCACACCTCGTCCCTCGCTCCCCACCGCACCACCACCGGGCAACTTCCGTCCCTGCCGACACCCACCCACCCACGCACCCACCCACCAGAGGGGCACACACACCCAATGTGGTCATCGGGGGCCCTGGAGAAGAGGGGCGATCCAAATGGGCGACATCATGGCCTCATTAGGCAGTGCCCTGCTGTCCTGGCAGTGCCCTGCTGTCCTGGCAGTGCCCTGCTGATCCGTGGCTGTCCAGGAGGTCAGGCGGCCTCCTGATAATCCGCGCAGCTGAATCATGCGTTCATGTCGCAACCAACCCCATCGCAATCCCCTGCCCCACCCTGGCCCCTCCGCCTCCGCCTCCCAATGCTCCGTCCTGCCCCGTCCTGCCCCCCCCCCCAGGTGATGTGGATGTGGCGGACTTCGCGGACCCCGCCCTGACCGCCTCTTGGGCCGTGGACCCTCTGGCGGTGTCGCACCACTCGGCCAAGTTCGGGCGCTGCCTCATGTCCGCCGCGCTGCTCAGCAACGACCGGGTGGGTGGGTGGGCGGGCGGGGAGTCGCCGGGGAGGAGTCACTGGCGGGGTTGGGGGAAGGGAGGGACGGAGGGAGTAGCGACGAGGGCCGCTAGGGGACCCGGCAAGGTCGCCCGGGAGGCAGCAGTAGCGACGACGGCATGCGTTGCGGGTCTGCTCTTTGAGGTGGTCTCGGAGCGCCGGCACGAACCCCGGGCGGCGGAGGACCTAGGGCCAACATACTGGAGTAACGAACCCAGAACCAACAGCGGGGGGTGGGGCAGGGGGGACGACACCCCGCATGTGGCAGGGCAAAAAGAAAAGAGGCCGCGCGATGACGCGAGTTGAGGCGGTGCGACCGCGCTGCCGCTCAAATGCAGCACCAAACAACTTGCCCAGGGCGTTAGGCCGCCGACAGCCAGAGGCTTCACGTGCATACCCGGGTGACCACCATCGTGCCGTTATCGCTGCACGGGTGGGGTCACATCAGCAACGAAGGCGGGTCTCGGCCGGTGCCGACAATTCTGATTGTGTTCCTCTTGCTGTTGCCACCGCCCAAGCGAGGTTTGATGATCCTGATGCCGCTACGGCCGATGCTGGGCCCCTGGCCCCGCCCCTGCCCCCGCCCCCGACTGATGTGTGTTTTGCCGCAGCGCTGCGTGGGCCCCATCCAGCGCATGCAGGACCACGCGTACAGCATGTTGGCGTCACGTGCATTCGTACATCAATACGAAACGTACGGCCTAAGCGTCTCGGACTTCCAGTCTTGCTTTGCGCGCATCGAGGACATCGCGCAACGTTACGCCCAGCTGTAGGCTGCAGGGTTTTGTGGGGTAGTGGGTCTGGCGGGGTGGGATGCAGGATGGAAGGCAACTGAACGCTGTAAGGGCGTAAGACGTGAAGAGAGGGTTGGCTTGGAGTTAGCACAGCCTGCGTTGGGAATGGCATGCGGTACCCGCGGGGTCCGCTGTAACATCCTAATAATAATGCGGTACGGAGGGTCCCTGTGAGCTGGCAGCGCCGTATGGCGCTGAGTATTTTACCCTGTAACTGTAATTGAGTCGCTGTAACGGTTGTTGAGTCGCGGGGTGCCGCTTTCGGGTTGGCGCTGACTAACAACCGTTACAGATACGGCAAAACCGGAATGAAGGCTGACGGACGGACAAGCCTACTTGCCCACCAAACAGGAATCCGTAGCAGCGATCTGATGGTATGGAAAGCTGAGTCGCGGTTGTCGTCTGTCACACAGTCACTCAAGGCCGCAACGACTTCTAACCGCCATCGCGGTGTCGCTGGCTCCTCGCTGCTGAAGGACCAGTTACAGCTAACATCGACCACCAATTGTTTGTCACGGATCACCAAGAACTACATCAACTGTAATTGCATGTGTAAACGAGGGCTGAGTTGAGACGGACCATGGACAATCCAGAGTTCTAAACTCTCACATTTATAATTTGTTAATATGACGTCGTGGATGCAAGTAACAGAGTGACAGACCGAAAGGGTAAGCGCTCTGAAGTCTGTACAGGCGAGGAGGCTCAGAGCGGGCCTGCTAAGCTGGGACGGCCTCTCCTTGGCACCACATGTGACGATAAGATCGAACCGAAAGGAAGATGGTGAGCGCCCGGCATGGGCCAACAGGCGTTTCCAATGGGCGGCAATGGGCGTCTTGCGCGTCAAGTGACTTTGTCCGACCGACAAGCAGGCGGCTGGAGAGGAGCTCTCCCGCCTGGAGGAGCTCCTACGGCGCCCGGATTTCGTGTTGGAGCCGTCGGTGAAGGACAGCGTGCGGCAGTACATCAAGGCTGGCGGGAAGCCCGAGGTCATCCTCGAAAGCCTCACCGAGGGCTATGTGGGTAGGTCCGCCTGAAGCGACGGCACCTCTCCGGTACCTTGCTCGCCGTCCGCTGGATGCGCCCCCGTGCTGCGATGCGCCGCGCCGCGGCGCCCTCTGAAACGCGTCGCCGACTGGGTGCGTGTCGTGCTGCACCTCCCCCCGCACCATCTCAGGGCCACCGCAACCCGCCACCGCGCGAAAACGCTTCGGAGTGACCCCCCGGGCGCCGTGCCCAGATTGTCGATGGCCCCACCCGCACTCCCCAGGCACAAGCCCACCGCCACCCGGGCCATCTGCCTCCGCAGCCCTACGCCGCTGGTTCTGGAAGCCCACCGCCCCTCAACCCGCCTGCCCCAACTTGGCCTGCAGTTGATGTCATTCCAGCGAAACCCCTGATCCCACCCCCCGCTCCCCGCTCCCCGCACCCACCCCTCCCCCCGCCTCCCCGCCGCCCAGGCTACGCGCACATGGCCATGCTGATGGTCAAGTGGATGGAGCTCGTGGATGACGAGTCCGCCACCAGCCATGACGAGTTCTTCTACCTCAAGGTGGCCCGGGGCGCCCCCCTAAAGGGGGGGAGGGGGATGCCGCCGCGTATTCTGTGGGTGCGCCGGGGCAGTGCGGCTGGGCGGTGTGAAGGCTCGGCCGCATGCAGGGGCCGAACCCGTTGCAGCCGGCCCCTGGCAGCACCGGTGGGGGCTGCCGAGCGGCCACCCCCCCCCTCGGTGGTGCGCTGCAGCACCGCACCGCCGCCGCCAGCACACGAACGCTGCTGTGCGGTGCCGCGGAGTCAGTCACGCGGATGCGCCCTCCGCAGCCCTCCTGCGGCCCTCCTGCATACACCCACACTGCACCATACTGCATTGCTTCGCGTACCCCGCAACATCAGGCAGACCCCTACTCCTTGTGTGCAGGTTACAAGGAGCACACACACCGACCGCAGTTGACACCGACGAGGACGCAAGCGATGTTCCTCCTCGCTCCGCAACCCTCAAATTCCCCCCATCACCCATCACCCCGCCGAAGCACTGTCCGACTGTGAGCGAGTACAGACACGACCGGGCCCAGCCCCGACAGGGCAGCCCCCGTGGTCGAGCACCGGCAAGGCCCCTGCACCCATCCGGGCTCTCTGTGCGCCGCTGTGTAATTCGGTAAGCACACACACACGTGCCTCATCACCCGCCTGGCCGCAGGAGTTCGCCAAGTCCAAGTTCGACCCG
Organism: Eudorina sp. 2006-703-Eu-15; assembly: GCA_003117195.1. Taxonomy (NCBI): domain Eukaryota; kingdom Viridiplantae; phylum Chlorophyta; class Chlorophyceae; order Chlamydomonadales; family Volvocaceae; genus Eudorina; species Eudorina sp. 2006-703-Eu-15. Next base: position 274,329 of record BDSI01000056.1, on the reverse strand, counting down.
GACAAGTTCATCTCGGTGTTCGGCTCCCACTCCACTCGGTCGCAGGGCCTGGCCTGGCTGGACGGGCTGCTGTCCGACCCGCGCGGCCGCAAGCTCATCTACGAACTGTCGGCCGCGCACCGCAACAGCCTGCTGCTCAACTTCGCCATCCAAAAGATCATGAAGATGGTACGGCAGGTGTACGGCGCACATGCCGTGCACGATGGTGTTGTGGTGTGGATAAGAGGACTGGGCCTGGAGACACGAGATTGCTGTGTGTGTATGTGTTCTCACGCAGGCAGGGCAGGAGTGCATGACATGCGAGGGGCCGATTAGCGCCCAAAGTTTGCCTGTGTTCGGTATACATGAGATTACAGTGTATTTTATGTGTGTGTTTGTGTTTGTCTGTGTGACGGCGGCCGCGATGGCCCGACGCCCTGTCTTTTCCCGGGCTGTTGTGGTTGTTCTTGTCTTTTGCTGGTGTTACAGTTCCCGCTGATGAGTTTCCCTTGCCCGCCGCTGTCGCTGTCACAGGGTTACCAAGATGAGGTTGCCGCCGCGGGCTCGGGTTTGGCCTCCTACTTCTCCGTGTTCCACAAGCTGTTGGAGAACAAGATCGCGGCGCTGCTGGCGGCGGTGCGCAGGGCGGCGGAGGCGGAGGCGGGCGCGGGGGCGGGGCCGGGCGAGGGGGCCGGCAGCAGCAGCAACAGCAGCGGTGCGGCGGCGCTGGAGGCGGCTCGCGCGCAGGCCCGCAAGGAGGTGACCGCCCTGGTGAAGGAGCTGAGGGACAGCTGCGAGCAGAGCCAGCACACCTACCTGCACGTGCAGGTGCGGGTTGGGGTGAGAGCTGGGGGGGGATGGGGGAGGGGCTGTTGGAAGGTCGCGGAAACAGGAAAAACATGCTGCCAAGCAAAGGGGCAGCCAATGCCGAACTTCACCCAGGAAGGGCCATCGGGTTCCGGATGCCCGTTGGCGGGTGGGTTGCATTCAGTTGGTGGTAACGACCGACCGAACGGGTCGGTTGGGGCTGAACCCCCGGCGTGTGCGCGGCCACGTGGTGTGTGGTGGCATTTCCGTGGCTGATAGGCAATGGGCCATGGGGTGGAGCAGGGCTTTGAATCCTTGTTGAAACCGGGGAGGGAGGCGCCTCCCAGGGACCTTCCGGGGCTGCGGCCGTCATTCGGGTAATGCAGCAGACCCACGGGTCGATGCAGCAGACCCATGGGTCGATGCAGCTCAGACCCTTCTTCCCGCGCAGGGGCCGGCAGGCGGAGGAACCCAGCCATGCGCGGGCTGCATATACGGCACGGGGCCGCACAGAAGCGGCAGAAGCTACGGGCGGCGATACGGGCGGCAACCTAGGGCCTTCCCCGTCCCAGGTCCAGCCCGCGCAATGTTCCCCTACTCGCCAGTCAAACCAATGGGTGCATTCCTGAGAGAGGTGGTCAAGGGAGCCGATGACGCGACCGCTAGTGCCCAGTGCCCCTCGAGCTCTGCTGATGTCGGCTCTTCCCTCCCCTCCCTCCTGCGCAATTCCGCTCCCCGCCCCCGCCCCCGCCCCCCCCTTTCAGCACATGCTGCACTACCTGGGCCGCCAGCGGGGCGGGGAGGCGCTGCTGGCGGTGGCTCAACAGCTGGAGGCGGACGTGGCGGCGGCGGGACCCGCCTCCGCGGTGTGGAGCATGGAGGTGGGGGGCGGGGGGCGGGCTGGCTGGGGGGCTGGCTGGCTGGCTGGGTGGGTGGGGGACAGCTAGGGTCGACAGGCTGACACAATCAGGGGGCCTTTCCGCCCGGACCTCTCCCGCATCCCAATCCCACATCCCATCAGCTCAAGAGGACAGGCACAGTGATGTGTGCACACGGGGGGACGGGGCGGTTGCGGGGCCGGGGCCTTTGCAACGACGAGTCCCTGCCGCACTGCCGCACTGCCGCGCGCATTGCTTTTTGCGTCCTCGCCCTTCTCCGGCCCTGCATTGTTTATTATCGCCCCGGTGGGGCTCTAGCGGTGTAATGGAGTCTTTGCAGAAAACTAAACAACCATGAATGCATTTCGACCTATTCAACCCCGTTGTTTTCGCACCTCCTCCCTACCTGCCCTGCTTCAACTTGTCCCCGTATCCTCCGCCACCATCCTCCGGTGTGTTCCCGCCGGCTGCCCCGGTCCCCCCACCCCTCCCCCCCACCCCCGGACTTTTGCTCTGGCAGCAGCGCAGTTTGAATTTGTCTACCTATTTCCTATGGCCCCCCCACCCCTCCCCCTCGCAGAAGCTGTACGGCCCCCCCGGCAGCTGCCCCACCCAGGTGGAGGCCTGCGCCCTGGTGGGTCGGGTGCTGCAGGCGGGACCGGAGGGCGCCATGGCGTCGGACGTGCTGCGACTGTACGGACTGTACGGCAGCAGCGGCCACGACGGCGGCTCGGCGGACGGGGGCGGCGGCTCCAGCGGCGGCGGCGCGGCGGGGTTGCTGTCCGCCGCGTCGCTGCAGCACCCCCGGCTGGTGCAGGCGCTGCTGGCATGTGGGTGTGGGGGGATATGCCGGGGTTGGTGGCATGTGGGTTTGGAGACGAGGGTGGAGACGAGGATCTGGGCCGGGAGGTTGCAGCACCCCCTTCCCTTACCATGTCAATCAAGACAGCGAAACCGCGGAAAAGTCACCGAATGTGTTACAGCAGCTGTCCGGATGGTTGACGTGGTGGCATCAACCCCCCCTTCTCGCCTCTGATTATGTCTACCAATTTCCTACACACACCCCTTCCTCGCCTCTGCCGCACTGACGGATCCTCTCCGCTGTCTCAGCGCCTGAGCTGCTCGCCTGTCCCGCATGCACCGCCGAACCCCACCCCACCCCTCCATCCATATTCTCTGCGGTCAATTCACATCCTCGCCGCCCCCCTCGCACAATCCCTTCCCTTCCTCCCTCCCTGTTTTAGCCATTACAATCCCCTCGCTCCGCGCCCCCGCCCTCGCCCCCTCGTTGCAGCCATCTTCAACCCCCTCCGGCCGCCCTCCCCCGAGCTGCTCAGGGCCGCCGCCCACCTCCTCGCTCTGGCCACCTGCACCCGCCCCGTCCCCGCACCCCCACCGGGACCCGCCAGCCCGGACGGCGGGGCGGACGCCGCCTCGGAGGCCGCGGAGGCGGCTGCCACGGAGGCTGCGGGGCGCGTGTCCGAAACCACCCAGGCGCTACACTGGGCAGTGGGGCTGCTGTCCCGCCCGCTGGGGCGACTGACGGAGGAGGATACGGCAATGGGGCCCCGGGTGCGTCTCTTGCAGCTGCAACAGGGTGGTGACTGCCTGGCGGCTTTGTTTTGGGGGGGGGGAGGCGGCGGCTGATTGTAATGTGTGTCGTATTGAGCCTGTGTGTGTGTGTGTGTGTGTGTGCACGTGGTCGGTCATGTGGCCCCATGTGTCCCTGATCGGTAATGAAAAGGGGGCGGGCGGCAGTGCTCTCGTCGGGTGTCGGGAATGCGTTTTCGCCCCATAAGGCCCGGTTGGCATGGATGTAGGAAGAGCGGTACCGGCGGCGGCCCCTTGAAACGCACCCAAATGCCCCCATGGACCCCCTCGGTCGGCCCAAGCACCACCTCCAACCCCTCCCGCCCCCTCCCCCCCCCCCCGCCCTCCCGGCCCCCCCCGCCCTCCCCCGCCGCAGCTGCAACGCATGCCGGTGGTGGCGTACGGCCTGATGCACGCGGTGTCCTGCCAGCTGGGCTCGTCCAACCTGTACGACGATCCCGCTGCTGCCGCCGCTGGGGTGCCCTCCCTGCTGCGCATCTCTCTGCTGGTGGCGGAGTGGCAGCCGCACCTCATTCCGCGGGTGGGTGCGGGGTGTGGTGCTGGGTGGGAAGGAGGGTGCGGGCGGTGGCGCACTGGCTGCTGGGGGGTGGGGGAACTGTGTGTATTTTGTTCCGATGGTGGATTATTGCCCCGTGCCGTGGTGGGCTCTGGTTGGATGGGAGTCGGGCGAGTGGTGGGGTGCCATGCACCAAGGGGGTGGCGGGGTGGGATAACGGGTGGTAACCCACCGAACCCTCCTCCCCTTTCCCTTGGCAGTTTGAATATGTCTACCAATTTCCTATATCCTCCCCTCCCCGCCCCCTCCAGGTCCTCTCCTGCTGGTCGGCTGCCCTCACCGAGCTGCACCGGGCGGGTCTGGGGGAGCTCTGCCGCCTCCTCATGGACGGATGTGTGGCGCTGCTCAGGCAGCAGGCCGGGGCGGCGGCGGCGGCAGCGGCCTCTGCGGAGGGCTCCGGGGCGCAGGGCGGCGGGGCCTCCCCGGGAGCCGGCCCCCTGCCGGTGCCCTTCCCCGGCGGTGCGGTGCGGGAGGTGCTGGAGCTGGTGGAGGGCTGGAGTCGCCACGGGGCCTCGGACCCGGGGCTGGTCAGGTACTTCGTGCTGCAGGTGAGGGGGCCAACGGGCGGGGTGGGGTGGGGTGGAGCGGGGGTCGGGTGGGGGTGGGGTGGGGGTCGGGTGGGGTGGGGGTTGGGCGGGTTTGCGATGGGGAGCAGGCCCAACGCCCAGCGAAGGAGGTGGGCGGGCTGTTGATGGGGAAGGGCTCGGGAGGGCTTGGGGCCGTGATTTAGGGGCGGCGTCGGGCAGGAGTGGAGTGGAGTGGAGTGTGCGGGATCGGCTGAACCCGGCTTGCGGGCGTAGGGTATGGTTTGAGGTGCAGCCGGGTACTGCCATCAGGCGGTTTGACGTTGTTGTGGAGGGGTGTGTGTGCCGGGGGGGGGTGCCAAGTGCGATATCTTTCAAATTGACGGCAGTCTGGCATCTTCTCGTCGCCTTTCCTTGACTCCGGCAGTGGTGCGCAGCCAACGGTGTCCACCATTTCATTCCGCCACTCTCCCCACCGCCGCGGCCTCACCTCCCCCGCCCACCCGCTCCTTCCTCTACGATCCTGCCCCCCACTCGTCCTCGTCCCCCGCGCGGGGCCGCAGGTTCTTGGCTTCGCCAGTCCGCCGTACTCATCCGAGTTCTGCGCCGCGCTGCTGCGGCTGCTGCTGGCCGCGGGGGTGCGCGCCACCAACGTGCGCAGCGAGGCGGCGGCGGCGCTGCTGCGGGAGTTTGCGGCGGCGGCGGAGGGCCTCTCCGCGGCCTTCGAGCCGCCGCTGACGGGTCGGGAGCAGCACCTGCTGGCGGAGCTGGCGGCGGCGGGCGGCGCGGGCAGTACGGCACTCGGCTCGACGGGGTCGCTGCCCCGGGGGGGGGCTCTCTGACGCCGGGGGTGTGACCCGGGGGCACATACACGTACACGTACGGCACTCCTGGGAGGAGGCCGGGACGGGGGACCTGGGGGGGCCGGGCTCATCGCGAAGGGGAACAGGGGGACCAAAGCGTGGGGAGCTGTTGCGCGGCGGGGCCGACGGGGCCCGAGGGATGTCGTGCCGGCAGGGGCTCAGAGGACCGTGACCCGGCTCCGGAGTGTGGGGGGAGAGCGGCGGGAGGGGGACTGCCGGGCGGGGGCGGAAAGTGGGTTTGTGTGTGTGTTCTCAGGCAGGCAGAGCAGGAGTGCGTGACATGCAACGGCATAGCTAAGCCCTGTGGGGGAAATGCCCGTATGTATGCCACCAGGCCGCCCCGGCCCTCATCCCCATATAGCAATTAGACGGATACATAGTAAGGCTGAGGACGAACGACGAGTTGCGTTTATATGTGTTTATGTGTGGGTGGGGGGTGTTTACCGCAGTGACGTCATCGGAGCGCTGACGGAGCACCCGGAGAGGGGCGGGCGGGGGACCGGGGAGGGCCCACCGGGGTGGGGTTGGGAGGGGGGTTGCCGGTACGTCGCTGCCAATGGCGACCTGCCAGGGCAGCCTGCCATGTACGTGTTTCGCCCCGGCCCCGGTGTGTGGAAGCCACGAAAGTTGGGAACGGGTGGAGGTGGGGTGCAGTGCTGTGCGCGAAAGGGCCAACGAGGTGCCGCGCAAGGAGGAGGACAACGAATAGAGGGAATGGAGGGTTCCCTCCCCGCGCGCCCATTTGCCTTGGCGTTCTGTTGACAGGCTAGCTAGCGAGGCGGCGCGGGCGAGTGTGAATGCAGGCGGTCCCGGGCAGGTCATGATGGGCTTGCAGTATTGGCTCCGCGCAGGGTATACGGTATTAACGGCGAATGGCCCGCTGTTGATGCGCTTTGGGTCATTGCCGGTCAACTCGCAGTCGAACACCCCAAATCATGCCCCATACATGCGTCCTCAAGAGCGCCAACGTGCGCTGACGGATACATGTTGTCATACGCGGCTTCGCGCCCTGCCAGGCCTTGCCCGCTGTTGTCCGCGCAGTCGCAGTAGCGGTGCCGACGTGTAAAGTCTAGGGGTTTGAGGCAAATTTACCGTGATTAGCGCGACAATCTGCCGATGATCAAGTCTTACATAAGCAATAATTTTGGCTTTTTGGTGCTGTAACCTTGGTTCCATGCCTACATGCTGAGTTGTCCGTCCCATCACCCCAGCCTGTGTGCATGGCCGCCTGAAGCCACACCTGCCACTGCATGACATGACATGACATGGAGCACCTGGATCGTACGCCAGGAGGGAGGTCGGCACGTCGGGCTGCTGCCGGGGGTGGCGATACGACATGTACGAAGTGTCCCCGGCACGAAGTTGCTCGAGTGCCAGGGAGTGCACGGCAAAAGGCGGCCGTTCGGAAACGAGCACCGAGCGCCTGTGGCACTGTGCTTGGTGGTTTGATTTCATCATGTCAGAACCGGAATCAGGGTACCCGGCCAGAGGTTACCAGTTGTTGGCAGCCACCGACTTTCCGCAGCTGCCGTATGCGGGACGGTGCATGTAGACCCACCAACCCACCCCGCGAGCATTCGGCTGCAGCTCGCCCGTCATCTCGCCCCCCGGCCCACACCCGACGGCAACACCCCCCGGCCTACACCCGACGGCAACACCCCCCCCCAAGGAGCTCTCAGATGTCACCGAGATGACACGAACCGCATGCGCCCCTTCGCGTCACCGCTCTCCCTCACGTCACCGCGTCGGGTCGGGTCCCGCCGCGCCCTGCGATATCCCACCCCCCAACCATGAGTTGGATGAGCGCGCCGCAGTGCCGCTTTGTCGTCGCAGGTCACACATCCGAAACTGTCTCCCCGGACACTGTCTGAGACGCCGCCCAGAAGTACACGACGACGGTGTGCCGGTCCCTGGTTCACGGAAAACAAAAATCCCTCTCCCGACTTCTCTCGACTCGTACGGCAACGGGCGACCCCACATCCATAAAAGGCAAAAATCCGTACCGGCAACGGCGACCTCCAAGGCCCCCCAAGCCGTTCATTAGGGGCGGGGGCGCACTGCCCCAACAGCTTGGGGCCGCCAACGCAACGACATCGCTTCGAGCAAGATGGTAATGTATAAGAATTGGGTTCCAAACATTTGCGATTTCCCGTCCGACGGGCCTACTGTAGCCCGACTCAAGAGTCACCTGCGGCTGTACACCACGAGAGACGTCTGGCCATTGATTGCAACCTCCGCGCATCGACCACCGGCAGGACCCCAGACGCTAATTCCGGAAAGACCGCTCGCCGCCACGCTCCTTATGCCCCACCAGACCAGTGACCCGTGAACAGCCCCCAAACCAGCGACCCTACCTATCAACTGATACGCTGCAGCACGCACGGCCACAACGGCACCTGACCTCAAGCGGCGCCGCTGCCCCCCGGCCTGCCGCTCCCGCCGGTGCCACCGCTTCCGCGCAAGTTGTCCCCTCACTGCTGCGCCCTCTCCAACAGGAACACGTTGCCCTTGTTGTCCCGACCCACGCGCCAGCAGGGGGATGACCCCTCCTGCTCCGCCCCCTCCTGCTCCGCCACCTCAAGGTAGGTGATGTCCAGGTAGCCCTCCGGATTGAAGATGGAGAGCAGCAGATCCAGGTTGGCCTCGAAGATCTTTTGGAGCTGGGCCGGGGTCTGGGGGGAGGGACACGCGGCGCAGCGGGGGGACAGCGGCAGGGGGCCAGAGAGGGACGGGGCGGACAGCAGCGGGGTATTGGGGCGGATGCAGTAGGAGAACATAGTCCTGCCCTTTTGTGACGTGGGAATTGCACGCCACGTGTGCAGCGATGGACCTCGCAACGGCAGGTGGCGGCTGCCTTCAGTGAGCGGGCGCCAGCAGGCAGGGGGCCGCTTACGGACGCAGCCGCCACCTGCCGGCGCAGTAAACGGCAACCGCGCCCTGCGGCAGCAGCACCCCCGGCCCCCACCCCCCCGACCTCCACCACGACATACCAGCGCCGAGTCCAGGTAGGTGATCCCCACCCGCTGCTCCGACTGCACTTGGTAGTGGGCCCGGATGGTGAGGGAGCCCCGGATGGCGGAGAGGCCCGTCACCGAGAACTCGATGCGGTTGACCTGTGAACGGGTGGGCGGGAGCGGAGGGAGGCTTTGGAATCCCCGATAAGGGAAGGGAATGCGCGAGGCTTTCGAGGAATAGTGAGTGCGCCAGCCGGCACAGCAACACGCGAGGATACGCACTTCCCCAGCCCGTATGAAGCTACCGCGACCCCATATCACAATATCCCCCCCAGCTCCGGCGTCCGGTTTCTCGCTACCGTCCACATATCCCACCGCGAGCTGTCCCCACCCCCACCACGTCCCGGGTGCTGTGCCCCTGTACTCCTCCTATTAGTTGTCACACGTGACAGCGCCACATGAGAACCACGCTAATAAGCAATGCTCTCGCCACGTTGACGGGGTGTGCCGCCACACACCTCCCTGTCCACGCAGTACGCAGCCCTTCCCGGGACGGTGGGCCTGGCCCTCCCTTGCTGCTCAGTCCATCCCCACATGTCCGCGGACACGTCCAGCTTCGCACCCGGCGACCTCACCGCGAGATTGTTCGCTGTGTCGATGTGCTGGATGAACTCCCCCAGCCGCACAAACTCACGCAGCCCGAGCTTTGTCCGCTTGACGCCCTAGGGGGAGCGAGGGAGGGAGGGAGGGAGGGAGAGACGAGGGTCGGGGATACGTCCCAATGCGGGTGGGAGCAAGGCGGGGGGAGGGAGGGGCGCAGCAGCGACAGAGAACAAGCACGCATCATCACGTGTCTACCTCCGCGACCTGCCCCTGCGATGTTCCTCGCAAATAAACAACGAACGTAAAGGCAGCTCGCGACGATGGGTGCCAGGCGCAGCGCTCCATAGTCGATTCCAAGGATGCAAACCCACATACGAGTCGTTATAGGATTGTTTTGCCAGCGCATGTTGTCCGTAGCCTAGACCAGAAAGAACTTCTTGGTGGATTGAGAACTTCCCTTGCGGACCGACCCGCTGGTCTGCGAGGAAGCCCGACTGCTGGGCCTGCCTCACCGTGATGGTGATAGTGGAGTAAAGCAGTCGCCAATCCCCTGAGACGGTTTCCAAGTTTGCTGTTGGGGCTGTCTGCTTGTTGTGCTTCTCCAGCTCGCTGATGAGGGCCAGGACTCGAGATTTCTTGGCCGCCTGCACTGGTCCACAGCGCTGATAAGGGTGTTATTATGTAAGCATGAGGAGGCCGAAGTGCTGCTCTTACCGGCACGCCAAAAATGCCCCTATCCAGACCCGTTAGCTCGCTGCGCAGAAGTGCTTTGATTTCATCTGGGCCAGCTGTCGGTCCAGGCAACTCCGCAGTTGCAACTACAGATGATCTATAGCCGTTTGAAGATGAGCGCGCCACATGCGATCGCCTAGTGGCGAAGCAGACGCGCGGAGCATTGTGTGGTGCCCGGAAACACAACTTGCTAGGAGCTGGTAATTGTGGCATCTTCACGCACTTCATTACTTAACTTCGTAATGCATATGAGAAATTCGCTTTACAAACCAGGCCAAGTAGAAGTGGGTGTACGGCTACTGAAACGGCGTCAACTGTTTCCTTTCTCAGGTCCGCGTAACCTGTCAGTCCTCTCGACAGATCACAAAGTATAGTGGGTTAAGGATTTGGTGGTAACAAAATTTCGAGGGTCTTACTTTCCGTCGAAACCAACTGCCTGGCGCTAGTAGTGTGACAAAATGTCAGCTTTCGAGGAGCTAGGCGTCATGCCTGAATTGTGTAAGGCGGTCGAGGAGCTTGGCTGGACGTAAGGATCATGTCGGGCGCAGGCGCGCAGACGAGCCCCACGGCCACTAAATCTGGGTGCATGTCAACACGGCGCAGGTTGCCGTCGCCGGTCCAAGCGGAAGCCATTCCCCTTATCCTCGGAGGTGGCGATGTGATGGCGGTGAGGGGGCTTTGCTTGGCGGCATGCAACGGGGCTGTAACCCGTGGCCTGCGCATCTGCCAGACGCATCGTCCCTTAAAACACGCCCTGCTTTGGTCCCTTTCGCCGCCCTTCCCGGGCGCCACCCCAGGCTGCGGAGACGGGCAGCGGCAAAACTGGGGTGAGTGGTGGCGGTGTTGGAATTCCCCCTTCAAACCCTCGGCCGTGGTTGAGAGGGGCCGCCGCACCATCCTCCCTGGACCCTGCGCCGCGGCACCCCCTGCCCCACCCCCCAAGCCCCCCAGGTGTTCCATCACACCGGCACACCGGCACACCGGCACACCGGCACACCGGCACACCGGCACACCGGCACACCGGCACCCAGATCTGCCCGCACTGGTTCACCCAAGACCAGCGACCCTAGAAATGAACTACCCACCTATGGTTGTGTTTTGGGGTCATGGCGTACCGTCCAGTCACGGGCGTCCAAGGACTCGATTGCGGGAACGATCATGGATCGACCGTCATGGTCCAGGCGCGCCGCACCCCTAGACGAGGGCCCGTGAGGCGAAGACTGGGTTCCTCTGGTCCTTTGGGGGTTGCGGTGGTGGGTGACGCGGGGGGGGGCGCTTCCTTGCTCTGCGGTGCTGTGCCTGACAACCGCCGCCGCCGGTGCCGCCGACCGCCCGCACGAGAACCCCTCCCCCCGCTCCTCCTCCTTCTGCTCCTGCTCGTCCAGGCCTTCGCCATTCCCGTACTCCAGATCGTACATGAGGCGCTCAGGCAGCGGGCGCGCAGCGGCGCCACCGCAAGCACCAGCGGCCGCGCCGGCGGCGGCGGCGGCGGTGGCGCCCCCAGCCCCGCGGCCGGCGCCGTCCTGAGTACGGAGGACCGGGAGCTGCACCTGGCGGTGTCGGCGGACGGCTGTACGGCACAGAGCCGCTCCGAGAAGAGCTGGGGCGGGGTGCGCGCGACGGTAGGCGTGTTCGCGTCCTGCGGCGGCAAGGTGTACTACGAGGTGAGGCCGCGGCCGGGTGCTGGTGGGGTTGGTGGTGGTGGTGTGTGTGTGTGTGTGTGTGGGGGGGGGGGGGGTAAAACAGAAGCAGCCAAGACAAACCAAGGGGGGGGCTAAGGGGGTGGTGGGGTCCGGGTGGGGATGTGTAACAACACGTACACCTACGTCCACAGGCCGGTGGGGAGGTGTAACACCATTTTGACCCTAGGTCCACAGGCTACATCCGAAACGCTCGTGATGTGCCCCCGCCCCCCGGGTGGGTGGATAGCGGGGGGGACTGGGGGCTGGGGGCTGGGTCAGATGCGGGCCCGTGGAAGGCAGGGGGGCCACCAAGGGGAGGGGGGTGCTGCAGGGCTGAGGGCCAGGGCCACCAGCACCGCGTTGGCTGCCCCTCCCCCCCTTCGTGTGGGGAGGATACGGTGGGGGAGGGGCGCAGTGCGCCGAGTCTCCTCTCCAAAAAGGGGGGCCGCCTTGGCGGACTGAGCGGTTTCGCCGACTGGTCTGCTGGCTGAATTTCTGACGGGTTCCGCTGGCGGTGGATGTGGTGGTGGATGATGTGGTGGTGGTGGCGGTGGTGGGCCTCTCAGGTGGCGGTCAACGACGAGGGGCTGAGCCGCGTGGGTTGGAGCTGCCCCACTGCCTCCCTGGACCTGGGTACGGACCGACTGGGCTTCGGATACGGCGGCACCGGAAAGAAGTCGCACCAGCGCCAGTTCGACGTGTACGGCGAACCGTGAGTGCCGGCTGACGGGGAGGGCGGGGGGAGGGAGACGGGGGAGGCGGGGACCGGTGCGCACACGCACACACATGACTCCGTTTGCGTGCGTTGAGCGTTTCCGTAGCTGGTGTTTGCTGTGTGATTTGCCTTGCGGTGGCGGGCGCGGTTGCCTTGTTCGCCGCGCCTACATATGGTAAGTACTTTCTTGCAGTTTATCTGGTAAGTATTTTGCGCCTGGGTTCGGGCGGGCGGGCGGGTTGCTTTTCTAAACACGCATGACTCGATGGGCTGCCGGTCTGCCTATCGGGGCGGACGGTGCGCCGGGGGGGCATTTCGGGCGGCTTTCGTCTCTTTACCCCACCGCGTGAATGTGAATGTGTATGTGTAGCTAGTGAACAAAGCTACCGGGGCGGCTGGCAGGGATTGCCCCTTCCCCGGCCCCCCGTGACTCGCTCCGCCAGCCAGCGCAGGTTGTGTGTGTGTGTAAGGCTACCCTAAGGCTCCACACTCCCCGGTGGGCGCCCCTCCCCGCCCATCCTTCCCGCCCCCTCCCCCCTTCCCCCCTTCCCGCCCCCTCCCCCCTCCCCCCTCCCTCAGGTTCGGTGCGGGCGATGTGATCGGCTGCCTGCTGGACTGCTCCGGGGGCGGGTCGGTGGCCTTCACCAAGAACGGCCGCCCGCTGGGGGAGGCCTTCAAACTGCCGCCGCACCTGCAGAGCCAGGTGGGGAGGGCGGGCCGCACCCGCGGGGGTGCGGGGCTCAGCCGGGGTGCGCGGGTGGGGTGAGGTGAGGGCTGGGCTGGCGGGGTAAGTGGGAATGGGTCCCCGTTTGTCGCCCCCCGTTAAGAGGTGGGGGGGCACCACCACCACCACCTGGGCGGTGGTGAGCTCGATCACCAGCCCGGGGCTGCCGTTGTGCCGTTGGGCCCTAGACAACCCCAACGCCGCAAGTCAGCCTTCCGGGCGCCAACCCCCAACCCCCCTCCCCCTCCCCCACCCCCCTCCCCCGGGGACAGGGGGGACACGGGGGACAGGGGCCAGGCCCATCGTCCTGCCCATCCGCCGCCCGCCCGCCCTGTCCTACTGGCAGGTCTGTCCAGGAGTACAGGGCTGTCGGACGTGTTGCTGACCCGGGCCGCTCCCCAGAGCCGCCGCCCAACGCCACCTGGCCCGCCCAACCCCCTGCTCCGCGCCCCACCTCACCGCTGCCCTACCCACACCCCACACCCCACACTCACCCACCCTCCCTCCCACCCACCCCCCACCCCGCCCCACCGTCGCCTGCACCCATTCGCCCTCCCACCTTCCTACCCTCCCCCTCCCCCCTCCCCTCGCCCATCTTTTCCTCAGGTCTTCCATCCCGCCATCTGCCTCAAGAACGCCGAGGTCACTGTCAACTTTGGCGCCACGCCCTTCGCCCACGCACCGCCGCCCGGCTACGTCGCCCTCGCCAAGGCGCCGGCCGCCTGGGTCGTCCAGGCAGCGGCCTCCGCCGGCGGCGGCGCCGCGGCCTCCGCCTCCGCCGCCTCCGCCGCCAGCGGCCCCGGCGGCGGCCGCAAGCCCGTCTGCATCATCCTGGAGCCCGCCAAGGACCTGGCGGAGCAGACCGCCAACTGCTTCAACGACTACGGCAAGCACCTGCAGGCGCCGGCCCTGCGCGCGGGGCTGTTCGTGGGGGGTGTGGACACGGCCCCGCAGCTGCGGCTGCTGCGTGACGGTGTGGACATCGTGGTGGGCACCCCGGGGCGGGTCATCGACTTTGTGGAGAGCGGCAAGATAGCGCTGGACGCGGTGAGCTGGGGGGGGTGGCGGGGATTGGGGGGGGAGCGGGGGGGGAGAGCGGGGGGGGTCCGTCGGGACGGCTCCAGGGGAGGGAAGGCAGTCCACAGGGAGGGGAATGGAAGGAGCGCGGGCGGGTTGGATGAGTTTCAAGAGAAGCTTAAGCCATCAACCAAGCCGGCGCACGGAGGGCGGAGGGGCTCCCCGAGGGGCCGAGGGGCGGGCGCTAAGAGGGGGGGCTCGCAAGGGCTGGGGGAATCAAGCAGGCGTGGAGAGCTCTCCCGGGAGGGAGGCGGAGGGAGGCAGAGTCACTGCTGTCCAGGGGCAAGGGAGGTAAGCGTCCCAGGCGCACGTCCTGAGGGTGGGGGCTGCCCCTTGAGGGTGTGAGTCCCCTGGCGGCTGGGCGGCTGGACGGCTGGGCGGCTATCCAGGGAGGGAGTAGAGGGGAGGGAGGGGCGGTCCGTCTGTCGGCCGCACACATGCATCAGGCCCCCGGGGGAGCGCCCACCGGCCACCCCGCGCCCGTGTGTCGCGTCCTTGGAGCACACGCCTGCCGATTTGCATGAAGCGCATGTGCTCCGAAAGACCGACCCCGAGGCCCCGCCCCCCGCAGGTGCGCTTCTTCGTGCTGGACGAGGCGGACAGGTGACCCCGGGGACACATGGGGCGTGACCCGGGGGAGGGGAGGGGTGGGGGGGAGGGAAGCCGGGCGGCAGGGAGGGAGGGCCAGTATGGGGGGGGAATGGGGTGGATGTGCGTGTGTTTAATGTGAGACCCACCCAGACCCAGATGTGTGCGTGTGTGTTTAGGTACGAGACCGATGTGTGCGTGTGTATGCGTGTGTGCTTGGAGGGTGTCCACAGCTGCCTGATGGTGGACTGCGGCGCCGTCTGTGCAGCACCCCAACGTTTCAAAAGTATTCCCCACCCCCAACCCCAACCCCAACCCCAACCCCAACCCCAACCCCAACCCAGACTAAATTGAGCATTTCTGGGTGTGTCCGGCTTCGTTTTTCGGGTTTCTTTCTTATTTCAATTAACCCCCGCCCCCCCCCCCCCCCCCCCTGACGCCCCCACAGGCTCATCGCTGACAACCCGGATGTGGTCACCAAGATCTACAGCCGCCTGCCCAAGGGGGGCATCGGGGTCAATAGGCTGCAGGTGCGGGGGGCGCGTTGGTGGGGGGTGGGTGGGTCGGTGGCTGTTAAGGGCAAGGTGTGTTAGGGGCAGGGGGTGTTAGGGGCAAGGGTGTGGGTGGGGTTTAGCGGGGGCTTGGGGAGCTGGGGGCGGGAAGCGGCCCGGGCTGCTGTTGGAGGGGGATAGGGTGGTACGAATCCCTGGCAGCGAAAGTACGGCATATAACGCTTCCCGTCACGCGGGTGATGCGGGGCTCCCTGATGTGGGTTCGATGGACGTCGTACTCCGCCGGATCATGCGGCTGCAGTCACCCGCTAACACCCGCCGCGACCACCTCACCGCAATACCCATGGGTCCCCCAACCCCTTCCCCAATGCATGCCCCTCCCCTCCCCTCCCCCCCCCCGCTGTGCCCCAGGTGCTGCTGTTCAGCGCCACACTGCACAGCCCCGAGGTGAAGGACATGGCGGCCCGCATCTGCGTCAACCCCATCCTGGTGGACCTCAAGGGGAAGGACGCGGTGCCGGAGACAGTGGACCACGTGCTGGTGGGGTGGGGCCCTCCCGAGGGGGGGGATGGGCTCTCGGGTTCTCGACGGCGGCAGTGGGGGCGGCGGTGGGGCGGCGGTGGGGCGGCGGTGGGGCGGCAGTGGGGCGGCAGTGGGGCGGCGGTGGGGCGGCGGTGGGGCGGCCGTGGGGCGGCCGTGCGTCTCTTCCGGTCCTGGGTGGTTGGGCGGTTGGACGGGTGGCGGGTCGCTGGGCGGCTGGGTTGGGCCACCCCGCCGTGGCCACCACCGTGACATCCATGGCGCGGTGTGGAGGCGGCGGCGGCGGCGATGCATCCGGGGGTGAGGCTGACGGTGGGATGGGCCGCGGGGCCGCGGAGCAGGGTGGCTATCTTAAGATATGAATATATATTCGGCCAGAAATCTTGAGTTTCGATAGATACTTTCCCTCGGGAGAAAAATGAGGTTTTAGATACTCATGGCCTCTCGCGCGGGGAAAAGCCCCCTTGAGTAGATAAAATGCCGGCAAAAGCTCCCTCCGACAGATACTTTCAGCACGATTGGGCAAGGAGTATCTCCGGCCGTAGATACTCTGCAAAATAAGATAGCCACCCTGCCGCGGAGGCGGGACGACAGGCGCCTGCTGTGCGGACGCGCCCTGCCCGGTGCCACCTGCTGCACCGCCGCCGCCTGGCAAAGTGGTGGCGGTGCCGGAGCACCGGCGACCAACCAGGCAGCTACCACTGCGTTTCCTACCTGACGCTGCATGCATGCTGTCATTGTTCCGAACCGACCACCTGCCGTCTGACGCTCTCCCTCGCGGCTCGGCTCGTGCTGCTGCTGCTGCATCCCCCTCCCCCCGCCCCCGCCCCCCGCCCCCCGCCCCCCGCCCCCGCCCCCCGCCCCTCCCGCAGGTCCGTGTCGACCCGCGGAGGACCGCAGCTGGCTGCAGAGCAAGCCCGAGGTGTGTGTGCGGGTGGAGGAGGAGGAGGAGGAGGGCGCGGGGGGAGTGGGTGAAATGGGGGTGGGTGGATGAGTGATCGGGCGCAATGGACCGCCCGCCCCTGCAGCCTCTCACCGCCGCTGACGGCCCACCCCCTCCAGGCCCACTCCTCCTCCCTTATCCCCAACCCTCAACGGCCCGCATCACCCCCCCCCACCCACCCACCCACGCACCCACCCACGCACCCACCTACCCACCCACCCACCCACCACCACCCACCCACCCACCCACCCACCCACCCACCCACCCACCCACCCACCCACCCACCCACCCACCACCCACCCACCCACCCACCCACCCACCCACCCACCCACCCACCCACCCACCCACCCGGCGGCCCTCAGACCTTCACCGACGGCTGTCACGCCCTGGACCGCGTGGGCCCCAACACCGCCTCCACCCCGGAGAGCTTGTCTGAGGCCACCAAGCGGCTCAAGCAGCGGCTGCTGCAGCGCATCATCGACACCCACAAGATGGAGCAGTGCCTCATCTTCTGCCGCACCAACCACGACTGCGACCAGCTGGAGCGCTTCCTCAACAGCCTGGGGGGAGGGGGAGGGGCCGGCGGCGGGGCTGGGTTCCGGGGCAAGAAGGAGAGCGGCAAGGAGAACCCGTACAGCTGCGTGGTGCTGGCGGGGGCGCGGAGGTGAGGGGCGGGGGGGGAGAAAGAGAGGCCGGGGGCGCCAGGTGCGCGGAGGGATGGGGGCGGGGGTGGGGGGGGGGGAGGCATGCCAAGATGAACGGGGGGAAGGGGCGACAACCCGCACTGCTGCCCCCGCCCCCGCCCCCGCGTGCTCTGTCGGCTGACCGCCACTCTTGTCGCAGTCCGACGTTGCGGGCCCACTTTGGGGCCACCATTGTGGGCCGGACCTGACCACGTCGGAATCTCAGCGACCCCACATCCATTTGGCTCAAACGGGCCAAAGAGGGGTGCCGCCGTTGCTGCTGTCGTCACTGCCGTTCCTACCACCGCCCTTCCCTACACGGGGACCCCACAGCTGCCGGCGGGTCGCTGCTGCTGTATGGTCGTGGCGGCGGCGGTGGTGGTGGTGGTGATTGGTGAATGGATGTCGATGTCGATGTCGATTGGCGGTGGCCGTGCCTTGCAGTATGGACGAGCGACGAGCTGCCCTGGCCGCCTTCAAGGAGGGGGACGTGCGCTTCCTCATCTGCACCGACGTGGCGGCCCGGGGTATCGACATCAAGGAGCTGCCGTACGTCATCAACATGACCCTGCCGGACAAATCCGAGGACTACATCCACCGGGTGGGGGACGCGGAGGGGCGGGCGGGTGAGGGCGGGGGTATAGCGTATAGGGGCGGGGGAGGGGCGGGGGTATAGCGTATAGGGGCGGGGGGAGGGGCGGCTGAGCCGCGAGACACGAAGCGGGTGACAGCGGTGAACGGGTTTTGCTGGTTTGAGGAGAAGGGGTCGGAAAAGGGAAGGGAGGGGAGGGAGCTAGGGTATGTTTTGCCCAGCTGTTTTGCCAAACCCCCAAACCCCCCTTGCCCCGCAGATCGGCCGCGTGGGGCGGGCGGACACTCTTGGTCTTGCGATCAGCCTGGTGTCCGAGGTGCCGGAGAAGGTGTGGTTCTGCACCGTTAAGGGCTACAAGCCCTGGCTGGCGCCCGACTCGTCCAACACGCGAACCACGGACAAGGGAGGGCACACCATCTGGTGAGCGGAGGGGGAGCGCCGGACCGGGCGGGGTGGGCGCACGGATGGGTACCTGACGGAGGGACGGAGCGACGCGAAAGCGGTCTGAACCGAAGCGACCGCACACCGCAGGCTGGGCGGAATGAGCAGCCGCACATGGTCAACCTGGGGCAGTGCCCAGTCTGGGCGGGTCATGTCTCGGGGGTGGGGTTGGGGGTGGGGATGCGGTTGTGAAGCCCCTCGGCTCCAGGAGGGACTGCCGGGGAGCGCAGACGCGTTGAGGCCCCCGTCGGAGCTGGGAGGCAGCTCAGAACCCGCCCTCGATGGGAGGCAGGGAGCGGCCTCCGGACCTCTGGTCTGGCCTTCCCAGCGCGGTTGGAATGTGCCTACCAGTTTCCCTTGCGGTATCCCACCACCACCAGTCCACCACCACCACGGGAGTGGTATCGCTGACAGGTCGTGGGCCTGACGGCAACGGACGGACGGTTACCTGAGGGCGGCAGACCACCTGCGTCACGGCTGTGTAAGGGCTGGGGCCGGGCGCACTCCGGCGTGGTGACGGCCAAACGGTGAGGCCGACCGGCCCCGTCGCCGACTGGACTGACGCCGGGCACTCACCCCACGGCACTCACCGACGCCGCCCCATCCCATCGACCCGAGGGCATCTCGACCCGGGGCCCCCGCCACCTGGTTGAACCTGCTCCTGCGCCTCCTCCTGCTCCTCCTCCGCCTCCTGCTCCTCCTCCTGCTCCTTCGTTTCGGTGTTGCTTTCTTTTTGCCTGCTCCTCCTCCTCGCCCCTCGGTGCCCCCCTCACCGTCCTGCCGTGGGCCTCCACCGCTCGCTCGTGTCGCCGTGACATGGGGGTCGGCCCACTTGGATTCCCTCCGCCCTCCCTTGACCCCAGGTACGACGAAAAGGCCCTTTTGGCGGCCATCGAGACCCGCCTGGGTCGGTCCATCCCCGCCATGACGGAGGACCTGGGTCTGCCGCAGGAGCTGGTGGAGCGGCTGGCGACCGGGGGGGACAAGTACGGGCAGCAGCGCGGGGGCGGAGTCAGCAAGGAGGTGAGGAGGGGGGGCGGGGGGGGGGCCGGGCGGGCCGGAGGACGGGGGAAGGGGGGAAGGCGGCGGAAGGGGAGGGCAAGGGAGCGGGGTCGTGTGTGTCTCGGGGGGGGGGATGCCTGGCTGCGAGGGCAGGGGCTTCCTCTTCTTCAGACGGTAACCATGTGGTTAGGCAGGGCGCGGAGTAGAAGCAAAGGGTGGGTGATGGGGCGTAACTGGGGTTACATCGACAACAGCTGTTTCTTGTTTCGTTGGCGCAGGGTTCTCCCGAGTCTGTGATGCGCTGATAGTTTGGGGGGGGGGCCCAGGTGGGTTTGGTGGGGGATACTGCGTGCGGCTGATCGCCTCAGTCCAGAGTCCATGGGAGTCACTGTCGGGGTACCGTGACGGAGGGGACGGAGGGCAAAGGAGTGGGGCATCGTGCGAAACCCGACTCTTGCGGTCAACGCCGGCAACTGTTCGCTCAGTTGTGGGAATGTGTTGTGTGGGCCGTTATGAACGTCGTATGGGTTGATCTGTGGACGGGTGTGCGATTACCGGTGTGCGGGGGGCGGTCAGGTCGGGCGTCTGCGAGGGCGGACGGACGTCGGTGGCCGTCCTCTCTCCGCCCCGCAACCCGCTCCGGGGGGTGGGTGCCGCCTGATGTACGACACAGTGGGTGCTTCCCGCGCTCCTGCTTGCCGGGCTCGCAGGTGACGGAGCACTTGGAGCAGATCGCGCAAAACGTGCAGCAGCTGGCGGCCCTTGAGTGGAAAGTGCAGACCAGTTTCTTGCGCCTCAAGCAACGGTGGCAGACAACACAAGTCTGACTTAATCGCCAAGCCGGCGTTTTGCGCCGCGGCACTCAATATTCTCAAAGTGTCATATTAAAGATGGTGGCAAGGTATTGAATGATGGGCAGACGATTCGCGGTGTGGCGGTGCCGTCCCGAACGGGAAGTCCAAACGTCGCGGCGTCAAGGCGACCCGCTTGTAGAGAATTGGTTTGATGTAGTCGTTCGGCTATTTCATGGACATGTGTGCACAGCGCATCGCGCGTAGTCGGGTCGATTATCGTGCGTAAAGATCTACAAATGTGCCTTGTTCATAGGGTTTCTGAACGTTTTTGATAAATCCATCCTACGAGAACAATGTGTGCTAGAAATTCTGCCGGTGCAGGGCGCTGAGACGGCCCCCAGTGGTACATCTGTACGGCGCTGTGTTATTCTGTTGTTACCACAGTTGCGCTGTGTAAAGTTGACAATATCTGTTCCTTAGGAGAACGCGCTTTAGAGCAGAAGACAAACGACAGCAAAGGCGGTCCGCCGTAAGCGGCCGTCCTTTTAACGCTGACGAGTGCGATCTTTGATGACGACGCGCGGCTTTGTAAACTGTTTATTGTCCCTGTAAAATAAACACTTATCCTGTTTTGAACGTTAAGTACTCGCCGACCTGGCACTTTACAAAATGTTGAAATTGAGGAAGGCTGGTACTTGTCGTGTGAACCAGCAGCACACGTTAGTGTGCCCTCGTGCGACATACAGACGGGCGTTGGCCTGCCAAGCGATGCTACCTCTGGGAGTGCCCATCAGCGTGCTCAGTGACAGCTACAAAGCCACGCATTTCTTGCAATACCCTAAAGCACAGAAGATGGTTGCGGTAAGTGCTGGTGCACTAGTACCAGGCCGCCGACGCGGGCTGTTGATGAGCGAAGGCGCCCAACGCGCACTGCTCTTCTGGCGCAGTATGGCGAGTTTCGTCAGGGATTTAATAAAGACAAGGCGGATACGCGTATGGTATCCTACGGAATTCGGTATCTTGTCGAGAACTATATCGCGAAGCCCTGGACTATGGAGGATGTCGAGATGGCCGAGGCTTTCTACAAGTATGCTGCCGATATCTGTTGCAGTGAGCAGTTATTGAAGGACTGTTTCTTACAAACCGATCAAACTCGTGTAGGACGCACATGTCGCCAGGGTACACGTCGTTCCCGTTCCCTCGCCAACTTTTCGAGAAGTTTGTCAAAGAGAACGACGGTAGGTTCTGCTGCAAAATTTCCTTGCTTTTATATATGTTTCAAGGAGTCTTTCGTAGCCAGTATGGTGTGCACCAGGAACAGAGCTGGAGACAGGGTCGGGGTCTACCAGCGTGCTGCGTCGGTCGGCGTCTCACCACCGCGATGCTTTCTCCCCTTTTCCAATCTCCTCTGCGAGCTGTAGGCTACTTCCCGGTGAAGCTGGAGGCGCTGCCGGAGGGAACCTGCATTCACGCTCGCGTGCCTGTGTACCAGGTAGGCTCGCGTGCTGAGAGGTCCCCTGCGGCCGCCACCGTACACGAGACGGGGCGGCGACCAGCCTCTCGCAGAGCAGCGCAGGGCGGTCAGCAATGCCCGGTCGGGAGGTGTCGCCTCCTGGCCTCGGGTGATGGGTTGATGGGGAGGGTTGCAGCACCACAGGGCCGGGGCGGCGGACGCGATGCTGCCCCACACGGGCAAATGCCGAGGCGCAGCCCCACAGGGCCTCGGGGCGCTTGAGGGCGGCTACGGGGGGTGGGGCGCGAGGCTGCATCGGAGACAGCTGCCGTGGTCCAGGACGGATGGGTTGGGGGCGCATGTGGAGAGGGAGGCGCAGGGTGCGGTTTGCCCGCCGTCAAACGGTCCGCGAAAGGGGTGTACAGCACATAGGGAGGTTTCAGCCCCACGAGCATAACAGCCGCCCCGGCGTAACGGCGGTAGCGTTGATGAGATGTCCGTGCGCCGCCACTGCTGCCGTACGTGGAGACGGGTGTGGGTGGATGGATGGATGGGGGGGCTCCGCAGAGGCCTGAGGGCCGCACTATGTAACCGGGGGGCCCGGGGTGTGCCGGGCGCCTTGGCGCCCCTCGCCGCTGCCCTCCCGATGGGGAATTCCGCCTCGGACCTCCTGCCGGGCAGCGCCTCCCGCGACACACACCGCTTACCCCCCACCCCAACCGGCACGGAGCATAGGTATGGCAGTAACCACTCTAGGCGACCGGGGCAGGCGACCCCATCTCATCGCACCCTTCACACCCATCTCCCACTACCCAAGTTCCATGTTGCTGGTGGGCCGCCCCGCCCTCCGCCGCCTCCCCGCCCTCGCACGCCTCCGCCACCCCCCGCTCCCCCCGCCCGCCCGCCTTCCTCAGATCACCGCCACGGGCGACTACAGCCCGCTGTGCACCTTCCTGGAGACGCTGCTGACCATGATCTGGTACCCCACCTCGGTGGCCACCCTCTCCCGCCGCTCGCGGGACGTGGTGGAGGCCTCCTTTGCGCGCACCTCGGACGGCGGCGCCGCCAGCCCGCTGGTGGAGGGCCGCCTGGTGGACTTTGGCTTCCGGGGCTGCACCTCCGTGGAGCAGTCCATCATCGGGGGCTGTGCGCACCTGCTCAGCTTCAAGTCGTCGGATACCATGTCGGCGGCCTTTTACGCGCAGGTGGGGGCGGGATGGGGGTGTGTGGGGGGTTTGGAGGTGGGAAGGAAGGGTAAAGGAACTTGGTAGACATATATTCATATTGAGAAGGGAGGGGGATTCCCTTGGTATGCGGGCACCGGGCGGGTTGGGTTGGGGGCGTGGCGTGTGTGGTGGCGTATCTACTGCCGTGTTCGGAGCGCGGCGGCATCCGATTCGGCAAAAGATATTATATTCGGGGATGAGGGCGGCGGAGTGTCGGTCCTGCGAAGGCTGGGGACGTTACGGGGCGCTTTTGATGGGGCCATATTGCCGTATTGCCGCATTAATGCCTTGATGAACCTTTCTCCGGCGGCCCCGCGGACCGCCGCCTTCACCTTCGTGGTACCCCAGTTCAAACTGAACGGCGGGAGACCCGTGGGCCAGTCCATCCCCGCCACGGAGCACAGCGTCATGACGTCATGGCCCACGGAGGCGGCCGCCATGACCAACATGATTGACAACTTCGGGACGGGGATCTACGCCTGCGTCATGGACAGCTACGACTACTCCAAGGTGTGTGTGGGTGGGTGGGTGGATGGGTGGGGCGATGGGCGGGTGGATGGGAGGGGCGATGGGTTGGGCGATGGGTTGGGCGATTTGGCTCACAGCGGATGCGGCGCAGTTACCCCAAAGAAGAGCGCGTTGATGTCCCATAAGCACAAGCTGAGCGCGCCAGCCCAGCGCACACATCTTGACAGGGTTCCTTGCTCAGCATGTCCCTGCTACACGGCTACAGGGCTACAGGGAGGTCACCTGACAGCTTCCGGTTCGGCGGCGACCTGAGGACCGATGGGCTGATGACCCACCCTGGAGCCCCCCACTTCCCCCTATTCCACCACCCACATTCCCACACACCCCACACCCCGGCCGTTCTGCATGCAGGCCCTGTCGGAGGTGCTGCCCTCCGTGGCGGCCCACAAGGTGGCCCGGGGCGGCTACCTGGTGCTGCGACCGGACAGCGGGGACCCCACGGAGGCGGTGCTCATGGTGAGCTGGTGGGCGGGAGGGAGGGGCGCGGGGCAGGTGGGCGGGCAGGAGGGGCCGGGAGGCAGCACCCGACGGGAGGGGAACAGGGGATGCCCACTTCGCGGGGTGGCGGCCGGCTGAGGAGATTGGAGAGGGCACCCAGGTTCGAGTGGCAAGTGTGGGTGTGCAGCCGAACGGTACCGAACCGCAGCAACCGGTGAACCGCACCGCACCCGGGGGCGCAGAGCCGCATCAGAGACGTTTCCACCTGGTTGTTCTCCCAGGACCGGGGTTGGCGGGTAGCCCACTTTCCCCCACTGACGACGACTGTCGACTGTCGACTGTCGACGGGCAGACACAGCCCGGGGGCGGGGGCACTGTGTGCACCCAGCCCAACCCAGCCTGACCCCAACCGTTTCAACCCAACTCCCAACCATCCCAAACGAACAACTCCGGGCTGACCTCGCCTCTGCTTGTCGTGTGCGGTGCGGGCCCTTCCCCCCTTCCCCCCTTCCCCCCTTCCCCTGGTACACTCGAGTCTCTATCGAATATTCGCTCTGGCAGCAGCGCAGTAAACATATGTCTATACCAATTTCCTATTCCCCCCTGGGTGTGCCTGGGCCTGTTTTCTTGGGTTAATTTCTTTTTCAATTTATCCTCCCCTTCCCCCTCCCCCCCCGTTGCCATCACCCTTACCCTCACCCGAAGGCGCTGACCGCGGCCGACAAGGTGTTTGGCAGCGTGCGCAACTCCAAGGGCTTCCGGGTGATCCAGGGCTGCGGGGTCATCCAGGGGGACGGCATCGACCTGTCCACCATGGAGAAGATCGCCCAGGTGGGGAGGGGAGTGTGTGGGGGGTTCTAGGGTGGTGTGGGGTCTAGGGTGGGGTGGGGTGGAGTGGGTCTAGGGTGGGGTGGGGTCTTAAATGGCGTTAGGGCGGCGCGTGATGTGGTGTGTCTGGACCCGTACGGGCACGAGGTCAGTTGGTGCGGCGGTGCGCGAACGTGGCGGGTTCGCCAGGTGCCTCGCCTGGTTGCCAGGTGCCTCCCCTCCCCTCCCCTCCAGGTGCGTCTCCCTCTCTCTCGCCCTGCAGCACTCGCCCTGCAGCACTCGCCCTGGAGGCACCGCATCGCCAACAAGACAACACCGACCCAGACAAAGTTGCCCTCAGCCACTTGGCCCCCTCCCGCCCTTCCCCCTCCCGCCCGTCCCCCTCCCGCCCGCTCTTCCCAGGCGATCGAGGAGGCGGGCTACGCCGCCGACAACGTGTCGTACGGCATGGGCGGCGGTCTCCTCCAAAAGGTGAACCGCGACACCATGTCCTTCGCCACCAAGCTATGCCACATCATCTACGACGAGGACGGCCGGGCGGTGGACATCATGAAGCAGCCGCAGACGGACACGGGGAAGTTCTCTCTGCCGGGTATCCTGGCGGTCAAGCGGGTGGACGGGGTGCCGACGGTGTTCCCCGCGGACAGCGGCGAGGTGTCGCCGCACGAGAACCTGCTGCGGGTGGTGTACGATAAGCGGCCGCTGCAGGGCGTCTGGGACGACTTCGACACGGTCCGCGCGCGCGTGGCGGCCGAGTGGACGGCGCTGCCGCGCACGGCGGACAACATCAGCGCGTCTCTGCGGGAGAAGGTGCGGCAGCAGATGGCGCTCCGGGGCAAGGTGCCGGCGCTGGTGCACTGAAGAAGAAGAAGAGGAGGAGGAGGAGGGGGAGGGGGAGGAGGGGGAGGGGGAGGTTGGCGGCGTAGTTGGCGGTGATGTTCACAGAGTGATGGTGGTGGTGATGGTGATGGTGGGGGACATGAGGGTGGGGCAAGGGGGGGGGTCGCAGCAGCAGGGCTCTGATCCACAACCTGGGGGGGAGGGAGGCCTACTGGCACCTGAAGGAGGAGAGTCGTTTGTGGAGGGCCGGAGGGACCGTGCTGGAATGATCATGCGTCGTGAATGCGAAGCCGGCGGCTGGGTTGCTGGGTCGGCCGTGCTGGGTGTTTCTGCGGATCAGCCGGGAGGGGAGGGGAGGGGAGGGGGGTGCGAGGAGTGTGTGGCCGCTGATTGTGGGAAAGGAGGCGACCGTTACCAGCAGCCCCCCGGAGCGCTGCTGTGGTGCCATATGCGGTGTATGCGGACGGTGCGAGTGACGGCTGCTGAGGCGGCGAACCGTGTGGTAGCTGCCGTACACGTGTGTACGACAGCCTGAAGGACGAGTAAAATTTTGTTCCGGTACACCTCAAGCCCGAGCACTTGCTGGACAGGACCTTGGGTTGAGAGGAGGGGGAAAGGGGGACAGGACCTTGGGTTGAGACGAGAATGGACGCAGCATGAGGGAGAGTGCGTCGGCGCAGTGCATCCCTGAACCCCGGATAGGCACCCGTCTGCGCGACAGGAGCGGGGAGCGGAGGCTGGTGCTGGGGGGAGGTGCCCCGTGGGATGGAGGGCAGAGGATGGGGGGCAGGGGGGTCATCTGGTGGATGGATAGATCCCGGGGGAAGCTTGCCGTTCGTTGGTGCGGCCCTCGGATCTCCTCCTGGATGTCGATCTGGCCAGCAGCCCAGCCGGCCGGCCCGCGTACTCTTGACCTGGCCCAGCATTTTTTGCTAGGTGTGGCGAGTCTAGGGCTCAGGGTTCTAGTCTAGGGCTTAGGGTTCAAAACCCACAAAAGGTTGCGAGGTGTGGTGAGGGGCCGCATTGTGGTGCGGATCAGGGGAGGCGCGGGGCCGCCCCCGCCCCGTCCCGCCCCGCGCCGTCCCAGGGCTCGCGAGGGGGTGGATTATGTGAGGGGGGGAGGGACAGACGGG
The DNA here is from genome assembly GCA_003117195.1 of Eudorina sp. 2006-703-Eu-15. Lineage (NCBI taxonomy): Eukaryota > Viridiplantae > Chlorophyta > Chlorophyceae > Chlamydomonadales > Volvocaceae > Eudorina > Eudorina sp. 2006-703-Eu-15. The sequence goes on along the minus strand of BDSI01000056.1, from coordinate 248,083 downwards.
GTGCTCCGGGCCTAGGGGCATGTGCTTGTGTGTTTTGTGGGGTTGTGCCCGTGTGTGTGTGGGGGGGGGGAGGAGCGGTGCTGGCAGGGTGGGGTGGTTACGTGCGGAGCCGCTGTCCTCCACCCACCGACCGATCAGATCAGAGGGCTCCGCCTCCTGCCCGGTGCTGTGTGCAAGGCAGTGCAAGGCAGTGCAGGGCAGTGCAGGGCAGTGCAGTGCAGGGCTGGGCTGGTCCCCATGATGCGTCGTCACATGTGTACACATGTGTCTGTCGGTCGGTCGGTCCGTCCGTCCGTCCGTGTGTCTTGGGTCTGTGTTTACGTATGATTGCTTTGGGGGGGGGCGGTTTGGGCCGGGGGGCGGTGTGACAGGGCGGTGCGGCGGGGGATGCGACCCGCCCACCTGACTGACGTTGGGACACTTTCGCGGGGCGCCGGCGCTCGCTCGCTGCCGCATTGGGTCGCTAGCGTGTGCGGCTGCCGACGGACCGACGGACCGACGCATCATCATCATCGTCGTGATGCACAGGGGAGGGGGGGGTGACGCGTTCTGACGCTGTTTTGGGGCCCCGTGGGCAAGCTGCCCAGATCCGTGTGTGTGTGTGTGTCTGTGTGTATGCAATGCTTTGCAATGCACCACCGCGCCGTGTCGCGGTCGTTCCTGAATAAGAGAAAAGGGGGTCACGGAGGGTGCGGTGGTGGCGCGCGCGGGAAGGAGGCGGGATGCCTTTGCCAGTGGTGATGGCAGTGATGGGACCGCCCGAGGTAGGGGTGACGGAGGGGGCAGGTGATGACAACCGAGCTTCGCTCCCTCCCCCACGCTTGGGGTCGGTCCCCACCCGGGAGGCTGAGGCCAGTTGCAAGGGTCGTAAGGGTTACAACGGTGTGCTCCGCAGTGTGCTCCGCAGTGTGGGCCCCAGCGTGGGCAAGCATGTGTGGAGATGTGCGGAGGTGTGCGCGCGGAGGGGAGTGAGTACGTGATCGTGATGTGTGCCTCACAGAAGGGAAGCAAGGTGCTTTCTTGCTTGTAGAGCTACGGAAATGTGTATGTATGCATGCGATTTGGGAGCGGACAAACTTGCAGTGTGTCTTGCGGTACTGCGTCTTGCGTGTGCACCCGCGCACAGTCGTCACCTGTCGCAGCAAAGCGCTACAGAAGTGGGAGCGGGCGGTGCTCATGACTGGCTGTGGCTGTGGCTGTGCTGCAGCTGGCGGTGCACCCGCCTGAGGGTGACGAGCTGCCTCGTGATGACGGACGCGGGGCCGTAAGCTTTTGCCGTAAGCGAGCGCGCCGATTCGGCACATTGTATATCGTACGGTGTACCGGTCTGGAGTACGGATCATGGGGCACCAAACTAGCCTGCCTGCCTGCGGCTGCCCAGCTGCGAGAGCTTTCGTGCAACGTGCCCCCCGCCACTTGATGTACGAGCTGCGTGCATGTGTGCCTCGCGTCCTCGCCTGCCAGCGAGGGTGTCTCGTCCGGTGGTGTCTTTCCACTTCCACGCAGACGCGGACCCGTGGGCTGAATGATGATGCCCCTGCGCGGCCGCGCGTACGAGCACGAGCGCTTTGTTGCCGGAGGGTTGTGGGGGGTACGGTTGGGCAGAAGAGCGGCGTGCGCTGATCGCAGCTGCTATGGTCGAGGGCGGCCAGCGCGTCAGCGCTGTGCGGGCGGGGCGAATCACTGGTTCGGCAGCAATGTACTGTCCCGCTGAGGCGGTCGCCGCCGAAGAGAAGGATGGGGGAGGAGATGCTCATCTGAGAGTCTTCATGTGCTGTTCGCGCCGGGCCTTGGAGGTGTGTGTCTGTATGGTTGCATTACTGGTCACGTTGGGGAGCGGAGAGAGGCGGAGAGAGGCGGAGAGACGAGCTCGTGACGCACTGGCGGGCCTCCGCCACCCGTTAATGTCAGACAAGGTCGTGCTGCGGCCTCGGCAGTGATCCCCATCACATAGCGTGGCCACGGGGTATGGCACCTGACAAAGCCTGGCATCTCAGCACGCCGCAAGCACCAAAATAGCAGTTGGTCATGCGACCAAGAATGCCTCGGAAGTTTACCCACCCGCAGAGTATATCCAAAAGCGGAAACTAAAAATGGCGAGTTGTGAAGCGGGACGTGTGGGTGGGTTCCCTAAACCACAGTGCCGCACTCATCACTCAACAGCAAACCACAGTGCCCCAGACGTATACCCGGAAACCCATCACGCCACCACTCTCAGCCACCCTCAGTCGACCCCAGCAACGCCATGGCGACGACGAGCGACCACATGAGAATAACACACCGGCCGGCCGGCCGTCAGGGAATCCCGTTGCCGCCTCAGATGACGACTGTTCAACTTTTGGTACTACCTTTTGGCGCAGACATGGTGGGGACAGGTAGGTTCAGGTAACCAGCCCGGGGGCTAAGTGCTGCCATGGGCGGCAAACGCATCCAACGCAACACTTCTCCGCCGTAGCCCCCTGAAGCGGCAACACTCGCCTCGCCCCGCGTATAATGTCAATCTCGCTGTTCCGGGTCTTCCTCAGAATCGCCCGCCAAGTGCCCGTAGTCTGTAGTCTGAGGTATCAGTCCACCCAGTACCGTTCCTAGTAACACCAATCCTTGCCAGATGTTTGATTCCACAGGCCAAGTGAAACGATCCCGGCTTCCTCAGCAAGTCGGTCCTCAGCTCAGAAGTCGGTCCTCAGATTGCAAGTCGGTCCGCAGGTTTGAAGTCGGAAGTCGGTCCGCAGTTCGGAGGTCTGCAGCTCCGAACCCGACCTCGTGCCTGAGCGGGCAGTGCGCGGGCTCGTCCACGCCCTGCAGTGGGGCAACACGTTGAGGTGGGAGGGAGGCGGGAGAGGTTGGATGCATGGGTGAGTGACATTGGGATACAGGAGCAAGAGCGCCGCATCCCAGGACCGCACGGAACGTAGATAGTCGTACCAGTACGCGTGATCCCCGACGCCATCTTCAATCCCGGCCCGACAGGCAAGATCACCCTCTGCCCCAACAAGGAAACCCACGACGCCGCTGTCCGTACCCCTGCCGGCCGTACCTGCATGCCGCAGAACCTGCCGTGTCCAACTGCGCGACTTCGGATGACGTTGGCGCTATATCCGGCATCGTCCTACTGCGTGTCGCGTCTTGGGCTGGGGTGACGTCGGGCAGCTCCCACTCAAGACCGGGTAGAGGGGGCCACCACACGGGTAAGGAGAAACGGGGGGCGTGTCAATGCATAGCTGGGTAGCGCGAAGAGGACTGTCAAGACAGTTTGCGGGACAGCTGGAAAGAGGGACAGAGCGCGCGAAGACGGGCGGGCGGCAGAGTGGGGGGAGATACAGGGAGATATGAGGAGAGCGGGCAGGTGGGCGTGCGGGAAGGACGACGGGAAAGAGGACGGGAGGAAGAGCGGCAGGATAGGAACGGCAGGGAACGAAAGCGGTAACTAGGCAAGGACGCGGAGGGCGAGCGAAGAGGCAAGCGGAAAGCCGCGAAGAAGGGTAATGGAGGAGCCAGGGCAGAGAGTGAGGGGCCTACGAAGAGGCCAGGCATAAGCGGGGCCACCGACCCGCGGGTCTGCCTAGCTCTGAGGCAACCAAACCCCAGCCGACCTGGTCGCATGTTGATTCCTCAGCTCGCATCTCGGGCAGCAGCTCGGAGCGCGGTCTGCGGCTGCTCCTAGCTGGGTCGATTGAGTCTTGGCGGGGCAGGTGACGTCGGATTCAGCAACACCTCCTCGATGCTTATGTTGTGAAGTTCTGCATGCACGTAAGAAAGGAGGGTCCAAGGAGGGAGGGCGGATGCGAACGGAGGAGTAAAAAGGACGACCGACGAACCAGAACCCTACGGAACTGTGAACGGGATAACTGAGTGCTTGGTGTGATGGGCGACGTCGCCTTCAGGCTTGGCGGCGCAGGTGACGCTGGCTGCAGCACGGCGAACAGCGTGACGCGGGCCACCACCTCCTCGCTCGTCTCCGCCGGACAACCACGATCCACGACACTGATATTGTAAGCTTCTGCAGCTCTGCATGGCAGGGACAAAAGAGGGTCCAAGCAGGGAGGGCGGCAGCGGGCGCAGGAGTAAAAAGGACGACCGGCGCACTAGAACGTTATGGGATAAAAAAATGTTAGCGTCGATCGGCGCGGATGGCGGTGTCTTCGGGCTTGGCGGCGCGGCGGGCGATGTCTTCGGCCCTGGCGGTGCGATGTTGAAGTCGATGAGGGCTGGCGACGGGCTCGATGAATGAATGAATGTTAAAGCGGACCCCAACGGGATCATCGGTGTATACCAGAGCAAGCACCAGTATGGGCTCGATGGTCTCGATGACCTAGGTAGGGTGCGGGGCAGGCGGCGCCGCCGATGTCCTTCGAGCTTGTAACCCTTATTCCGCCAGCGTCCTTGACGTCGTTGTCGTCAGTGGCGGCAGTGGCGGGGGGGGGCGTGTCTTCAGGGATGGGAACTGGCATGTGCCTGCGCGGGAGGAGGGGGAAGCGATTGTCGGGTACTCCGGGGGGTACACGAGGGCACCGCACGCACACCGACTGACAAGCTCTAGGAGCTCGCTCCCGGTCCTTGAAGTGTGTCCTTTCCCGGTAGTGACCGTGATTCCCACTGTGTGATGTGGCCGGAATTGTACGGAAGTGTTCCATGATGAAAACGGCATGGCATCGGTTGCTCCAAACGGAACCCGTCCGCAACTTTCACACTTCCTGTGATGTGCGCCGGAACCGAGGACGTTGGATGGCGGCACATGGCATCGCTCCCTATGCAGTTGAAGCAGAAATTCACAATGAACTGCGTTTGGTACCGCATCCGCATCGCCATTCCGCAAAGACCGTGACCTCAGACGCACAAGCATGCCCTGCTAGGCAGAATACTTGACGCAAATCCGATGCCCATTATCAAAGTTTCATCCTTTAACACAGCTCCTTCCACAGAAACAACACTGTTGCGCCCCCATACATCTTTAAGAACATCTTTAAGGACTCATCCGCGAAAGTTATTCTAACTCTTGCTAAACAAATTTTTTTGCGAAGCATTCAGCTGGCCTGCTTTATGCCATTTTCGTTCCCGGCAACTTCCGCTGAGGCACCAATTCAGCAGACAAACATTCAATCCCAACGTACCTAGAGGTATAATCCTGGTTTGCTCCTGGTTCGCATAGTGTCTTTGAGGTAGCCGTGCGACCTGGACTGATGATGCTTGCTGCGACGCAATCGAGCCGTCGCAGCTCCAGTGCCCACGTGATTCCACAGTGCTCCACATCAGAATTCCTCGTTAAGTGACGATGGGTGTTGGAGACAAGATGACAGAAGACTGCGTTGGCTGGCGCATATCGTATGCCACCTGCGTGGAGTCCCGAGCACGTCCAGCACGTAGAACCTGAAAGGAGGCCAAGGTCTCTACGGTACCCTTCTCTCATGCTCAGCTTGCGTCCTGTGTTATCCTTGTCCCATAAGCTGCGTGCAGCCGTCTCGCGTTTTGCAAGGCCTCCACAAAATAGCAGGTGCTGCAGAGAATCTGAAATATTTGTAACTTTATGGCGGGTTGCAAAACAAACTCCGTTTCGAACGTGAACGTCGCGATGTTGAGCAAACCTGTATTGGTAGGCCTTTTGGTCGTTTTGGTCAGGTTGCTCGTCCCAGATTGCTCAAATCAGTACGCAGAATGTCCCGATTGCGGCGAAATAACAACGCCAAACACTCCCATCCGAGATGGCTTTTCACGAGAGGGATAGGATAGTGTACTTGACTGAAAAAGCACAGTCAAAGGAGCCGCAAGGTGCCGTCGAGAATGTAGTTTTGAAATTTTGCTGAGCAATTTTGGACGAGCAACCTGACCAAAGGCCTACCAATCGAGGTTGCTCAACATCGTGGATTTCACGTTGGAAAACGGAATTTGTTTTGCAACCCGCCATAAGCTCTGCAGCACATAACACCGGTAACATGTATAATGATGTGGTTTTGCCTTTTGCGTCGTCGACGTCGTACCCAGCAATACCTAGCCATAGGAAAGCGAATGGCCCCTGCAATGTCGCTGATTTTTCCCTCAAACTATTCACTATCATGAGAATAATATTTGGCGTCAGTCAAGCTACTCGCGGGCAAAACCCGGTCGACGCGACAAACTCGACTGCGCGGGGGTATTGGCATAGGTCCGTCACCATAAGCGCACGTTAGCATCATGCCAAAGCATTCGGGAGGGAGGATTGCGGCAATAGTCACATCATGCAGTCTGCGACGCGCACGGCGACGCGGTAGGGACACGTTTGGGCCCAATCGTTGCCCGAGACCAGCACGGACCAGCCCTCCTACCCCGTGCCAGCGCCCTGAGATGATGACGCGGTCACGGAGGGCGACTATGGAGGTGAAGGCGCCAGGGCGCGCAAGATCCTGGGCGTTGGATGGGTCCCGGGGACGCAGCGGACGGTGCACGCAGGCGATTGCTGGTGGGCTTGTGCGTGAAGCTCGACCGGCTTGACGCTGCAGGTGGCTCCAAGTTCCATGCGTAGTGTCGACGGGCCTTGACAGGTCGTTTGAAAAATCTACGTGCGGCGTGGGTTGCCTTGCTTACACATCGAGAACCCGCTTCCTTTCCGACGGGCGGGTACCCCAGGGTACGTGGCTGGCAACTGCGTGCCACGGTTATCCTCCCTGAGACCCTGACCCGTCCAGACGGACGCCAACCCGGCTCCTACTGTCGAAAGCCCGGTATCATGGATGCGCCTACCTGCAACGTTCGGGACCCAAGCTACGAGGCACAACGAGAACAGACGAGTACAACGAGTCCCAAAGCAACGCAGCCGCTTGCCTTATGCTTCCTCCCCATGTGACAGCGCCCCAAGTCTGGAGAGACAGACCCTCATACGACGCAGCAGCGGCACAAAGGGTCACAACCCCGCCGCCGCCGGCATGTCGCTTGCAGCTGCTGGCGCCCCCATCCAGACATCACCGCCGCTTCAATGACGAGGCTGATGTCCGTCACATGAAAGGCAACCCGCGTTTGTCTATTCATAAGGAAAGCGACTAAGAACAGGAAAAAGTTAATATTCGTACGGATGCAGTCTAGCCATCATCAACCAGCCATGCAGGTGGTGAAATGCAATCCGCTCACATGCGCCTCTCTCTCGGTGACCCCTTAAGGAGTCAACTAACCGCTCGCAGACAAATGCAATAACATATAAATACGATTAATACGCCGACCGTAGACAGCCCGGCGCGTCCGTAGGGGCCGGGGAACTGCGCGGTGCCGCGGCCACCCCCGTACGCCCACACCCCCGGGGACCTCGCTCTGTGCCTCAGCAGGGCCCGGCGCGGTAGGTGGCTAGATGTGCAGCGGCCGCCTCCGCCTGTCCCCAGCAGCTACGGTACCGGCGACTAGGTGCAAAATAGCAGCACCCTATCGCCAGTCCAGGAGGGTCCAGGTACGGGCCGTGGGTCCCCATCGCTCCAGACCTCACACTAGCAGGTGGGCTCGGTGGCCCTGATGACCCCTCAGCGCCACCCAAATGAACAGGCTGATCCGGCATTTGCCTCTCACTCTGCGCTGTATGTGTCCGCCCTGTAGCTACCATCGCTAGGTACTCGGGGCGGTCCGCTCGCGGCTTCTGGCGGGGTCTGGCTCCGGCTTCTGGCGGGGTAGCCGGTGTCGAACAACGTCGCAACTGTGATCGCCCAAAACACGAGTAATCACTGCTTGCGCCCATGCACTGCACTGCAAATGACCATGACGATGATGATGCACTTCACTCCAGGGATACGAATCTCCGCCTCGTACAACCTGCCAATGCCGTCCTCCCGAGCACGCCCCCCTAGCTACCGATATTCACTTTATTACTTGGAAACCACATCACCGTCCCCGGTGTGTATCGCGGTGAGCTCACATGACAATGGTCGGCCCTCATCGCGGTCCATGTCGGTCATTGTCGGAATTGAAGCGCCGACCAACGTTAAAAGTGATGCGGTTTAGCTTCCCCGCGGCCTTCAGGCCCCCGGACCCCGTCACCCCGCTGCCGCGTGACGTGGGCCAATAATGCGATTACGCTGATGCGTTATGAATGCTTAAAAATGTGCTTCAATGCCAGGGCCATGCATCATTCCCGATGCAACCCACCGTGCGCGGACAGGCCGTCCCCGCACAGCTCGTCCTCGAGCCTGCGCAGCGCCGCCCGGACCTGCGGGAATGTGGGTCGGCGCCGCCAGTCGTCCGCCATGCAGCTCCGCAGCAAGCGCCACAGCTGCGGCGACATGAGCGGCGGCGCCTCGAGCCGCAGACTGCCGTCGCACACCCCCGCGCACACATGCAGCGGATGCAGTCCCGCGTACGGCAGCATGCCCGTCCACATGTGGTGCGCGGTGGCCGCGAAGCTCCACACGTCGCTGGACATCACCAGGCGCCCATCGAAGTGCTCTGAGGAGGTCAAGGTGAGGGGCGGGGCGGTGAGGGGGCCGCCGCGAGTGGAGAGGCGGTCGAGGGCAGCGAAGAGGGGGCATGAGAGGTGGGGAGACGGCGGGGGATGCGCGGAAGAGGCCCCGGCCGGCCCAACAGCCGCACCTGGCGCCATGTACGGGTGCGACGACCAGTCCGCTTCCGCGGGCAGCGAAATCTTGCCTGGCGCCATGCACTGCGCCAGGCCAAAGTCTGCCACCTTGGCCTGGTAGCCCCGGAGGTCCACCCGGCTGGACCGCAGAAGCACGTTGCCGGGCTTGAGGTCTGCGGGGCAGACGGGGGCGAGGTCAGAACGATGTGAGGGAACAGCGAATGTGCCGCAGATCGACGAGCAGCAAGCAGTCTGTCGTACGGGGTACACGACGCCAACTGCCGCATCTGAGCGTGCAAATCGGGGCCCACTGGGCCCAAAGCGGGGTCACGACCGGATGCCTGGGGCTCACCTCCGTGGATGACGCCGTTGGAATGGAGGTACGACATACCCGCAGCAATGTCGTACAATGTACGAAGGTACGCAAACATCGAAGCCCTGCAAAAATGCCGGATTGGAGCGGATGAATGTTGGGAAAAGACACAGAGGATGGGAAAAGACACAGAGCTGGGCGCTCGAAAGGACTTGCTGCACTCCCACAGCTGGTTGTTGTTGCCCCCGCGTGCTGCCCACACAGCGCACGAGAGAGGGAACTCGGGGTGCCTCGCTGTCGTTAACCGCTATCGGTGAAGCGTTTGACCGCCAACGCGGCGGTGTCAGTCTGGGCTGCAGCGGCTCCTGCCCATTTGCCCGTGCATCCCACTGTTCGCCCCACCTGTCAATCGGCGCCCTCGCGTACACCCCTCGGGCCAACGCGCTCGCCAGTGAGCCCTGGTCGCAGAACCTGGTCGCGAGTAGGTGTGGCGGAAGCGGACAACAAGGAGGACGAGGTCCGTCGGTTGCTCAGATCGTCCACTGCCCACCGTTCGTTGCTCGCAAACCGCGTCGGCCACCCGTCGTCACCCGGCCGCGTGCCCACCACAGCCAACACCCGACCCCTGTCCCTGTCCGGGCCTACTGAGTACTGACCCTGTCCCATGAAGGCAATCAGAGCGGATTTTAAACTCACTCCATGACGATCTGGGTCAGGAAGCAGCCCGGCGCCGCGCCCGCGCTGCTGAGCGCGTCCGAGTAGGTCACAATGAACTTCGGAGCACCCGGGCCACCCCAGCCGTCGAGGCTGTCGAAGCGTTGCCGCTGCGCTTGGGCCGCCAACTGGGGTCCTCCAGCTGCGCCACCGTCATCCCGCGCGGACGGTTCCACACCCCGCCCCTCCTGGCCATGTCCCTGCTGCTCCGGGTCTGCCAGCAAGCTGTCCAAGAGCGACCTGGTGTCGGACGCTTCGCCACCCAGCATTTCAGCCGGGTGGGGAGAGACTTTATCCGCCTCGTTGCACTGCCTGATGTCCTCGCTGGTGAGTCGAGTGACGCTGTAGCAGTAGGTCTCCACCACGTTCGGGGCGCGCAGGCGCTTGCTCAGCGGGCCTTCGAGCAGCAGCCTAGACAGCGTGGATGTGGGGGTGGACGCGGGATCAGCCACCACCAGTTTCACCGCCACGTCCGCCAGCTGCCACACACCGCGCAGCACCACCGCCTGGCCGCCGCGGCCCAGCGGCTGCAGCTGGCACACCTGGGACCGCATCTCCAGGAGCCGGCCTGAAGCGAGCAAGTCCCAGTAGTGTCCGGACTGAGGGCCGGCGTCCGTGAAGCTGCTCATGGCCACTGAGGAACCCAGTCGCAGGAGGCCAGAATTGCCTGTGGGCCTCTGCAAGGGCGGCTGTGCGCTGAGGCTTGGGGGGCAGGGGCTGCTGTCGGCGGCCAAGACCTGACTAGGCGCGTGGCCCGTCATGAGCGCCGACGGACCGGCGGTCAGTGCCGCGGCCAGAGAGGCTGCGGCCGACTCAGCCTCGCTCAAGCAAATCGGTTTCTTCGTACAATGCATAAGCGGAGAGTTGGTCACGGTGCTGGTTGATATTGTCGTCACCAGAGCCATCGGCTCGTGCGTTGCAGGCGGGTGCCTGAATGGCGCTGGACTCGGCCCGGGGGTTGAGATTTGATATCCGAGACAGCATCCCGTAAGGAAGCGCAGGCGGCGCCTTGCATCGAGCAACAGCGGCATGGTCGTCGCACGCCGCGTAACGTTCTCGCAATCACAACATCCCCCTCATCATCATAGAAAAGTAACGATGAAAATACGTTGTTTATCTTAGGGTGTCCCCATTGTAGAGTATGTTTTCAACGGCACAATTGTCAGGTTTTATGCAAAGATGCGCTGCACGCAACAATACGATTTCGGTCTCCGTGAAAGAAGATATATTACAGCGTGAACCGTTTTGCAGCGCAGCAGAACAAAATTTGGGACTACGACCCTGCCATGCTTAGGTCGGAAATGCTGTACGAGCACATGACGAGCAGCAATACGGGTGTCGAGCCTGGTTAGATGGTGCATAGTTTATCATAGTGCGGGCAATGGCATGTATTTATTCAACGCTATACTGGCGGTAAAGAAACAATGGCAACATTGACGCTTGCCGCTAAGCGGTAAGTCGGCCGTTGCCGCACGTGCGTGGTCGTTTCCCTGTCGTGTGACTCCTGCGGCAAAACGAGCAAAATTGATTTTGTCTTGGCGGTCGCTTACTTAGATTTCTTGTCATTCTGTCACCGAGTGCGGCTCTTTGTAACCGCGATCATTTTGGGTGGTTGCCGTTTTGTTTTCCGCTTCAACCCCATTTCACTTGCACTGACAGTCTGAGCCGTGACAACAGAGCGGTAGCAGTCTTAGCAATAGTGCCGACTGATTCATAAAGCTTGTTGAGGCAACCTCCTCCGCGGCGAATCAGGCCAAAACGGGCCAAATGAACAAGCGGACGTGCGAACTGAAGAAACATATGATGCTGTTGGCCTGAAACGGCCTACCTCGGAATGGCGCGGAGAGCAGCAATGGGCAGATCCCACACACGCAGACTATTAATTCCTCATACAGAGAATTGACATCATAGTCCCGGGGACAAGTGCATGGGTCAATATCGGCGGCGCACCTGAACCTCATTGGTGCCTGATGAATCCCAGCTGGTCACTTTGGACATTTGGCGCTACTCAGACTTATGGCCCAAGTCCAGTTCCAGTGGTCATTTGGACCGCGCAGGCGCACTTACTCTTACCTGCTCTTACCTGAAGACGCATCCTGGCCATCACATGCGTAATGGTGTCCCTGCGCCCATTCCTACAAGAATATTTCGCGGGGCCGTGTTTGGGGACTTTGCAAATCGCACGTACAGTTGAAGTGTTGCAAGCATGCAAGGTGTTACATGGGTCGCGGTCATCATCGGCGCCAAGCATGACGACTTTTTGTAGCAAACGTTATTCCAATTTGTCACATCACAGGGGTGAGCCGCCTTACAACCGGCCGCTTTTAGTTTTGAGGAAAGTGTCCTAGAAGCAGAACTGCAATATATGTTGCCAACTGATAGACAATTTAACAAGAAGCACTTCATTTTGCATCGTACGGTATCCCAGTTCAGCCCGCGATGACTACGAAACCAAATGGAGCGGCACAGAACATGTGCAGCTTGCAGGGAAACCTTACATGGATTTGAGCTACATCAATAGTTCAAGGTTTGGTAGTGCTTCATAATGCAGCTAACACTTTATTAGTGTCTAGATGAGCAATCAAATGGACTAAAGTTTCCCTGATGGGCTGTATGACAACCAGGCATTCAATAAAATTTAATATAGTACTCAACGCACATGTTGTCAACTCGCATGAGCCGACGACTATGCTTTTCTCACCTGTGGGCGTGCGACGTTCCGAGCGTTGCTGCGTTTCCAGGCACCCTTAAACTTCAAAGACTCAGACCATTTACTATTATCAAGCGAACCTAAAGCTCCGGGACCTTTTGCAGCCGTCCGGGACAAATGCCTCTCTTCTGCCAAGCCTGCCTGTCAACGAACCTTTCGCTGGTGAATTCCGTCTATGTGTGCGACGACTGCGGCACTCAGTCGCAGGTGAGCAACCATGCTGTGCGTTGGCTGTTATGCAATGAACGCCGCACAACTCTGTCACTGTTGGAAGCTCCCGTCGGGCTGAATGCTCCCGACGGTGTAGTACTCTTCCGCATAAGCCCGTTGTGACTGGCCCTCCCGATGTAAGGTTGATCGCTGTCGTCGGGGCGGGTACCGTCAAGCCTTGAAGCACCCGTGCGCGGTACAAATGCTCCACAACAACGTGAACCCATTGGACAAACCCTCACCTGACCTATCCCGACCAGTTCGTGGAGGAGGAGAACGATGGCTTCGAGATGAACACACATGCGCGCCGGCGTCACGCCGGGACAGGCGCCAGCGCTGCCACGCTCAAAGAGCGTGAGGAGGAAGCAGCGCGCCACAAGGCGGCCCTGGCAAGTGCCGCCGCCGCTGCGGCCGCCGCCGCCGCCGAGGCAGAGGCCGCGCAGCGGGTGCCGTTTGCGGAGGCGCCCGTGCTTGCCAAGCTCAAGGCAGTTGCGGAGCTGTACGTGCGGGCGCTGCAAGGCCTGGTGCGCGCGCAGGCAGATGCGTTGGTGGAGCGCTTCGGCGGCCCGCCCGAGTGCCGCGTGGTGATGCGGAATATCTGGTTCGGCTTCGTCCCGCTGACCGGACTGCTGGACATGGACCCACGGGTGGGGTGAGCTGCAGTAGGACGACCCATGGGCCACCTTTGCACCTACGGATGGGATCACAACGAGGCGGGTTGCGGCGGAGAATGTGGGATCGACTGAGAATCGGAGACACACACACTCTTTCTCTCACATTCCTGTCTTGCATGCCACTCCTGTCTTGCATGCCAAAGGACACACACTGCATGGGCGGGCTGGGTCGGGCGGGTTCTTTCTCTAAGCACTGCATGTCAAACGACACACACGAGTACGCTCTCGCCGGGCTGGGGCTGGGGCTGGGGCAATGTGATGCATACGGGCATACCACGGGCCCAACCACGGCCCTTGCATGTCCCCAGCACGCTGGCTGCTGCCTCACGAGTGACGCACACAGGAGGGTGCGCTTGGGTGGGTGCCCGGGTGGTGAGAGCGGGGAAGTGACAAGGTTCCCAGAGGTAGTGAATGCGTCCGAGAGTTTGGCAAAGCCCACAAAACCGGGAAGCGTCCGGCGGAGCTGAGAATGACCAGCGTTGACAGCGGCTGTGTGCCCCCCCCCCCCGTCGGTCGGTCGGTCACCCACGTCCCGACCTGTGACAGCGGCACCACCCTGCATGCCTACCTGGACGTGGACGGCTTCCCGGTGTTGGCGCGGGAGGGGACGCTGGCGGACGCCTCCGTCAGCGCCCACACCGACCTGTTCGGCAAGCTGCGGACGGCGGGTAGCGCGGGCAGGCGGCGGTGCGGCCACCTACCGCTGTTCCATTACGACGGCACACACCGAGTGGACCTGGCGGCCTGTCGCGCCGACATATTCATCCGATCGGTGGGTGGGTGGGTGGGTGGGACCTGGTGCGGGTGACGCCGCCACGGGCGGCCCCAGCGTATGCGCATGCATGCACGTGCGGTAGGTGGGACGTGAAGGGTAACAGCTCTTCAGGCCGCTGTGACGGGATGGGGCACAGGGGCCGGCGGCACAGCCCACAGCCCGGTTGCGGTGGCGCATCTCCCCTCAAGGGCCTTTCAGCTGAATGGTCACTCCCACGTGTCCGCAACCCACATCGATCCCACAGCTGATGCCGCCCACCGTAAGTCTGGTGATGACGCTGCTGGCGTGTCTGATGCTCAGGATGCCCGTCAGCCCGGTGGACGTGGTGCGCTGGGCGGCGGACGAAGCACTGCCGTACCATGATCTGGAGGTGGGCGGGTTCCGCAGCGCGTATGGCGGGTGGGGGAAAGTGAAGGGGGGGAGTGAAGAGGTTATGACGTTTTGGTTATGACGTGTTACGAGAGACGAGGCTGGCGGAGGCGATTGTGACAGAGACTGTGCCATTGTGCGCAGAGCGTGATGGGCTGGCTGTCTGAGGGCCTTTGTGCGCATCTGCCTGCCTCACATGCCCACCCGCAACCCCGGCTTTGTGGACCCAGAGGGAGCACTGATCCCCAACCCTGCCCCACCCGTGTGCGGTATGTGTTGATGATGTACAGGTTCGGAGCCGGCCCCTCTTGGACGCGTTTCCGCTCAAGGTGGCCGGTGCGCGGTTGCTGCGGTCCACGGGCAGCGTGGCCCCGCGGCGGCTGCTGGTGGCGGCAGTGGAGATGGCAGGGGTGCTGGGGCTGCAGCTGCCGCCGCTCAACGTGGAGGGGCTGCTCGCCAAGATGACCGACTCTCTGGGGCTGCCCAGGGTGCGGCGGGCAGGGGGACGGAAGGTCATGGGGGGCCTCGCGAGAATCTGTCGTCTTGGTTGACAACCTGGGGCACGGTATCGTCGTGGTCCTCGCCAGGCCATGGTTCATGACGGGGACAGCAGAATCGCCCCCTAGCGGCCCCCAACGGTCACGACCGCATCCGCTGCCACCCTTCCCTGAAGGCCAGCCCTGGCCTTCTCACCCACCTTGTGCGCGCGCGCCCCGCGTAGCGTCTTCATTCCCACTCCCACTCGAACCCTTTCCACTACCCCACCCCTCCACCCCTCCGGCGCCGCCTGGCCCCCAGCCCGTGTACCTGGTGTCCCGGGAGCTGCACCGCCTCTACCAGCTGTCCTCGCCGCTGCTGCACCCCAACGCCCTGGGCATGCGGGGCACCTACCCCTACCTGCCGCTCACGGCGCTGCTGTTCTGCGCCATGAAGCTCTGCTACGGCCTGGACAACCGCGGCGCAGCGCCCCCGCCGTCACTGGAAGAGGACGCGCTGCAGCCCCAGGCAGCGGGCAGGGCATCCAAGCGGGGGAGGGGCAGGCCGAAGAGAAAGAGGGAAGGGACAGCGGCAGCCGGGGTGGTGGTGCCGGGGACGGACGGCTCAGCGGCGGACGCTGGCGGTGCAACTGCCGGCGCGGCGGATGAGCTGGTAGCGACGATGGCGGCGGTGCCGGGTGACGGCAAAGCGCGACGCGAGATTGCGCCGCCGTTGCTGCCTGGGTTGCCTCCCCTGGAGCTACCCCAGGGTGGGTGGGCTGCGTGGGCCCAGATGCAGATCGGCCCCCGGCCGCACCTGGTGCAGCTGCCCATCACGACGGCGCCCCTCACCGCCTGGGAGGTGGGTGACGTGGGGAATATGGGAAATTGGTGGACATATTGGGTGACGGGGGGAGTGCGAGTTGGTGCATTGTGAGGGAAATTGTGAGCGCGGTCAGCGCAAGAGAGGGTTTGCAGGAGCCCGTGTAGCTGTTACAGTTTGAAGGAAGTGGGCGAGCTCTCGGCAAGTAGGACCGTTTGTTGGGACGGACTGAAACAGCGATGGCATCACGGGGCTTCGTGGGAAAGCGAAGGGAGAGGGGCAACAGCTGAAATCCCTAACCCTAGACCCTTCAACCTAGGCAGTGAGGGAGAGGGGCGAAAATTGACCCGGTGCTCGCCGATCCCCTCGTGACGTGATGAACCTGCATGGCTCCCTGAATGAGTCATTGTACCCTATGTGCTGCCTTGTGTGTAAACGATAACTGAGCCGCCATGTGTTTAGAGGAGAATCGCCCGACCCTGGAGAAGAGAAAGCACGCACCTAGGGTGGAGGACAGGTGGGGTGCGCTTCGACGTCGTGCAGCTCTGATGCGGCGAATGTTGTCAGCCGGTGGGTTGTTGCCGCAATCTTTGTGTTGTGTTCGCAGGCGTCGCACCTCCCCCCGGGCGAGCTCCACGCCTTCGTGGCGTCGGCCGCCCAGCGGCTGAGCAACTGCCACTACCTTGTCAGCAACCGTAACACCCCTGGAGTTCGCCGCTTCCAAGCCGTCCTCAACCACATGTCCACGGCAGCTTGGGCGGCACAGGCGGGGCCGCAGGCCGGGGCCTCGGCGGTGACGCACCCTAGCGCAGCAGCGGAACCGCCGCCGCCGCCGCCGCCGCCGCCATCGAGTCCGGAGCCCGCCGGTGCGCGGGCCGCTGCAGCAGCGCCGGCATCCATCGGCCGAGGCCATCAAAGCGGGGGACCCGGCGGGAGTCGTGGCGGGGCCGAAGGTGCCGCCGCCGCCGCGGACGCGGTGACGCCACCCGGTACGAGTGCCGCAGCGGGTGGCCGCCAGGACCCACGTCACTGGACCGGTGCCGGGGACGACCCTGCCTCTGCCCCTGCCGTGGCGATCGCCATGTCCGGTCCCGAGGCGGCCGCGCTTGCGGGTCTGTCACGTGTCGCACCGTTAGCCGCAGTCCGCCGCCACCACCACCACCACCACCACCCACTCGAGCAGCTGCCGCCGACTCAGCAGCCAGCGGTGGCGCAGTCCCAGCCCCAGTCCCGGTCCCAGTCCCCGCAGGCGGCAGGGGGGGCGCAGTCGGGGGAAGCTGGCGGCTCAGCGGCGCCGGGATGGCCGGACCCGTCCGTGGTGCTGTCGCAGCTGCGCCCGCGCGGCGCCGGGGTGGCCGCCTGCCCGGACCGGCAGCCCCCCGGCAAGCCCTGGTTGCTGAGCCACGTGGTGCTGCCCGACCAGCACATGCACGGCGACACGGTGGCGGTGCTGGGGGCGCTGGCCTGGCTGCAGAGCGTCACCGTGCCGGACCTGCTGGAGTGGGTCCAGGCGCTGCTGTGGGAGATGGAGGAGACGGACCGCGTCGCGCGCAGGGCGGCGCCGCTGCTGGCGCAGGGGATGTCTGAGGGGGAGGCGCTGGAGCGGGCGATGCGGGGCGGGGGCGCAGGTGAAGGCGGAGAGGAGCGCGACCAGGCGGAGGGCGAGGAGGAGGAGGTGGTGGAGGACTGGGACGGGGAGGAGGCGGATGCAGCAGAGGAGCTGGAGGAGGGGCTGGGGCCGAGGCGCGGGAGCGGCCGTGGACGAGGGCGAGGGCGGGGTCGAGGGCGCGCCAACGGCACTGGACGCGGGGGACGAGCTAGGGGGAGAGGAAGGCGGGTGGCGGCAGGTAGCGCGGAAGAGGAGGACGGACGTCAGCATTCCTCGGGGCGGGGTCGAGGACAAGGGCGGGGGCGGGGCCGACCTCGCGGGGCTGTCAATCGGCAGGGCGAGCAGCCGATCGATGAAGGGGAGGCCCCCGAGGACGACAACGAGGACGAGGAGGCCGACAACGGATACTGGAGCGAGCACAGCAGCTCGGACCACGACGTCAGGGACGTCAAGGCGCCTCCAGTCTCAGATGTGGCGGCAGGCGCGGGCGTGGCCCCGAAACGGGGCCGCACAGGTGCGCCGCGGCGCGCTGCGGCCGCTGCCGCGGCGGCTCGGATCTCGGCGGGGTTTGCTGACTCCCCGGGCGGCCAGGGCGGCGAGGGCGCGGCCATGGCGCACACCACCGGTGGGGACGGCGGCGGCGCCCCAGAGGCGTCCCGGCCGGACAAGCGGCGCAGGTCAGCAAATGGCTCGGCGCAGGGTCGGAGCGGTGGACATGATGGGCGTGGCGGAGATGTGGAGCCGGGAGATGCGGGAGGCAGGCGACCAGCCAGCCCAGGTAGCACCGTTGGAGCTGGGGAGAAACACGTCCGCACCAGCACCGCTAGCGCCAGCAGCAGCACCACTCGCACCAGCAGCGGCAGCAGCAGCGGTGGTGACGGGAGCAGCCGGAGCGTGGACGACGAGGATGAGACGATGCGCGGCCCGAGTGACGGTGCACCCGATGTCGACGCGGAGGCATTGGCCGCGCAGGTGGCATCGTCTGATGATGAGGACGACAGGGGCGGGCAGCACCCTGACCCGCGCCCTGTGCAGGACGACGACCTGCATCCGCCGTCACGGACTGTTGCTGCTGCTGACGGCGAGGACCCGGAGGATAGCAACATCGGCGGTGGTAGCAGCACTTCCCTCAACAGTGGTAGCAGCACTTCCGTCAGCAATGGTAGCAGCACTTCCCTCAGCAGTAGCAGCACTGAGAGCGGTTCGGACGATTCCTCCAGCAGCAGCAGCAGTAGCAGCAGCAGCAGCAGTGACGGGGACGCCCCGGGCAAGGATGGCAAGAATGGCCGTGGTGGTGGTGGTGGTGGTCCCAGCAAGCGGGGAGGGATAGGCGCTTCCGGAAAGAGAAGCTCCCCGGAGGACGGCGAGGACTCCAGGGGTGGGAAGCCAGGGGAAGATGAGGGGAGAGCCCTCATCAGCGCCATCAGGGCGGCGGGTGTGCGGAAACGGCAGATGCAGCCGCAGCAGCAGTAGCACTAGCAGCAGTAGCAGTAGCACTCGCAACAGCTTGGGGTGGAGCGTGTAGGCGGGAGTGTAGGCGCGCGGAAGATGGCAGACTATGCGTAGCTAGGTAGGTGCATGTAATTGTTATCCAGACCTCACAGCCGAGGTTGTGTCCCGACGGACGGTGGGCTCGCCCATTATGGGGTTGAGGTTTGTGTGTTGAGGGCAGTGGGTACCGGAAACCAGTGAGGGCAGTGCGTATACTGTATTGCGTATATACATTATCCTCGGGGGGGCCGCATGCACATGAGGCCATTGGCTTGGATGGTCAGCGCAGCTTGCAGTGTTGAGGAGGGTGATGACGCACTAGGGCCACCGCCCCCCCGGGGGTCCGCTGCAAGATAGGGTCGCCGCGGGTCACCGGTGGCGCCCTGGGAAGCTGGCGTGTTGGTCCACGGATGCTGGGAACCGTCGAAACAGCTCAAAGCAGCTCGATGTGAGCCTTGTTCAGGGGGGTGGTGTGCAGCACGCTGGTGTGGCCGGCGCCGCCGTACATGATCAGCTCGTGCGCAAAGAAGAAGGGGAGTCGCAAAGGCATCTGGGCGGGGCCCACGCTTGAATTGCTTTTGCGGAACCTTTATAACGCCCGCAAAAAGGCTACGTTGCCGCATTGATGTTTGTTGGTGTGCGGTGGCTCATTGCGGTCCGTGAGGTCCGGTATGAATGAATGAACGGTATGGCTGGTACTTGATTGCGTCGCTCACCGCAGCGGGTGCCGACAGCACGATGTTGCGGATGATGCGTTGATTGCCTGACGATTGACGGAATCGCCGCTGAAGCCCCGCCGGCAGCAAGCCCCCGAGGTCATTGCCCCACCGGCCCTGACCTGTAACTGGCGCTCGTATTGGGAAATGGGATGTCCGCGTGCGCTTTCTCTTTTGTGAGGTGGCCTCTAATCGTGCGGTGCATGATGCACGGTGCGCGCCTCAGATTGCTTGACACTTGCGGGCATACGTGGCATGCCAGCTTCAGAGCGGCCAGGCACAGGCACTGACGCGCTGCAACCACACAGCGCAGAGCCGTAGACGCTCAGCAGGCGGGCGAGCGCTGCGGTGTGTCCGGATGCATATCTAATCCGGAGCAAGAGCCGAAGTTGCATGCGTGGCCAAGCAGTGGGACTACAAAAGCGGTTCTGAAATCGCACGCGTATTATAATATTATAAGAGCGGATCTGATATCGCACTCAACGGGTCCAACCCGGTCCAAACAGTACGATCCTGAGCAGGGCTCAATGGCGTAAGTTGGCCGATGTGTAATGTCGTACGTCCACGATCTAACCTGACGATGACGCCGCTGAGCTGCGCAGTGCTGCGATGACGGTAGATTGGCGTTCAATCGTTGAGGTTCAGTCCTGAGATTCGTGAAACCCGAACTGCGCGGAGAGTACGTGCGAAGGGTAGCCAGAAATCAAATGCGCACAGCGATTGCGACGGGATAAAGACGTGGACAGGAAAGCAAACATCAGTAATAATTTAAACATGCAGACAAATAAGCGCACAAGAAAGAGACCCAGACCGTGTGTACATACGGTGTAGATCATGCACGAACCCCGAAGGCCGAAACCATTTCTTGCATGACACGCATAGAGGATTGAATATCTTGAAGCGAGACAGCAGAGGATTGAGGCTTACAACCTTTCGTTTCAAGTCTGCGACTGTCCCGCTGTCGCCCTCGACTTCGACCTTGCCAGCCTATCCGGTCGAGCTTGAAAGATGAATACTTCAGAGATTTCAAAATTCAACTGCGAAATCATATAAATACCCTGCAAAGGCTTGACGGCGCTTCCGTTCTCATACTGTTTCCGTGACGCGCGTGCTGCGCAACCGACGTGAGGCTGGCGCTTTGCTTCCTTGGCGGACGCCTAATGCGGTTCATTCTTGTACTTATCAACTGAGATTTTTCAGCGTCAGAGATAAGTAATACTTAATTAAGTATTTCTTATCATCTTGCATTCCTGTGAGCTCCGATGTTCGCCTGAACTGGTCGTTCGAGTAAAGCATCAAAATAATTCATCTGCAAATGAATTAAGCATTTCACCTCTATTTCGCTTTTGTTGGCTTTCCAGTGGGTGTGGGTTCGGGGCTCGGCGCTCCTCACTCGCCGTGAACACAAGGTCAAGGCAAAGTGCGCAACATTTGCAGCACAACACAATGGCGCTGCGCTGGGGTCAGTCCCAGCCCAGCACCAAGCTGGCGCGCCGGGGACGTACGGTGCACGTCGTACATGCAACGCTGGAGGGCGTCACTGACACGCGCCCCCCTCCGCCGCCGCGCACGCTGCACAAGAGCTACACCACCATCAAGGAGGTCAACGGCTCTGAGGAGCACGACCTCCTCGCCGCGCGGCCGTCCTCGTCAGTCTCTTCCACGCCGTCCTCAGCTCGCCACACCCTGACAAACTCCCTGACCTCCTCCCCGACGTCTCAGCTCCCTCCGATGCCGCTCGCCGCACTGTCCGGCCGCGTCCGCGAACTGTTCCTACCGCCCGGCTTCCCGGCATCCGTCACGCCGGATTACCTGCCGTACCAGCTCTGGTCGATGCCGACCCACGTGACCGGCCACCTCTCCCACTCGCTGGTCACCTCCTCGCTGCTCACCGCGGTGGGCGTCAGCGCCTCCCCGGCGGCCACCGTGGCGCTCTCCGCCTCCATCAAGTGGATCGTCAAGGACGGCGTGGGCGCGCTGGGGAGGCTGATCGTGGGCAGGTGAGGGCTGAGGGGACCGTGCCCTGCAGGGCCGCCTCCTTCCCCCTCCTTCCGGGAGGTCAGGTCGGAGGAGGTGGTGGTTAAATTGAAAAAGAAATAAACCCGAAAGACAGGCCCAGGCACACCCAGAAAAATAGGAGGTGGGGATGGTAGAGACGGAGGGTCTTCATACGGGGCGACGCAGCCAAATATACGCAGCCACTGAATTTTCAGAACGGTGGCGAGCCCCGAGGGGAAGAGGTGGGGCAGGCTGGACAGAGGCTGCCCGGTCATGGGCATCTGGGGCCGGGGCCAAGTTGACCGCTCGGGGGCTGGACGCGAGCGCGGTCAAACCCCATGTTGCCCGGGGCGCTCCTGGGCCTCCGTCGGCCTCCATGGGTGGTCGCGGTCGACCCTGTGACCACAGAGCGCAGACATACATACACATGTACAAACATGTACATGTGTGGCGGGTTCTTTTCCTAGACACCTGTGCAAAAATGCAGGCCCAGTATTCTTACATTCACACACACTGCATACAGACAAAGACTCGACTCCCTCCCTCCCTCCCTGCCTCGTTCGCTGTCCTACGGCCCCGCAGCCGGTTCTCTGTCGAGTTCGATGAGGACCCCCGGCGGTGGCGGCTGGTGGCGGAGCTGCTGAGCACTGCGGGCCTGGGGCTGGAGGTGGCCACCAGCCTCTACCCGCAGAACTTCCTGCTGCTGGCGTGCGCCGGGAAGTTCGGCCAGGTGGGTGGACCGGGGGGAGAGGGGCCTGGCCCTGACGGATGATGGTGGGGCCAATGGCGAATGGGGGTTGGAATGCAGGACACACCGGGCGGGTGCAGTCCGCGGGCCGTTCGGCCCCGTCCGTGACCCCCTTCCGCGGCCCCTGATGGGCTGTGTGCACCACCCGCCTGGGCCAGGCTCGATCCCCCCACCGCCCCGAGGATGGATGGTTCTCGGATTCCCTTTTCCCCATGAGGGGGCCTCCGCTTTCCCATGAGGGGGCCTCCGCTTTCCCATGAGGGGCGCCTCCGCTTTCCCATGAGGGGGGCCTCCGCTTTCCCATGAGAGGGGCCTTCGCTTTGCCATTAGGGGGGCCTTCGCTTTCCCATGAGGGGGGCCTTCGCTTTCCGGGGCCGCTGCTCATCTGAAGACGGGGTGGGGAAAGGACGCTCCCTCAGCTGTCCCGCACCCCACCGACCGACCGACCCACCCATCCACCCCACCCAACTACCCACCTGGATCCGCTGCCCTCATGTTCCTGGGACCGCACGGGGGAGGGGGCCCTGCAGGCGCTGGGCAAGGGCATGGGCAAGCCGGTGTTCCGGGTCATCCAGACGCACTTCGCGAGGGCCCAGAACGTGGGCGCGGTGGCCGCCAAGGAGGAGGTGTGGGAGGTGGTGGCGCAGATGGCGGGGCTGGTGGCTAGTGTGGCGGTGCTGCACACGCTGGACGGCACGTCGGGTGAGTGCGGGCGGGTGCGTGAGGTGAGTGGGGCCGAGGGGAGGGCGGGAGGAGGCCGACAGGTGTTCCGGCGCTCCATGCTGCCGGTACCTGGCTGGTGTTGTTGTGGGAATGACGTCGCCCGTCGGGATGGCCCGGCCTGGTTGGGCATCCATGACAGCGATAGATACCACGTACAGGGGGGGGCCCATGCCGTCTGACTTGAAGTCCTTGATACTACTGCGGTAGCAACGCGATCAGCTGTGGGGGGATGGGGGATTTAGGGGGATCCCTCCCAACGCCCACCTTATCCATGCCAAGGTTGCCAACCCACAATACCCCCTTGCCCCCCTTACCTCCTCCTCCTCTCCCCCCCTCAGGCAGCGCCAACAGCGTGGTGGGCATCTGGGCCGCCACCCAGGGGGTCCACGTCGTGCTCCGCTTCCTGGCGCTGCGCACCCTGCTCTTCCCCACACTGTCCCTAAAGCGCGCCGCGCTGCTGGCCTCCGCCTCCGTCCGCGGCCAGCGCCTGCCCACCGTGCCGGAGGGCAACGCCCTAGAGCCGATCTTCACCGACCCGTGGGACGTCCGACCGCGCGTGCGACTGGGCACCAGCGCCGCGGAGGCCTTTGGCGGCCACCTGCCGCCCCCCGGGGTGCTGCAGGCGTACGCCGAGTGCTTCGCGGGGGAAGGCTACGTGCTGGTGTGGCGGGAGGGCGCTGCGCACGTGATGCTGAAGGAGGACCACAGCCCGCGGGACCTGGTGAGGGCGGTGTGGCAGGCGGCATGGCTGGATGCGCGAACCGCTGTCGATGGCGGCGCACCAGGCAGGGGCGCGGGCGTTGCCGCTGCAGCGGCGGCTCGTGATGCCTCTGAACCGGGCGGCGGGGGCTCGGCGGGGGGCGGTAGGAGTGGGAGTGGCGCCGGCGGTGGGCTTGGGCAAGGAGAGGCCGCCCGGGGGGGTGAGATGGAGGTGGAGGTGGCGGGTGGGCGGTCGGATGGGTCCAGGGAGGGGGGGCTGGAGGGGCTGCCGCTGCTGCAGGAGAGCCTGGAGGCGCTGGCGGTGGGCTTCGGGCCCTTCCTGGAGGACTGCGAGCGGGCGGGCTGGGAGGTGGGGGTGGTGCAGATGAAGGTGGGGCGCAGCAGGCTGCGGCTGGGGCTGAGTGGCGGGGAGGCGGCTTGAGGATGGGGAGGGGGGTTTGCGGGGTACTGGGCTGGCATGCAGCGGGGCGGCGTGGGGTGGCGTGGGGTTGGGTTGGATGCGGGACCTCGTGAGGTGCGGCGGCGGAGGGGAGGGGGAGGGGGAGGGGGAGGGGGAGGGGGGTGCCGCTGGTTCGCTGTTCTCTCGGGGGCTGTAGGGAGACGGTAGGGAGACACGGAGAGAGGCGGGGTGGGGCTCAGCGGTGGGGTATAGCAGAGTTCGCGGGCGGGATCGGGGGTCGGGAGGCGTCGGGGGGCGGGGATTGTGTTGCCGGGGGCGGTGCGGCCCCTTCCCTACCCGGGGGGGCCAACGGGTGGCCGTGTGGCGGCGTACATGGTGGGTGGGTGCTGATGTGACTGACGGCGAGCGAGACATCCAAACCGGACTGCAGCAGTGCGACAGTGGCGGGGAGGGGCGGGGGATAAATTGAAAAAAAGAAATAAACCCAAAGAACGAACCTGGGCACACCCAACAGGGGGGGAGGGGCGGGGGATGTCCTGGTGGGGTTGACCACGCAGACCTGACCTCAGTCAGGTGTTATGGGTTTTCCGGATGCCGTACAGTGAAGTAGTCACAGACTGCAGCCGAGCTCACTATGGAGCTGGAACACGGGTGGGTGGATCCGGGGGGCCAAAGGGGGGCCCCGTCGGGGTGGGACACGACACGACGTGACGTGACGAATGGGGATGCAGGTGCTTTCATCGGCGACGTGGGTCATACGGAAGAGAGGTGTCGGGCCTGGCGGAAGAGAGGGGTGTAGGGGAGGTCTCGGCCGGGTCTTGCTGAAACATTGAACCCATCAAACGATTACCGGTATATTTACAAGCTCATGCTCTTAGCCGAACACGGGTCCTCCTCAGTAGGAGGGACATCGGGAGGCATCGCTGCCCCGATAGCCTTGTCACCGACCGACCGACCGACTGACCGACCGACGACCGGGTCTCTTGTCTCTTTCAGTGGCCCAAACCGCACCTGCAGCTACCGGGCGGCGAAAGCCGTGAAGCACGCATGCAGGTGCGCGACATGATGACCATTTCGAGTGTGCAAAGGCCCGGAACAGGCCCACAGCAGACACACACCCACACCACGGTGTTATCTTTAACACACACACACACACACACACACCACGGTTATGGGTGGGTTTCTCATCAAACACCACGGACCTCGGCACACGAATTCAACTAACTAAGGTAGGTTTGCTCGGGCGCCTTCCCTCCAGTCCGGCACGCGGAGCCGGTCCGCCTCGCCCCGCCCCATCCTGCAACCCCTCGCAACCCTGGACGTGAATTCTCCTCCCCCCGACGGTCAGGAGGCTTCGGGCGGCCTCCCCCACATAACCTAACCGCCCCGCCGTGTGCCGTTCTTGCAACTCTTGACATCAACTCCAACATACACACACTTCAACAAATCTGAATGGATGCAATTGTTGCGATATGACGCGTGCATCGTATTCAGCAATGCGTCAACCGACCATTTGTCGCCCTCACATGCCGCTGGGCAAGCCAGTCCGTGGCTCCCTGGGGGCGGAGCAGCACCACACGAACTCCTGAACTCCAGCCTGGGGCATCGATCCTGACCCACCTCTGGCACCGCTGGTGCACCGCTCCCTCTGTCAATACAGACACCGAAATGCAACCCCCGTTCCCCCTCCCCTTCCCGTTCTTTGGGTTCTTTAAACCCCCTCCCCTCCCCTCCCCCAACCCAACCCAAGCAGCAGGGGTCAAGGCCTCAGCCCCATGGGTTCGTACACCTCGTCCTGTCCGTAGGTGGCCGCATACCGGGGGGCCTGCTGCAGCCGCTGCGACTCCTCCACAGGCTGCTGCTGGGCCAGGTACACGGTGGAGGGGTCGTTGGGGTCCACGAACCTGCCCGGGGAGAGAGGGGAGGGGGACGGAGGGACGGAGGAGGGGAGGAGGGGAGGAACGGAGCGCGGCGAAGTAAGTTGGGCGAGGGGGATCGCGTCAACGGTTGCGCCGCGGCCGTGCTGATGCTGTCGGTTGGGATGTTGTCGTCGGGAACGCTGGCCGGCGGCCGACCGGACGGTGACCCACGTCGCACAAGCAGAGCAGTGGCGCAGTGCCCAGCGACAGCCTGGTGGCGCCTGGTCCATCACTGACAACGCAGCGAACTGCAACTCGACAGTACCGACAGCACAGCCTACCCTTCCCACCTACCCTACCCTACCCTACTAGCAACATCTGCTGCGAACCGTTCCGCAAGGCGCGCGCAGTGCCACGACAACCCAGCTGCCCCCGGTGTGTCAAAGCCGCGTACACGGGTTATAAGGTGTGACCAGCGGCCGGCAATATCCCACAGCAGGTTCCCTCGCCGCCGCCGCCGCCGCCGCTGACAGCAACGTCTCCGTCTGCCCCGTGTCCACTTACGCGCGGGACACGAGGTCCGCCACGTAGTCCGGTGCGTTCGCGTCCTCGGCCCGGCTGCGGCCCTGGGCCTCCTCAAAGGCCTGCGGGGGCGGCGCCGAGGGTGTGCAGCCGCGCCGACACCGACACACAAAGAATCACCGACACAAAGTTGCACCCACACATCAAGTCCGCCCCACATCAACACCGCACACACACACACACACACACACACACACACACACACACACGATGTGCCCTACGTCGCCGTCACCATTCACTACCATCTGGGTTGTCGGTAATTCGGGTTTCGGGTTCCGGGTACTTTGGGTGTAATCTACTTCCGTCGCCTACATCGCCTGTTACGCTGGACTTCGCTTCTCGCGGCTCACGATGTGCCCTAGAGGCGTGCGCGTGGTGTGATGTGATGTGGCACCGCAGGGCCGCGCTGTTTGGGTTGCAGGCAGCCCACCGCCGTCACAGCCGCCCCAGTCCTCTTAGGGCCGCGCTCCAGTCCACAGCTGACCCGGTGGCGGTGGTGGTGGTGTGTCGACTCGGTGGCCCGCAGTCCGCAGTCCGCACCTTCTTGGCGCGCTCCGCCAGGGTGTAGTAGAGGTGGTAGAATGTGCCGATGCCGCCCTCCTTGAAGTAGACCTTGAAGTCGTGGGGCGGCAGCTCGCCGGCGGGTCCTCCGCGCTCCACTGCCGGCCACACCTGGCCTGGGCGGCGGCGGCGGCGGGGGCGGGGGGGGGGGTGAACACGGCCCAACACTCGCGGACGCCAGACACCAGGCGGCGGCTCCAAGAAACACACAGGTGCAAAGAAGCACAGGTGCGAAGACACACACACACACACACAGGTGCGAAGAAAAACACAGATGCGCGGGTTTCTTCGCTGAACGGTAGTGACTTGCTGGATGCTTGCTTGGTTGATGTGCGGGTCGAGAGCCGCGGGAACAGGAGCACAGGAGCCTGGTTCGGGGCACCGCCCCCCCTGAGGGACGGAACATCGGTCCCATCCAGGCTCGCAGGAGACGGTGTCAGTCAGTCGGTCGGTCCGTGTCGTTGACCCGCAGCCCCTCCCGCGAGTCTGCCGGCCCGCACCTGACAGGTTGTTGCAGCCGAAGATAGGCTGGTTCAGTTTGTCGTTACGGATGTACACCAGCGGGAAGTCGAACGACACCAGTCCTGAAGGCAACTCGTGGGACCAACAGGGCAGAAGAGAGCAGCAAGAGAGCAGGAGGGAGGCGCAAGGACATATGTACGTCGTAAGTGGGCTGACGAGGTGACGTGAAGTGACGTAAATTATCTTGGCCCAGCCGGCCCAGCCGAACCCAACTGCCCGAACATCACCGCATCGCCATCCCATGGCCCGCAACTAGCGGTGGGTTCACGCCTCATGATGGGGACTGGTAAAATACAGACATCCTTCCCATGGGGCCCAGATGGCGGACGTAAGTGGTGTTTGGTAAACCGCAGTACCTAATCCGACTGCGGGGGCAAGGAAGAGTTGGTGGGGGAACGTCTGCAAACCCTTCTATCGCACGACTGCCGTGTCCAGTTGCCAATGATGCGCCTGTGCAGTGCCGAGCCTTGGATCGTTCTTTTTATAAATCGCTGCTTACATACTGTGCGACCCTCTCAAAGCGCCTACCTGACTCATCTGGCTTGGCGGCAACGAACACCAGACGGACGTTAGACAGGTATAAAGCGCCGCGAGCCTGCCAGCCCTTCACACGCGTCTGGACACCGCTTAGTTCGCACTGAACTCCATCGCGCCTCAGCACAAAAACCTCGCTCGGGAAAGGAGCGGGGCAAAGCTCGTTGTGTAGAGTGCGCACAAGCGCAGGGTTCGCCGACATTGATCGGTCAACTAGAAATAACAGATCCTGAAACAGTTATAATCAATCTACCGAATGAGTATGCGAAACTGTGGGTGGTTTTCTTCTTGGGCCAGCTGCGCAGAGAGGGCCAGAAACAGTATGCAAGAGGCAGTATGTGCATATGTGTGTTTTGTGGTTAAAGCACCTATCAATTTGGAGACAAATAGAAGCCATAACAGTGGAAGTACGGCAAACAATAGTGTAATTCCTTTCGGGACGTATCCAGCGCACACTTGCGATGTTGTCATGCATAGATCATGTAGTAGTCTGGAATTTTCGAAATGATGTGACAGATTTTTGACATAGCACGACGTCCATCTACGCGAATTGTCGCGTCGTCTACGTGAAGGCGGAGGATGGCACCGTCATGGTTGTCAAAGACTTTGGTCCCAAGTGGGATTGTCGAGCATGTGGTCTGCGGCAGCTTCGTTGCTGGACAGCCGGGCCAGACGCAGGTGGTGCTGGTCCACGCCGGGAGCAGTCTGGAGCTGCTCGCAATGGACGCTTCAGGGGCGGCCGCCAGCATCTGCAGCCAACCCCTCCAAACCGGCGAAGCTGTCGTCGATATGCGTGTCTTGCGCTGGGACCCAGAACACGAACCGCCCTCCAGAGTGAGTGGCGCAACAGGTTGCATCTCTGCGGGCTGGCGCATCTTCTGGGGCTCCAACGCCGTGCTTTTCCTCTCCACTTTCACCGCGGGTCCCGCACGCCTCCTGATGTCGCCGGGTCCCCCTCCAGCCCCAACCAGTGATCCCCCGGCCGTGATGGTGCCGACGGGCGCCAGAGCCGCCGCATCCACCAGATGCCGCAAGAGCACTGGTGTCGATACCAAGTAATAAAACACCCCTGACGGGTAACGACGGGTAACGCGCCAACGGCCTTGTCTACCCGCCTATCCGCAGGTGCAGGGCCAGGGCCAGGGGCCCCCCTGGTCCCCGGACAGCCTGGTGCTGCTGTCCGATGTGGGCAGGGTGGCGGTGCTCCGCTTTGACAAGCTGCCGAACAGGTAGGGGTGGGAGGGTATAGGAAATTGGTAGGGGTGGGAGGGTATAGGAAATTGGTAGGGGTGGGAGGGTATAGGAAATTGGTGGGAGGGGTGGGAGGGTATAGGAAATTGGTGGGAGGGGTGGGAGGGGTACCGTATGCGGAGAGAGGGCGGAGGAGGGGGAGGAGGAACATGCTCGGTGACTGGTGGCGGTGCGGTGCGGCGGCTGCTTGAGCAAGCCTGCTGGTTGGTACAGCGTCTGGACCTGACCCGGTGGCCGCCTCGGCCGCATCCTGAGCTCCTGACGTTGACCTCGGCGTTGACCCTGGCACCGGTCCTGACCTCGGTACTGAGGGGCGTCAGGACTGGAGCGGCGTCAGGATTGCTGGCCTTGCTGACAGGCCGCCGGGGACTGAACTGATCCCTCCCGCGGGACCCCTACGCCGCAGGTTCATCCTGGTGCAGGAGGTGCAGCTGACGGGGCCAGGTGCGGGACGATATGAGTCACGTCGAGCCTGTGGGGTGGGTGGAGGAGGCCACCGTTGGGCTCTTTGCGCGCGGGCGCTCGGTGACAGATGGGTGATGGACGTAGGGAGAGAGGGGTCTGTGGATTCGAGGGTTTGCCTCTGCGATCCCCAGGTACCGTGGTGCTGGTCGCAACACCCTCGCAGGCACCCAGCCGCGCTTCATGCCGCGCCTACTGGCGGCATCGCCGTCGGGCCGCCACGGCGTTGCAGTCGCCGCCTTCCAGGACCGGATCTTCTACCTGCCGCCCGTGTCGGCGACATCGGCACCGCGGGCGACAGGAGAAGCAGCAGCAGCAGGAGCAGCAGCGGGAGCGGGCGAAGCGGCCGCAGCACCCATAACTGAGGACGGAGTGCCCGCAGCAGCAGCAGCAGCAGCCGCAGCTGTAAACCCTGAACCCCAACCCACAGGGGCAGCAGCCGTGGACGGCGCTCCCGGCCCTCGCCATCGGGACGTCTTGGCGTCCGAGCCCGCGCTCTACACCCATAGGCGGCCTCGTGGGGATCCCGCGCCCCCGCCGCGACTGACTGCTGGGCCGGTGGCGGGCGCGGCGCCGCGGGACCTCAGGCGGGCCACGGCGGAGGCGCTGGCGGCGTCTGACCCACGGGTCGTCGCGAACAGCAGCTACCTGCCGCTGCCCCTGGAGCCGGGCTGTGGGGCGATTTGGGACCTGGCCGTCCTCGAGGCCCTTTGCTTTGGGACGGATCCATGCGGGCAGGAGGCCATGGGGCAGGGAGGTGCATGCGGCGGCAGCACGGGGGCTGATGGCGATGGGCGGCAGGGGCACGGCCACCGGGCCGGCGGTGCGGATGGCGGTGGCTCCGCGGTTGGCGGATTCCGGGTCGCGGCGCTGGTGCGCAGGTGCGTGCGTGCGTGGATGGATGGATGCGAGAGCAGCGAGTTACGTGTAGGAGGGTAGGCAGGGGGTCTGAAGGAGGCGCCAGCCCCGTCAGGGCCGCAGCCTCGTTGAACAGCCCTGCCCGTCCTTATCAGATGGACGAGCATCCCGACGGCTGTACGGCTGCTCCAGGTCATCTTCTCATCTCCTTGGCTCCCGCTTCTTGCGCTTGGCTCGGTGTGTGACCCGGGGCCATTTGGGTCGGTCTGTCCTTATTAAGGCTCTCCCCTCCCGTCGTGACAGCGCTGTGGGGTGCGGGCCTCAACCGACGCTGCGGGGTGCGGGCCTCAACCGACGCTGCGGGGTGCGGGCCTCAACCGACGCTGCGGGGTGCGGGCCTCAACCGACGCTGCGGGGTGCGGGCCTCAACCGACGCTGCGGGGTGCGGGCCTCAACCGACGCTGCGGGGTGCGGGCCTCAACCGACGCTGCGGGGTGCGGGCCTCAACCGACGCTGCGGGGTGCGGGCCTCAACCGACGCTGCGGGGTGCGGGCCTCAACCGACGCTGCGGGGTCATGGGGCGAGCGTCGCATGGGGTCGTCTGATCTCCCCAGGTGCACCTCATATGGGTCAGTCAGTCCCGCACCCCGCCCTCCCCCGCGCTCCCTCGCGCTCCCTCGCGCTCCCCCGCGCGGCGCTGGACGGGACACCGCCGCCCCAGGTCCAGCACGGACGCCGGCGAGGTGCTGCTGCTCCGCTGGACCCCGACCCCGACCCACGGGTCACCGTCCGGCATGCTGGAGTGCGACCTCGTCATCCGCCTGGGCGGCTGCGGCCCCGCACCGTGTCCTTCCCCCCATGCAGCCGCAGCCGCACCCGCACCCGCACCCGCACCCGCCCAACGGAGCTCAGGCCAGGGCCGCCGGGATGACCCCTCGGGGGGGAAGCACAGCGCGTCCCCCGGCTGCCCGGGTGCCGCCGCGTGGTCCCGGGGGCCGCTGCTGGGTGTGGCGCATGTGCTCCGGGCGGCGTCGGGCGACTCGGGGACGGCAGGTGGGGGAGGGACGGCAGGGGAGGGAGGGAGGGAGGGAGGGAGGGAGAGGGGCGGGGGGCATAGGTATTGCTTGCAACGGCGTGATGCATTGTGCGGCCCCCAACAGCGCAGGTGGTGTGTCGGTGAGTTGGCGGTTCAGTCCTGCACAGCGCCACCAACCCCCTTAGCCGGGGCCCGAGGCCTGTCTGTAGGTGATGCGGAGTCCGGCCCTTTTGGACCCTGGCCATGCCTGGCCGCCGTTGTCCCTTCCACTACTGCTGCTGCTGCTGGTGTTGGTGCCGCTACTGTCGCTCCGGTCACTATTACTGTCGCCGCGGCTCCGCCTACCGTACCCTGGCACCCCTCCCCTCCCCTCCCCACCCCTCCCCTCCCCACCCCTCCCCACCCCACCCCTCCCCACCCCTCCCCACCCCTCCCCACCCCTCCCCTTCCCTCCCCACCCCTCCCCAGGTCTGATGGTGGTTGGCACCCACGGCGCTGCCTTCCTGCTGGCGGCGCTGCTGGCCCGCAACTCGCTGTCGGCCGACTCCAGCAGCCGCCGCTCACCCGTCCCCGGTCCCCTGGCGGCGGCGGCGGCGGCGGGGCCCCACTCTCCGCCCCACTGCGCCCCGGCTGCGGGCGCCGGCCGTTCTCCATCCCGGGCCGCCGCCGCGGCGTCCGAAGTCCATCCGCCGCACGCCGGCGGCTCCGGCGGCTCGGGGACGGCAGCGGCGCCGCCGTCGCCGTTGGCGGGATCGTCGGCCCACTTGACCGCCGCCTCCCCCGCGGGAGGCCTCGCCCCGCCCGTGCTCTACCTGGAGGACCTGGTGGGGGCGGCAGCCGCCGCCGCCGCGGCCCCGGCGTCCTCCCCGGCACCTCGACGGGCCGCGGCGCGGGAGCGGCCCCGGCGCGGCAGCGCCGCCAGCAGCTCGAGCAGCGCGTCCGGCAGCCGCAGCGATGATGATGACGATGGCGATGATGAGGACATGGGCGGCGGCGATGAGGGCGGTGGTGACGGCGCGGGCCGGAGCACGGGCGACGCGCGCGCGGACTGCGGGTGCAGCCTTGGGGAGTGGCGCATGGAGAGTGGCGACCTGGACGACGTGCTGGCGAGGGCGCACCGGCAGCGACAGCAGCAGCAGCAGCAGCAGCGGGCTCCCGCCGCGGCCGCGGGCCGGGGCTGGGCGTACCTGCGGTTCGCGGAGAGGCAATTCGGAGCGGCGGTCGATGCGCGGTCGGCTGCTGGCCGCGGCAGCGGCGGCGGCGGCGGCGGCGCCGCCGGTGCCGATGACGGATTCGTGACGGGATCCGACAGCGGCGGCGCCGACAGCGATCCCGCGCGGCGTCGCGGCCGGGTTGTGTTCGGGGCTGCTGCTGCTGCTGCTGCTGCGGCGGCGGCGGCGGCGGCAGCGGCATCCGGCGGCGGCAGTGAGGCGGCGGTGTCAATGGACTGGGACGAGTGTCCACCAGACGGATCCTCTAGCGCAGCTTGCTTACATGCTGGCGGCGGCGGCGACGACGACGACGAGCTTGAGTTGGACGAGCACGAGGCTGGCGACAGCGGCGCCGCCTCCGCAGCGCTGCGGCGGCGCATGCCGCGGCGAGCCGACAGCAGGCAGCTGTACGACGACTTGCGGGAGGAGGTGGACCGGATGGCGGCGATTATGGAGGTGCACCGCCGCCAGCCTGCCGCCGCCCACCTGCCACAACCATACGCACCTCCACACGCAGACGCAGGACCGAGGGCCGCCGCCGCGGGTGGTAGTGGCGGTGGCGGCCGCTGGCTGGGGGCCCCGTGGGTAGGGCCCGGGCCTGAGGCGGCGCCTCGGGGCCAGGTGGTGAGGGTCGGGGTGCGCGGGCAGCAGAGGCGGGTGCGGGTGGGTGGCGGCGCGGAGTCGCTCGGCGGAAGGCCGAGGCAGCTGCGGCAGGCGAGCGGGGTGGATGTGCTCGCGGCGGCGGCGGCGGCGGCAGCTGCGGAGGCGACGGCGCTGCAGCTGGAGGCGCAGGACATCCTGGGCGCGAAGCCGCTCAGGCCGCTCACTCAGGTTGGTAGCTATGTTGTGGGGGGGATGTGGGGTGGGATGTGAGGGGGATGTGGGAGGTCGATGCGGCCTCTTAGGTGAGTGGGACAGCTGATCCCAGGCGATGTTGGGCATTCCGCAGGTCGGGGCGAGCTGCGGGGAGGAGGATGGGGCGAGGGGGTGCTTTACTTGCGGTTTCGCTGTCTGTATTGACATAAGGGTTGGGGGCCGAGGTGGGTGCGCCGCCTTCGCGGCAGGGGAAGGAGGGGCACATATTGAAACTAACGAACACAGAACGAGCCGGGGCACGCCGTGTGGGGGGATGGGTGTGCAGCTCGAAGCTTGAAGCTCTCGTCTGAACTCGCCTGCACTAGTACGATCACAGACGTTGCGAGTGGCATGTTCAAGGGCTGCCATCTGCATGCGAAGCTGCCGCAGTGGTGACGAGCAGTGCACCAGCATACCAGCATATGCTGGGCGGGCGGGCGAGCGGGCGGGCGGGCGGGTGGCGCAATTCGCTGCTTCGGTGTGTGTGTGTGTGTGTGTGTGTTATTTAAGCAGGCAGAACAGGAGTGCGTGACATGCTTCGGGGTGTGTGTGTGTGTGTGTGTTTCCTGCCGCTTCCTGCCGCAGGCCCCGCCGGTGCTGGGGGTCGAGCGGCTCCCCGTACCGGAGCCGTACATGGACGGACACGTCATCGCGGCGGCCGAGTGGCTGCCGCCCCCGCCGGGCTCCTCTCCAGTCAGCGTTCAGGGTTCCGCACCAGGGGCCGCAGCCGCACCAACCCGCCAAGCCCGCACCGGACCCGCGCCGCCCGCGCCCCTCGGGCCTCACTCGGGCGCCTCGTTAGCACTGACCCATGGGTCAGACGTTCGGCGCCTGCTGCTCTGCTCGGCGGCTGGGCCCGCGCTCTGTCTCTCCGTGGCCGTCTCAGAGGCGCGACCAGCGCACTGGCGGGGCCCTGAGGGAGCTGCTACTGCGGGTGCTACTGCAGCGGCGCCGGCCGCGGCATTAGATGTAGCAGCAGCGGCAGCAGGGGCAACTGTAGCGGCGGGAGTAGTGGCGGGACCCCAGCGGGTCGTCATGAGCGACTGCAGCTTCGACGACGGGGCAGTAGCAGGGACGAGCAGCGGCGCTGTAGGGGATGCTACAGCCAGGTTCGACACGCCGGAGGCGCAGGCTGTCGCCCAGCTGGAGCGGGAGCCGGAAGACGAAGCGGAAGACCTGGGGTGGGTGCGGTTGGGTGCACTGAATTGCTTGTTGCCCGGGGCTGGTGCCACCGCCGCAACCTACCCGGCCTCGGCGACTGCAACCGCCCCGGCGGCTGGAGGCTGTACGGCAGTACGCCCTGCGCGCGCGGTGGCGGCGCTGCCGGCGTCCGTCAGCGGCGTCATGGTGTGGGCTGAGGAGGGCGGCGACGTCCTCATCTTGCGGCACAGGCACAGGCACAGGCTGACGCCGGGACCTCCGATGCTACAATCACAGCAGCACCACGGCCGGCGGCCGCGGCCGCAGCTGCGGGTGCGAACCGCAACACCACCACCGCCGCTGCCGCCTCCACCCATGCCGCCGCCGGCGCAGCTGCCGCCGCCCGCTTCCCCGCTGCCCGTGTCATCCCTGATGAGCTCGCGCGGCTATGGGCCCGCCGGCGGTGACGCTGTTTGCGTGGCGCGCAGCAGCAGCACCAACCTGCCACCTGTGGGCGACCCAGGGGTCGGTCCCCCGGGCTTACCGCCGCGCGGGCGGGAGCTGGCTGGCTCCGAGACTCCACCACCGCAGCACCACCAGCTGGGCGGGCCAGCGTCAGCGCCCGGAGTCAGGGCGGGGCACACCGCGGTTGCGACCCGTGGGTCTGGAGGTCTGGTGCGCTGGGCGGCTGGCTCAGGCGGCGTGGGCCGACCGCCGGTAGGCGCCAGGCCAGCGACCGCGCCGGCGGCTACGATGATGGCGGCTGAGGGGACGGCGGCGGGGCCGCCGCTGCAGCGGCTGCCGCCTGGGGTGCTGCCGCCTGGGTCTGGGGTGCTGGTGCTGCGGCTGCTGGGGAGGGTGCCGCAGCCCCGACCCATGGTTGACTTTGTGGTGACGGAGGCGGGCGGCGTGTCGGGGCGGGGTGGCTTGTTGCAGGTGCGCGCCTGGGATTGCGGCGGGGCGCGTCACGCAGTGTGGATGCATTGCCAAGGGTTCCTTGCACGCAGCTTTGCATGTCATCGTTGATGAGACTAAACAGACTGAGGCATAAGCAGCGTTGCGTACGTGTTCGTGTGTACGTACGTGTTCGTGTGTACGTACGTGTTCGTGTGTACGTACGTACGTGTGTGCGCTGTTTGGTGTGTTTGTGGTAGGTAGTCCGCCCAACACACAACCTCCCTTGTGTGCTGACGCGGGGTGTGCCGGGTGTGGTGCCGCGTGCTGACAGGTCACAGGCGCGGTCCTGGAGCTGCCCTCCCCCTCCCCGCCCCTCCCCCCGCCCATCTCCCCGGGGGAGAAGGAGGAGGAGGCAGGGGCCCCCGGCAGCCGGCGGGAGCCCAAGCTGCAGGTGCTGCGGGGCTGCCTGGCG
The DNA here is from genome assembly GCA_003117195.1 of Eudorina sp. 2006-703-Eu-15. Lineage (NCBI taxonomy): Eukaryota > Viridiplantae > Chlorophyta > Chlorophyceae > Chlamydomonadales > Volvocaceae > Eudorina > Eudorina sp. 2006-703-Eu-15. The sequence goes on along the minus strand of BDSI01000056.1, from coordinate 211,850 downwards.
GCACCTCTGGTGGCCCGTGTGCCCAGCCAGGGGGCCACACCCACAGGTAGGCGGTCCCACAGCTCCGTCCTTGGCTGCCGGCCGGGTACCCATGGGACACATTGACCCGTGTTATCCCCCTCCCCCATGCAGTAGCAGTAGCAGTAGCAGTAGCAGTAGCAGTAGCAGTAGCAGTAGCAGTAGCAGCAGTAGCAGTAGCAGTAGCAGTAGCAGTAGCAGTAGCAGTAGCAGTAGCAGTAGCAGTAGCAGTAGCAGTAGCAGTAGCAGTAGCAGTAGCCCCCCGGGTCACCTTCGCAGCTCCCCATACCGCTTCGCTGCGACCCTGCGCAACCTGCGGCGCGCAGGTCTCTGGTCCATTCCCCTCCGCGCGCCCATCACCACGTCCAGTGGGACAGGGTCGGCGGCCGCGGCAGGCGCGGCCGCGGCCGCGGCGGGAGCGGCCATGCCGCCGCCGCCGCCGTCGCCCGGCGCGCCACCGCCCGGCGGCAGCCTGGTCGTTGTGTCGTTCCTCGGCGGCTCGCGCGCGATGGCGCCCGTGCTAGATACGGATTTCGTGGCGGAATCCGGATCCAGGTCCGAGCCCGGACTTGGATCCGGCGCGCCCAATCCTGAGCGGCGCGTTGCGGCGGTGGAGCCGTCGCTGCGGGACGTGACGGAGGCGCTGCAGCTGCGGCACTGGGAGCCGACGGTGGCGGCGGGGCTGGTGGCGGACGGCGTGCTGGTGCAGGTGGGTGGGGTGCACGGGCACGTGCATGCATGCATGCATGGGTGCGGGGTGGCGCCCACAGCACAGCGCAGCACAGGACAGCACAGGACAGGACAGCACAGCGCAGACGTCCTTCCGCCGTGCGGATGGAAATTATAAAGACGAGAGGCTGCGCTGTCCTGCGCTGTCCTGTGCTGCGCTGTGCTGTCCTGTGCGCGCTGTGCTGTGCTGTGCTGTGTTGCGGGACCCCTCAAGTCCGCAACCCCATGTAGAGGGCAACCCGCCAGCAGATGATGGAGCGTCACGACACGACATCCCTAAGGGCACCGCAGCTGGGAGCCTCCGAGACGTTCGTTCAAACCCCACCCTTGCCGGCAAACGCGTCAGACCCGAGCGGCGGCCTTGCCCGCCGCAGTGCCCGCCGCAGTCCCGCCACAGTGCCCGCCCACCCACCCCATTCAACCTATGGTTTGCACTTGACGGCTAAGCTTCTTTTACTTTACCAATCGACTTTGAGTTCCGGAGCTAGGGCTCGTTGGTAACTTTGACAGCCGCCAGCGGTCCGACACTTAACCAGCTACGTGGCCGAACTGGCGTTCGGCAGATTCTTTGGTTTCGTCATCCGCACATTCAGTCAGTATTTGTCAAAGCCTACAAGGTGGACGTCGTCGCATCGCTGGAGATCCTGGTACACTTGATTCTTCACCTTCACCAATCCTTTCTCTTGCAGCAGCGCAGTTTGAGTAAGTTTGCCAATTTCCCGTAACCACCCACTCACCCATCCTATGCCCTGGATGGCTGTGTGTGTGCCTGTCGGCCCTCTCAGGTAACGCCCTCGGGGGTCCTGCTGGCGTCCCTGGACTCGCTGTCCAGCCCGGGACTGCGGCCGGTCGGCGGGGCACCGGCGGCGGTGTGCCCCACCGGCGCCCCGCCGGCCGACGACGCTGACGGCGCCGCCGCCGGCAGCGGCGGTTGCGACGCGCCCCTGCCCCGGAGCACCTGGCCAAGTCCCAAGAGCAGCCGCTTCGAGGACCGGCCGTTCGCCGAGCAGCCGCCGCCTCCCGCGCAGCCGCAGCCGCCAGGAGCAGGGGGCCAGGGGGCCTCCCCGGGACAGCCGACCACGTACCGGGCGCCGTCGCCGTCGGTGTCGGTGGCCATGCCACACCCGTGCGGCAGTCAACTGGCGGCTGCGGGCAGCGCGGACCTAGGGACCTGGCCTCCGGTGACCTCCGATGAGGAGGCCGACATGTCCGCGGGTCCGCCGCCGCCGCCGCCCCAGGGGACAGTTGCCGGCGGCGCCGCCATCCGAGGCGGCGCTGACGCCGACGGGGGGGACCGATGTACGAGCATGGACGGCGCTGTCGCGGACGGCATGGGTGCCATCGCGCTTGTGTCTGACATGCAGATCGAGGGCGCGGCGGACGACGACGGCGCGGCAGACGCGGCGCGCTCGGCCGCGGGCACGCCCCGCTATCCACCGACCCTGAACGTGCCGCCGCCGCCGCCGCCTGCGCTGCTCTCCATCGGCGATGGCGATGGCGACATCGGCGATTCCGTGGCTGCTGAGGAGCTCCTCCGGGCGGCGCAACAACCACAGGCACCGCCAGGTCCACCGGGGCCGGCAGCGGCGGCGGCAGCGGCGGCGGCGGCGGCGGCACCTTTTGCGCCGGCCAGCGACGGCGCCGCCGCTGGCGGCGGCGCGAGTGCACCCTCACCGTCACCGTCGCCTGTGGAGGCGGAGGTGTCGCACGGCGGCGCCGCCTGGTGGAGCGCGGCGGCTCCCGACATCTTGCTGGGGGCGGTGGCGCCGGGCTGTGTGGCGCTGGTCCGGCGGCTGGATCGGCGAATTGTGGTGCTCGGGGTGGTCGTACAGCACACCGCCAGCAGAGCGGCGGCGGCCACCGGCGGCGGCGGCGGCGGCGGCGGCCCGGGCCCCAGCCACAGCGGCCCTGGCAGCACCCGGCTGAGCCGCAAGCGGCCCCGCAGCGGCGTCACCGTCCGGGAGCTGGGCTGCTCACCGCCCCTCGACTGTGAGCCCTCCTGCTGCGCGCTGCGGCCGCTGCCGCCGCAGCCACCGGCGCCGGATGCTGCTGCTGCTGGCCAGCCGCCGCAGGCTCCGCCGCCGCCGCGAACCCACGCAGTGGTCCGCAGGAGTGCGTCGGCTGCGGCCATCGCTGCCGCCGCCGCCGCCGCCGCGGCGTCGGCGGCAGGAGTAGCCACGGAGTCGTCGGACGCTGGCGGGTCCGCTGCTGGCGGGTCCGCCTGGGCGGGTCAGTCAGGGGGCTTGCCGCCGCTGCCGCCGCGAGTGAGCTCCGTCAACGCAGCGGGCTCGCCGGTGCTGGCAGCGGCGGCGGCGGCGGCGGCCGCGGCAGCTGCAGGTACCGCCGCCGCGGCCGCGGCCGCAGGGCAGGGGGCTGCTGTGGTTGGCGGCGCCGGCCCCGCCACTGCCGCCAGCGGCGGCGCAGGTGACGCAGCTGCACTGGCTGCACCTGCAGCTACAGCCTCAGCTCAGGCCGCGCCCTGGCGGTACCACCTCCTAGTGGGCGACCACGCCCCCAGCATTCAGCTGCTGCTGCTGACCCACGGGTCATCGGGGCTGCGCTTCACGCGGCTGGCTCGGATCTCCACGGCCGTGCCGCAGGGGCTGGGTCCCTTCGTCGGCCCCGCGGGGCCGCAGTCGGCGTCCGTGGTGCCCGAGTCGGTCCTGTTCATCGCGCCGGCGCCCGCGGTGCCAACGGCGGCTGCGGGGGAGCCGCTGGAGCCCGCTGGCGCCGGCGCAGTGCTGTGCCTGGCAGGCCTCCGCAGCGGCGGCGTGGCAGTGTTCCGGTACGGTATGGCGGCGGCGGCGCGCCGGCCCGCGGTGCCTGGCGGCGCCAGTGTCGCCGTCGGTGTCGCGACCGACGGCGGCGGCGCAGAGGCCATGGACAGGGACTTGGCGGCGCCGGCAGCGAATCGGTCTGGCGGCGGCGGCGGCGGCGGTGGCATCGAGGCGGCCCAGTCCGCGCCGTCTCGGCCGCCGTCGCAGGCGTCGTCACTGAGCCTGGTGTGGCACACCTCCCTGGAGCAGGTCCCCATCCGTCTGGCCTCCCTGGCGCCCTGCCGGCCCTGGCAGGCCCTGGCGGTGGGATCTGCCGTACATCTCCTGGAGCTGAGCGGCGTCTCCGGTCGCCTGCTGTGCGCGCCGCTGGTTCCGACGACGGGAACCTGGGGCGCGGCCCCTGGGGAGGCGTGTGGCGCCGGCGCCGCCGCCGCCGGCGTCGGTCGGCCGCTCGTGGGACCCGCGGGACTGGAGGCGCTGCTGGCGGTGCCGATGTATGTGCCGGCGGCGTCGCCGGGTCTGCTGCCGCCGCCTGGCCGAGGAGCTGGCCTCGCAGCGGGGGCGGCGCGTGGCGGCAGCGGCGGCGGCGGCCGTGCTGCAGAGGTTGAAGCGGCGCCGCGGAGGCGGCGACCCGGGGCGGCGTCGGCGGCGCCGGCGGTACGATCAGCGGCACCGCCGCACCCCGAGCCGTCCTCTGCTCGGAAGCCTCCCCTGGAGCTGGCGCTGGTGGTGCTGAACGACGGCTCCTGGCGGTTGCTGTCGTTGCGGCGGTTGAGCCGCCTGGGCCGCCAGCCGCCTAGCGTAATGCCGCTGGGCCCGGCCGGTATCCCCGCGACCCACGGGTCGGCAGTAGGCGCCGACGGTGGCGACCGGCAGGTTATCGCCCACTCGCCGATCCCCGGGGCCGCCCCCATCGGCCGACCGAGGCTGCTGCTGCACGTGCCGCGGCTGGACCCGCCCGGCCCCGCCCCCGGCCCCGGCATCGCATCTACCCGCCAGGCCCATGTCGCCTCTCACTCCCCCGGCCCCCTGGCAGCACACCCACCCCAACGCATAACCACGGGCAGCGATCCTATGCCGCACGCTGCCACCTCCGCCGCCACCGCCGCTGCCACCGCCGGCGCCGCCGGCGGAGGAGGCTACCTGCTTCTCCTGGCGGATGATCCCCGGGGGGCCCCGCCGTCTGGGCCGCCTTCAGCGCCGCCGCCTGCTCCCCCACTGCCCGGGCCCCAGCCCGCACCTCGCGGCTCCCGGTACGTTCACGTGCTCGAGGAGGGCAGCGGCCGACAGGTGGCCAGCTTCGACGTGGACGCGGCGGCCAGCGGCTTCCTGGCCACCTGCGCCGCCACCTGGAGGGTGGGTCCCAAAGCCGGTGTGGGCGCGCAGGCCGGCCCCTCGCCGGCGGCGGCGGCGGCGGCGCGCAGCGGGCATCCGGTCGGCAGCGACTCCAGCGGCAGCGGGGATGAGGACGGCGGCGGCGGCGGCGGCGGCGGCCATGTTGGCGGCGGCGGCGGTGGGGGTCACGCGGCTGAGGACGAGGACGAGGACATGGCAGCGGGTCCGGAGGGGGTTGAGGGCGATGTGCGGTTCCGGCGTCGCGGGTGGGCGCGGCGGCTGTTGTGGAGGCTTGCCTGGGACCCCGAGCTGCTCGCGGGTCAGGATCGGCCGCCGCGAGATGAGGATCTGGAGATGGGGGAGGGGGCGGCGGCCGGCGGCGCAGCAGCTGACGGGATGGGCGCACCGGCGGCGGCGGCGGCGGCACGTGCGCCGCCACCGCCGGCGATGGACGCGGCGCATGGGGCGGCCGCCGCCGCCGCCGCCGCCGCAGCAGCAGCAGCCGACGGGCGTGGTGATGCGGCGGCGGACAACCTCCAGCAGCAGCCGTTGCCGCCGCCGCCGCTGCTACTGCCACTGCCACGGCCGCGGCCGCGGCCTGGGGCTTGGTGGTGGCGCTGGGATGGTGCGGCGGGTGGCGGTGGCGGCGGCGCTGAGGCGGGCGCAGCAGCAGCAGCGGGGGCTGGGGAGGAGGCAGCCGCCGCCGACGCCGCCGCCGACGCCGCCGCTGACGCTGCCGCCGCCGACGCCGGAAGGAACGCTGACGAGCAGGGGCAGGTCGGGGAGGATGCGGACGTGGTAATCCCGTGGATCGACCCCGGTGCGTGGGGGCCAGAGGCGGACATTGAGTTCCCGAACCCCCGGGCAGGGGGCGCGGACGCCAACGCCGCCAACGCCACCTCGTGCCGCCGTGAGGGGTCCCTCTGGCCCGGGCCCACGCAGGGCGGTCCGGCCCAGTTACTGGTGGTGGGCTGTAGCGGGCAGGGCGGCGGCGGCGGCGAGGTGATGGTGCTGCAGCTGGTGCCGGCGCTGCTCCCGCGACCGGGCCAGCAGTGCAGTACTGGCGGCGGCGGCGGCGGCGCCGACCTGGCGCTCGAGGATGCTGCCGCCGCCGCCGACGACGACGTCCCGCCCCCCTCCGCGCGGGTGGTCACTCTGCGCGGGGTGCACCGCCTGCTGCTCGCCAAGCCGGTGACGGCGGTGTGCCCGTACGACAGCTCGACGCTGGTGGTCGCGGCGGGCCGCCGGCTGCTGCTGTACGCCATGCGCGACGGCCGGCTGCACCGCACCGGCTGGGTGTCCACCGCCCTCCCCGTGACGGCCATGTCGGTGTGCCCCGGTCGGCACCTGCTGGCCACCACCGACGGCGTCACCGGCGTCCGGCTGTACATGGGCGTACACGTGACGTACGACCTGGCCGTACATGGGCCCTTCACCGGGCCGCCCGTCGCGCTGCGGCTGATCGCCGCCGACACCGTAGCCCGGCCCGTCACCAGCGTGCTGCTGCTGCCGCCGGCGCAGCGGCCCGAAGACGACCCGTCGCAGCAGCCACCGCCGCCGGGAGCGGCGGCGGCGGCGGAGGGCCGGGCGGCAACCGTGGCTAGGGATGGAGCGGCGCAGGGCGACGCCATGGACGTGGAGCCGGGCGCCGGCAGCGAGGCGGCGGCGGCTGGGGGCCCGGGCCCGGGCGCGGCGGCTGGCGGCGGGGCCGCGGCGGGTGATGCAGCGGGCGATGAGGGGGCGGTGGTAGTGGCCGCCACGGAGCTGTCGGGTCGGGTGGTGCTGCTGAGCCCGGGGGGGCCCCGCACCTCGCTGCCCTGCCGGGACCTGGTGGTGAGGGCGGAGGCCAGGTGGCCGGATGCGGGGCTGAGGCTGCGGGCACACCAGCCGGAACCCGTCCAGAGGTACAACGCAGGTGAGCTCATGCGGGGGGGTGGTGGGGGGCCACCGCCCGACCCACCCGACCCACCCGACCCGCCCCCATTTTTGTGAACGAGGGCGAGGACCGCTTGTGTCTCAACCCCCAACCCAACCCAACCCACCCGGGTGGCCCTCCGCGAGGATTGCGCGGGCCTTCTTGACCGGTGGTCCCCGTGCCCCAGACCCACCCGCCCACCCATCACCCGTCCCACCGCCGTCGCCGCCAACCGTGTTGGTCGCCCTCTCCCCCCTTCCAGCTTTAAACCCATCTACCAAATTCCTATATCCTCCCCCGTCCCGCCGCCGGGCCCCTCCCCCCTCCCCCATGCCGTGGTGATGCCCCAGAGCGGCCGCTCCGCCCCACCGGCCCCGCTCTGCTGCTGGCGGGGCTCTCGGGCGCTGTGGTGGTGGCGCGGCCCTGCCCCGACGCGGCGGTGCCGCTGCTGGTGCTGCTGGAGCGGGCGCTGTCGGTCCATTGGGCCACGAGGCCGCCGATGGGCGGCCGCCACCGGGCCGCGCTGGGGGCGGAGGTGGACGAGGCGGATGAGGCGGGCCAATGGTGGTGGTGGTGGTGAGTGGTCCAAAAGGGGAGGGAGAGGGCGGGGTACGAGAAGCTACAGGGAGCCGGTCGTTGTCGGTATGGGTGTCGGTGTCGGGTGGGGTGCGGGGCACAAGGCGAACAAAAGGGCGCACCAGGGACTCGCGACAGCACACAGAGGGCACAAAACAGAGTCCCTCTCGAAGCGGTCGGTTCTGTGCCGCACTAGGGCCCCGCAATGTTTGGGTAACCCACCCCATCCCAGTTTGAATATGTCTACCAATTTCCTGTACACCCCACCCCACCCCACCCCATCCCACCCCGGCCTCCTGCAACAGCCACCAGAGCCACCCGGGCATGTTGGACGGCGACCTGCTGGAGGGGGTGCTCGAGCTGCCGCAGGCGCTGCGGCTGCAGGTGCTGGCGCTGGTGCCGCCGGAGGCGCTGCGGGCCGCTTTGGTGGCCGCGCGCTCGGGCGTGAGAGCCGACTACTATGAGGCTGTCGCTGCAGTGGACGCCAGGCTGCAGGCGCAGGGCGAAGCAGGCGCTAGGGAACAGGAACGCGCGCCGGAGCGGGGGCAGGGGCAGGAGGAGGGTCTGGGAGCGGGGCCGGGGCCGGAGCAGGAGCCGGGCTGGGGCACAGCAGATGAGGGTCGGCCGCAGCTGGAGCCGCCAGTGGCCGGGGACTTGATGCCAGTGGCTGGGGACGGTGACACGCGTCCTTGTTCCGCGGCGGTGGCAACTGGTGGCGTGTGCGGAGAGAGGTCTGGTGAGGGCATCCCGGAGCAGCGGCAATCGCCGTTAGGACGAAGGGGCCTTGAAATCCCGAGTGAGGATGAGATTAACTCGGTCCTGCAGGTCCTGCAGGAGGTCCTCGCTTGCGGTTGAGGGAGTCGACGGTGCTGTCACAGAAATGAAATCGGGACGGTACGACACGGACGGTTACCACAACCGACTCGTTACCTGCGAAGGTTGGTCTTGATGTTTATATTAAGAAGGCTAGCTGATAATACTATTGATTGTGTGTTGAACGGTTACGTCTTTCGGTGCCGTCGTGCCAAGTAAAGAAGTAATGATTTCTCGATGGAGCGGTTGGTCGTTACAGGGAGCGACCCTAAAAGTCAATTGTCAAGTAAACAAATGCGAAATATGTGTGTATTGGGACTTTAAATATTGCGTCCATACTTGAACTGTAGCAAACTTGTTCAGAACCAAGGGTTTGCTAAGAATGGCACCGCTCGTGCAAGGCGTAACGCCCTGGAACATGGAGTACAGCATCCATCGTGAGTGCTGCGGCTGTGGTATGGGCATGGAGGCTTAAGGTTGTCAGTTAGCGAACGACAACTCGCCGACTTTCCGTGCAGAAGTTCCACCTGCGATGAGGCGCGAGGTCTTGACAGTGTTCCCAGGAGCGAACATAGACAAGCTTCTGATTGTGCCAACATGCCAGCACGCGACTGTCGACCTCGTGAAGACTGGTGAGAGAATTGAGGAGGAGAAGGACCGTCTCCTAGAGAGGGTAAGTGCATCGTGTTTTCCAATTATACTTCAAATAAAATTTAACGTCACCCTGCCCTGCGCGCCGTGTTCAGTTCATCGCCTGGGCCAAGGTGGTGTGCGAAAAGCTGACTACTGCCGGACACTGGGCGGATTATATTGACCCTTGCTCCGGGTTGCCGGTGAGCCGTAAGCGCCGCTGTGATTGTCTTAATTGCGTGCAAGGCGTCTTGTTGAACGTCGCACAGCTGCGCACGATATGGGTCGTCGTGTCAAACCCCGAACCGTGCACGCCGCATATGGCAACCCTGCAGATGATCCATACAGACCACAATACGGTTTACCCCGAGGTTCCGGCGCTGAGCATCCTTATGGGCTATCAGACAGCAAACGCTGGGTGCTGCAAGGTGGGTCCTTTCGGGTTGCTGAGGGTGCCGCTGTGGCAGGGAGGGTCAGGATGCCTGGGCTGCGATGACCTGCTGTGGCTACGCATTTCAATGCATGGATGCCGTTGCTGTGCACACCGTCGCAGGTGCTCTTGCACCCCGTCTGGGGTAGCGCTGTGTACCCAGCGTCGCTGTTCACGGAAGCACCGCAGGAGCTCCTCGCAGCGGCCATCCAAGCAGCCAACGCTGCACAGATTGAGTAGGCTGGAGATCGTGACACGTAACGACCACCGTAACGACAGGTGGTCTCATGTGAGCTGCCAGGTTGAGAATATTATGTCTTGAGTCATCATTCATGCGTCACGATTTGTCGGGGGATGGTAAACGACCGCGAACATGACGGATCGCACAGTAGAGACCGGTCGCGCCGTGGCGAGGGCCGGGCCGTGCTCCCGGGCGGGAATCGGTGCAGTGACCCTTAAGATTTATGCTTGTTATAGGCTGCAAGGGCAGCTGACATGGTGGCGCAGTGCCAAGCGGGCTGTCGGGGGCTTCCGCAAGTTTGGGCAGGGTGGAGCCCGTCAGAAGCTGACCCGAACGCCTTACAATTTGAGCGTGATCTGCACTTGCATTACAAACCTGTCCATATCGGATGATACCAGTTCAAGTGCGAGGCAATTGTTTCATTACTGTCTAGCGTACGACACTCTCAAGTGCGGGAAAAACAGTTGCTGAACACCGGTTAGAAATGTTTGGTGGATTACTGTTTGATTGACTTTTGATGACAGAACTTAGGTTTATCTTCAATTTCTCCTGCCCATAGCACGCACCTTCAGCTACTTCAATTCGCCAACGCACACGCGCCTTTCGACTGTGCTGAGCCTACATCGTTTGTGCCTTAGAAATCTTGCGTCAAGATAATTTACAAAGATGAGCCACAAACAGGACGACGAGTAAGTGAGCTGCCCGCTACGTCCTGTGTGCTCCTTTCAGACACTTATCGGTCGCCGTCTCCCGTTGCTCAGCTATGACTATCTTTTCAAGGTGGTCCTGATTGGTGACTCGGGTGTGGGCAAGTCCAACTTGCTTTCGCGGTTTACACGAAATGAGTTCAGCCTGGAGTCCAAGTCCACAATTGGCGTGGAGTTCGCAACTCGCAGCATCCAGGCAAGCAGCGGCTGGCAGTTTCAATATATGAAACATGCAGCTGACCTTTGAACTGGACAGGTTGACGGCAAGACAATCAAGGCGCAAATTTGGGATACAGCGGGTCAGGAGCGCTACAGGGCTATTACCAGCGCATACTACCGCGGAGCTGTCGGAGCTTTGCTCGTTTACGATATTACAAAGTCGGGTGCGTAATGCTGGCGCCTCCGCGTATTCAAGTTGTGCCAGAGCAGGCCTAAGTACTCAGTAGCAAGCGTTTCGTTGTCGCAGTCACGTTTGAAAACGTCGAGCGATGGCTGAAGGAGCTGCGGGACCACGCGGACTCGAACATCGTGATCATGTTGGTGGGCAACAAAAGCGACCTGAAGCACCTGCGGGATGTGCAAACGGAGGTGGCGCAAGCTTTCTGTGAGCGCGAGGTAAGGATTTTGCAATGCGATGCTTGACACGGTTCTCAGATGTGGTTTTGAGCTGTCCCCGGGGTGAAACCACCAAACCAGGGACTGTCCTTCATCGAGACGTCCGCGCTGGAGTCGACAAACGTGGAGAAGGCGTTCCAGCAGATCCTGACGGAGATCTACCATATTGTTAGCAAGAAAGTGCTGGACAGCGAAGACAACCGGCCTAAGGTAGGACGATCCTCAGCGGCTGGGGTGTGAGCGGGAGGCACCATGTTTACCGGTACCCAGCGTCTTCACAACAAAATCTGTTACGAGCCATTCCGGTTGGGTATGGATTTGACACAGCAGGTGTACCCAGTCCTGAGCAGGTGTACCCAGTCTGCAGGACGTGGTGACGTCTGAATTGCTGAAGTGTACGAATGCGTGCCGCTGACCGTGCAGATTGGCGAGGGCCGCGACCTTATCGTCATTGACAAGCAGCACGAGGACGGGGCAAAGAAGAAGGGCGGCTGCTGCAGCTGAGATCGTTGGCATGGCGCCAAGCGCAGGGCGATGCGCGGATGTTAGTAGCTCCAGCCACTGGCATGGGGGCGTGGCAGCCCCATGCGTGGTGGGCATGAAGGGGGTGTGATAAGGTGGCTCAAGGATGTTAACGCCCACACGGTTGGCGCCTATTGCGCGCATGCCATAGCGTTAAGAACATGATGCACATCGTCATCGTGGGTATTAAGAGCAGGCTGGTTAGAGGGACGCCCTTCAAGGGTTCGGGTGAGGCAAAGTCGGCTAGGTCGCGATGGCGATCACAGCCAAACAAGTGTAGTTGCGGCATCATTGCGTTTGTCCGAAACATGGCTGGCACGGTCATTAAGCTTCGTGCGCTCACGGCCAACGGATTACGAGAGCTGGTAACCTTGGAAGAGCGCATTATCGGGCGTGCTTTGGTGAGGGCTGAATGTAATATTCAACGGACGTGCCGTCGTACGAGCACAAGCTTTGGTATTGCGAAAGGGTTGTCGTGGAATCGCACGGTGCCGTTGCATATTACAGGGTGTCTACAGACGACATGGAAGCGTTGGTTCAAAGGAATGCGACACAGTAGGGTCCGGTGCCCATTTGTCTAGACGTTGTAGCGCAAAGCTTGTGATTGCATGTCGACATTCATGTTCGGGTTGAGACAACCCAACAGCAAGCAGCATCCATTGCCGGCGTACCTATTGCAGCACTATCGTCGTACCCTTTCTTCACGTGAATCACTCGGTCGCTCACGGCCCACTCAAAATCCAGGCGTGCCCTTACGCGACTTGTAAGGACCTCCAAAGGTGGCTTTGCAACACGTTTGGACGTGCTGTTACGAATATCACCAATGCCAGACGTCCGTCCAAATGCATTACGCCGCCTTCGCCGGTGGTGGCGGCTGCGTTGCCGGCTCATGATGAGGCTGAGTGGCTGCCGGGGCCACGACCTTCTTGAAGACGTACACAGCTCCACCGTCACCGCGAGTGATGCGCAGCGTTGCGTCCAGGTACGTGGTCAACTGCCACGTCTGCGTCTGTAGGGGCACCTCCAGATCTGGAGCACGTCCCAACGTCGATTCAGCGAAGCTCACCGCACTGCGCGTCAGCGGCGCCAGTGCATCACGCAGCGGCGCCAGGTCCAAGTTCTGTCCCATGATATTGATGGAAGCGGGCAGCTCCAAGTTGCCCTCGATGGCGGGGGTGTGCAAGATGCCCCGCTGCACCGTGAACTGCAGCCTGCATAGGGTGAAGGGAGATGGGGTCAGTGTTCCTATCTTAAATAAAATAAATATTTACGGGCCAAAAACCCGGAATTTTTTCATTTCCCGGACCCCCAGAAAACCTGCGAGATTTCATTTATTTGACGCTGTAGGGAGCCGGAAATCTGCCCTGCCAACTATTTTCCAGACTACCAAAAGGGCCTGGAAATCTGCAGGCGCAGGGGCAATTCCTGTGTCGTACACCTGCCTACCGCCAAAACACACTCTGATGCCGTGTCCCGGACTCCTGGTTACCCCCCCCATATGCATCCGCGACGCCAGGAAAGCGTGCTTCAGGCCTCCAAGACTGAGAATCCCTGTCGTAGCTGTGGTAGCAGTGTCCCTGCTGTCGAAACACGCAGAAATATTTCCTGGCCTGCCCGGAGGTTTTTATTTCCTGCCACCTAGAAAGGCCCCCAAAATCTGCCCTGCCAAAGATTTTTTGGCTACTGGCGACAGGCCGGAAACCTGCGGAATTCTATTTCCCCGTTTTGGAAGATAGCAACACTGGATGGGGTATAGGAAAAAAACCTTCGGCGCCCTGCCAACCCTCGTCGCCGGAGCAGCGAGGCACCTCCGCACCCCGAAGCGGAGAGGGAACGACCACCAGCACCACCACCCGAAGATGCGCAGGCAGGATGGGATGGTGCAATCATTCGTGCCTCGATCACGCACCTCTTGGGCGAGGCGACGTTGTAGCTGCTCACAGTGGACACGGACGTCTGAAGCAGCGGGACCTGCACAGGAAAGGACGCATACAGGGGGATGTCTCAGAAAGCTACCGAACCTGCTACGCTTATGGGCATGTTCGCAGTTTCGTGTAGCACATGTAAAAGATTGATCACCAAATGCCGTGCACAGTCCCAGACACCCGTACGATTTCAACGACAAAACATCCCACCGTCTCCGTGCATCCGTGCCGCACCTCCAATTGCACCGAGTTCTCGACCGTGCCGTTGCTCGTGTTGATGGTCTGGGTAATAGCACCGATCTTGATCGGCAGGGGCAGTTTGCTGACTGACAGCAGGGCGATCAGGTCCACCGCATTCGTGTACAGCAGCTCCCACGCCCCGCCGAAGTCCACACTGGAAATGTCAGCCCCCTGACCGCCCTTGACCTCCAGCTGGTTAATCTTCCGGGTGAAATTATTGCGGATCCGACAACAGGAAACGTCAGGAATTACTGGGAACACGAAAATGTTTACAACACGTGACTCATTAAGTCCGGTTGTTGGTACGACGTTTGTATGGAACGCTTTTCGCGGAGGCAGAACCCACCGAAACACCAGTACGACACTGGTGCCAAGCTGGGTTCCGCCAGGGTATCGGTACCCAACATCATCTCTTTACGCTTCGCCATTTCATAACGCGATACGCAAGACCTGGGCAAGGCGGTTTGTTGATCTGTCAGATTGATTTCGAGAAGGCTTTTGATCGCGTAGATCGTGAGCTTCTTTGGGAACGGATGAAAGAACGTGGCCTGTCTGGCAAGATGCTGGATGCCCTACGGCGATCCTACGACAAGGTAGAGCTGCGAGTGAAGGTGAACGGCCAGCGTGGCGAAGCGTTCAACTCCGACCAAGGTGTGAAACAGGGCTGCCCCCTGAGCCCAGTTCTTTTTGGTATGTTCATCGAGGCCTTTGCGGATTACATCGACGAACATGAGCGCCGGAACCCGACGGGCAGAGCTCCAGTCGCCCGGGGGAGGAAAGTGCCGGAGCTGTTGTACGCAGACGATCTCACAATGTTTGCAATGGATGCCTCTCGTATGCAATTCCTGTTGGATAGGTTGGCAGAATTTTGTGACGCTTTTGGTATGTCGTTGAATGTGAACAAGTGTGAACTGCTGGTGTTTGCTGGTACCCAGAACCAGCACGTACAGCTCACGGAGGGCGCTAGGCAACTCAGGTTTGCCGGCCAGGCCATTCCGGTCAAGGAGCGCGCGAAATACCTTGGCTTGCGCTACGGTAGCAATCTCCCGTTCGATTCTTGTCGCATGGAAATCTGTGATGTTGGGCGCAGAGCAGTGTTCTCTTTGATGCGTAAGCTGGAGGCAAATCGGATTTGGGCACCAGACCTGATGCTCCGTTGTTTCGACGTTCAGGTTAGATCCTTGCTCTCATATGGAGTCGAAGTCTGGGGCCCGGACGCGATACGTGAAGTGCTCGGAACAAGAAGGCGGCAGCGAGTGAGGGAGTGGTTAAGGTGGGGGCAACGCGCTGGCACGGGCCTATCCGAGGAGGGCTCCGCACGCGTGAAAAAGTGGGGAGGTTGGATCAGGAATGCGGGTAGCAGGGCTGGCGTTTTCGAAAAAGCCATGGCTGACCCGATGGTGGAGGTTCAGAAGATCTTTCTGCGAAAGGTGGTTGGCGCAAGCCTACCCCCAAACAGGCTTTTGTTTGCGGAGACATCACAGCTCCCGCTGCACTACTTTTGGGCTCAACAGGTGTTCGGCTTTTGGAAGCGGCTAGTCAAACAGCCAAATTCGCTTGCCAGGGCTGTGCTTGAGGAGGACATTAAGGCATGGCTGGAGTCGGACCATATGACTAACGAGCATGAATACTTTTGGGCTGGGAAGGTACTTCGGATTTTCGAAACCCTGGGGTTCGATTATAAGGCGCATGTGGAGGAGGCGCTCGGTGCGGAGGCCAAGGCAAAGGCCATTGTCGCGCTAGATATCCCTTTTGGAGATTTGCTCTTAGAATTTCGGCGCAGACTGCTCTGCGATTGGTCTGCTGATTGCCTGGATCAGGATCCCAGGGGCTTCCCTGAGTACACCGATAGGGCTGGAGTGCAGGGGCCGGGCGTGACAGCATGTCGGTACCTGAACTGGATGGGCCTTGCGTACACACCGATCGATCACAAGCGAAAGCTGGAGCATATGACGTCTGATATGCCGAGAAAGCATCACACGGCGCTAATGAGATTCCGGCTTGGCCGTTGGGATCTGGAGGTATCGCGGTTAGCACGGGGGCCCGGGCGCACGCCGCGCAGTACACGGACGTGCCGGGTTTGCAATAGTGGAGCGGTAGAGGACGAGCTACACGTGCTAATTGAATGTCCGGTCTACGAACCGCTACGCCGAGCGGTGGATCTCCCTGATGACTCGGATATGTTCGGAATCATGTTTTTGTTTGACCAGTGCAAGCTTGGTCATTTCTTATATCAGGTGCAGAAGTTGCGGAAGGAAAAGCTGCAGAGATGAGAGACTCAGCTACCTTTTGTTCTTTTGATCTTTTGTGCGCCCTTTGACGGATGACCGTTGTGGGGGAACACATGTTTATAGCCGTAAGGCCTGTACAACATGTAACAACCAACCAACCAACCAACGCTTTTGCAGCGCATTCAACTCACCAGCTCGTTGATGCGCGCCTGGACCTCTGAATTGGCTTGTAAGCCACGCTCCGTGCCATAAAGCGCTTCGTACAAGGATGCCTACACAAACGGGTATCAGTACCGCAGCAATACTTCAGTCCAAATCTACGCGTTTTTATGCGACAACCCTTACAGGTATGTTCAACTTAAACCTAATTATTCAACTTATATCAAATTATTTCACTAGACCAAATGAGTAGGTCTCCCCAGTTCATGCACACGACAAAACGTACCTCGCAGCGCGAACGAGTCAGATACACAACCTACCTTTAGAGAATCAATGCTGACTGCTGGCGGACCGGACTTCTGTGCAGCTTTTGCACCACTAGTATTGTCGTCGCCAACCTTTATGTCGGAAATACGGAATTAAACTTGGGCAAACAGACCTGCTCTGCAGCATGAGACTGCAACTTACTTCGACAGCCTTCCTAATCACGCGCTGGAACGAGCGATACGGGCCCGCCTGCGGCGCCGTGAGGGCCAGCATGAAGAAGTGGAAGTGCAAGCTCAAGCCTGATGTGCGATAACTCACCAACGCAATGCCACGATGTGGCACAGGAGGGCAGGCCGTGGGCATATTGGAGCTGTTGGGACACTGGAAGTTAATGCTGAGCCTGTGTTCACAGCCATGCCGAACAAGCTTACCGGCGCACAGCGGACGCCCGCTGAAAGGCATTCCTGGCAACAAAGCACGTCGACATTTGAGCTGACCAATTACACCGTCAGAAACTGGGTGAGAGCCTTTCGACAATAAGCTTAGCGATGTTGTGAAACAGCTCTTCGTCGGCAAGGACGTTCTTCAAGTCACACAGCAAGTATGAAATTGGTATCACCCAGATCACGCATATAACTCTCATCGTATAGTGCAAGACTCGATAAGACGACAATCACGTACAACACGAAATGGGATGACTGGCCAGGATCGTCGACACAAAGCAACATCCCGTTTCGACGCCAGGACATGGGTAAACGATACACGCTCCAACACACACCCATAAAATATTCATAGCACTTCACTTGTGCCACAAGGAGTGAAATCAGATGACAGGACAACCGCCCGCATTACGCAATACAAAGCCCAAGAAGGATTTACTTCATCAGCATGACAGACTTTTTAAATACGTACACAGCTCCACCATCCCCACGCGTGATGCGCAGCGTTGCGTCCAGGTACGTGGTCAACTGCCACGTCTGCGATTGTAGTGGTACCTCCAGGTTCGGAGCCTGGCCCAGTAGGTCAGAGGCCGACGCAGCCAGGCTGGCAGCGCTGCGCGTCAGAGGCGCCAGTGCGTCTCGCAGCGGCCCCAGGTCCAGTGTTTGGCCCATGACGCTGATGGAAGCCGGCAGGTCCAGGTTGCCTTCTATGGAGGGGGTGTGCAGGATGCCCCGTTGCACCGTGAACTGCAGCCTGCGAGAATCCAAGCCATACCACAGCGGAAGAGGCGACGATATGCAACCTCCGGACCGTTTCACACAGGCGTCGTGCTCTACTGGGTCCGCAGGGCATGGCGCGTTTGCCGGTCAATGAGCGTGCCAGAGCGTACCGGCCCTTGAATGAACGTTACCGGCCTAATTACCGGGCTAATCGTATTCTGCTGTTTACGGCAGTCAACCCCACGTAACCTCTATAGCCGTTTGCCTTCCAGGCGCACCTCTTGGGCGAGGCGATGTTGTAGGTGCTGACCGTTGAGAGCGACGTCAGCAGCAGCGGGAACTGCGGGGGGTTGGAACAGCGGGGGACGAACCTCACATTCACAGGGAGAGAGGGACATAGTTGCTCCCAGGGCCCTGTTCATCTCCGGCACCTAGCACGGTACGCTGCAATGTCAGCCACTCGAGCACCGGCACACACACTGCTTCTCGCTTCTCGCGGCTCAGTTCTCTTGAACACACCTCGAGCTGTACTGAGTTTTCAACGGTGTTGTTGCTCGTGTTGATGGCCTGCGTGATCGTGCCGATCTTGAGCGGCAGCGGCAGCCTGCTCACGGACAGCAGCGCGATCAGGTCGGCGGCGTTGGAGTAGAGCAGCTCCCACGTGCCGCCGAAGTCGACGCTGGACACGTCCGCACCCTGGCCGCCCTTGACCTCCAGCTGGTTGATCTGCAGACATGCCGCATTTTGGGGGGGGGGGCGGGAGGCAGAGAGAGGCCGCGCTTTGCAGTCAGTCCGCCTCCTCCAAATGCAGCAGCACACATAATGTGGCCCTTGATCCCCGAATGATGAGCATATTTTGGCTGTGTGACCTAAGGATCAGTGCGCCCACCGAGGTGGACAGAGCGTTATCTAAACGCGAGGCCAAATCATCTGGTGGCGTAACCCAATCCGTTTCACACAGCCCCTGTGACATGGTATTTAAGTGTCCTTCGCAATGCACGACAATTCGTCCTGTGACGATGCTCTTCGTATGAGGGTCCGGACAACATGTGCCGCACGGCGGTGACTTACCAGCTCATTGATCTCCGCGCGGACCTCGGGCTTGGCCACCAATCCCCGCTCCGTGCCGCAGATGGCATCCAGAAGCGCTACCTAGAACAGATATCATCGGAAAAGCGACTCGCATGAGTAATGGAGAACTATGCGAGTACGGCAGTTTGTGACGAGCAGACTTCAACACAGCGCTGAATGTCACGCTCACGACAGTGGACGCAGGGCATCTGGCGATCGTCGCTCTTGCACAAGTTACCTTCACAGTGTCCACGCTGACGACAGGTGCCACGGTCTTCGGTGCTTCCTGGACAATATCGTTGATGTCTTCGCTTTCCACCTGTAGTCAAGTTCGTTCCTCACCGTGTTAACCCTCGAAACCCCACCTCCCCCAGCCTCACATCTTCGCACCTCGAACGCCCTCCCATGAATTTGCCGCGGAGCTGGAGCAATGTATCCGGACTGCGAAAAACCCCGAGATGATTTTCATGCGAACGGAAATAACTCCATGCCGAAGGCACAACATCTGTCCTACCGGCGCGCCGTTACGAGCTGAAAGAGTCTTAGCAAACGGTGCTGCTTGGCTGTAGATGCAAAACAGACAAAGCGCAATGACTTCTTATGTTCGGCGTGACAATCGGTAAACTTGCTGAAGGTCTGCATAGCGATGGCGGTACCTGCCAAACCGCACAACTGTGGTTCCAGCCTTGACGTTTCGTGTAGAGAGCTTCATAGTGAGCTACTGTCGAAGGTTAACTTACAAACGATATGATGGGGCTGCAAGCGTGCGCGCGCTATGAGCAACGCACATACAATTAAAGTTAGTCTGTGGAGCACCTATTCAAGGCATACGTGATTATAATTTTTATCAATATAGTGTCGCTGCGAAATCAAACAGCCAGAACGCTGCAAGGGCAGTACTGGTACAGCAACTCGCTACATAACTCGCTCGATCCCCCAACCAGTTTCCTCGTAAAAATTGCAAATTATGTACGGAACCCTTGCAACAGAAATGTCACTCCTTTGGGACGCAGATGCTGCCAGCCTCTACCGGCACTGTGCAACACCCTTGCGCAGCACTTCAGGCATGGTGCTGACAATGGTTTCCACGTCCACTAATGAGTCCAGTACGATGGACAGACGTTGCTGGGCATCCGAAGGCGGGGGAGTCCTGCAGCAGTGAAAGCGCAGCCAAACACGACGACGACGTCAGAGAAGCGCAGGTCGATTACTACGCATTAGCAGAACCTTGCAGAACCTGCATTAGCAGAACCTTGGAAAGCTTTGGTAAATTTCCAACCCTCCTAACGACGGGCGAATCTGTTCCTTACCGGCGGTCCACCAGCCCAGCGGGGCCCTCGAAGAACCGAATCATCACCACGGGGCCCTGCGAGCAACCATCGTGCCCGACATGGCACCCATCAACTTCAGTTCAGACTTCTCGAATCGTACGGTGGGGCAGGGGTATTTAATGCCTCTTCCCTTGTCCTTGCTCCGGCCATCTGCCGCTCGACCAGCATTGATGTGGCTACACGTCGGAGTCGCTCTACCAACAATGCGCACTGTGCGAATAAAGGGCTGTGTAGCGCCCACGCCGTGGCTCTTACCTTGCCGGGCAGCTCCTCCACGGTGCCCTGGATCTCCCCGGCGCTGTCAAAGTTGCCCTCCGGCATCTTCTTGAGCAGGGAAATCTGCAGGTATGGCAATCACCTTGAGTCTCCAAAACCCCTCACGGCGGTGCGAAGCTGCTGTGCCCACCTTGAAACCCTCGGAAATTTTGTCCGCCTTCACCGGCAGTACGAACGGGAAATTCGCGCCGCTTTGTGTAAGGGTCGCTGCCCATTGGTAAAGGTACTCTGAGAACGCCTGACGGTTGATGTCGCTGTGAGGGCATCGTGGCAGAAGAAGGATGAGAGCAGTCTGAAATATCCTCCCACGGACGACAACTCAGTTCACTGGATTCGCATCCTCACTTGGGTAACTTTGCAGTTCCCAGCTGCACATGTGGTTCGCTGGACTGACGCAGGCGAGCATTGACGATCGCTGATCGGCGTTGCACCACTCGCGGCTTGCAAGCAAGGCCTACTCGTCGGGCCGGAGCGATGACGCAACCCCTGAAAGCCATCTTTTTCTGGAAAATTGTGAAGTGATTGAATGCTGCAAGATGCACCCTGCTGCAAATATCATTGGCGTGTCGTTAGCCAACCGACAAAGTCGTATCTTCAGTTTGTCGCGACGTAGGTCTTAGTGCTGTTGAAGTTATTTGTTGCTGGAGATGGTGATGTATGCTTAATGTCGCGATTGCTGTGCTTGGAGGTCATCGAGTCAAGCACGAGTTTCTCGGTGACGCGGCGCTGGTGGACCAAGCAGGATTGATCGTCGTCGCCGTTGTAAATAGCAGAGCCCCACACCGGCGACCGTCGCAAAAGACAAACTCCAAGGAGAGCGCCATAGCGAACCCGGACGATCTGGCAATACCAGCCCTTACCAGAAAGACCATACCCTACGAAGCCGTCGCCCGCACCACAAGCGATGCCAACTCATCGGGGCAACGGTGCATTGCCGGCCCCACATTCGAAGCAGGGCGCCATTATTCTGGCCTAGGGCGAACGACTGTCACCATCCTGTCAGCCACATGCTGACTGGCGGCCGACCGCATCACCTCGCTCAATCCCGTCTCCTCCCCAGTAGTTGTCAGTCGTATGGAGCGACCTCACCTAGCGACATCCTACCTCGCTTGTCGTAACGCCGGCGCCATCCGTTCCAGCTCCCCGTTCCAGCTCTCATACCCCTTTGTGAGCGGCCCCCGCAGCCATGCATTTGGCAATCCATTTGAGACACTTTGCTATGCGCCGCGGACGCGGCCTAACAGCAGCAGGCACCAGGGGCCAGCCAGGTTCCGCCTTTCCGCCCAGGTTCATTCACGCCCACCTGCTGCTGTCCGTACCCAGGCCCACCAGGTCCGTTCACATGCGTCCGTCCCAACAAGATATCCTCCCAACCCATTCATCTCGCCGCCAATCAATGCGGAACGCTTCTCGTTTCGAAGCAACCGCTGCCTTACGCCGCCGCAATGCTAGATCTCCGTGTGGGTGGAGAGACCCATCAAAGGCCAGGTCAGCTATTGGCGCTGCTGCTGCTGTTGCTGCGTCTGCTGCTGCTGGCCCTGGACCAACGCACTGGCGTTCACGGCAGCCGCCGAGGGCCCTGGCGCCAGAGGAGTCAACTTGGGCATGAGTTGGAAGTGGATGTTGACCGCCTCCTGGAAGTCCTGCTGCACCAGGTCGGGCCGCTGGCAGTTGGTGAGCAGCAGCTCCCGCAGGAACGAGGCGATGGCACCCGCCTGGGGACGGCACGTGGGGCAGGGTGGGGCAATCGCTGGCGTACGTCACTGGGGGTTGAAGGACGTGCGGCGCACTTTATCCTAGCAGCAGAGCACACGATAGATGATACTTCAGTCGAACCTCTCGCGGGACAAGGCGATCGCAAGACAATCTGACGACACGGATAAGCACTTCGTGGGTTCAACGGCCGACAGGAACCCGACGTCTGCAATCGGCGAGGCCCATTGTAGGCGAGGCCCGTTGCAGGGCCTTGCCAGCCACCCGCCGTGCCGGCCCGTTTGAAATTTGCTGACCGCACCCATCAGCCTCGTCCCTCATGCAGCATAGACCTCCTTACCTGCAGTGCGCGCTCCAGTTCGGGCATTTCCCGCAGCGCCTCAAAGTTGACTTCGAACGGGTTCGCCGGCGACGGAAATATGTTCAAGTCGACAAGCTCTTCCAGTATGTGCCAGATGCGCAGACCTGAGCAACGTGCGGCCGCACAGCAGCGCGAGGGCATACCAGTTACGGAAGGAAAAGCACCGTCAGGCAAGGGACCGCCGGTCCGAGACCAGCCATTGCAGGGCGCCTAACACCTTGCCTGCCGTCCATGTGCTGCTCATGACTGTGAACGGTAACGCTCCCCCCAGACGTGACAAGAAGGGTCACAGGAGTGCGCCGCCGGGGCACAACCCACAACCTCGTTTCGGAGCCACGTGCCGCCGTGTGCCGCCCACCCGCCACAGGATCCATACGCAATGGTCCAATGGAGCCCGCCCGCCCATCAACGCTTGTCTCAGTCCAGGTCTCAGTCCAGGTCCTGCCCAGGTGCCAGGCGGTAACTAACCAGCCGCCATGCCGCTAGCACGTGCCCATGTGTCACCCTCCCTGCCATTCTACGCACCCATGCTTTTCCAGTTCTTCGTGGTGGGCAGATCCAGCGGTGCATCGATGTCGTCGCTGGCTCGCCCCCGGGACACGGACCGCAGCTGGAGGGAGGGCGCACGCAAGGTGAGAGGGCACACCTCTCTAAGGGTGGCTGCTGGTCAGCCCGTTACGGCCGTGTGGGACTCTCCAGCCCGTCCCTGAGGCCCCCGGACCCCATGCGCGAGGGACGGCAGCCCGAAGGTGATGGCAGGAGCCAACCGATTGCCTGAACTGCCGCTGAGCGTTGTGGAGGGCCCGACCTCCCGGCACTATTGGCATCCGCACTGACAGCAAAGGCTGGACTACAGGGTGTGGGATGGCAAGCCCCACTTTGATGTCGTACATGCACCAGGGCGTACTTGCTAAACCCTGAAGACCGGAACGGGACTGGTGTGTGTCCGACCATTGCTCTCCCTCTGGTCATCCCGGGACGTTGCCTCATCGTCGCTCCCGTCCCCACCCGCTCACGGGATCCTCTCATGGAATGAGCGAGGTTCCCTGCATCGGCCCCGACAGCAGCATCTCCTCCCAAGGGGATCCACCCAGAGGGCACCGGCACCACGACGCTGCACCAGATCTGGCCAACCCGCCAACGGGCGGGCCTCGGCGCCGTCGGCCCGAAGCGCTATCAACAACATTTATTGAAGCAAGTGCTGGTATGCGGTGGATGTGGACACCCAGTGGCACCACCTGAACGTCAGTCAGGCCCAGCAGCTCGAGGTCCGCCGGCGAGTTGCTCCTCCAGATCCGCTCATGAATGCCACTTCAGCGCCTCTAACCTAGCTGTCGGTCAGAACTAGCTGCTTTCCCGCCCCGTCATCACCGACGTGCCAGCCCTCACTCACCCACACGTACGGCCAGTTGTATTTGGCATATGCGCCGATCAGGAAGACGGTGACCTCCGGATTATGAATGTCGAGCTCGTGGCTGGCCGGGCTTGCTGGGGGAAGGGGGTCGCCATTACTGGCAGTAGCATCCGAGGGATGTGATTTCAACGGCATGAAACGAGTTGGTGCCAGATAAGGGCGGAACATCGGGACGCCGTAACGGGCGAGATACGACAAAACCCCCATTCCCGCGGCCCCAATGGTGGGTTACAGGCGCGGTTCCGACCCTCTGGCTTCCACACCCTTCCCCCACCTTTTGATCGCCCGGAAGTTGGGCTGCGGCCGTGGGGACACCTGAGATCCGGTGTAAATGGTCACGACGAGCTCCTCCCGGCCCTTGAGGTACAGCTGGAAATGAGCGAAGCACTGTAACGAGCGCGAAGCGGGTTGGGCGCTGATCAGGATATAAGGTGGACCGAAGGGGGCAATATATGGAATATTAAGTCCTGATCACCTTTAGGCAGCCAATTCGCAAACAATCCTTGTAGAATTGGTCGAGAGGTCCCCGATTAGCGCCACTCATTATGGTTCCACAACGTAATCGGAACTACCACTGATCTGTGATTTTCATTTCATACTCCTAGACCTGTTGGTGGAACCGCAGGGGTCAAACTCTGACTGTGAGAGTCCCAGTAACCAACTTGCGATACTTCCTACTCGCAGCGTGCGATAGACAGATGCTTTCAGTCTCGACGCATTCAAATCACCTTGTAACCAAACATTTTGGTGTTGCTGAGCAAAAGTTACACATGGCATCCGTACTTTCGTGCAGAACGCGCAAGAAGTTGCTAGGTCAAATAAAGTAGTGTTTCGTTATTTCTTTACCACACACATGAGTCCCTTAGACACAAGGGAAACCGTTTAGCGGGGCCTTGTAGCAATTTCTGCCTAGTAATCTATCGGTGTCTGAATTCGGTCATTCATACGGGCTCGTAATCTGATTTACATCTCTTCCAAGTGTGCCTCGCCCCGAGCTAGGGGCCTCGCGATCCATCGCTTCCGACACCCCAAACGGGCAGCTCCACGCGCCTGCTCTTAGCAACTCTACCCCGCGTCGGGCGGCCTCCTTCAGAGCCACCGCGCCAAAAAATGGGTGGCGATAAACTTCTTGACCAAATTTTCAACCTGAAGTTCACAGCGAAACAGCTGGCGCGCTCTGCCGTGAAGGCAGAGAAGGAGGAGAAGTCGGAGAAGTTGAAGGTACGACGGGCGTCGTCCCCTCGGGACTCCTCGGGAGACGGCTTGCAGCCCCCCTGTCGCGCGGAATGCGTCCACGCCCCCTGGAGTGCATGGGTCGTGGCCGGCTCTCGTATTCGAACCACCGCAGCAGCGGCATCCGTGGACTGCCGGCATGCGGGCTGCCGAACTGAGCTCGATGCGCACTCAACACACGCGCTTGGTGATCAGCCGTGCGGCGCTCTGAGACCATGACTACATCGCTTACATGCGGGCCCCCTGGAATGCGGGATCATGGGTGACTGCATGCACGCGTCGTTATGGCGGCAGCCAGCCAAGGGGCCATCGCTGCGCTTCTCTCCTTGTTGATTTGTGCACCACGCTTGCCAGCCTCGAGCTCTGCGCAAAATATGTACTCGACCAAAAATCATGCACGACCCCTGCACCTCTCCTTACCCGGTGCAGATCAAGAAGGCCATTGAGAAGGGCAACATGGAAGGCGCCCGCATCTACGCCCAGAATGCCATTCGAAAGAAGAACGAGCACCTCAACTACATGAAGCTGGCGTCGCGGCTGGACGCCACCGTCAGCCGCCTGGAGTCACAGGCCAAGATGCAGATGGTGAGCCCATGTCGCTCGGCGTCGCACTTTCTGAGGGCGGAATTAGGCGGACTCCCACCCTCCTGCGGCGCAGCACCGCAGCTGCTGTCATGGGGTGACCACCTCTGCCACCTTCGGAGATCTAATACCGCAAGTCACGTGGGTCAGTGTGACGTGGTGGCGCGCACACGACCTGAGGGGGTCTTCATGCCATTGGGCGGAGGCGGAGGTGAAGGCGGAGGTGGAGGCCGCCTGAAGCTCCGTGCGCGCTGGGCCCGTGCGTCTTGCGTCTTGCGCCCCGCCCTTTCCCTCCCCTGTTGCGGTTTGAAAATGTCTACCAATTTCCTGTGCTCCCCTGTCCCTGCTGTGCCTGACCGGCCCGCTTGCATGCGCTCCCGGGCTCACCCACATCCACCCGCCGCAGGTCCAGAAGAACATGGCAGGTATCGTCAAGAGCCTGGAGAAAGCCATGGCGGCCAACAACTTGGAAAACATCGCGAATACCATGACGCAGGTGGGTCTGCTGCTGCGGCGGCGTCGAGGCTTGACGCGGGTGGCTGTCCGTGGCTCTGGGGTTGCGTGTACGCCACGGCACGGCCTGGCAGTTTGGAACGTAGCCTTGGGCCTGGCGTGTGAGCAACCCAGCCCTGACTCTGTTCGCTGCGCCGTGTGTTTAGGAAAAGAACCCGCCGTGTGTGTATGTGTGTGTGGAAAGAAACTGAGCCGCGAGAAGCGCAGTCCAGCGGAACAGGCGATACCGGTGACGAAAGTAGAGGTGACACCCGGAACCCGAATCACCGACAACCGTGATACAAGTGAACGTAGACGATGCATGCAGACCGAGCCGCCGGATGTATAGCAGCCGCGAACGACAGTTGACCGAGGCGGGCGCCAGAGCTCCAGTAGCGACCGCCGGCTGACTGGCTGCCGTATCGTAGCCTAAAGGAAGAGACAAGTTGAAGTGGTGTGTTTGTGCGTGTGCGTGCACCAGGTTGCCGCAGTGTGCAGTGTCCTGCCCGTTTGCAATACGCGCGCTGCCTCCCGCCTTTCACCACCGTTGCCTACCAACCTTCACCACCGACGCAAAACCCACCTGCGCCTGCCCCGCCCCGCCCTCCCCCCCCCCGCCCCGCAGTTCGAGAAGCAGTTTGAGAACCTGGACCTGCAGACCGCCGTGGTGGACGACGTGATGGGGCAGCAGGCCAACCTGACCACCCCGGAGGACGAGGTGAATGCGCTCATGACGCAGGTGGCGGAGGAGCACGGGCTGGAGACGGCGCTGGGGCTGCCCAACGCGGCCGCCGGTGCCAAGGCCACGGCGGCCAAGCAGGGCGAGGCGGACGACCTCACAGCGCGGCTCGCAGACCTCCGCGGCCGATAGGAGGACGTGGCGACGTGGCGGCGTGGGGGCCCTATGGGAATGTGAAGGATGGTGGGGGCTTACTTTCGGTGCAGCCGAGCCGGGACGGGATGCCTTGGCTCAGTGAGACGGGCATCCTGAGCCGGAGGGGTCTCGTCTGCCGGGGAGCGCAGGAGCAGGTGGGGCGAGGATGATAGCAAGGGTAGCGCTGCCCGGGATGTGGAGGCGGGTCACAGCCCACATCAAGCATAGCCGAAGCGAAGGGGGTTGCATATGATGACGGCATGGGGCAGGGCGCGGCAGCTGCGGGCGGCCGATTGGGGTCGATGTGTTAGAAATGCAACCCGCCCGCGATGTGTATACACTGCACTGCCGTCATCATACACGTGTGGGTGCACCCGGCGGGACGCAGTACGCGGAAGGCGTCAGCTGCTCCTTGACCGACTGATAGGCTGGGTGACTAAAGGACGGGCTGACTGACTGACGGGCGGTGCCGAGGAGGCGTCCGCGTGTCGCTGTGCTGTACGTTGACTCAAACAACAACTTCAAGTTCGACGTCTTGGAAATTTTTTGATTGTAGAAGTGGGTTTGTTGTTGTCTGTTAGTGCGACGTTAGTGTGCTGGTGGTTCTTTGTAGGCAGCAGTTGGGTGCGGAGGGGAGCTTGGCAGCGGCGGTGTGGAGGCGGGCGGGAAGGTCGCTGGCTGGCCGGACCTAGGGCGCAGGGGCCGACAGGTTGTTTTTGCTGTTTGGTGTCCCAGGATGGATCCATTGGGGCCAGTGCTCTGGAGGCCCCACCTTGCTTGGTGGGGCAGCGTCGGAGCTGGCGCAGCGGAGCTTGCAGCACCCTCTCGCAGGCAACGCGCTTGCTAGCTAACGCAGCGGGCGTCGCCCACTGACAGGGAAGGTGGAGAGGGGAGGCAACGAGGCATAATACCGTCGTTATATTGCCTTCGTGTTCCTCGTCAGGAGACGTTGCTGTGTGTGCGGATGTTGCGGTTGGATGGGTGTAGGGCTGGCAGGCTGTTGGGCGACCCCACTCGCTGCAAAGCGGTCATTGGTGTGAAGAGCTGGTGCGCTCAACAGCAGCTGAGCAGCCTCCCAACAGCCGCTGAGCAGCCTCGCCAAAGGACCCCAGTCTACACTCGGCCGCTCCAGCTGACAGCAGCGCTGCTCCTGAATTTGATCTGGTTCGGCATCTGTTTGGGATGGGGGCCGCCTGCGATGAGTTTTGGAACCTGGCCCCGTCCCAGCTTCTCCGTATTCGCCGTCGTCTGCAACTGGCGCGCGTGACAAGATCACAAGACAACACCCCCCCCGGCACGCACGTGACGCGCAGAAGACGACACGAGTACAAACCCATAGTACGGCCGGGTGTTCCCTTGTCAGTCCGCCGGAAGGCGCATCACGCACATCGCACCCCCTTTGGTACACACCGTGGTCAGTTGGCCCGAGTGGTTCAATGGCCCGGCGAGAGCGGGGTAGCCGCTCAGCTCCAATCGCCTCAGCTGCAAACCCTCCTGCGGCACCAACCTCCGGGTGTCGGTGTCGAGGCCCCGCAGCAGATGGCGCCCCTACCAGCTCGCCAGCTCGCCGGTGCGACCATCGCCGCCTCATGTGACCGCGGGCTGTCCCATGAGGCGCCGTGGGGCCGCCGCACATCAGCCCCCAGCACGACCTCCCGTGTGCCCCCCAACCC
Source organism: Eudorina sp. 2006-703-Eu-15 (assembly GCA_003117195.1). Lineage (NCBI taxonomy): Eukaryota > Viridiplantae > Chlorophyta > Chlorophyceae > Chlamydomonadales > Volvocaceae > Eudorina > Eudorina sp. 2006-703-Eu-15. Next base: position 183,540 of record BDSI01000056.1, on the reverse strand, counting down.
CACCTCAACCCCCCTGCCCCCACTCGCCGCGTGTCTGAGCGACCGGCGCCTTCCAGTCGCGGTGGGGCCGCCGGGCATCCAGCCAGCCAGCCACCGAATGATGAGAGAGCACCCGGATGCGGCCCTCCCAGGAGCGCATCCCTCCCAGGAGCGCATCCCTCCCAGGAGCGCATCCCTCCCAGGAGCGCATCCCTCCCAGGAGCGCATCCCTCCCAGGAGCGCATCCCTCCCAGGAGCGCATCCCTCCCAGGAGCGCATCCCTCCCAGGAGCGCATCCCTCCCAGGAGCGCATCCCTCCCAGGAGCGCATCCCTCCCAGGAGCAGACGTCGCACGTCGGAACTCATCTCCCCCTTGCAACCCCAACCCGAGTCCCCCCCCGACTCCACAGCCGCGACAACCGTGTCCCACAGACTCATTCCGCGCAGTGCCCACTTGTCCGACGTCCGGTCCGCACAGGTCCCGCCCCCTTGGGCCGACACTCCGGAACCCTGGCCGCCGAGCGAGCCCCCAACCTCCCCAACCAGTTGCGGCGCTGCGTCCCCCACCCGGACATTGCAACGCAGCTCCCCACCGCTCCCTGCCACTGCCACCGCTCCCTGCCACTGCCACTGCCACTGCCACTGCCACTGCCACTGAGGACGTCCGCCGACCCAGCGACCCGCGGACCGCCTCCGTCCGGCCCCATCGCTCGGGAGCCACAGCCTCGCCCCCCGGTGTGTGTTATCAAAGAGAAAAGCTGAGCCGCGAATAAGCAGACCCGTGTCCAGCAATGCAACCGACGACTGAGACCGAGACCAGAGTTACCAATATGCCAGGGCGAAACCCCGGTGTGTGTGTGTGTGTGTGTGTGTGTCCTCCACGCCACGTCGTCACCCCGCCTTGCCCAGACGGGTTCTTCTCCCACCCCGCCCCATCCCATCCGCCGCCGCGCCCCACCCCCGACCCCCTACGCCCCCCAGCCCCTAGGGGCTCCCCTTGTTCGCCCCTAGTCCCCCCCTGCGCCCCTGGTCGCGCCCCCCCCCTCACACACACTCACACACACCGCCCTCACGCCGCCACCCTGCGCGCCGCGTGCCTCATCTTCTTCCGCCGCTCCACCTCCTGCGCCGCCACCGCCTCGCGCTTGCGCCGCTTGCGGTCCGCCGCCGACGCGGAGCTACCCAACGTGGTGGGGGTGTCCCCCAGCAGGAACGAGTGCGCCACGTGGCCCAGGTGCAGGTTGCGGACCGCGAACACCCGCTTCAGGTCGCCCGAGTGGGTCGCGTAGGCGCGGACGAAGGACCGGAAGGCGTCGTGGGCCAGCTTGGCGGCGTGGGGGTCGCGAGCCACCGCCGCCGACACCTGCCGGTGCAGCTGCTGCGCCAGCTGCCGCGCGGCGGCGCCGCCGCCGGCGGCGCCGTCGGCGGCCGCGCCCTTGGCAGCCTTCTTCTTGGCGGTGATGGGGCGCACCTGGTCCGGCGGCGGCGAGGGCATCCAGCGGGCGAGCTTGTCCAGCTGGTCGGGCTCCAAGAGGACGCCCCTGGAGCGGAGGAGGTTGACGTACGGCACCTCGTGCGGCATGAGCAGCATGACGGCCTCCCCGGCGGCGCCCATGCGGGCGGAGCGGCCCACGCGGTGGACGTATCTGAAGGGGACGTAGGGGGGGGACGTAAGGGGGGGAGAGTTAGGAAACTGGTAGACATATTCGACTGGGAGTGGGACTGGGAGGGGCGCGCGCTGTGTGATGGATGGGCGGTAGGGGCCGAATTAATGAGACGTGGTGAGCTCCAGGGTGGGGTCCAGGGTCGGGCCCGGGTGCGGGCGTCGCCGCGCCCTTCCGAATTCCTCTGTTCGAGTTCCCCAGCCCAGAGGGGCTCATCGACCATTCAAGGGAGGACCCGCCCCCGCCCCCGCCCCCGCCCCCCGGTGCCCGAGTTCGTTCTTCGGGTTTATTTCTTTTTTCAATTTAACCCCCGCCCCCCCTACCCCCCCTTCCCCCGCCCCCCCTTCCCCCGCCCCTGGCCGGGGGGAGAAAGCACACGGACCCCGCACTTCAACAGAGCCCGACAGGAGAGGACGAATGACAGCGCTGCAGGGAGGTCGCCCCTTCCGCCGCCGTACTCACTCGGATGGCGCCCCCGGCACGTCGTACTGTACGATCAAGGTGACGTTGGGAAAGTCCAGCCCGCGGGCCGCAACGTCCGTACACAGCAACACGCCGTCGCCCTCCTGCGGGGTTGTGTGGGGGGTGGTGGGATGGTGATGGGGGGGGATTACATAGGAAGTTGGTAGGTGTATTCATGCTGCGCTGCTGCCAGAGAGCAAAGGTCAGATGTGGGGGAGGGTCGGGCAAGAGTGTGGTGATGTGAGTTGGGAAGGGCAGGAGGGTGCCCGTCGTGACGCTTCCCTCTCCCCTCTCTCCTCCCCTTGCCTGCCTTCAACAACACGTGGTCCTTCCGGCTGACCTCCTGCGGCCCCCCCCCGTACCCGGCATCCGCTCCCCTCCCCCCTCCCCATGCCTTTCCGGCCCCCACAGCTTCAGCCCTGACCCCTACCCGCCCCCTGCTGCCCGTTTCCTCCTCCTCCCGGCCCCCCCTGCCTGTTCCCTGCCCCCACTTCTGCTTCCCGCTTCCGCCTCCTTTTGTCAATAAAAGACAGCGACATCGCGAAAAAATGATCACCGATTGCGCTCCCTCCTCCTCCCCCTTCCCCACTCCTGCCTGCTGCCCCCCGCATCCTGACCTCCCTCCAGCTGCAGGCCCCCTCGCCCCCCCATCCCCCCCCCCACACACCTACCTTGGCGAACCCCGCAAACGTCTCCGTGCGCTCCGACTGCGGCATGTCGCCATGCAGCTTGAACAGCCGCACACCCGCCGGCAGCAGCGGCGCCCCCGCCGCCGCCTCCCACATGTCCCCCAACACGTGGTGCAGGAACTCCACCTCGTCACAGGAGGCCACGAACACCACCGCCCGGGTGCCGCCCACCCGCCGCCGGGAGGTGCGGCTTCGGAGCAGCGCCGCCAGAGCCATGAGCCGCTCCTTGGCGGGCACCTCCAGCCAGGTCTGGCGGAGGCTGGCGGGCAGGCTGTACGTCGACAGGGGGTCGTCGTCGCCAGCGGCGTTGGCCTGTGCGGCTCCGCCGCTGTTGGTGAGCAGCTGGAGGCCCTGGCTGGTCTGAGGTGCGGCAGGTCGCAGGGAAGGGGGAAGGGGAGGGGAAGGGGAACGGGAGGAGGAGGGTGAGATTGGATGATCGGTGAAGGCGTCAGGTCAACGTGGGGAGTGGCCGGGGACAATGTGCTGGCAGGGGGAGCCTGCCCCGACGCCCGACCCGTCTAGCCACCACTGACCCGTCTAGCCCAACCACCCTCCCCTCTGATGCCCTCCCCCCCCTCCGGGGGGTCAGGAGCGGATGCGGACTGCGCGCGACCAGCTCCGGTGGATTGGCTCACCGATGCAATAGGCCCCGCCGACCTCACCTCGATTTACCACCCCCCCCCGCTCAAGGCCGCGCTCAGAACCCCCCCCTTAGTCAATCAAGACAATTTAACCGCCCCCAGCCCCTCAGCCCACCAATTTCCTATACCTCCCACCCCCACCCCCACTCCCGCACCTTGCGCATCTCAAAGCCCACCAGCGCCGGGTCCCTCAGCGCCAGCTCCGCCAGCGCCCCCAACTGCTTGTGCAGCGTCGCACTGAGCAACACCGTCTGACGGGCGGGGCCGCTGCCCCCCTCACCCCCGCCATCCCTGCCGGCGCCTCCGGGCCCCTTCCCTCGGCCCCGTCCGCCCCCGTCCTCCCCCTCCCCCCCCTCCTCCTCTTCCTCATCCCCGTCTTCTTGTCCACTGCTGCCCGCCGCGTCCTCCTCCTCCTCCCCGTCTTCTTCCACCGCCTCCACCTCCTCATCCCCGCCCTCCTCGCCCCTGCCGCCCCTTCCGTTCCGCTGCCCCTGCCGCCCCTGCCGCCCCTGCTGTCCCCGCCCCGCCGCCCCACCCGAGCCGCCCCCCGCGGCCGCCCCGGCCCCGGCCCCCGAGCGGCGGTCCAGCAGCTCCGCGATCTGCCGCAGCCGGGCCTCGAAGCCCAGGTCCAGCAGCCGGTCCGCCTCGTCCAGAACCAGCCACCGCAACTCGGCTGACAAAAGAGGAGGAAGGGGCCGTGCGGGTCCGAGGGGCGGGGGCAGAAGGGGCGGGGGCAGGTGAATGAATGAACGGAGGAATGGGGGTTGAGATGGCCCATCCGAGGGACGAGGGTCACACAGGGCCCGAAAGCGCGCCAAATCGACAGCGTTCTTCCGACACCGCAGCCTTTTATTTACTGTATAGGTCGGGCAATGAGTATTTTAAATGTGCAGACGGGCAACGTTTTGGGCGCTGCTCTGGCCCCCTCGCATGTCACGCACTCCTGTTCTGCCTGCCTAAGCAACACACACACACACACACACACAGACAGCCGCATGCACACACACACACACACACACACACACACACACACACACACACACACACACACACACACACACACACACACACACACACACACACACAGAGACAGCCGCATGCACACACGGCTCGGTACTGCGAATGGCACGCGCTCCTGCGTCCCCACCAACGGACGCCCACACCCGCACCCGCCGGGGGCAAACACACAGCCCCCGGGTTGGGCCAAGAGGGTCCATTTCCTTCCCACATCTACTTCGGCCGCCCCCAACCGCAGGCCCCCTCCCCCGCAACCGCAGCCCCCCACCACCACCACCCACATGTTTTGAAGGAGGCAGTGCTCTGCAGGTGGTCCAGCAGCCGCCCCGGGCTCGCCACCAGCAGCGCCACCCCCTTGCGCAGCCGCGCCTTCTCGTGCTGCCGGTTCTCCCCCCCGATCAACAGCCCCGAAACCAGCCAGAAGTAGCGCTTCAGCAGCGCCGCCGCCACGTCGTGCACCTGGATGCTCAGCTCGCGAGTGGGGGCCAGGATGAGGGCGAAGGTGCCCTCGCCGCGGCTGATGCGCGGGTGCTGGGCCTGAGAGGGAGGGGGCGGCAGAGGGGGAGGGAACGGAGGGGAGGGGAAGGGGAGGTGGGTGCAGCGGTATAGCAAATTGGCGCTTGGGGGGGGGGGAGGGCTCATGACAGTGCTGCTGTAAGGGGGGTCTTGGGCCTGGAACCCTGGATTGGATTCGATTGGATTGATCCAACACCGTGCGGAAACCCCTCCTCCTCCGGAGTCCGGACCAAAGAGGGTCATCTAATGGGGCAGCAGTTGTCCGGGTGGTCGACGACGTACCCCCTCCTCTCCTCTCTGGCAGCAGCGCAGTATAAATATGTCTACCAATTTCCTATACTCCCCTCCCCACCCCTCCCCTCCCGTCGGGCTCGTTTTTGTGGGTTTATTATATTTCAACAAAACTCCTTTCCTCCCCTACAACATAACCTCCCCACCGCACCTGCAGGTCGTTGATGATGGGCAGCAGGTAGCTCAGGGTCTTCCCCGACCCCGTCTGGGCCCGCACCAGCGCGTCCCTCCGCCCCCCCATCAGCACCGGCAGCACCGCCCGCTGGATCGGGGTGGGCGACGTGAAGCCCAGGAACTCCAACTGGCCTGCCAGAGACGCCGCCACACCCAGCTCCCGCCACGCGCCGCCACTCCCGGCGGCGGCGGCGGCGCCATCCGCGCCGGCGGAAGCGCCCGCCGCCCCGCCGGCGGCGCCACCGCCGCCGCCCGCGGCGCGGACCAACGTGCCCGGCGTGTAGTTGCCCCGGCCCGTGGCCTTGACGGCCGGCTTGCCACTGGAGGCCCCCGGGTCGTTGAGCCGTCGGCGCTTCCGACGGTCGGCCGCGTCATCATCGTCAAACTCCACCACACCCTCCCGCTCCTGAATGGGGGGAAGGGGGGACCCATCGCGGAGCAGCGCGGTGCCGTGAAGAGGCCGCGAGGAGTACCCAGGTAGGGTAGGGTACCAACAGGGGTTCAACTGCGGCAGCCACCGTACACCTGTGCGTCCCGATCTCCCACCGCGGGCGGGTAGGCCCCCGGCGGCATCGCTCCCCCGCGCCCTGGGCCCCGGGGCATGCCGCACTGCGACCCAACGGCGCGGTCAGCTGCCGCACTGCCGCACTGCCGAGTCAGCAGGCGCACATGCCCCACCCACAACGACGGACGGGGAAGGGAGATGGGCGGGTTCGCTGGCCCGGTCTGTATCCCTCGGTGTTAGGAACCAGGAGTAAGGAATCGCTTGAACCCGCACCGGCACCCGCACCGGCACCCGCACCGGCACCCGCACCGGCACCCGCACCCGCACCGGCACCGGCACCTCCAAACGGGCACGCACCGCCGCGGGCGCCCGCGCCTTGCCGCCCCCGGCCGCCGCCGCCGCCTCCTCCCGCTGGAGGGCCGCCTCCCGCTGCGCCATCAGCAGCATCGCGGACCGCAGGTCGTCCTCCTGCTCGTCCTCCGGTTCCGGAGCCCGCAGCAGCTCATCTGGGTCATCTGGGTCCATGCCGCCGCCGCCCGCTGCGATGGAAATGAAAACGGGCAGGAGCGGGGCGGGGTCGGGCGGGGTTGGGCAACAGAGGCGCATTGGGGGAGGTCCATCGTCTCCATTGGATGCGCGAATGCCTTTTCCTCCTCCCCCCCCCTCCCTCCCTCCCTCCCTCCCTCCGGCGGTTCCCAAAGCTGTTGGGGACAAGCGCAGCACACACTGGCACGGAGCACGGACTGTACTGTAGCGTGGGGAGGGGGGCGAGGTGGGGCGGAAGAAGAATTTGTGCTTCTGTTCAGGGCCAGGGGTGGATTGTTTGGTGGAAGCAAACGCACCTGACCGTTTGAAGCGCTCCTTGCCAGGCCGCTGCTGAACACGTTCCGAGCGGGGTAGCTTCCCGGTGGCTGTTTGAGGCTGCTTGGGGGCGCCCTGGCGAGCCTGTTTGGAGGCCGGGCTGCCAGGTTTCGCGCCTTTGCTAGGAGGTGGCTGACGACCGTTGGAGGCCCCACCGTTAGGCTGTCGCGCCACCGGCGGTTTGCCATTCGAGTTCGAATTTGGGTTTCCACGTTGAGCTGGCGCGGCTGGCTTTGCGGAGGGTTTCGGTCCGTCGTCGTGCCGTTTCGCGCCGCCGTCCTTCCGAGCCTTCGAGGCAGGCGGGGGCTTCTTTGCGCGTTGTGGCGCACTAGGTATCGCAAGGTTGAGTTCTAGTTCGTCGTCCATTGTGAGCTAACTATGCAATTTTCCTCTGTGGGGTTGACTCTCGGCGTACCAGCTATGTAATCATTTTTTAGGCGAAACTACGAATGTACGTTCAATGCCTTTCAATATTGAATGTGAAGGAAGATAATTATGACTGTTCGCTGTGCTGCGGTTTTTTATGCATGAACAAGCGGTTGGACATATCGGCGCATGTGCTCACATTGCATAATTACTTTAGGTTTTGAGATACGCTAATTTCAACAGGACAAATCCTGTAAGCGGCACTTGGAGTCCTTTCCGAACGGCCATGCGTCCCCAAAGTGCATGCGACCCGCCGGGTCGCAGCCAACAAGACTCTGCGTCGGGTAGCACGTCCTCTTCCCAACTTAATTTCCAGGCAGAGACATCGAGCCACAGCCTGGCCAGCACAGCGCCTGCCTGGTGCGTTCGTGTACTTCGCGCCCTTAATTCCTTTTGCTTTGCCAAGAGCCTCCACCATCCGCTGTTTTCCATCCATGCAATCCGTGCCATACGATACAGCTTTCAAAGCCCCTTGCCGGACTATCAAATGGTGATGTTTATATGCCTTCAGGCACCGGGCCGGCGAGCTTTCTTTCCGGTTTCCAACCATGGCCGCTGCAGCGCAGTCATCACCAGCGCGCCGTGGGCCGCGATCTAGCCCGGTTGCCCGAGTCGCGCTGCCGGAGGGCGCCGCATCAGTGGCGGTAGCGGAGGAAGCAGCTAGGCATGGTGACGGTTGGGACGCGGAGGAAAGCGGTACAGCGTCAAATGGCGAACAAGCCGGCGCACGAACCGCAACGACCGCCGCGCCGCGACCAGCGCATCTTACAGCCCCCGCCCCCGCCACCGCCACCGGCCCCGCGCCAGGTCGCAGCGCAACCGCCCCAGCAGTCGCAACGACAGCGGCGGCAGTGGCGGCAGCAGCAGCACCCCCACCAGCACCGGCGACGACTCGGACGGCCGATGCAGGGGGGCCCTGCTTGTGGGTGACGTCGCGGACAGCCTGCTCCGGTGCCGCCGCCGGGGCACCGGAAGGGGCCGCCGAGCCTCCTCCGCAGCCTCCGCCGGTGCAGCTACAGCACTCGGATTCGGAGTCCCGCCGACGGCGGCGGCGCAGTCACAGTGATGATGGCGGCGGCGGCGGCGCCGCGGCCCCCACGCAACGGCCCTTCCCAGCCCCACCTCCTCCTCCTGCCCCACCTCCTTTCTCCAACTCGAAAGCCGCCGTCCGGTCGCCCCTCCCCCACAGCCCGTCAGCCGCCGCCATGACCCCCACCCCCTCCTCGGACAGGGCCCCTCCGGAGGGAGACGCTTTCCCCCCCGGTACCAAATTTGAGGGCCAACCCGGCCGACTTGAGGGCCAACCTGGCAGACGCCGCGCAGGTGCTGGTCCGGGCGCCGGAGGTGCCGCCACTGCCACCGCCGGCGGCGGCGGCACGGTTGCTACAACCGCTACAGCAGCTGCTGCTGCTGCTGCTGCTTCGGGCGACGTACATGGCGCCCTGCTACAGCCATCCCTGGCAATAGCTGCAGCCATCACGGCACGGGGGCCCGGGTTGCGGCGCCGCACAGGCTCCCACGCGCCGGTGCCCTCCCCACAGCCCCCGCCCGCCGCCACCTCCGCCACGACCTCTTCGCCGCTCCGAAACTGTACGGCAGCAAATCGACCGTACAGTCTGCTGGGGTGTGCGCAGGATGAGGCGCAGCCGCTGGCGCGACCCTCCAGGACCCGTCTGGAGGCGGCGCTGTCAGTACGGTCGAGCAGCGGCGGCGGAGGCGGCGGAGGCGGCGGGGTTGCTAATGCTGGCACTGGCGGCGGAGGCGGAGGCGGTGCAGGTGGCGACGGAGACGGTGGCGGTGGGGGCGGAGCCGTCATCGGCCGCTTCTCCGTCGGCGGGCTGGGGCCGCCGGACGTCGATGAGCACCAGCGGCTTTCCTGGGGGTCGTACACGGAAGATGGCGGCGGCAACCGTTTCGGTTGCCCGTACGAGTACGGCAGCCGGGGGGATGCAGCTGCAGGTTGCGGCGATGAGAGCGACGATGGCGACGAGGACCACCGACACTCCTGGGGATCGTACGACGCTGTGACGGCCGTGTACGGCAGTTGCGGCGGCGGTGCCGCTTTACTATCCTTGGCTGGCACCCGCGCGGGTGCCGGCAGCAGCGGCGGCGCCGGCGGCGGCGGCGACCCACAGGCGCCATTGCTGCCCATCGGACCCGCCGCCGCCGCCGCCGCCGCCGCGGCCGCCGCCACCACCCCGCCCGGCTCCCCTGTCAGCCTGCTTACCTCACCCGAGGGGCCCTCTCCTCCCCGCAGTGTCAGCGTCAGTGTTGGCATGGGCATGGGTGTGGGTGTGGGTGTGAGCGGCGGGTCGGTGGTGGCGCGGCAGCGGTGGCAGCGGGCCGTCGCGGCGGTGGGGCAGGTGCGGCGGCTGCACAGGCAGGCGAAGACGCTGGCGGACAAGGAGTCGGCGCCGGAGGGTGCGTGGTCGGAGGGGGCGGGAGGGGGCGGGGGGCCGCCTGGGGCTGTGGGCTGGATGGACTGTGGGGAGGTGCGGAGCCGGGGAGGGAGGTACGGAGCCGCGGGTGCAGGGCGGCTTTGACGCATCCCCTCACGCATCCACCCACCCATCTATTCATATCCGTATCCGTCATACCAGTCAGGGGTTAAGCTGAAAGACCTGCTGGCAGGGAAAGATCCAGGATCCATGTTCAAGGGATTGGTTCCGGATCCGGATCCCCCAGGCCCCCCCGTCGCCTGCCGCGGCCTCGCCCCACCCCGTTGCAGCTCCAGGGTGGCTTCTACCTGCGGCTGCTGCGGCTTGCTGCGGCTGCGCAACGCAACGGACTCCCTTCCCTCCCGTGCTCTGGCACCAATATCCTAGACCCCTCCCTCCCCCGCACATCCCCCAGCTTGCCCAACACCCTGACGGACCCCCTCCCTCCCTTCCACCTACTTGATCGCCACCAACATCAACACCGCGCCACCATCGCCACCAACATCCACACCGCCATCACCATCGCCCACATCCACACCGTCATCATGCCGCGGTATGGTCCTCAGACCGGCTGTTCGCCGCACTGAGCCTGGCCCTGCAGCGAGCCGCCTGGGATCAGCTGAGGGCCGCCAACCCGCACCGGCGGCTGCTGAGACACTACGTGGAGAAGAAGGCGGCGGGGCGGTGGGGCAGCTGCTGGGAGAGGGTGGAGGCGGGTGGGTGGGGCGGGCGGGGCGGTGGGGCGGGCGTCCGGGTTCCAGGCGTGGGGGTCGGATCAGGGGGAGGTCCCAGGGGGGGCGGAACGTTTCTTTCCCGGCCCTGAAAGGGATACGCAGTCAGTCCATTGTGAGGTGCACCGCCAGTGTCCTGTCGGACATCGGCGGCGCAGTGTACCTGTTCCTGCGCATCTGCAACCGACTATCATTGCGCCTGACTCCCAACCACCGTCGCTCACCAACCGCGCCCTACCCCTCTGGGCCCGTCGTCTTGGTCGATGTCGTGTTGTCGTCTGGGTCCTCTTCGTGGACGCCTCGCCGCCGCAGAGTTCGTCATTACGGGCACCATCATATTCGACTGGTGGGTGGGTGGGTGGGTGGGTGGGTGGGTGGGTGGGTGGGTGGGTGGGTGGGTGGTGGGTGGGTGGGTGGGTGGGTGGGTGGGTGGGTGGGTGGGTGGTGGGTGGGTGGGTGGGTGGGTGGGTGGGTGGGTGGGTGGGTGGGTGGGTGGGTGGGTGGGTGGGTGGTGGGTGGGTGGGTGGGTGGGTGGGTGGGTGGGTGGGTGGGTGGGTGGTGGGTGGGTGGGTGGGTGGGTGGGTGGGTGGGTGGGTGGGTGGGTGGGTGGGTGGGTGGGTGGGTGGGTGGGTGGGTGGGTGGGTGGGTGGGTGGGTGGTGGGTGGGTGGGTGGGTGGTGGGTGGGTGGGTGGGTGGGTGGGTGGGTGGTGGGTGGGTGGGTGGGTGGTGGGTGGGTGGGTGGGTGGGTGGGTGGGTGGGTGGGTGGGTGGGTGGGTGGGTGGGTGGGTGGTGGGTGGGTGGGTGGGTGGGTGGGTGGGTGGGTGGGTGGGTGGTGGGTGGGTGGGTGGGTGGGTGGGTGGGTGGGTGGGGGGGGGGGTGGGTGGGGGGGGGGGGGGGGGGGGGGGGGTGGGTGGGTGGGTGGTGGGTGGGTGGGTGGGGTGGGTGGGTGGGTGGGTGGGTGGGTGGGTGGGTGGTGGGTGGGTGGGTGGGGGACTGGGTGAAAGGGCGGTGAGTGGGTGGGTGAGGGCGGTGAGTGGGTGGGTGAGGGCGGTGTCCCAAGGTCGGCAAGGCGGGGGAGGCAGTCCCGGTGCTCGGCGGGCGGCTCCTGTTGGTGGTGGGGGTGGGGGCTTCTGTTCCTCTGTTGCGGGGCCCCGAGTCGTCCAGTGCCCCGAGGCCTCAGCAGCAGAGGGACTGAGGGAGGCGACGCGCGGGTGTGGGCGCGGGCTGGAACCTGAGGCTCCCCCCCCCCGGGTCCGTGTGGCTGGACCCTCTCACCAGTGGGGGGCCTCACCCACCTCCCTGACCTTTCCCCAGTTCAGAAGACGTGGCCCCGGCAGGGCGTCGGGCCTTGTTTGCTCTGTACCTCACAGTACGTTTAGATCCCGTCATGTTCTTCTCCACCTCTGGATCTGGAATTCTGGATCCAGGTCTCAACCTTGGATTTGCGCGCGTAATGAAACCGCAGAGGTCTTCCGCCCTCGCCCGCCCTCCCCGTCCCCCTCACCCCCTCCCCCCTCTCCCTAGATGTCCCCCTAGATGTCTACCAAAACCCTATATCCCCCCCTGGCCCCTCTCCCCCCTCCCCAGGTGCACCCCGCCCGCATGGGGGAGCACTGGCCGCTCTTCACGGCCGCCTTCCTGGGACTGGCGGCGCTGCTCTTCGCCTTCATGGCGGCCCAGTACCCCTACTTCGCGGCGCTGGAGGCGGCGGCGGCGGGGGGCTGCAGCGGGCTGGCGGCCGCCGCCGGGGGGGCGGACCCGGTCCGGGTGGATCAATGGTGGGCCGTACTACGTGGGTGGTGGTGGTGGTCTAGGGGGGGGCCGATGAAAAAGGGGCCGGGTAGGGGTTAGGTTATGGCGGATGGAGTGGGTTAGCCCTTAGCCGTCCTGGGCCGCTCCGGCTCACTTCGCAGGTGGTGCCAGTGGGCTGTGCCAATTCGGGGGAGGTTTGTGCAGCGCGGTGGGTTGGCGCGGTGGGTTGGCGCGGCGGGTTGGCGCGGCGGTTGGCGCGGCGGTTGGCGCGGCGGGTTGGCGCGGCGGGTTGGCGCGGCGAGTTGGCGCGGCGGTTGGCGCGGCGGTTGGCGCGGCGGTTGGCGCGGCGGTTGGCGCGGCGGTTGGCGCGGCAAATGTTTTCGATTCCGCACGCCGCGCGCGTCTCCTCGCACGCAATTGGCGCCACGCGGCACTCCGAAACCTTCCCTTCCAGCTCCCTTCCAGCTCCCTTCTAGCTCCCTTCTAGCTCCCCCCAGTCCCCGGTACCCGCCTGGCTCTGGCCCTTCAGCGCAGCATCACCCCAGTCGATATACCTCCCCTCCCCCCTCCCACATCAGGCTCATGCGCCTCCTCCCCCCCGTCCCTCTGTCGCTCTCTCCCCCTTTCGGAGCCTTTCCCCTCCGCTGCCTCTCATACCCCGATACTGATGACGATGATGCCTCTTCGTCCCTTGACGCCGCTTCCCCGCGTGTCCCTCACCCCCCCTGGTCCACCCTGCTGCGCCCCCGTCCCTCCATCCCTCCTTCAGCCCCCCACCAGCGGCTGCCAATGTCCTAACCCCCTGTTCCCACCAATACCCCTCCGCCCCTACCCCCCCTCACCCCTATAAATTTGTATACCAATTTCCTATACCCCTCCCCCCCTCCCCTCCCCTCCCCCTCTTTCCCCCACCCCACACACACTCCCCACAGTTGGTCGTCCTGCCTCCTGACGGCCCACAGCGGTCCCCGCTTCTTGCTGGACGTGGTGGTGAGGCCCGGGTCGCACCCCGCCACCCGCTTCAGCGGCACCTTCCTGGCGGCCTGGGGCGGGCTGTACCTGCCGGCGGTGGGGCGCGGCCAGGCGTTCAGGTGCGGCCCGGGGGAGGGGGGAGGGGGAGGGGGAGGGGGGAGGGGGGGGGGGGGGGGAGGGGGAGGGGGGAGGGGGAGGGGGAGGGGGAGGGGGGGGGAGGGGAGGGGGAGGGGGGAGGGGGAGGGGGAGGGGAGGGGGGAGGGGGAGGGGGGAGGGGGAGGGGGAGGGGGAGGGGGAGGGGGGAGGGGGAGGGGGGAGGGGAGGGGGGAGGGGGAGGGGGGAGGGGGAGGGGGGAGGGGGAGGGGGGAGGGGGGAGGGGGTGCCCACCGGGAGGGTGCCGTACAGCCCCTCAACGTGACGTGTGGTGGGGGAGCCGTGGATGGGGGTTCACCGGGTGGGGCCACGGGCCAGGCCACACCGTGTGTGTATTTCGGTTCAGCTTCCCACCTCGCCCTCCCTCCCTACCTCCCTAACTATATCCCTACCTACCTCGCGACCCGACCTGGCCCGACCCATGGGTTATTTCATCTGCCCCGCCCCAGGTGGCTGACCTCCCAGTTCGTCCACACCTCCTTCCGACACGTCGCGGCTAACTTTGCGCTGACGGCGGCGCTGGGATGGCAGATGGAGGTCAAGTACGGCACTGTACGGGTAATGGCGGTGTGGCTGGCGGCGGTGGTGGGCGGTGAGCTGCTGGCTGCGGCTGTGGAAGATCCGTGTCGGCAGGTGAGTGAGGGGAGGCATGGGTGGGAGGTAGTGTCGGTGGGTGGGGCCGGGGTGTTGCTAAGTTGCAGGCTGGCCACGGGTTGCATCCGACAGCTGACACCGTACAGAGTACGACGCAGGTGATGCGAATGGTGTGTGTTATTTAGGCAGGCAGAACAGGAGTGCGTGATATGCGAGGGGCCGATTGGCGCCCGATAGTTTGCCCGTATGCGTGTAAAATATACCCATTGCCCTGAACCTAAAACGGAAACAAGGCTGCGGTGTCGGAAGAGCGCTGTTGATTTTTGGCGCGCTTTTGGCGCGTTCGGAATACTACCAGCTGGTGCGGGTCGGCTGCCTTGGCCACGCGGACTCACACCACAGTGCTGTGCGTGCGTGCGATCCTCGCGTTGTTATCGCGAATCGTGTGTGTGTGGAGGGGGGGATGCAGGATGGCCGTGGCGGCCGTGGTGGATGCATCAGTGCCTCAGCGGCGTAGCCGGCGGCGCCGCGTGTGCCGTACACCCGTATTATACGACACGGCCATGCGGGCGAGATGGGCCGCGGAGCCCGGCCCATCTGCGAAGGCGCGGCAGGACACCTCCGCCCCCCCTTCCCTTCCACTCCCCTCGGGGGATTCCAGCCTCTGCCCGCACAACGTCGGCCGCGTCCGCAGCCGCCGCCTCCGCCCCGCACGCTGCACCCCCTGTCCTGCGTTCGGTGTACGCAACACCCCGATATGATGATGTCTGTGTTCGGCAGCCCGGGGGAAAGTAGCTACGCACCCAATTGCCCACTGCCGTACCCCGCCCTGGAGTTCCCATCTCCTGGTGAGTCACCCCCTCCCCCGCTGGGGTGCCCCTCCCCCCCTCCCCAGGTGGTGGGCTGCAGCGGCGGCGCCTTCGGGCTGTTGGGGCTGTTCTGTGCTGACACCCTGCTGCACTACCCCACCCTGAGGCAGCCCATCCTGCGCTGCGCCGCCATCGCCGTCCTGCTGGGCTTCCTGGTGTTCACTCTTGTGCAGCAACAGGTAACAATGTACGGCACCGTACGACGCGTGCACGATGTTGTACGGCACATGCACGGCACTGTACATGACATATGGGTTCACGCCGGGCGGCCTTGCCCCGTGCGGTGCTGCGAAGAGCTAGTTAGTAGGCGAGGGCGCGAGAAGGGGTGACGAAAAGGAACAGTACGACAGTCGTGTTTCGTGTTGCATCACCGGGTGTTGGTTCGGGTGGCTTGGAAACCTTCGAAAGGAAGATGGATGGCTGTGAGGCAGTGACCGTGATGTGCTTCTGGCCCTGGATTCACAAGAGTACGTTGCAGAGTGCCGCAAGACGACGACGACGGCCTGAGTGAGGGTCATGGAGGAGGTTGTCCGTGTCCTGTGCGGTTCGGTTCCGGACAGCCGACCGCCTCACCCCGCGACTGCCGGTCCCAGGCCCCCTCAGAACAAGCTCTCCCCTCTCCTCACTCCACTCCACTCCGCTCCGCTCCGCTCCACTCCACACCATTCCACTCCACTTCACTCCACTCCACACCATTCCACTCCACTCCACACTACACTACACTGCTCTTCGGCTCCACCCCCTGGCGAGTGATTGATTGTGAGTGAGGCCCCTTCCATCGCACCTGCCGTCACCTCCCTCACCTGCCGCACTCGGCCCCGTCGGCCCCGGCCCATCAACATTGCCCGGCATCACATGAATGAAGGTGTGCATTGATAAATATACGGCGCTCATCCCGCCCTCCTGCAAATGCTTGTGCATCGGCCCCACCACCACCGCCATCCCCACCACCCCCATCCCCACCCCCACCACCAGGTAGACGAGACCCTTCCCGCTATGGCACTCCCGCACACCCATCCATCTCCCCACCCTCCACACCTTTCGTTCTCTCCCCAGGCCAACCGCCCACCCAGCCGCGTGCTTACCCCCACCCCCCCCCCCGCCCCCCGGACCCCGCCCGCCCCCCTCCCCAGGACGGCACCGTGTCCTCCATGACCCACGTGGGCGGCCTGCTGTGCGGTCTGCTGCCCTCGCTGCTGGTGCTGCCCCGGCTGGGCTCGGAGCGGTGGGAGGCAGCCTGGCCGGCCCTGGGACTGGCGGCGGTGCTGGCCTGGTTCTCCGTACTGCCCGCCTGGGTATACACCAGGAGGCTGCCGTACGCCGCGGCGACCTGTGAGCCGCTGGCCGCCGCCGCCGCGGAGCCAGCGGCGCCGCCGCCACCGTAAGCAGTCGCTGCGCGGCGTTCGTTCCGGGGCAGTCGCAGTCGCTGCAGCAGCAGGACCAACAGCAGCAACAGCAGCAGAAGAAGAATTAGCAGCAGCAGCGGAATACGCAGTGCAGGAGGGTCCGGCGCGATGTCGCCTGCAGAGGGGGATGCTGACACAACACAACACAACACGTGGGGACGAGACGGTGCCGCAGTGGCCCGCTGTTTCAGGCCACGGCCGGCCGCTGCCGCGTCCTCGGCCCCATGTAACACCCCCAACCCCCCTGTCATGAGTACCAATGTCCTTTGTCCGGTAGTGTCGCTGCCATCACCGGGGATGTGCCGCCACCACCACCGGTAATCAGTTACAGACTGCTTCAGTACCCGGAGCCGCCAGATCCCAGATCAGCCAGGGCGCGTACGGCAACATTGCAGTCGGCAAGGTCGGCTTTTTCTCTGGTCCTCACCGCCTGTATGTACTGCACGTACGACACCCTAATGGCAACGTCAGCTGACTGACGCTAGAATCCGAAGCGGGGCTGCAGGAGCTCAGCCAGGCCAGCCCGAGACCCTCCCTCCGCCTGACCGCCGACCCCCTCGCCAGGCCCCCCCAGCAGCGCTCCCCTCTCGAGAACAATCCGACCCCGCCGGAGGGCACACGCCGCGAGCCCCCTCCCGCCCCAAACGCACGACGTCCAATCAGTCACACCCTCGCCGCCCCCGGCAGCCTCGCCACAACGCCCGCGAATCCGCAGCCCCCGGCCTCCAGCCTCAGCCCCCGGCCTCCAGCCTCAGCCCCCGGCCTCCAGCCTCAGCCCCCGGCCTCCAGCCTCAGCCCCCGGCCTCCAGCCTCAGCCCCGGCCTCCAGCCTCAGCCCCCGGCCTCCAGCCTCAGTCCCCGGCCTCCAGCCTCAGCCCCGGCCTCCAGCTTCAGTCCCCGGCCTCCAGCCTCAGCCCCCGGCCTCCAGCCTCAGCCCCCGGCCTCCAGCCTCAGCCCCCGCCGCCGCCCGCCCGCCCCCCGGGCGCCCCATTCGTCCTTCACCCTTTCACCCTTACGAGGTGACCTCCCTCTCCACTCCAGCCGCCCGCACCTCTCCCCCTTTATTCCCGCCCCAGCCGGGCGCACCTCTCCCTCCCTCCCTGCCCCTCTACTCCAGCCGGGCGCACCTCTCCCTCCCTCCCTGCCCCTCTACTCCAGCCGGGCGCACCTCTCCCTGCCCCTCTACTCCAGCCGGGCGCACCTCTCCCTCCCTCCCTGCCCCTCTACTCCAGCCGGGCGCACCTCTCCCTCCCTGCCCCTCTACTCCAGCCGGGCGCACCTCTCCCTCCCTCCCTGCCCCTCTACTCCAGCCGGGCGCACCTCTCCCTCCCTCCCTGCCCCTCTACTCCAGCCGGGCGCACCCCTCCCTCCCTGCCCCTCTACTCCAGCCGGGCGCACCTCTCCCTCCCTCCCTGCCCCTCTACTCCAGCCGGGCGCACCCCTCCCTCCCTGCCCCTCTACTCCAGCCGGGCGCACCTCTCCCTCCCTCCCTGCCCCTCTACTCCAGCCGGCCCCCCCCCCCCCCCCCTCTACTCCAGCCGGGCGCTGCGGTCCGCCATGTCCAGCACGAACAAGTTGCCCTTGTCCCCACGGCTGATGCGCAGAGAGTCGTCCAGGTACGTCACCGCCAGCTCCCCTGGAGCGGTGTGTGTGGGGGGGGGGAGGGGCGGGGGAGGGGCGGGTGTGCGGCCGGATGCGGGACTGGCGAAGGAGGGGGCCCGCATGTTACATAACCGGCTGCGTGTGAGGGCGCGGAGGCGAGGGGGAGGGCGTGCAGGCGAGTGGGGGCTGTGCGCGACAACGGGCTCGGCAATGCGGATTGTTGAGCACCCGGACTGACCCCCCGGGGGGAGGGAGGGACTCGCTGCTGCTGCTGCTGCTGCTGCTGCGGAGGCCTGCAGGTGGACTGCAGGTGGCGCGGAGGAGCGGGGAACACGAGGGGGTGTTCAGACGACATAAACGGCGACCACAGCCTACGATAACGAGCGGCCGCCAGCACGACAGTAGTACGGCAGCGCGCTCGTTGCGCCATCCACAGCTGCAGATTCACCCAACGTCCTTTCTGGGCGGCGTGAGCCGGGTCAGCCCGCGCTGCTGCCTCCTTGGCACATCGCCGCGGTCGTGAGGGGTCTCCTCCTTCTAAGGGGAAACCTGACGCCAGGAATACACACACACATCGGGTTTCTCATTAAACACACATCGCCTGGGCGGTTCTGGGTGGGTTTCTAATTAAACACACGCATCGCTTATCTGCGGCGCAGCTGCCGAGCGCAACCCCAGGCTTTGCCCTCCCCTCCTCTGCCCACCCTCCACCCTCCACCCTCTCCCCCCCCCCACCCCCCACCCCGGCTGCACCCACCGACCCACCTCGCGCGCTGGGCGGCGCAGTGATGGAGATAAGGCCCAGGAGCTTGAATGTACGGAACTGTACCGCCACTTTATTGGTGCTCACGGGGGTCAAGTCGGCTGACACCTGGGGGGGTGGGGGGGGGAGGCGGGTCCGCCAGACCGGGCGGGGCAAGCTCTGGCGCACACTTGTGTGGAAAAGGAACTGAGGCGCCACAAGCGGCGGTCCAACGAAGTCTCCACCCCACTTGTGTTTTCTTAGGCAGGCAGTACAGGTGTGCGTGATATGCAAGGGGCAGAGCAGCGCCCAAAAAGTTGCCCGTATGCGTATGTGTAAAAGAAAACTGTGCCGCGAGATGCGTATGCTTGTGTGGGGGGGGGCGCGTCTGCGGGCCTGTGGGGCTGCGATGTGGCCCCCTCACCCGATGGGCCCATGTTGGAAGAGATATGTGGCCACGACATCCCGAGCGTCCAGCTGGGCGCCACAGAGGCGAGGAGTCGCCTGATCGATCCCTGGAGCTAGCGCGGGGCGCTGCCAGGCAGATTTCCCCAAGTGGAGGAACGGTGGGTGAGACGCTGACACCCAACTCGGGTACTGGCATCGCAGGAGTACCTGCGGGGGATAACTGCCCGGAAGGGCACCTCGCGGGTGCCTCACGTCCCCAGCATCCGGGCAGTTACCCCCCGCAAGTACTCCCCGAGTTGGGTGTCACCCACCGTTCCTCCACTTGGGGAAATCTGCCTGGCAGCGCCCCGCGCTAGCTCCAGGGATCGATCAGGCGACTCCTCGCCTCTGTGGCGCCCAGCTGGACGCTCGGGATGTCGTGGCCACATATCTCTTCCAACATGGGCCCATCGGGTTCGTGTTCCCCGGCCACCGCGGTCATCCTCATCTACGGCGTGCGCCACCCCCCCCACAAACTAGTGTACGGCTCTCTTCCACGTGGCCGTACTGCCCTGTACTGCACCTGGTTGAAGAAGGGCCACGTCTCGTTGTTCCTGGCCTTGAGCTTCTCCGCATCTGAACGACACCGCAGCGGCCCGGGGATGGGGGGGTTACAGAAAGGGGTTCTAACCGCTCCCTGTCTGACCCCTGGAGTCATGTCCCTGTCCCTGTCCCCGCCCATGGCCCTGGTGGGTGATGTCATTCGCCCCGGACTTCCGCGGGCACTGCTGGGAGGGTCCCAGCCGACCCATCTCCGCCACCAGACCAGGCGGCGCTACGGTAATCGGAACTTGCCCCAGTCAGTGGCGCGCGAGGGAATTCGGATTCGCCCCACCTATGGTCTGGAAGATGGGCCCTTGTGGTCGCAGAGGCGGAGGCCGGTTGGTGGCGAGGATGGAAGCGGACGTGGTGTAGAGCAGGCGCCACTTGCCGCTGAGCAGCTGAGGCGCCTTCAGCGGCTGCGGCGTAGGATTCAGCTTCTCGAGCGAGCTGGCCAGGCGCTCCACATCAGCCTTGTCGTCTGCCAGGAGGACGACAGCACGCGGTGGTTGCATCGGCGAGGGAAACAGTGGCAAGAGGAGCGTTTGCCAGTACGGAAGCCGTTGAACACGACCACTTGTGTGCACAAGAGCTTACAAACGGCAACAGAGAAAGCGAAATGGTATAACTGATGTGAAAACTATTGTCATTTTCACCACAC
This sequence comes from Eudorina sp. 2006-703-Eu-15, assembly GCA_003117195.1. Classification (NCBI taxonomy): domain Eukaryota; kingdom Viridiplantae; phylum Chlorophyta; class Chlorophyceae; order Chlamydomonadales; family Volvocaceae; genus Eudorina; species Eudorina sp. 2006-703-Eu-15. The sequence goes on along the minus strand of BDSI01000056.1, from coordinate 163,409 downwards.
ACATCTCCTCACCGGCGGTTGCGGAAGCTCCTCGATTCAGGCCCTCAATCCGCTCCAGAAGCTCTTCTTTCAGTGCAAGTCGCTGTTCCGTCTTGTTGATAGATTTGGTAAGGAAGGAAAAGGGACCCGCCCTACGAACAACGCTTTGGCGACTTGTCGCGATACTGCTATGCGTTTGTGCTCGCATTAGCGCCATCGCAACACAACCAAGTTAATGGCTCGTATATGAACACCTACAGATGCGCGATATTTATGCAATTACAAAAATTACCTTGCTGTTGTAGTTGCGGCAATTTCAACCATCAGAATCCTCGTGCCGTACAGCGAAGAACCAGACGCGTGCAGTACTCCACGTGCCAATATTCCTGAGGGTTCCAGAACCGTACTCTCCACAGGCCTCCAAGTGTGCGTTATCCAGCAAAAACATTGTGGCCCGAGCTCAGACGGTTTTAGGCGCAACCTGCTCCGACCTGCTGGTGGCCGAAACCTGACACCACCCTGCACAACCTGAAACGTCGCCCTCACGGCCATGGAGGGGGGCACTCCGCGACGCACACCGTAACCCGCTGGAACCAGTCGGCTCTAAGCCTGTCATCTTTCCATCTTTCAGGACCAGAGGTCCTGCACGCTGCAAGCAGGGTGACCTGCAAGTACGGTACGTACCGGCAAGGCCCGCCGCTCACCAGCCATCACGTCATGTCACGTGCTATAGGACACCTTGCACCATCACCATACCAGCCGAGGGTCCAGGGCGGTTGATCCTGTCAACCCAGAACCCCACCTCATCGGTCCATTCACCCGCACAGCCGTAGAGACAGAAAGAGGGTTCAGCCATCGCCACCAATCCAGCGAGCGAATCTCGATCCGTCAACTGAGATCTTAACTCCACATCTCAGCAGCTAGGCATAATCATGTCACGTGCACGTGCACGCATATACACCGTGCATGCGTACACCGTGCGACAGCACTACCGCGCGTGCGAAGATAGTATGAATGAATGAACGTTACAGCGGAAGATAGTGCTGTCAGCGGAGTAGTTTGTACGGCAGAGCTCCGGCCGACCACCGTCCATTTTGGTCCATTCTGGCCGTCGCTTTGCCGTACTGTTTGCTCGGCCGGCTGGGACCACTGGGGAAGTTTCTTAAACCTGAACGTGTACGGGTGGGACATGGATACGATGGATAAGGTGGATGCGTCTTGATTAAAGGGGGGCATGCAGGTGCATGGGTGGAGGAGCTGGACGCGTCCCTTGACGGACTGCCGGACTGACGGGACGGAGTACCCAGGTTGGCACCAGCAAAGGTAACAAAGGTGGGAGCAGGAGGAAGCAGGAAGCGAGGTGGCGCAGCGCAGCTTCGACCGTTGTAAGTGGCTGTACCGTACTTCTGTGGGTACGGGTAACCGAGGACAGGCTGGCGCCTGCCTAGAAATCTCGCACATCACAACGCCCCCATCGCCCCTCTTGCCTCTGCCTTCCGCTCCCTTCCCACCCGGGGTGTTCGCAGGGGATCGCCGCACGCGCCGCGCGTCAGAGCAATCCGCTTGCTTGCGGTCTAATGGTACGACACTGTGGTGCGATATAGGGCGCACAGCGTTTGGTTGGAGCTTTGGGCTCTGCTGCAGCCCTCTGCAGCGGGCTGTAGCCTGAAATACGGCTGCTGTAATACCTCCTGCAAGTTCGGGGCATGGGAGCATGGGAGCAGCCGGGTTTCCTCCCCTGTCAAATAAAGCTTGCGTAACGTTACACTTCGTCCTTGGGGTTTTAAAGCGGTACACCGAGGGGGTGTTGGAGCCGTACCAAAACAAGCATCACGATGACAAGGATGACATACAAGCCCCAGAGAATTGCGAGCCCTACATGCAATTCGAAGCTGCACAGATCGTTTGGGAACGGACCAGCCCACACTTCCGAACGGCCGTTGTTGAGCATTGGTTGCTTCTTCGTGATAGCAGGATACGCGGACCAACGAAACTTGTAGCCCCACACAAAATAAAATGAAAGTTGAGGACGTTGTTTGGAGAGCTGCCGTGTTGTAGTTTAGACAGTCGGCTCTCGGAGTTGAGGTTGCAGTATGGAGTGGTACGTGATCGGCTGACATGCTTTGTGGTAATGTGTAGCCGCATTCTGACATAAAGGACTGCAGCACGCTGCTGGCGTTTGCTAGCACGAGTGTCAGTTCGCCACGAGCAAAACGCAGTTGGATAGGGACGGAATGCGATAGACGAAGTGGTAGCCCTATTTTCTCGCGAAATTCAACCTTTCGTACCGCTGCATAGCGCCCTGGGCTTTCCGTTTCTCTCGCTCCTTGTCAAGGTATCCCTACGTGTCCTAGCGCCGCTGCCGGTGCAGCTCCGTGCCCCCCCTCGCTGCCGACCCGATGCCGAACCACTGGTTCGCTCAACCCCTCCACCGAACCCCCCCATTCCCCATCCTCCCCCCTGCCCTGCCCCCCCTGCCGACTCGCCGTCCCCCCCACCCCTTCAGCTCCCTCGCCTCAGTCCCCCCGCCCCTGATGGCCTGCCCGCGGCCCCCGCCCGCGGCCGCGCTGCCCGAGCCCTCCCACCCGCACATCAACCTTCTCGATGCGGTCTTCTCCATCGATTTCGAGGCCCAGCAGCGCTGGGTGGCCGGCCTCGACCATTTCACCAAGATCAGCTTGATGACCGTCAGCCGCCGCATACGCGCCCGTGTGGAGCCCCACCTCCTCCACGCCCGCCTCAGCACCACCCTCCGCCCCGCCTGGCCCTCCGACTGGCTGCGCTCGTTCGACAACTTCTTCGCCGCCGTGGCCCGCCGGCCCCGCTGTGAGAAGGTGACCATTGACCTGGGGCTGCCCTCCACTTCGGACGCCGCCTCCAAGCTGGCGCTGGCCTTTGAGTGCGCCGCGGACTCGGGCTGCCTGTCGCAGGTGGGTGCGGGGGTGCTGCGGGATGGGGGGGGTGCTGCGGGATGGGGGGGCGGTGCGGGATGGGGGGGGCGGTGCGGGATGGGGGGTGCTGCGGGATGGGGGGGCGGTGCGAGCGGGGTTGGGGTGTGTGTGCGGGATGGGGGGTGCTGCGGGATGGGGGGTGCTGTGGGATGGGGGGTGCTGCGGGATGGGGGGTGCTGCGGGATGGGGGATGCTGCGGGATATGGGGGGTGCGCAGGTGGGCGCCGGACATGGGTACCAAGAGTGTGCGAACGTCGGCCTGCGGGAGGAGGCGCGCTGGGGCCGTTGCGGAGCGGCGTTTGTTCCTCCCATGTCCCCTGGCTGCTGCCTGCGTCCCGCGCCCGCGCCTCCTGCCCACGGCCGGCTGGGCGCCGCTATGCTGCAGCCCGCCCGACTGATGGACCGCCCGGGCCCTGCGGCCCATGCCCATGCGCCCCTCCCCCACCCCACCCCACCCCAGGTGCGGCGGCTGGAGCTCTGCATCGACGCGATCCACCTGGCTGAGGAGGATGGGCGGCCGGCCGCCCAGCTGCCCAACTGGGGCCGCAAGCAGTCCCCCAAGGCCGCCGTGGGGCTGGCCCTCGCGTTGGGGACCCTCTTCCCCCGCCTCCAGAAGCTGACCATACGCGGCAGCTGGGTGGTACGGCGGCTGTCAGAGGAGGACGACGCGAGGAAGATGTACGGCGCCTGGGCCGCGGCACATGGGGGCACGCCAACGGCGGCCGGCGCAGGGCGGGGCGGCGGAGGTCCGCTGCCGGAACTTGAGGTTCTGGAGGTTTCGGCACAGCTGCACGAGATCCAACGCGCGGCGCTGCCGCAGGTGCGGCGGCTGGTGCTGCTGGAGGCGCGGGAGGGCCTCCTGGGGTCGCTGGAGCCCCAGGTGGACTACCGCGCGCTGGCGCGGCAGGTGCTGCGGCGAGGCGGCATGGACCGGCTGGGGGAGCTGGTGTTCCGCAACCTCAGCAACGACCTGAGGATGCCGGTGACGCCCTTCCCGCCCGACCTACACGGGGTGCTGCTGCGGCCGCAGCCGCAAGCCGGGGCAGCGCCACCGCAGGGAGGGGTGCAGCAGCAGCAGCAGCCGGGCGCGGCGGCGGCGGCGGCGGGGGCGGCGGCGGCGGGCGCGGCGGGGGCGGCGCCGCCGCCGGGCGGCGCTGGGTCTCCTTCAGCGCCGTCTTCCCTCTGGCGAGTGGAGCTGCAGGGCTACATGTCATCGTTGCCGGCCGGGGATCAGATCGGGGCGAGGCTGGAGGACGCGGAGGACCGCGGGTGGGTGCGGGGCTGGGTGGAGGGGTGGCGTGGGGAGGTCGTGGCAGGGGCGGGAGGGGGTGACGCCCTGCTGCGGGGTGTTTCTGCGAAGCTCCCGCAGGCATGCGGCATGCGGCCGGGGGTGAGGGCGAGAGGACAGTGTTCACGGATGGTTGCCCAGTTGTTTTGTCGCGATTGCACTCTCGGGGTCGGCACCAGGCTCCGTTTCGCCTGTCATCATGCTTCGCAGACGCATCCAAGCCCCCCGCCCCCCCCTCGCCCGGGCCCGATCCGCCCCATCTCGCGGCCTAGTTCTGGCCCGCACACGTTGCCGACGTCGTCCCAATGGCCCCTGTCCCCACCCCACCTCACCCCGCCCCACCCCACCTCACCCCGCCCCACCCCACCTCACCCCGCCCCACCCCACCTCACCCCACTCCACCCCAACACTCGGCCCCCCAGCGCCCGGTGCTTCAGCGTCCGTTCGCTGGCCTTCGAACGCACCACCCACACCTACCGCCTCTGCTCCTGCCGGCTGACGGCCATACACGTCAACGAGTGGCTGCGCATGTGCAGCCGACCCGCGGGTCTGCAGCCCGGGCCCTTGGGCCAGCCGCCGCCGCGCCTGGCCCTGGACATCGCCACCTCCGTCCTCAGCCCGCCCTACGGACCCCTGGGCGCCAGCTCCGCCGTGGCCGCCTGGGCGGAGATCCAGACCCTCGCCGCCGCCGACCCGCGACATGTGGTGCGGGTGAGCTCCGATGCCCACGCGCCGGGGCTGCTGTCGGCGATTCACATGGTGGCTGTCATGGCGAGCGGCTTCCTGCGGCTCGCGGGCGCCCTGGTGGTGCATTGGGACGGGTGGATGGAGGAACGGTCGACTCTGGGGGAGTCCGGCGGGGGGGCGGAAGGCGAGGACGAGAACGAAGGCGAGGGCGAAGGCGGGGGTGGGGGCGGTGACGGAGGCGGAGGCGGAGGTGGAGGCGGGGAGGGGGAGGGGACGGAGGGGGCCCGGGGCGGGGGCGGGGGCGGGGGCGGGCTGCCCAGTTTGGAACCCACGCCCGCGCGTGTGGAGGAGCTGGCGGCCAAGCTGACGGCGCTGTCGGCGGAGCGGCGCCCGGCGGGTGTACGGCTGTGTTTCTCGCGGCGACGACACGGCGGGACGGGGGCGCTGCCGGCGGGTGGTGCGGATCTGGTGCGGGTGCTGGCGGGCGCATATGAGGTCAAGATCATGTGGATCTGAGGGGATCAGGGCAGAGGCTGTCTGTCGTACGGAGGATTCGTACGGCGGGTGAAGTGGTTGGGGCATTCATGGATAGGCGACCCATGGGTCAGTCCACGAAGGCAGGAGCGACGGAGGAAGAGGGTCCAGCCCAGCCGATGACAGGGGGCTGTGGGATGGGGGGTCTGGGGGTGGGCGGAACCGTCCTCGAAGGTAGCCCCCTGTAAGGTGATCTCACACTCGCAATGGAGGGGGGAAGAAGGTGACGGCTTGATGGGGGGGAGCTGGTGTACAGCAGCCGCAGTGCTGCAACGTACAAGGACAGCACGGGTCTTCAGGATGTGTTCAGGATGGCTGCGCGCGTTTCACCATTTGCTGAAGCTCAAGTTGCTAGGGTCTTTGCCTCATTGACTTCTAGGGATTGATCAAGGGCTGGTACTTTGCTGAATCAGCGCCCCACCGCGGCAGCGAAGTGGGGGAGCGACCGATCCGGTGTCGGCTGCATTGAGGGGGCCCCGCCGCCGCCCTCTTGATGCGCGATGGGCTGCACCGCAAGCCGAGGTACCGGAGAGCGACCGCTGGGGTCAAAGCGAGTATTGTACATGTTGTTGTTGGTTGTGTTGTCGGTTACTCATCTTTGTGTTGGGGCCCACTGCAAAAGTATGTGTCTCCCTCGGTTGACATCTAGGGTTTGCGTGTGACGATGCACTGTCCGGGAGGGAGGCGGGCAGGGAACTGCACACCCACACCCACACCCACACCCACACCCAAAACCCACACCCACCCAGGGTGGTTCCATTGGCAGTCGGGGGCTGGGGGGGGCCCCGCAGGGGAACCTAGGGTACGAGTAGTGGGTATGAGGCATGAGGTGGGAGAGACGAAGCACTCAGCCGTTCACTCAGCGGTTTCTGTCATGTCGGCGGCGGTGCTGGTTCAGAGGTGTTCTTTGGTGCAGGAGGGGGGCGCGCTCAGCTGCTGCTGAGTGTCAGCAGGTTGGCACGCGGGTCTGGTAGTGTCATCGCGTTGCGGAAACGCATGGGATGCTACGTGTGTGCCTCCGTATGCGGGGGGTGGGGACTTGTGTTGGCGTTGGCACATGGGCTTTGCAGGTTCACGCGGTATGGTATGGTATCCGAATGCGGCAAGGGGTGGGCCGGCGATGTGGGTCGAAACGTATGCGAGCTCCTCTGTAATCCGAATGCGATGTGGGTGTCAAGAGTTAAAGGTGGTGCCTGGTGGTGGCAGGGGCCGACCACCCAAACGTTCACCAGTGCCTCGCTAAAGAAAGTCAGTGACAAGACTCTGCAAGTTTTTATGGGTTGGCACAGGAACGCATGCCGTGCCGAGTTATGGGCACGTTGCACGAGGACGCTTTGCCTGGCTGCGCGAGTTGCAACAAGTTCGGCTCTTGACAGAATCAATGTAGGCATTTCCCAGACTGCAACGGCACCCGACTTAGTTGCCTAGCTGTTAGCTGGCCGTAACGATTATCGTCAGCAGGCCGGCGTCCCTGAAACCTGCCTGCCTATTTCGTTACATGTTTCTGTTGGACGTGGGTTGTCAAGCTTAGGACAATGCGTCATCAATCGCCCAGTTTCGACCAAATTGTTGCAGTGCGCATGAACAAACCTGTGGTGGGAGGCGCACACTTATCTGCATCTAACAAATGTGCAACTTGCATGGAGGAAGTTCCATCAAATTTCACTGTTGGTACAACACCGTTGCGGCAACCGTCGGCTCCCGCCATCTGGCCGGTCAGGTCCCAATCAACGACGTTACACGGAATTAGTTATGCTGGAATGAGCTTTTGAAGTTGAGCTAGTATACGGCCTCCGCTAGCCGTTGGTTGTCACAGTTACTCCGACAGCCGGCGTCCGTGCACTGCGGCTTTGTCCAACAACATATTTTATTACGTATTCAAAATACGGGTTTGGCCTTTTATATAGCGTGCTATACAGTCGTCCTGTGGTCCGGTTTCGCTGTCGGTGCCGGCGGCGTAGGAGCTTGCAAACTGCGAGGTTGTGCTGGCGGCGGCTGCAAGCATGCGGTCGCCGCTATGTCGTCATGTTACGGGGCAGGTGAGCGGCCATACCCTCTGCGTGACCCCAAAAGGCATCTCGTTGAGTAAGCCTTTGCGGAAGCTTGCAACGTGTTTTGGACGTCAGCTTCCTTAGACACCAAAGGCTGTATACTCGCAATCATTTTACTAACGGTTAATGCCTTGTAAAATCGCACCCGACAGCCTGTCGCGTCGAGGCAGGCGGTGGCGCCGCCCCGTGCAGTCTCCGGCGTCACGCCACCCCCAGCTGCGCCCACTCCGCCATCTCCATTTCAACCCAACCCTTATGGGACCAATCCGTCAGTCCAGCCCCCGCCGCCCAACCCAGTGGCGCAAGCGCCAACGGTACCTGTGGCGCCTGCCACGTGGCCGTCTGTCGTGGCGCCCGTTGACCCGGTCAACACGGCCCCGGTCAACGGTATGCCATCCGGGGCTGCTAGCAGCGCCCCTCACCTGAATGGGTTCGGTCTAGCAGCCACGCCAGCGGTCAGCGCCACACCGCAGGTCCCTGTCTTGCCGCCTTCCGGCGGCATGGCACCAAACGATTTGAGTCAGCGGATGCTCATGGACTACCTGGCCATGATGCAGAGCCAGGTCAGGGCGGGGGACGGGGAGTCAGTTGCGGGCTGGGCTCAGCGACTGGAGCCCCCTCCTCCGTAGTTTGCCAATGCCGGGCGCGACGGCTCTACGAAGGCACTTCCGGCTGATATGCTGTTTACCGCTTTACCGCGCCTGCTTCATCTGGCGATGTGGGTTCCCTCAATTAATGTTGCATGATAAGAGTGTTGGTCGGGGCCTTTATAACGACCACGTAACCTCGAGCGTCCCCATCATTGCATGTGCCCCGGAGCCTACCGTTATTCCGCTCACACGGTCAGGCGTACAAGCCGCGGGCGCTACCTTCCCCTCGCCATAGAGGGCCGTGGAGCATATCATGTGTTGACTTGGGGGTATAAACTGGTTCTTGCCTCTTGCCTCAGCTCCCTTACCAACCGCCAACCTGTTCTCGCATTGTCACCGTGCGATGGTGCCCCGCGCCCTCGGTGGCCTGCCCCCCACAGCTGGCCGCCATGAACCAGGTGGTCGCGAGCACAGTGGCCCACAACCAGGCCCTCACCGCCCAGAACCAGGCGCTGTTCGAGGAGCTCAGACAAATCAAACACCACGTCGAGGGCCTCACAGCGGCGGGGATGCAAAACGCCGCAGCTCCGCGGGCGGCCGCTGATCCACAGCCGCCGATGGTGGTGGCGGCGCTGCAGGTGCCTCCTACGGTCGCGCCGCCACACGTGCCGCAGGCTGCGCAGTCTCCCGAGGCGGCGGCCGTGCCAACCGTGACCGCCGGCCCCGCCCTGCCCCACCCCGCCCAAGATGGGTCCGCCCCTCAAACCCCGCACAGCCAGAATGGTGTCAGTCAACCGCCAAGCGCCGTGGTTGCCGGGGCAACAATGCCTCTGCAGCCATCTGGGTCGACCGTCGCGGAGGCGCCCGGGGTGCTTCCGGCGGCGCCTGCGGCCGCGGCCGCCGCCGAGCCGCCACCGACCGCGCCGCAGCCAACCGCGCCACAGCCCACTGCCGACGCGATACTGCCGCCGTCAGCGGCTGCCGTCACCGTCCCGGAAGCCGTTCCCGCTGTCGACGACCTGCAGCTGGAGCTGCTGTCCCTGTTGGCCGCGGAGCTGGGGACCAAGACGGAGGCGGAGGCGGGGCCTGGTGCAGGCGGCGAGGCTGTGCAACGGACATCGGGGGCCGCGGGGCCGACTTCTGACTCCGCGCCTGTCGCGGAGCCGGCGCTGACGGTCAGGCCCACAGCGCCTGCGGCAGGGCCGCTTGGGACCGCTGCCGGGCCGGCTGCGCCGGTGGTGGCGACGGCCCCACCATCGCCGGCGTCTCGGCAGCCAGGCCGCGGGGGCCGCTATGTGGGGCCCCCTCGCGTGGACTTCTCCCCCGGTGCGGTACCCGGCGCCGCCAAGGAGGCCGGCAGCAGCGGGGCATCACCCACCGCCTGGCGCGGCAAGGCAGCGGATGTTCGGACCAGTTCGGAGGCGGTGGCATCCCCGGGGATCAACAGCAGCAGCAGCAGCAGCAGCAGCCCTCGGGACGCTGCCGCACCAGCGGGCGCCAGGCCCATCAGCGGCAGTAGTGGGCCCGCCGGAAGCCGATTCAGCGCTGCAACTGGCGGCCGCTTCGCTGTTCGTGGTGGCAAGCAGGGCACCGGTCCGGCGTCGGTTCAGCCTCTGGCCGCGGCAGCGGCGGCCCCTGCCGTTGCCGCCCCCGCAGGCGCAGCCACACCCAATGGGCTGACAGGCACGGCGCCGTCGGCCGGCGCTGTAGCGCGGGTCTCCGAGGAGGAGACGGAGGCAGCGGACGGCGCCGCGGCGGCCGCCCCTGCGGCGGCCGCCGCTGCTTCCTCCGCAGCGGTGGAGAAGCGCATCCGGCGGTGCGCCACCGCGGCCGAGCTCCGGGCGGTGGTGGAGGAGGACCGCCTGAGTCCGCAGCAGGCGGTGCTGGTGGCCCAGCAGATGCCCCGCATCGCCCGCCTGGCGCAGGAGCGGCAGCAGGAGGCGCAGCCGGCGGCACCGGCACCGGCCGCCGTCAAGGGGGCCGCCGCGCCGGCAGCACCCGCGGAGGCGGAGCTTCTGGACCTGCGGGTGAGTGGTGCGGGTTGGGGGCCGGGCGGGTGGTCCTGGCCGCCGCTGTGTGGAGTCCGGCTTGGGAAGTCGCCTCCCCGGAACGATCGCTCTGAAGCGGCATTCTGGGTGCGTGAGAATACCGTAGCTGCTTCCTTTGTGTTGTTTGCATGATTTTGTATATCTTTGTGTGTGTGAGTGTGACTTTGTCTGGCGTGCCATTATGCACACTTGAGGAAAACAGCAAGTGGAGCCTCGACACCCGTGGGGTGGGGTATGCGCACATCGACAGCCTTGCGGCCTGTGCTGCAAACCAAAGGGCCATCGGTGGTGATGACCCAGACAGGGCCCCCGTGGAGGCCGCATTGCTGATCCACTCCCGCCTGCGTTCACCCGCGTGCGCCGTACGCATGTACGGCTGTACGGCTGCTTGATGGACGCCTTCAGGAACTCTTCCTGCGGCTCCTGACGCGCTTCTCATCGCCGTCCGCGATATCCGCCCTGCGGCCCGCCTTCATGGCCAACTACCTGGCGCTGACGGCCGTCAGCGCCGAGCTCAAACAGCCGCCGTCGCGCGCCTTCGCCGGCACTGTACGGCAGCTCGTCACGCAGCACGTGGGCGACGTGCCTGCGGAGCTGGCCGCCGCCGGCGTGGCGGCTGTAGCGCAGCTGGACGGGACTGTGGCCCCTGGGATTTTGGAGCGGGCCTGCAAGGCTGTGGTGGACGCAACGACGCCACCGGCGACGACCACGGCGGCGCCGGAATCGGCGCAAGGCGCCGGTGTCGGTGAGCCGGCAGCGACCTGCCAGCTGGTGGGCTGGAAGGCGCTGGTGGCGGCGGGTCAGCTGGCGCCGCTGGGGCGCGTGGCGCTGGAGGCGGCGCGGCAGGTGCTGACCGGCGCCGCCGCCGCTGGGGCGGAGGCGACGGCGGCGGCGGCCGCGCTGCTGCCGCCGCCGGAGCCGGAGGCGCTGGTAGCGGCGGCGCAGGGCGCTTTGGCGTGCAGCGCCGCGGGTTTGGCTGTGCCGCGGGTGCTGGTGCAGCCCCTGGAGTCGGGATCCTCGTGTGAGGATGTGGTGGCGGCGCTGGGACCCGCGGGTCAGCTGCTGGTGGCCAGGGCCTTTGTGGCGGCGGGATATCGACCCCAGGTGCGCCTCTGCAGGGGTGCCGGGGGAGGGCCGGCCCTACGCCCCTACCTGGTCTGCCACCCTGGCGAACCCGGGGCACGAGTTTCCCAGGGCGCGGGCGCGGGTGTCGTGCTGCGCGCGCTGCGCCGCAATGTACGGCATTGCGTATGGGGTGGAGCACGGCAACTGTCTGGACTGGGGCACGTCCCAAGACGCCCAGCCGATCACACAACGCGGGAGCCTCGCGGTGCTGTCCGGATGGGCGGCCCCTGGTGATGCCCCCTCCCCCTGCCACGTCGCCTGCGCACATCACCTCCCTTCAGCATACGCCCCGAAACCAAGCTGTCGCCCTCCCGCCCTAATAATGCCCGAACTCCCGCCACACGCATCCCCCTCGCAGGACTCATGGCTGGACACCTGGGAGGACGCAGTGGTGGCCAGCCTGCCTCGGGCCTCCTCGGCTCAGGCGGCCGCCCTCGCGGCGGCGCTACACAGCCTGACACGGCTAGGCGGTGACACCACCACCGCCGCCGCCGCCGCCGGCGGTGCCGCCGCCGGTGTCCCGCACCCCCCACGCGCATGTCCCCCTCGCCAGCGCTTCGTCACCGCAGCTGCGGATCGCCTGCTGGCAGCGGGGCCAGGTGCCGGGCTCACCTCCGGCGCCGCGGCCTGCGCCCTGGCGCTCAACATCGGCGAGCTGGCGGTCGGCAGCGCCGGCGCCGGCGGCGCCGCACCTGTCGTACCACCCCCGGGCGCCACGGCGCTGGCGGCGGTGCTGCTGTCCGTCGCGACGGGATCGCTGGCCTCCCTGGACTTGCCCGACCTTGCGGCGCTGGTTTCGGGCCTGAGCTTGCTGGATGTGCGGGCGCCGGCGGAGGTGTGGTCGGCGATGCTGTCGCGCGCGACAGACGCGCCCGAGTCGGCGGCGGCGGCGACGGCCGCGGCGCGGCGCGCGTTGGAGGTGGGCCTGCCGTCCGGCGTCAAAGCGGCATCCCTGGATCACTTCCTGTCGGTGGGAAGCAAGCACGTGGGCGACCTGCCGGCGGCGTCCCTGGTGGGCCTTATGGGACTGGCGGCGGCGGTTCACGGCAAGCTGCGGCAGGGGCTGGCGGCGTCGGTGCTGTCGCGGGTATACGACCAAGCGGCGGCGGTGGGACCTCGTGACGGGGCGTTCTTGTTCGCGGCCGTGGACTCGCTCGGGCTGCAGCTGACGCAGCCGCTGACGGCGGCGCCGCTGGCGGCGGCGGCGGCAGCGGGCGGCGCCGACGCGGCGGCGGCGCTCACGCCGTTTCTGGTGCTCCGCCGCGTGGCGGAGTTGGCGCTGTTTCCGGAGCAAGTTCTCCAGGCGCTAGGACTGGAGGGCACAATTAAATGGCTGGAGCTGGTGGCGAGGCTGCAGCAGGCCGTAGCAGCGGCGGCGACATCGGTCGACGGCGGCGGCGGCGCAGAGGGGGCCGTCGTGTCAGATGCCGACGGCGGTAGCCTGCTGGTGCCGCACAGATGCTTACTGACGCTGCTGGAGCGGCTACAGCCGCTGCTGACGGAGGCGTCGCCGCCGGCTGTAGCGACACTGGCGAGCAGCGCCGCCGCGCTGGAGCTGCCGTTGCCGTCGACCTGGCTCGACGCCGTCGTGGCGGTGACGCTGACGGCGGCGCCGCGGCCAGATCCGCTGACGTGGTCCCGGATCGCCGCCGCCGTCACGCGATGCGAGCAGCTGGCGGGCGTGGCGCCGGGCGGCGCCGGCGGCGGCGTCTGGCTCGACGAGTTCGTGGCCGACATGGAGCGCAAGCTGGCGGCGGCGCCGCCGGCGGCACTGGCGCTGACGCTGCAGGTGCTGGTGGCGCACGGCCGCCAGCCGTCGGCGGCGTGGGCGACGGCGTTCCTGGCGGCGGCGGTTCCATCCCTGGAGGCGCCGCTGCCGCTGACGCAGGCGCAGGCGGCGGGCGTGGCGGCGGTGGCGGCGTCGTTTGCCGCGGGTCGAGCACGACCCACGGTTCGCGCCGGCGGCGCGACGTCACCCGCGGCGGCGACGCCGACGGCGGCGGCCCCGCCGCCGTCTTCGGGGTCCGTGAGCGGTGGGGTCGGCCAGGGGTTGGTGACGGCCGCCTTCACCCCGCCGCAGCTGGCGCAGCTGCTGGGCGGCGTGGCGGCACTGAACCTGCAGCAGTACGTCACACCCGCGTGGCTGGCTGCAGCCGTACGTCAGGTCGAGGGCCGCGCCGTACACTTCAACTACCGTGATCTAGCGGAAGCGCTGTACGGGGTCGTACGGCTGGGTGGCGTCGTACGGGACAGCCTGTGCAATCAGCTCTTTATCGTGTCGCAGTCCAAGATGGTGGCGGCGCCGCCGGCGCTGCTGGCGCGGACGCTGGCGGTGGCGGCGGCGACGGACGGCCGCAAGGTGGCCGGCCGGTGGTGGGAGGAGGCCCAGCGGGCGCTGGTCGCCAAGCTCACCGACGCCGTACAGGTCACTGCCGACGGCGGCGCCAGCGGCGCCGCCGCCGCCGCCGCCGGCTGGCAGGTCAGCGACCTGGTCCTGACGGTTGAATCGATCCTCCGGCTGCACGGCCATAAGGCGGAGGCGCGGATGGGTGCGCCGCTGGCGGCAGCCCTGGCGGCGGTGGTGACGTCGTACGGCGGTGTGGCGGGAGCGCTACCCGCCAACGCGGCGATCCGCTACGTGGAGGCCGCCGCGGAGCTGCCGCAGATGGGCCTGCCGGCGACCGTACTGCTGGAGCAGTACTTGTCGTACAGCATCGGCATGCTCTCCAATTACGCGGTGGGGGATGACAGCCAGGCCGCCGCGGCGCTGTCCGAGCTCCAGAAGCAGCATCAACAACAACAGGACGCTGCCGCCGGCGGTGGTAACGGTGGGAAGGGCGGGGCCAAGGACAAGCGGCAGCAGAAACGCGCGAGAGAGCGTGCCGCGAAACACACTGCCGCGGGTGCCGTACCCAACCCGCTCCTGGAGCACCTCCAATCCGCCGTGGCGGTGGGTATGATGCTGGCGGCACTCCCGGAGGAGCAGCGCCCGGCGGCGGCGGCGCCGTGGCTGTCGGCGCTGGCGGCCGCCGGGTCCGCGGCGGCGCCGTCGCTGCCTGTCAGCGCCGCCGCCGACGTGTTGTGGCTGGTGGCCCGGCTGGAGGGGGGTGGCGGCGGTACGGCAGCGTCGCCGGAGCAGGTGCAGGCGCTGGCGGCGCGAGTGGGCGGCCTGACGGAGGCGGCGGCGGCCGGTGGCGGAGCGAGCGCCGTTCCGGCGCTGAGCTCGGAGGCGGTGGTGGACACGGTGGTGGCTCTGCGGGCGATTGGGGTGCCGCCTGGCGAGGGGTGAGCGGCGACACACGCGCAAGGGCCCCGGGGTGGCTGAGGGGCCCGATGGGGCGGATGGGGCACCTCCCCCTACCGCCTCCTCGCTCATACACATACACGCTCCTATTCAGCGGAACGGCATGGATGCCGTACGAGGCTGATGCGTGGTCGCCCCTATCAGAGATCACCATCATGGCCCTCTCCAAAGTGACCGTCGGGCCCCGAACCTGACCCCAAACCTGACCCCAAACCTGACCCCAAACCTGACCCCAAACCTGACCCCAAACCTGACCCCAAACCTGACCCCAAACCTGACCCCAAACCTGACCCGCGTGCAGGCTGATCCGCGCCCTGGCCCGCGCGCTGCCCCGCCGCCTGGCCGCCCTGGAGCCCGCGACGGCGCTCCTCATGCTGCAGACCCTGGCCGACGCCCGCGATGTCGGTGCGCTCGCCGTAGCGGAGGCCGAAGCGACCGCGGGCCCCACTGCCGCCGCGGCCTCCTCCTCCTCCGCCCCCTCCGCCTCGGGGCCGCCGAGGCTGTCCGCGGAGCTGGGTCGCTTCCTGCTGACCCACCTGCCCTCACTGTCCGACGAGGCGATGGTGGATGGCCTCTCCGCCGCCGCCGCGCTGCAGGTGGCCCTGCCGCCGGAGGTCACCTCCGCGGCCTTCACGCGCCTCGCGGCGGCGGCGGCGGCCAAGGTGCTGCGGGGGCCGGTGCTTCACCGCGGCCTCATGGCGCTCCGCGCCCTCGGCGCGGCGGCGGCGGCGCCGCCGCCGCCGCCCGACCAGCTCGAGGAGCTGTGCGACGCGGCGGCGGAACGCGCCGCCGACTGCACGCTCGGCGGCGTGCTGCAGGTGGCGCAGGTCGCGGCGGCGCTGCACGACATGGGCGCGCGGCCGGGGCCGGAGTGGCTCAAGGTCATGGGCGATGCGATCGTGGAGGACCTCTCGGAGGCGCCGACGGAGGCCGGCGTGCGGCGCCCGCCGTACACCGCGCGCGGCCTGATCATTGCGCTGTACGAGCTGTCCTCGAGGTTCGACTGCAATCACGTGATGCTGGCGATGGCGGCGTGTCGGGCGGCGATGCTGAACCTGGAGCAGCAGATCGCGCTGTCGGAGGCGCCGGTGGTGGTTTCGGAGCCGCTGGCTCTGCGGCCGGATGTCATGCGGTTGGTGCCGGCCGCGGCCGCGAGCGGCGCCGCCACGCCGGCCGCCGAGACCTCGACCCTGGCTCCAGGCGGCCCCGGTGGGCATGTGCCGCCGCATGTGCCGCAGTTGGGTGAGCAGGAATTGGAGAAGCTGCAGCAGCTGCAGCAGCAGCAGCAGGTGGCGGAGGAGGCAGAGGAGGAGGACGCGGAGGAGGAGGAGGAGGGGGAGGGGGAGGAGGAGGGGTCGCAGGCGGAGCTGCAAGCGCTCGAGGAGATCTTGGCGCTGGATCCGGATCTGGTGCGACCCGTGGATCTGGCCGACGTGGTGCAGCTGCTGGAGGGGCTGCAGAACGCGCACCAGGAGCCGCCCGCCTCGCTGTGGGGGCTGCTGGAGAGGGCGCTGCGGCCGGCGCTGCAGGCGCAGGCCCGAGCGCAGCAGGGGCAGGGCCAGGGGCAGGGCGCAGCGCAACCTCAGCCGTTGCCGCTGGAGGTCAGCGACAGGGGCCTGGCGGACCTGATGCGGGCGATGTGTCGCCTCAAGTGCTTCGCGTCGGCGGAGTTCCTACAGGTGTGAGGAACCTGCCCTCCACCCCGGGGCTGTTTTTCTTTTTATCTGAGCCTCCCGATGTGAATGGGATCTTGGGATGCCGTCCAGGAGGCACCCCACGGGGTGGCCCAGGCCGCTCCCTCACCCGCCCACCCCCCTCGCTCCCGCTCCCGTGCGCGCCATCGGGTCAGCGCCACCGATGATGACGTGCCGGAATCCGGTACCGATCGGGACGTGGCGGGGGAGGGGGGCCGTGCATCGCGAGGGGCGCATTGCGCTGCTGTCCCCTCCGTCGCCGCCCCGGGGGAGGGGGTGGTGCCCCGGGGGGGACTAGCTGCCACTTCCTCGCCCAGATGAAGACCCCTCCACTGGAGGGGAAGGGTCTTCATGTGGGCGAGGAAGTGGCAGCTAGTACGGGTCGTTCGGGTGGGAGGTACACTCGCATGCCAATTTCCTACACCCCTCCGGCTGACAGCTCGTCGCTCCTCACCGCGGTCTCACGGACCCACGGGTCCCTTCGCGCTGTCCCTTGGAACCGCCTGCCCGCTCGTGGCTCGTGTCTCCCTGTCCCCTCCCGGGTCCGTTTCGGAGCTCGGTTTCTTCCGCTTATTCCCGCTCCCCCTCCCCTCCCCTCTGCCCCCCTCCTTCCCCTTGTTAGGAGCTGGAGGGCTACCTGGGCCGGCGCATGCGGCTGCAGGGCCCCAAGATGCTGGCCGGCTTCGGGGCCCACTGCTGCGCCGCCGCCCACGTCCCCGACTCCAATTTCATGCGCGCATTCACGGATCGGGTCAAGGTGAGCCGTCCACGGAGATGCGGGAGGCCACGAGGGGACGAGGGGGGCGCAGGGACAGGGAGGCAGGGGCTTGCGCCATTGCGGAACCCGCGTAGATATGGGGGTTGGGGGATGGGGGATGGGCGACCCCGGGGGTGTCGAGGCGGGACGGGACGGCCGGTTGGGTCGCACACTGCGTGCAGTCGCGCGGCCGGAACATCGACATCGACATGCACGCTGCCGCCGTGAGCGGGGGGCGGCGTGGCGTGGTGTACAGCGTTAATACTACAGGGCTGCAGGCGGGTCGGAAGCGCCTCCTGCGACCTCCTGCCAACATATCACGCATCGCTGCGCGCGCCGACTACCGCCTCGGCAGCCGGGGCCTAGGGTTTAGCGTTTTAGGGTTCAGCGGCCCCGCCGCACACTCGCCCATCTTGCCCTCCGCCGCACCTCCCCCCCCCCTTTTGCCGCACCTCAGGAGGCGCTCCTGCAGATAGACACCGACGAGGCGGTGATCCTCATTCGCTTCCTGGTGATGGAGGCCATAGCGGCCGCCGACGACCCGCGGGTCGACCCGAGCCGCGTCGTGAAGGTCCGCCAGAGCCTGCTGCAGGACCTCCTGGAACGTACGACAGGCGAGGGGCTGGTAAAATGTTTGTCCTCGGGCGAAGACAGCGAGTCCACGGGTATGGCGGCTATGCTCATCTCGCTGGTGAACGGCGATGGAATGCGGCTGCCGCACAGCGACTCGGCGGAGCGGCAGGCGGCCTGGTTGACCGCGCTGCAGGTGGTGACCTTGCGCTGCATGGACGGCTTGGGCTGGGATCACCTGGCCGCGTTGCTGCTCCAGATGAAGGCGGCGGAGCATGCGCCGCAGCCGGCGTGGCTGGCGGAGTTTTACAGGTAGGTGTGAAGGGTTAAATTGAAAAAAAGAAAGTGGGAGGGAAGGGTGAGGGTGGGGGTGGCGTGGCGGGATTTGGGGCCGGACGGGCCGGGGAGCACCCCGGTGAAGGATGCACGGCAGTCGGCTCGATTGGAAGCGGTTCGGTGGCACTTCTCATTTCACGAGGCACAAACACAGCGACAACACAGCGCCGCTCCGCATGTTTCCTTCCCGCCGGCTCCACGGTGTTGTGCCCCTCCTCCCGGTCCTTCCGCCTTCCTGCCCGTCCCCCCGTCCCCTGGACCGGATTCGTTCCCATCTTGGCTTCCTTGTGTACCCGCGCCAACCCGCTCATCCTCCCGCCCTGCCACCCACTCACCCGCCCTCCCACCCGCCCACCCGCCCTTCCTTCAGGCGAGTGGAGGCCGGTGCGCAGACCGCCCCGCACCAGGATCTGGCGACGGCGGCGGAGGCCATCGCGGCCGCCGGCTACCAGGCCGCGCTGTCGCCCACGCTGCCGGCGCGGCTGGCGCAGGCGCTGGAGACCCGGATGCGCGACTTCGGGACCGCCTATCCGCACGTCATCCCGCAGCTGCTGTTCGCCGTGGGAGCCATGGGCCACACGGTCCGCACCCCGGTGCTCCAGGCAGTGGAGGTGGTGGTGGCCAAGGCGTTGGCTTCGGCGACGGGGACGCTGCGCGACGCGTTTGAAGCGGCGGAGCCGGACGCCGAGCTGGCCTCAGCCGCGGAGGCAGCGGCGGAGGTTGTGAAGGCGGGGACGCTGATGTATACATGCAAGGTGGGCGGGGGGGGGAGATGGCGCTGGGTGCTGGGTGCAAGGCGGTGTTCCCGGAAGCCAGCAGCGTTGCTTTCGCGGCTGGGGAAGGTGAGCGGGTGGGTTGGGGGTTGGCGGTGGGGAGGTGGCGGTGAGGTGGTGGCAGTTGGGGTGGTGGCGGTTGGGGTGGGTGGGCGGTGGGGTGGTGGCGGTTGGGGAACCCTTGGCCCCCTCGATTGGATGGATCACACCCTCTCTCCACCCCCTCCCCCGAGGTTGTACGGCGGGACAGCGGGTTGTACGGGACCGCACCGGCATCCTCCGTACCCGCAACGTCGTACCTCATCTGCCCCGGCTGCGCCTAGCTTCCATCCAGTCCCCCCACAGCGCCCTGCGCCTTGCTCCTGCTGCTGCCGTTACACTGCCGCCGTTGCGGTGCCGCCCCCGCTGCAGGCCTTCGCGATCCACGGCTACCAGCCGGGACCGCAGCTCGCCGACGCCGTCACGACCGCGGCCGAGTTCCTGCACCGGGGAACCGCCCTGCTGGCAGAGCCGCACCCCGCGGGGCAGCCCCTGCCGCGCCCCGCCGAGGTGCACTGGGACGGCCTGGGCGCTCTGATGACGGTGCTGTCCTCCCTGGAGAGCTGGGGCACCCAGCCGGGGGCCCCGTGGTGTGAGGCCGCCGCGACGGCTCTGGCCATCACGGCACTGGCCGATGCGTCCTCGCCGGCCTACGTGGATGAGGCGCACCGGTACATCACCTTCGCCTTGGGGGTGAGTGGCGCCGTCACTGGCGGCGGCCGTTACGGGGGTGGGCGGGTCGGGGTGGGGGTGGGGGTGGGGGTGGGGGTGGGGGTGGGGTTGCGAAGCGGGCCTCGCGTTTCTGTTATGGGAACATACCCGGGAACCCTTAGAACGGGGCACTGGTACTGGGACGGTAAGGTAGGGTAGGGTAGGGTAGGGTACGGTAAGAGTGTACAGTACTGTGCAGTGCTACGGTCGCCAGCAGTGCCCGGCCTGGCGGATTGTGACGTTCGAGATTTGACCTGACCAGCATGAGGAGGGGAGAGGAGGCGGGCTGCTGCGGCTGCTGTTGCCCGGACCCCGGGGGAGCTTAGGGTCCGGCACCACTTTCCCCGCAGTGTACCTTAGCGAGATGAACACATGTCCAGCGTTTAGGGTCTGGGGACCAAAACGCCTTTCCCCCTGCCCGCCCCCCCCCCCGGTTGTCCCGCAGTCCCTGGAGCGATGGGGCCACGCCCTGGGCGTGGATGAGGTGGACATCCTGACGGCCGCTGTCGAACAGCGGGTGCGCGCCTGCCAGAAAGCCGAGTGGCCGATGGACACGTCGTTGGCGCAGAGGCTCCTGGCGGGGCTCGAGGACAGCCGGCTCAAGGCCGCGCAGCGGGCCGCATCCGCTGCCGGCGGCGGCGCCGCCGCCGCCGCGCCTGCGGCAGCCGCGACGCGGGCGCCGCCGCGACCCCTGGGTCAGTGGATGGGGGCAGAGGTCCTGGTGGACAGGGCGGTGGGGAAGGCGATGTCCATGTTGGAGGGGCCGCCGATGGCTGCGGCGACGGCGGCAGGGGCGGCGGCGGTCCTGCGGCCAGGGGTGCAGCAGGGCCCTGTAGCGCCCGCGGAGTTCGTGGACCTGGGACCCACGGGTCGGTCGGCGGCCGCGGCGGCCGCGGCGGCCGCGGCGGCGGCTGAGGCACCCAGGAATGGCATGGTCAAAGGAGGGGTCAGGAGCCAAGAGGAGGGCGCGGAGGGCAGCGGTGTCGTGTCGGCTGCGGAGGCAGCAGCGGAGATCGCCGAGGCCGCGCGGCGGGTCGTCACGGCGGAGGCGGCGGCGCAGCCTGCTGCAGCGCCGAGGGCGGCGGCGGCGGCGAGGGCCTCGCCCCGCGCGGTCCCGCCTAAGGATGCGGCGGCGCCTCGGTCATCCAACGCGCCGGCAGCGCCGGCATCAACGGCGGCGCCGGTGGCGTCGGCGGCGCCGGCACCTCCGGCGGCGTCTTCGGCTCCGCCGGCAACGGCGTCCGCGCCGGCAGCGGCAGCGGCAGCGACCCCGGCAGCCCAGCGGGTGTCACCCGCTGCGACTGCACCGCCAGCCGAGCTAGCAGCGGAGCCGCAGGCCAAGGCAGCAGCTGCGGCGACAGCGGCCGCGGCCGCGGTGCCGCCGTCACCTGCAGCCCCCTCCGACGTCGAAGGCCCCAGCGCCCGGGTCTCCTTCCGCCGCCTGACGGCCGAGGAGCGAGCGGCGACGGCTGCGCGCGGCAGCACGAGGCGCGTCGCGCCGCCGCCGCCGCCGCCGCCGCCATCCGGCAGGGCGGGCGCAATGGATGAGCGCACTCAGTTGGCCATCTCGCAGCTGCTGCGGCTCATGCCGTCGTCGTCCCGGCCGCCCCGGAGGGCGGCGAAACTGAACCAGTCGGAGGACGGCGATGACGCGGAGGCCGGCGGCGGCGGCGGTGACGGGGCCGGCGTCGCCGACGGCGACGCGGAACCGACCCTCGGGGCCGCTGCCAGCCGCTTACGGGCGGCTGCAGCCGCCGCCACTGCCGCAGCGGCGTCAGCCAAGGCCGCCTCCTCAGCTCGGACGGCGGCGGCCGCGGGTAAAGCCGGGACTGGCGGCAGCAGCAGCAGCAGCAGTAGCAATGGCGGCGCCCGAGTATGGAGTCAGACGGCGCCCTCGCCCGGCTTCCGACGGACCGGCAGCAGCGGCAGCCCGACGGCGCGGCCAGCCCGCGGCGCCGCCCGCCCCGCCGGCGTGGCCAGCCGCCGGCCGACGCTGGTGGATCCATTTGACCCCAGCACCTGGAACCTGCTGGATCAGGAGCTGGGGTCAGCGCCGCCGCCGCCATCGGTATCGGCCTCGGGCGCTGCGAAGCTGCCGGTGGTGGATCCCGAGGTGCTGGAGCCGTAGGCGGCCACAGGCCTCTCTACCTACTGGCCAACGGGACGGGATGGGACGTATAGGAAGTTTGGAACTGGGTGGAGATATTTAAACTGCGGGATGGAGGCCAGTCGGGGGCTGGCCCTCGTATCGGTCGTAGTCTGAGCGCGTCTGAAGGGCAGGGTGGGGCGGGGTGCCGGACGGGGCGGGGGATGATTGTATGGTAGGAGCCAGGGGGCGGGGATAGGTTTGCGGGTGTAGGGGCGAGAGGCGGTCGGGTCGGGTCGGTGGAGGGCGGTCGGGTCGGGTCGGTCAGGAGGGCCTACGGGGGCGGCCACCGTGGAGGTGGGGACGACCCGGCCGGCGACCCTGACCTGACCTGACCTGCACCCGAGGGCGGTGTGAAGGGGGGGCCCCGAGGCAGCAGTCCCAGAGTCCCAGGAGGGCAGAGGGCAGGGGCTAGGAAGCGCATACGACCTGGTGGTAGGTTAGGAGTAAGAACTGATGTGGTTGCTGGGGGACCTCTTAGATCTAGGACTCAGGGACCTCTTCGACTCGGGGCCTGGAGCGGGGGCCCGGTACGGGGCCTGGGTGTGCCGTACACTGGCAGGGAGGGGCCCGGTGGTGGTGGCCTCTTGACCTCCCGAGTCCCGACCCGCTGAGTGGGGGGCCGCACTGCCGGGCGGGGGGGAGGACTGCCGGAGGGAGTCGACAGGGGTGTGCACGTTACCGTACCGGTGCAGTAGGGGGGGTGGCTAACGAAGCCGGGGACCGCCGGCCTGAGGGGCCGGGAAGCGGGAACGGGGCGGGACGGCATACGTGAAAGACAAGCCCGGAACATACCCGGATGAACTCATCGCGCGTTGCAGGAGGGAACTGATTCGTTCGTTTCATTTGGCCGTGGGGGTGGTGTGGTGTGGGACGTAGTGCACAGGGCCATTCGCTGCTTGTCACATACGGTCGTATGGGCGCGTTTGGCCGGGGTCAAACACACACGCGCGCGACGTGCCCGGGCTTCCCGCACTGGTCGGGTCGGTCGCCCGCGGGGCAGCTCTGGGATGCCCCAACCGGGTCACACGTCCGGGAGCTGGTCGCGCAGCCAGCGGGGGGGTGCTCCTCAGATGTAGCATGTAATGGGGCAGGTATTCCTTCTCTCCTTCAGTAGTAGGCAAATGAGGCATCCCCACCACAACACGACCTTGTCGGCCTCCGACGAGGGGCGCGCGCGCGTGTGTGTGTGGGTATGTGTGGTGCCGCTACCGCACGATGCCGCTGCTCCCCTCCCCTCCCCTCACAGAAGGGCCCCTTCGTTGCTCTCTGGCGAGTGGGGCCGCCCCTTCGGTGGTGCTCTCATTCCGCGATACGATACGATACGATACGATACGCGTCTGAGGGGATGACACCGCATCACACGCACATGCACCTGTTCATTACACGAGCAGGTGCTACGAAACGGGGGCTGCCCGGCCCGGCTGCACCCTACCATCATCAAACGGACTGCGCTCGTACGCGGCACGGTCCGATGCGGCGCCTCCTCTGGGTCAGACGCGATCGCCTGTCAGGTCGTACGTCCGTACGTACGTTTGTATGTTTGTGTTAAGGATTACGGAACTGCCCCTCCACCGCACCTCCTTACAGCTGCACCTCACGGCGGTGGTCCGCACTCGATGACGGTGGGCCCCGCCGTCCGTCCGTCCGTCCGACATGACCGCGCGGGTGTCATGTACCGGCCAGCCAAAGGCCGTACAGCGTACATCACTGGCCCGTACACCACTGGCCCGTACACAACGAGCTAGTCAAAGACCGTACACCACTGGCCAGTCACCAAAGGCTGTATAGGTGTATACCACTGCCCAGTGGTCCCATGGATCTCCCCACACCCGCCCCAGCCTCCAGCCGCCTCCGCAGTATCTGCAACACCATGGCTGTTGTCCAGTCAGCTCCCTCCCCTCCCCTTTCCCCCCCTTGGCGAGGGGCCACCTGCCCGCCGACCCGCAACCCGTCGCTGCACCCCCACCGCGCCACCGGGTGAGGCCGCTCCCGCCATATCGGGGGTGGGGGGCTGGGGGGAGGGGGTGAGAGCACCTGACCGCTGACCCGCAATCCCGGATCCTAGCCTCCGCGCCTCCCCCAGTGGGGCAGCAGCAGAAGCAGCGGCAGCGGCAGCAGCACTGCGGCTTGGCCGATTCGCGCATGGCGCCGCCCACCGCCACCCACCCGTCCCCCCTGGACCACCAGGCGTTGCGATGCCGCCATCGCCGCCCATCGCCGCCCTAACCCCGTGCGCCCGACAACCCTAGCTCCCCAGCTGGACGGGGCCCGTTCCTCAGTACGACAACCGACACACAGCCCTCTTCGTTCTTGACTTCCGCGCCGGACCCGCGCCGGACCCGCGGGACCCGCTGCCACCTTCCGCCCGTAAGTGGGCGCAGGGAGGGTGGGGGCAAAGGGGGGGGGTCCGTCCGCACCGCCGCTCCCGGCCGGAGCCCTCCCGCCCTCCCGCCCTCCTCCCCTCCTCCTCCCCCCCGGTCCCACGGGAGTCCCCTTCCTCCCGCCCACAACTATGCCCCCCATGCCCCCTTACCGCAACAACGGCGCACCTACGCCGACGACCCCTCCTACCTGACTATACATGACACGCGCCCGCATCACTGCTCTGACCCCGCCGCAGCCGCAGCCGCAGCCGCAGCCGCAGCCGCCGGCCCCGGTCCCGGTCCCGGGCCCGGCCCTCTCCCGCGTCCCGGCCCTCTCCCGCCGCCGCCTGGCCCGCCTCGCCCCCCTCTCCCATGCTTGGGCAGCATGCTCACCAGACCCCCCCGCCCCCGACCGCCTGCCCCCAGCTGGGCCGCGGCGGCCGCCGCTGCTGCGTGTTGCTGTTGGCCGGGCAGCGGCTGCGGCTGCAGCTGCGGCGGCCCGTGTCGGTACTGCATCTGGTTCAGGGAACGGGGCCGGTGGGCCAACCGGCCGCCGCGGCCCCGCCCCGGGTGCGGACCCGGCGGTTGCCCCCCCTGCCCCTGCCCCTGCGGGGCCAAGCCCCCTCCCTCCGGGCCCAGGAGACCTCCCTCCAGCCCCGGCCCCGGCGCCGGGGCCGCGGGTGGGAGCGGGGGTTGGGGTTGGCGCCCGGGCATAACCCCCGGGGGCGGGGGCGGGGGCGGGGGCGGCTGCATCCCCTGCGGGCCCCCTGGCGCCCAGTCCACTCCAGGGGGCATGCCCCTGGGCTTTGCCGCCTGGGTTGGCATTATTTGCATCTGCTGTTGCTGCATTTGCATCTGCTGTTGCTGCATTTGCTGCTGCATTTGCTGCTGCATTTGCTGCTGCTGCATTTGCTGCTGCTGTTGCATCTGCTGCTGCTGTTGCATCTGCATCTGTTGCATCTGCATCTGCTGCTGCGGCGGCGGGTACTGCACCGCCCCGGACCCCGGGCCCGGGCCCCCGCTGGGGACCCCGAGAGGCGGCCCATCTGGCTGCTGCTGCTGCTGCTGCTGCTGCTGCTGCAGGACGGGACCCTGCGGGGGTCCACCCGCCAGCCCTGGTCGCGGCCCTGCCTGGACTCCGTACCGGGCCAGCTGCTGCTGCGGGTGATGCGGATGCAGTCCCGATGGTGAGGGGCCCAGCGGCGGCGGCGGCGGCGGCCCGGCCCCCAACTGCTGCTGCTGCTGCTCCTGCTGCTGTTGCTGCTGCTGCTGTTGCGCCGCGGCGGCGGCGGCCGCCGCCGCCCGGCTTCGGTGTCGCTCCACGAAGGCCTCCCACTGCGGGAAGAGCTCCACCGCGTTGGCGTCGCCGATGACGCACTCTCGCGCCTCCGCGTCCGCGATGAGGGCGGCCCAGCTGGGCTCCCGCCGCAGCGCCGCGAACTGGCCCAGCACCCACAGCGACTGCTTGGCGCGGGTGATGGCCACGTTCATGCGGCGGACGTCCGCCAGGAAGCCCACACCGCCACCGCCGCCGGCGCCCGAGGGCGGAGGGGCGCCGGGTCGGACGGTTCGGACACAGGAGAGGATGATCACATCCAGCTGCTTGCCCTGGGGGGGGGAGAGGGGAGGAGGGGCGAGGTAGCGGGGAGAGGGAAGGTAGGAGGAAGGTGGGAAAACTAGCGAGATATACGGGGGAGAGGGAACACCCACACACAGGACTGGTTTTCCTCTGAACACCCGCACAGCCTAAGTACCGTACACGGGCATGGGCGGGTCTGGGCGGGTCTGTCATCCAATTAACCCACCCACCCAGTCCCCTGGTCGTCTCCCCCCGCCACGTCGGTACCTGGAACGAGTCCACCGTCTCGATCCGCACCGCGTCCAGCACCCCCGGCCCCAGCGCCTCCGCGAACTTTCGCCTCAGCAGCTCCCGCTGGGCCTTATACGGCGTGATGATGCCCACCGTCACGTTGAGCGTGTAGCCGGACAGGAAGGCGAACGCCTGCTCCTGAACCGCACCGACCCCTGGGTCAGTGCCGCCGCCGCCGCCGCCGCCGCCACCGCCACCGCCCTGGGACCGCTCCGCGGAGCCACCCCGACCGACCCCACCACCACCACCACCTCCACCCTCCCCGCCGCCGCCGCCGCCGCCGCCGCCGAGCCTCCCGCCGGGGGGAGTGGGCTCGCGCAGGTTGCGACCGCCGCCGCCGCCGCCGCCGCCGAAGGCGGCGGCGCTGGCCGCCGCCACGGCGGCGGCGGCGTCCGCCGCCGCCGCGCCGATCCCCGGGTCCCCCCGCACCGTCGCCAGCAGGTCCATGTACAGCCCCAGCGCCATCTCCACCTCCGCCTCGTTGCTGCGGGAGCGCCCCTGGAGCCACTCGCGGCCGTGACACACGTCGTACACGACGTACGGCTTCAGTAGGTCGGTGGCGTAGTACTGCGGCGGCTGGCCGGCGGCGCGGACGACGGACTCGCCGTCCTGCAGGCGGTTGCTGTAAAAGTACGACGACGGGAAGAGGCGGATCTCGGGGTGCATGCGGTACTGTACGGACAGCATCTTGACGGGCATGCCCGCCTGCGAGAGGCGCTCGAAGAGGGACCGCTCCAGGAGGGTGTCCTTGGCGGCGGCGGAGAAGAGGGTGGCGGGCAGCTGCTGCGGGTCGCCCACCATGACCAGGCGGCGACAGCCGTACAGCAGGGGCTGCAGGGCCGCGATCTCGGACGCCTGCGGACCGTCGGGTGAATGGGTTGAGGGGCGGAGCCGGGGAGGGGGGTTAAGTATAGGAAATTGGTGGACATATTTAAAGCGGGGGGGGAGGGGGGTAGGAGCGGAGTCGGGGGCGGGGGTTAGGGGGGAGCCGGAGGTTAGAGCTGGCCTAAGCCAGCCCAGCACGAACCCGAGGTGGGGTCCCTTTCGTAAGGAAAGGCAAGCCCTGGGGTGGAATTTCAGGCAGCAGATGGGCTGAACCCCCTCCCTCCCTCCCTCCCTCCCTCCCTCCCTCCCTCCCTCCCTCCCTCCCTCCCTCCCTCCCTCCCTCCCTCCCTCCCTCCCTCCCTCCCTCCCCTCCCTCCCTCCCTCCTCCCTCCTCCCTCCCTCCCTCCCTCCCTCCCTCCCTCCCTCCCTCCCTCCCTCCCTCCCTCCCTCCTCCCTCCCTCCCTCCCTCCCTCCCTCCCTCCCTCCCTCCCTCCCTCCCTCCCTCCCTCCTCCCTCCCTCCCTCCCTCCCTCCTCCCTCCCTCCCTCCCTCCCTCCCTCCCTCCCTCCCTCCCTCCCTCCCTCCCTCCCTCCCTCCCTCCCTCCCTCCCTCCCTCCCTCCCTCCCTCCCTCCCTCCTCCCTCCCTCCCTCCCTCCCTCCCTCCCTCCCTCCCTCCTCCCTCCCTCCCTCCCTCCCTCCCTCCCTCCCTCCCTCCCTCCCTCCCTCCCTCCCCCCTTCCCTCCCCCCTCCCTCCCCCTTCCCTCCCCCCTTCCCTCTCCCCCCCTCAGAGCTCACCTGCGCCGCCTCGTCGATGAGCACGAAGTCGAACCCCCTGCCCAGTCGGCTGAACACCGCCCGCCCCGTGGAGCTGAGGGTGGTGAACACCATCTCCGCCTCCTCCATCAGACTCAGTTCTAAGTCCTCACGGATGCGGCGGACCACGTAGGCGGGCAGCCGGTTGGGACCCGAGGTGGCCAGGTCGCCTGGGTGGGTGTGTGTGTGTGTTGGGAAGGGGGGGGAGGTGCGGTGCGGAGCGAGAGGGAGGGAGATGGTGGAGAACTGCGGACTGGTATCGGGGGCCGACAAGGGTCGGTAGGCGCAATGTGACGCGGTAGTTCGGACCTAAACTCGCATACGGGCGACGTCGCCATCCATGTTTCGACCGGGGGTGTTCACGGTGCACACGTCGGCAGGGGCGGTGCGAGGTGCGAGGTGCGAGGTGCGAGGTCTCGACCGGCATGTGCGGTGCCCGGTCGCTGTGCCCCGCTGCCTGTGCCGGAGATGGAGGAGTCGGGGAATGCGACAGGAGGGGTGCACCAGGTCCCCCAAGCCGCTGTACCGTATCCCCCCCAACCCCCTAACCCACCCACCCATGCGGTCCAGTCGCGCCATTTCCTCCCGGGCCCTATTGAGGTGGTCGTTCAGCCGGACCAGGTCGGCGGCCATACGGTCCAGGTCCTGGGGGGGGCCGGGGGGGCAGGAGGGGGGCGTTTGCCTTGGTCGGCGGTTATCGGTTTTGCGCTCTTTTGCAGTTTCGCTGTCTTCATTGACAGAAAGGGAGTGAGTGCCTTGATGGACATCTGGTGGGCGGGACCCTGGAGCCCCGCGGGGGGGGGGGGAGTGTAGGAAATTGGTAGACATACTCAAACTGCGCTGCTGCCAGAGCCAAGGGGGGGGGGTGGAACTCGCCAGCCCGCAGGCTAGGCAAGGGCACATCGGCCGCCATCAGTGTCAATGGGCCCCCGGGCCGCAGGGACCTCGCGGGCCGACCCACCGGCCCTCCCCGACTACTGCCCAACCCCACAACGCCTCCACACGCCACCAGCCTGCAGGCCGTTTAACCCCAAGGTCCTCCCACCCGCCCCTTCCCATATCACACACCACACTGCACTGCGCTACACTGCCCCGCACTGCAACCGCCACCCCTTCCCGCCCCCTGCTCCGGCGCAGTTTGCCTTTGCCTACCAATCCGCTCCAACACCCCGCGCCCCCCACCCCACCCCACCCCGTCCCCGCCCGCCTCCCCCTCACCGGGCCTTCATCTCCCTCCCCCGCCGCCGCCGCCGCCGCCCCTCCCGCCGCCGCCGCCGCCCCCCTCGCCGCCATCTTTGCCGCCATGGAGGTCATGTACACGTTGCAGTTGGCGATCCGCGCCTCGCAGTCCTTGTAGGCCAGCGCCCAGGCCTCCGCCCCCATGGCCTCGTAGCGGTTGATCATGGCCTCCGTCCACACCGCCTTGACGGCATCCGACAGCGGCGCCTCCTCCGCCCCCACCCGAACCACGTTGGGTCTGAGGGGGCCCGCCGTGCAAACAGACAGACAGACAGACAGACACGTGAGGAGTCGAGGAGGGGGGAGAAGAAAAGAAAACCCAAACCAAAGACGGGAGGGGGGTATAGGAAATTGGAAAAGGGGGGGTGGCAAACGGTGAACTGCGCGCTGACCGCCAGAGCAAGGGGGGGCCTGGAGGGGTGTAGAAAACCAGAAACAAGGGGCCTGGGGGGACACCGGCTTGGCTATGCCCCTTGCATGTCACGCACTCATGCTCACGAACAAACGCACCTACATGGATGTATCGCGGCTCAGTTCTCTTTAACACACACACACACACACACACACACACTCTGGCGCTGCACGGGGCCCAGCCGAAGACGAGGCCTTTGTTTTCGCAGAGATACCGCGGTGCTTTCCGGGCCGCGCGAGTGCTCTAGGTCGAGCAAGGGGGGATGCGGCCCCTCACGCCCCTCTCCCTCCCCCGCAAAGGGAGGAGAGTGCTTCGGCGGTCTTTCCGTTAGGGCTGGGTTAGCAGCCCTTGGCCAGCGTCAGGCCCTGTCAGATATGTAACAACCACACACACATACACACACACGCACAAATCGGCAGTTTACCGGATTCTAACCCACTTGTAGTTGGCGCCGCCAAAGTCGCAGAAGCCGTCCGTGAGGATGCGGTCCAGCAGCTCGTCGGTGGCGGCGTTGGAGGGCGCGCAGACCAGGATCCGCGGTTTCGGAGCGTCCAGAGGGGCCTGCGACAGCGCGTCCAGCACGCCGCCGGCGCCGCCGTTACCGATGCCGCCGCTGCCGCAGTACATGTCCAGCATGCTGGCGGCGCCGCCGCGGCCTCCGCCGCCGCCCGCTGAGCGCGTGAGGATGTCCCGGGCGCGACGCAGCCACGCGGCGTGGTGGCGGTGGTACATGATCATGTGCCAGGTGTTGAGGATGCCTCGCACCGTGTGGGTCTTGCCGGTGCCAGGAGGGCCCTACGGAGGCGGCGGCAGCGGCAGGGGGTGGAGCAGGGGGTGGGGCATGGGGACATAGGAAATTGGTAGACATATTCAGACTGCAGGGGGTGGCGCAGGGGGAGGAGCAGGGGAAGAGGGAGGGGGGGGAAGGCGCGCATCCGGCAGGAACACCAGTGGGCAGGGCCGGAGGGCGTGGGCAGGGCCAGGGGCGCAAAGAGGCGGGCGCTGGGGTTGCCGAGGGTTGCTTGTCTTTTGTGCAAAGATGTTTTCCCCCCTAGGTGGGACAACCCATCCATCTCCGCGCGACTTCCGGGCTGGAGACTCAATGCAAGTAGTACGGCAAGCCCGCCAGCCAGCAACTCAGTGAGGGCCCCACGTGGGTAGAGGGAGGGGGGTGGTGGGTTGAGGGAGGGTGGGCGCGTTGGGGGCGCGGAGGTGCGCACCGGCGGCATGCCAAGAGCGCCACACGGCGGGGGGGGGGGGGGTAAATTGAAAAAAGAAATAAACCCGAAGAACGAACCCGGGCACACCCAGCACAACTCAGTATACTTACGTGGTGCGGTACCTGCATAGTATCGGAAAGATAGAGACCGCGCGCGGGCGCGTGGCGGCGCGGCCGCGCTGCCGCCAGTGCAGTAACAAGCAAAATGCGAACCCGACCCAACCCGGAGAGGAAAGACACTTTACCGACCTGTGGTGGTAGACGGAGTAGCGGCGCCGCGAGCGATGTCCAGGGCCATGGCGATGCAGGGAGGGAAGCCGAGGAACGGAGTGAGTGAGGGTGGCAACTACAGTACGGAATGACAAAAGGAAACATCAAAAAAGAAAGCAGTATGCGAGAATGGCGGGGCGGCAGCGCGGCGCGAAAGAGGACGGGGCGGACGAGGGGGAGTGGGATATGGGACGGGAGGCCGTACGACAGGTACGGCATGTACGACAGGGGGAGCAAGCATGAGGCAGGGGCGCGGGGACGGACGACCGGGTGGGAGGGGGGCAGGATAAAAAAGGAAAGAAGACCAAACCCCAGAAACTAACCCGGGCACACTAAAACCAACTCTGGGGGGGATCGGGGCAGGCGCGGCACAAGAAGGGTAGGAGCGGAAGGAGGCGGGGCCGCGAGCTGTCCGGTGCAACCCGGCGGCTGCGGCCGCAGCCAACGCCGAGTCAAAGAGATCAGTGCAACCCCAGAGAGTGCCGTACTCTCACCCGCCCCTTTTCATCCCCCCACACCCCCACCCACCCTTTCATCCTCGCCTCCCAACGTCCTCAAACCCCCCTCTCCCCGCCTTTGGCAGCAGCGCAGTTTGAACATGTCTACCAATTTCCTTCACTCTCCCGCGACCCCCCCCCCCACACACACACCTGCACCAGGGTGATGGGCGGTACCAGCGGCCGTGTGGTGCCGCCCCCGGCCGCCCGCACCACCGCCTCCGCCGCCCCCGTGGCGATCCCCTGCGCCTCAGCTTCCGCCAGGTCCTCGGGGAGGCCAGGTGGGCGGCCGCCGCCACGATGGCCTCCCGCTGAGGTGTGTCGTACTGGCTGTACAGGTACTTGTAGTACAGCTCATGGCGGGCGGCCGACGGCCACACCTGGCACCGCACCCGGCGGGGAGGGGGGAGGGGAGGGGGGTTATAGCCGTCAGGGGGTTGGGAAGGACCGCTCCTGGTGGCTGAGGTGCAGGGCAGGGGACAAGCAGCGCCGCACTGCTCGAGGCACTGCTCGAAGGGGGGTGGGGTGGGGGAGCTCGTAAAGAAGCGCACAGACGTCGCCTTTTTGAGTCCAACATACCGGGCCCGCTTTCCCCCTGACGGATTCTCGAACACCCCCCTTTATCAATAAAGACAGCGAAACTGCAAAAAAGGCAACAAACCGATAACCGCCGATGATGGCATTGACGAAGACGGCGACGCGTTGACCCCGACGAAATAAGTAGAAGCTGATGTGTTCAGCTGATAGTGGTCGGCGGACCCCGCAGGGGACAGCCCCTCCCCCGGCACGCCCCCGACGCCGGCCGCATCGTCCACGGGCCTCCACGGCACATCCCCCACGGTACCCGACCCCTTCTCTCCACCCAGCATCGCACCCGCCTCCACCCAACAACAACAACGCCAACCCCCCGGCCCCCCAACTCTCAACCCACAGCAGATCCCCTCACTGCCCTCCCTCCCTCACTGCCCTCCCTCCCTCCCCTCCCCCCTCCCACCTGCGGCAGCTCCGCCCCGCCCGCCGCCCCGTAGCTGGCCGGCCGCAGCAGCTCCGGCATCAGCGCAATGTCCCCCAGCCGCTGCAGCACCCGCAGCTCCCGCACGTTGGTGATGAGGCTGCTCAGGGGGACCAGCCACAGCCACAGAGGGCCACCGCCTCCGCCCCCGGTCCCCCCGCCGCCTCCGCCCCCCGGGCCCCCCGCGGGCTCGGGCGACCCCTCGTCCGCCTCCGTGCTGACCCCCGCCCCGATCATCATGTGCAGGGCCTGATGGGGGAGGCGGGGCCGGGCGGGCGAAGACGGGTTACAAAGGAAACCAAATTGGCGAGGGACGATGGATACACGCGAGGTATTATGACTGGGTACCTATTATGAAGTCATGACCAGCCGGGGTAGCCCTGTGACAAGCGAGGAAACCCGCACCAGCCGACCCGAGCGTAGTAGTAGGGCATGTTATGGGCGGGCGGGCGATCAGGTGGGTGCCAGGCGGGGGCCCCAGCCAGCGCGGGAGCGCCCACCCTGCGAGGGTCGCAACCCAGCCCCCCGGGGGAGGGACCGCACTGCACCGAGAGCCCCGCCGGCGTCCTTTCGCACCACCCCCACCCCACCCCACCCCACCCCACCCCACCCCACGCCCCTCCAGCGTCGCATCAACTGGGTCTGGAGCTGCCCCTGACCCCGCCCAACCCACCCACCCCATGCCCCGGACCCTGGGACCCAGTTCATGCCCCCCCTCCCTCCCTCCCTCCCTCCCTCGAGTCTTCATCGGACAGTCGAGTTTTCGTCGGACATTTGCTCTGGCAGCAGCGCAGTACAGCATGTCTACCAATTTCATATATCCCTCCCTCCCTGACCCTCCCTCCCTCCCTGACCCTCCCTCCCTCCCTGACCCTCCCTGACCTTCCCCCACGCACCCGGTTGCAGGGGCTGCCCTCCTCGCGGTGCGCCTGGTGGCCGCAGCCAGGCCGCACCGCCACCTCCAGCGCCTGACCCCCGTCCCGACACCGCATCCGCACCATGCCGGCCAGCACCGGGCACACGGTGTCGGAGGGCGGGGTGCCGCCGCCGCCGCCACCGCCACTGCTGCCGCCGGGCTGTGGTGAGGGAGCGGCGAAGCGGCCAAGGGGGTGGGGTAGAGCGGGGCGGAGGGGGAGTAGGGGGCACATTCCGCACGTAGGAAATCGGTTAAAACAAACTCAAACTGCGCTGCTGCCCGGACAGCCAGGGCAAAGGTCCAGTGAAGAAGGGCGGATCGCCCAGCCCCTGCAGCCCCTAACCGACCCCCCAGTCGCCCGTGTGTGGCTGTCACCTGGGCTTGCCCTTCAGTGGACCTGACCCGACCCCCCCTGGCCCGACCCCCCCTGGCCCGACCCACCCACCTGATAGCACCGCACTGAGAGCACGGCCGCCCGCGCCATCGCTGCCAAGCTGGCTTGCCCCGGACCCGGGCCCTGGCGCTGCTGCTGCTGCGCTGGCCCGGCCCCCGGCTGCTGCGCGTTGGGCCTTATGAGCACCACGATGGCGCCCTCCTGCATCAGATCTGCGTGGCCCCACTCCCCCGGCCGCAGCGTCAAATTGAACACCCCGTCCTTGGCGGGGGCGCATCTGCACGGAGGCAGGGGGAGGGGGGGGGACGGGGAGGAGGTGCTGAGCAAGAGCAGTAAGTAAAATCCATTTCGCAATTTCCCGCTCACCTGGCCCTCCCCCCAACCACACACATACGCGGCTCATTAGGGTTCAAGGTGTCATCTAATCCCATCGCGTGTATCGCCTGTTACGCTGAACTTAGCGTCTCGCGGCTCAAATGCTTTTTGCACACACGGCTACGGCTTCTCCGCCCACACACGCCCCCCCCCGCCGGCACCTCCCGCGTCCCCCCCCCCCCCCCCATGCCGCACCTGGTGACCGTCACCGCCCAGCCCTTGCTGCCGCTGATGGCCTTGTCGAACTCGGTTCGCAGGCTGCCCCGGGCCTCCTCCATGAGGAGCGGCTCGAAGGTGCGGCGGTACTGGGTCGCGTCATCGAACACCAGGGGGATCTAGGGAGGGGCGGGGGACGGGCGGAGGAGGGGAGGGTGAGGGGGTGGCGGAGGGGAGGGGAGGGGAGGGCGAGGGGGTGGCTGGTCGATTTGAAATGCGCATGGGGGCAAGGCAGGGCTGTTCACTGGTGGCACCTTCACTCCGCGCGGGGGTCAGGGAGGGGTTGGGTAGGGGGTGGGGTCGGGGAACAGGTGCGTGAGGGGGGTGTGCTGGGGGAGGGTGCGAGAGAGGGTTGCGAAGCGGGGATCATTAGGGACATGGGAGGAGGTGGGGATGTACGCGAGCGATTCTGAGCACGGAAGGGTTGCACTTCGCGTCTGCACGTTTGCGGCAGCAAGTGCATCTGGACCCGCCCAACCCCTGCCAGGGATCCCCTCCAAACGGGCTTGTGCGTACGACAACGACAGCCGTGCTGCCAAGCAGGTGATACCCCAACCCCCAAACCGACGACCACATAACTGATCGATCTTGGAGGCCCCCGATTGCACACCTTATTAGGAACCGGGTCTAATGCTTGACACGTCGGCTGCCACAGGGACCCAGTGATTACTTCCAGCTCAAGGCGGGTATTGACATCGCCCTCTTGCGCAGCGGCCTCGTCTGCCGTGCGCTTTTTACTGGAACGATTCATTCCCTTTCAAGTCAAGACCACTTCAATTTCGCCTCAAACACACCATCCACTACACAAAATCGCGCGTCGACTACAGGCGCCCCTACAGCGATCTGCAACATCCCGAATGTCAAATCCGTTTTCCCATGGTTGTGCCCGCCAATAATCAAGGAAAATGTTTTTTCCGAGGACCCTGAACAACGTTGACACTGTCAAGGCAAGGCTCCTTTGCTGTTTCCAAAAACAACGCTTGGAATTAAGCAAGGACAATCAATTATCCAGATGTGTAAAATGAGGCGTAAGGTTGGCAGTGTGGCAGTGGCACGACCGAAAACGTCGTATTTTCCGTGTAATTTTATCAATGTCAATTGGCTCCATCCATGACTTTCTCTCAACATGATCAGGCAATACTTAGGGAACAAACCCCTTCTTAAAGTTCCTAATCACATAAACCTCTCGCCGTGTTCGCTCTATAATAGTTCATGAGGCAGGTGTATCTCATGCTGACATAATATAGTGAGTTCTTTTAATTAATGGATGTGAACTTTTGAGATTGATCACGAGCTTTGGGCTTCGTGTTTTCGGGGAAAGTTTCGGTTAACTGCTGTGTCGAATAAGGGAGGT
Source organism: Eudorina sp. 2006-703-Eu-15 (assembly GCA_003117195.1). Taxonomy (NCBI): domain Eukaryota; kingdom Viridiplantae; phylum Chlorophyta; class Chlorophyceae; order Chlamydomonadales; family Volvocaceae; genus Eudorina; species Eudorina sp. 2006-703-Eu-15. The sequence goes on along the minus strand of BDSI01000056.1, from coordinate 128,049 downwards.
TGCGCCCCTGCAGCGCAGGAACGCTTGGGGTCCGTTCATTATAACTTAAATAAATGGGCCAGGAGGGCAGCAAACTGGAGAGCGGTGACCATGAGGTCGAGCAGAATGGTCTCCACGCGCAACCCTCGACTGCCCCATCAGTGGCTCCGTCCGTAGCCAGCCAGAAATCTACCGGTGGTGCCTCTTCAACATCATCGTCAAAGACGCAATGGATGCGGCCTTCGCAAAGCAGGGCCGCTGGGACGGTGGAGGTTCGACGGAAAGGCGGTGTCCCAACAGCGAAGCGGGCTGCCAGCAGCGGTGGGAGCAGTCCCCCGAACGAAGAGTTGTCAGCGTCACCGGGCGGTCAGACGACAGCCGAGCAAGAGTTCACGCAGCGTTTCGAGAAGTCAAAGAAGGAGCTCGTGAAGAAGCTCGCCATCCAGATCAAGAGCGTCCAGACCAAGTAGGTGCAGGGGCTGGTCACATCGCGGCAAGGGGGGATACCTCGGCGAACGTGAGCACATGGGGGCGAAGGGACAGCAAGCTATCGAGCAAACACAGCACACGTACGTCCTGCACCCCGGTCGGCCCCACGCCACACGCGGGCTTGCGCACCCTCTTCACACCTCCCGCCCAGCCGTCATATGTTTAGACAAGAAACCCGCCCAACCCAAACCAAGCGCCAATACCATAGCCGTCGTGTGTGTTGAGACCGATGGGCGACCCTTGAGGCGCCCGCTGGGACCGGCAGACCTGACACAGGACGAGGAGCGCGTGCATGCACGAAGCCACGACCCTGCAGGTACCTCACGGCATTGGGCGCCGTAATGTTGTCGGGAAGCCGCGGGGTGCTGGTGCGCGAAAGCTCCAGCACGCCCTCATAACCACTCACACGAAACCCAAGCCACAGCGCAGCGGGCACTGCCCTCACAGCTCGTCCAGGGACCCCCCGGGGGGCTTAACCTCATCATTACCTGCCCTGGGTGCTCGCTGGGAGGCCAGCCCGCACGTTGGGTGGATCCCACGCAGCTGCCACGTAGTGGCCGCGGAGGCCGCCTGGCGGGCTGCCCACCTGCACACCTGCACATGCATCTGCACATGCATCTGCACACATGCATCTGCACACATGCACATGCACATGCAGCGGGTGCGTGCGTGTCCACCCGGGGGGGTAGGGGCATGGCTGGCCCCTTTTGCGGTTTCGCTGTCTTTATTGACAACAAGGGGGATGGCTGGCAGTCAGGGGCCACCCGCAGCAGCGGTCATGCGCACTCGGTGTGGATCTGACCGGAACGCCAACTGAAGGGTGTGTGTATTGGGGCGCCATGGACGTGACGGACGGACGGACAGACAGATGTGCCTTCGTCCGCCCGCCGCCGAGCCGTTTGACGGACGGACGCCGCCCGAGCTTCCGGGCGCAACCCCCAGCTGCGGGCAGTCACTGGTCCAGGGCAGACTGGGTTGCTAGGCTCGCGAGCGGAACGTACTGATAACTTTCCTAGTCCCTCAATAGGAAAGACTAGGTCTGGGTCGAGGGGACCAGCGCGGCGCGTCGGTGTGAATGGATCGCTTTGTGTGACCCAAATGCAGTAATCAAGTAGTCAATGAGTACGACAGGGGAGCGCCGTCGCGGGTTCCTGTCACGGCTGCCTCCTGTGGGTTGCCGGGTCCCAACACACATCACTTCCCCTGGCCAGCATGCCTGACTGACCCTCGCTGGTCTTCCGTTCGTCGTCGTCGCATGGGGACGCCCCCGCGCGCTCCCCTCCCACGCCGACCCTCCGCGCCCCCGTCCTCCCCTCCCACCCCGCACCCCGCCCGGCAGGGACCCCTCCTCGCTGTCCGCGAGCCGCGCCCAGCTCGCCAAGATGCAGCAGCAGCAGCAGAACGGAGCCAAGGCGACCGCGGGCGAGGCGAAGCGCTCCTGGCTCAGCAAGCTGACCAAGAACAAGGCGGCGGCGCTGGAGCAGATGGCCGACAAGCTGGCGCGGGGGCAGTACCTGGCGCCCATGGACCAGGAGTCGGTGGGGGGGCGCGTGGAGGACTCCCTGGGGCCCAACTTGGAGCAGTTCGGCAGCTTCCAGGGGGCGCTGCACCAGATCATACGGACGGGTGAGGGTGAGGGCGCCGAAGGTTAGGGTAGAGACGAGGGAGCCGCCTTGCTTTGGGGTTGTGGAAGGGGTGGAGGGGAGGGGCTTCCGGCAGGGTGGGCGGGCTGACGTCAGCCGGTGGGTCGGGGAGAGAGGAAAACAGTGGGGCGGGGGCCGAGGTGGGGTCAATGGGACTCCTTACGGGCCAGGGGAGAGGAAGATCGCGCAGGGCGGCAGGGCGGCCTCATTCACGATTCATGCGGGTGGGCGTCCTTTTGGAGGTGGGCCTCTCTGAGCTGGAGGGAGGGAGCCCCACACCGGGCGGGGCGGAGGACGCGATGTGGGTCGTCACGGCGCGCCGCCCTGCCCCGGGTGAGGGCCGTCGCCGGGCCCGTGGTGTTGTGGCGGGGAACGTCGTGGAGCGTTAGCGCATGGAGGGATGTGGCGACGGGGGCCTCCATCTGCGTCTTGGAATGACGAAGGGAGGGACGGACGGGTGGACGGACGGGTGGACGGACGGGTGGACGAACGGGTGGACTGGTCAGCTTGACTGGCTGGCTGACTGGCTGTGTGGGTACGGTGACTTAGCGGACGTCAACGTGACGGCTCCCACTCAGCCACTCGACGCAAGATGGGAGCCAGTTACGTTGCTGCTGCTGCCGTGGCATCGGCTGAGGTGCGCACGGCGAGCGCAAGCAGCTCTTGAATGTCTTCCCAATATCTACCAATTTCCTATACCCGCCCGCCAGGCTGGGCTCCGAAGCTCGCCCCCAACTGGCCTCGGCCCGCCCCACTACGGCCGCAGGTGTGAGTGACGACGCTCTGGACCAGTTCTTCTTCGACGAGGAGGAGGTGGGCGGAGGATGGGGTGGGGCGGAGGATGGGATGGGGCGGAGGGTGGCACGATCTAGGGTGGGCCTGCTGCTGGTGAGGCCTGGGAGGGCCACCGCGGATGCGGGGCGCTTTGTCGCCTCCATGCCCCTGCCAGCCTGCAGCCCCAGCATCAGTCCCCCGCCGCAGCATCGGCCACCCGGATCTCAGCCATTACAGATCGTCAGATGTCGCCGCTCGAGGGGCCACCGCGGTTGCTCCTCTCCTCCCCACTGCGTCTACGTCGCCCGGAGAGAGCGCCGACCCCCCCCCCGCGAGATGAAATCCCCGGCTGTGAACGCACGTGTCATAGGATCTTTTTCGTGGCAGTTGAGGGCGCAATAAACCAATTGTGTGCCACGATAAATATGAAGTTCGCTCCCCCCCCCACCGCACGCACACACACGGCTCAGTTTTCTTTGACACACACACCCCGCGGCTCAGTTTCCTTTTTCTACGCACCGCGCTGCCCGTCCTGGCCCCCTGACGGCCCGCAGGAGCGCGTGCTGACCACGTACCAGAAGTGGCAGATCATCCGCCACGCCGCGGAGCAGGTGCTGGCGGTGTACGCCAACCGCAGCAACTCGCAGTGGATCGAGGACGAGACCTGGGGGCCGCCGAACGTCATCAACACCACCGCGGCATCCGCCTCGAGTAGGACGGGAGGGAGTTGGACGGGAGGGCGGGGCATGGGTGGGATGGGGTGTGGATTTGGGGTTTTGTTACGCAGCCCCAACCGGCCTGAGGCTTAAGCAAAGGAAGTCGGTCTGGGAGACAGCTGGGCAAGTTGGCAGACGCGCCAACGAACGGCCTTGCAGATCCGGGTGAAGCAAATCCAGCATCTATTGAACCCAAATGCATCCGATAATGCCCTCCCCCCCCCCATAGATCCAAGCTGCATGCTGTCTCTCTCACCCGGACGCGCCTCTCCCCCCACTGCGCCCGGCGCGTTCCCCTGCACCCGGGGGCCAAGTGGGCCCACCCATCACAACGGCCAGAAGAACCGAGCGCCCCGGGGTGACCTGCCCATGCATGCTTGCCGCGCGCAGTGTACTCGAACGCCGTGGACGCGGCACTGACCCAGGGGTCGATCGCGCTGCTGTTCATCGACGACGGGCGCATGAGTGAGATGGGCGGTGACGAGGTGTCCCCGCTGGTGACCACAGACCTGTGGCAGGCCATCAAGGAGCTCGCCCCCAACAAGGTGGGGGAAGAAGGGGGGGGAAAGGCTCCCGGGGGTGATGAGTGAGGGGTGGGTTTGGAATGCCAAAGCGGCACATCGGTCCGTATGCTTACATTCCATGGGTGCAGTGGGCGTTGAGGATAGGGGGTGGGAGGACGAGCGCAAGCTGGTGGGCGGCACGACAGGGGCCGAGCTAACTGCAGTCGGGAAGCACACGGTCGCTGTGCGGGTTGGCACCGGGGTGGCACCGGGGTGGCACCGGGCTCATGTTGGGAACTCGCGACGAAGGTATCTAAAGGTACATCTGTTCGATGGGGCCCCGGACGTCGGGTGCTGATGCGCGCCCCACCTGGGCCGTTGTGTGTAGGGTCAGAGCGGCGGTGCTGGCCCTCCGTTGATGCCGGGTTCAGCGTTAATTTCATGCCATGTAATCGTTGCCAGGTGGACCCTAGGAGTCCACCTTATGCTGTACAATGGATGCAATTAAAGGATTATCTCCACTCCCATGTCGGCATCAGTCAGCCCTGGGTGGCCAAGGGTCAACGCTGCCGTCGCGGCCTCCCCGGCACTTCCCCCTGCACCCCCCACCAGGTCCCGTCGGGTCAGCGGTTAGAGCGGTTGTCGGTTGCCGGCCGGCACCTGCTCCACGCGGCGGTGTCCGTGGAGATGTGGTACGGCGCGTCAGCACTGCGACAGATCAAGGTGAGGCAGAGGGGCGCACCTCGACTCGACTCGAGGGGGGGGGTGTCGGGCGCTGCTGCTTGCTGGCGCCGGGGCGTCTTGCCCAGACTGCTCTCCGCCTCCCTCCGCCTCCCTCCGCCTGCCTCCGCCGGGAAGCGTGTCGGCCAGTGTCCGTCAGAGGGGGAGTTGCGGCAGCGGGGCGTCGGAGTTGACTGTCTTGGTCCCCAGCCTCCACTCTACCGAGCTACACCGCAGGTGCTCTTGTTGCCACCCAATACGCCTTGGCTTGCCGTCCCCTGTCCGTATGGGCAGCGCCGACCTGCTTTTCGTCCGTAGGGTCCTCAGGGAGCCCAGCCCAACGGCACAGCCCCCCATACTGTGCACCGCGGCCCCCTAACTACCTAACTACCTAACTACTTACCTACCTACCCACCTGCCCACCCACCCGCCCACCCAGGTGGTCCTGGCCATCGACTGCGAGTGCGAGTACTTTGTGGTGAACGAGCTGGCCAAGTGGAACTTCTTCGGACTGCACCACAGCAACGTGGCGCTGCTGCCGCTGCCGCGCTTTCACGGCTTCGCGCAGGTGAGGAGGGGAGAAGGGAGGGGAGGGGAGGAGAGGGCGCGATGCGCTGCTGTCCCTCGCCGGGGGGCCGCCATGCTGGGGGTGAGGTGGGGACACGGGCGAGGCCCCGGCCTGTGGTTCCTTAGTGGCGTTTAAGCCGGGTCGTGTGACACCCACGGCGCGCCGCCCATCCCCTGTGTACATCGCCCTGTGTACATCGCCCTGTGTACATCGCCCTGTGTACATCGCCCTGTGTACATCGCCCTGTGTACATCGCCCTGTGTACATCGCCCTGTGTACATCGCCCTGTATACATCGCCCTGTGTACATCGCCCTGTGTACATCGCCCTGTGTACACCCAGCGGCCGTGAACGCAGCGCCGCGCCATCCACTGCCGTGTGTATGTGAATGAACGTTAAAGCGGACCCCGTGTGTATGTGTGTGTGGCGGCCGGTGCCCGGCCCCGCCCCGCCCCGTCCCCGAGCGCTCCACATGTCCCCCGCCCCTCCCCCCCTGGCCTGCCACCCCTCAGGACATGCGGTCGGGGCACCTGGCGCACGTGAAGGGCTCGCCGCGGCTGATGCTGGGGACGGGTGGGCGACGCGGGAGGGGGTGGGGACTGGGGAGGAAACGAGCACCCCTGCCCAGGACAAACCCGGACGAACCCGGCACATGTCGACGGACGGAGTAGAATGCTCGGAAAACCGAATGGGGTGGGGTGGGGTGGGGTGGGGTGCTTAGGCCGGGGAATAGCAGGAGCGGGGTAGGCAGGCGCAGGTGGGGAGGGAAGGAAACGAGCGGGGTCCAACGGGGAGGACTCCTCTCGGGGTGCAGGACGGCCCTCTTGGGAAGCCTGGTGGCATCCGGGCAGGCGTGCCCACGTGCGCCTGCTGTCCAGACGTGCAGTCGGACGGTGATGAAAGTGGGTGCGTCAACTCCATGCCCGTTATACCGTTGACGCTTGCCCGGGGTCTGTTTTCCAAAGAGTCCCGGCCCCGTCCTCCTCTTGTGCGTGCGTAGACGCCTGCTCAAATACATGCACGCTTTCATGGACGGCAGAGTGCACCGTCTGTACGGCACGACACGGCACGAGTGCGGGCCGCCCGTTGAACCGTCGGGCACGCCCTCTGCCCGGGAACCCCTCTCACCCCAATATCACATGCACCACCCCCCGCCCCGCCCCGCCCCGCCCCGCCCCGCCCCCCGCAGGTTACGCGATGTTCCTGCTCAACTCCCCCGCGGAGGCCTACACGCTGTCGGCGGACGGCTCCGAGCCGCAGTGCCTGCAGGCGAGTGACGGCCGCGGGCGCAGGCTGGGGCGGTGGGGGCCAGCCAAGTGCTGGGATGGAGGTCTCCGGTAGAAAGGCGCTGAGGGCGGCGCGTCTTGGGGTGGACGAGACGGGGCATAGCACATAGAGCCGGGGGCAGGAGTCATGCACGGCCTCCGCGCCGTAACCCACGGCAACGCCGCATCGAGCATCGCACGGCAGATCGAGCTTTTTGCTCTAGCAGTTGGGCGGGCTGGCGGACGGACTGGCGGACTGGATGGCAACACAGTGAAGCTGGCGGCCGAACTTGCCGGGCTGCACCGACCCTCGCCCCGTCCCCCGCTCCGGCAGCAGCGCATGTATACATGTGTCTACGAGTTTCCGATGTCCCCTCCCTCCCTCCCTCCCTCCCTGGTGTTACTGTCGTTGTTGCTGTGCGCAGGGCTCCGTGTTGGAGTGGCTGATGGAGCACAAGGCCAGCTGGCTGTACACGGGCCTGTTCAGCGACGTGGAGCGGCTGAGGCCCGAGGCGCTGCTGGACATGGACTTCCTGGCGGCGGGGCTGGCGGCGGTGGACCGCATGGGTGAGGGCCGCGGGAGGGATGGGGAGGGAGAGGGAGGGAGAGGGAGGGAGAGGGAGGGAGAGGGAGGGAGAGGGAGGGAGAGGGAGGGAGAGGGAGGGAGAGGGAGGGAGAGGGAGGGAGAGGGAGAGGGAGGGAGAGGGGCGGAGAGGGGCGGAGAGGGGCGGAGAGGGAGGGAGAGGGAGGGAGAGGGAGGGAGAGGGAGGGAGGGAGAGGGAGGGAGAGGGAGGGAGAGGGAGGGAGAGGGAGGGGGAGGGAGAGGGAGGGAGTCCCAGAGGGAAGGAGGGGAAGGGGACAGGACGGAGGAGCGGAGGCAGGTCATAAGGGGAGGGGTTGGGGAGGAGAGGGGATTGCGAGTTGGGAGAGGGTTGGTGAAGGGCGGGCGGAGAAGGGCGGGCTGTTGGGATTGCGCGGGGACTGGCCTTGCGTTGCACACACATGCGAATGGCCTTTCGTTGGGGGCGGGACGGAGTGTATGGGCACCTCATAAACGGCGAGGGGGCTTGGGTGCCTGCGATGCGGATGTGATTTGCCGTTTCCGCGCCTGCTGCACAGGGGCCGCGATGTACGTTGTTGTGGTGCTGATCTCCGCCCAGCCGCCCCACCCCACCCCGCCTCTCTTGCCCTCCCTCCGCCCCCCTCCAGGTGCCAACATGGCGGTGGAGGTGGCGATGGGCGAACGCGAGCGCGAGGCGCGGCTGCACGACTCGCTGGTGCTCGCCCGCCTGCCCCGCCAGCAGGCCAGTCCCAGCGGCGTCGGCGCCGCCGCCGCGCTGGGCCCCAGCTCCGCCCCCGGCTCCGTGGTCGGCTCCAGGCAGGGCTCCGTGGTGGCGGTCAACCTCTCGGCCGCCTCGGCCTCCGTCACCGCCGCCTCGGGCGGCGGCAGCCTGGGCGGCGCCGCCGGGCTGCCGCCCTCCCCGGCCGCCCCCGCCAACTGCAACCTGCGGCCGAGCAGCATGCGCACCGTCAAGAGCTACAAGCTGCTGCAGAGCACCGCCACCTCGCCGCACGGCTTCTACATCGCGGCGCACCGGTACGTGTTCAGCGTGAGGGCGCTGCAGCGGATGCTGGTGGACCCGGCGGCCTTCCACGCGGACGTCTACCTGCAGGGTAGGGTAGGGGGGGGGGTAGGGTAGGGTAGGTAGGGTAGGGTAGGGTAGGGTAGGGTAGGGTAGGGTAGGGTAGGGTAGGGTAGGGTAGGGTAGGGTAGGGTAGGGTAGGGTAGGGTAGGGTAGGGTAGGGTAGGGTAGGGTAGGGTAGGGTAGGGTGGGGATAGGGGGGGCCAGGTTGGGGAGGGTCCGGGGGGGTGTTGAGCGTCCGGCGTGGGGGGAGGATGAGCAGCGGACCTGGAAGTTGAGGGCTGTTTGAGGATTCAAGGGTAGGCGTGTAAAAGGAAGGCAGACCCCGACAAGCCCTGGAAACACAAGGTGACACAACCTGCGGTTGGGGGGTTTGCTTCCATCGACTAGGTAGTAAGACTGGGTAGGTGGGTAGGGGAACCGGCTGCGCGCGGGGTCATACAAGCCCGTGGGGCTTCCCACGGGGGGCGGGGGGCGTTGCCCCCTCCCTTCCCTTGCCTTCACCGGCGTTCTCTCCCGCCCGCCCGACCGGTGACACCTGGGCCCCTTCCTCCCATCCGCCCAACCCTCCCTCCTCCCTGTGAGCTCCAAGTGCACCCATCCACACCCTCCCTCGGATCTCTGCTCTGCTCTGCCCTGCTCTGCCCTGCTCTGGCAGTCAGCGCGGTTTTTGACAGCTTGCCAGCTGATCTGTCTCATCGCCCAACCCTCCGGCCCCCCTTTTCCCTCCCTGCAGACTTCTACGCGTACGCCACGTTCGACATCAGCGACCTGACCACCTTCCGCGCCGCCAACTGCGCCTGCATCTTGGGCACCCAGGGCCTCAAGGCGCCGGTCATGAGCGAGGTCATCTACGGCAAGGAGTGGCTCGCGCACACAGCCACCATACTGCAGCTGCAGGTCAGGGGACGAGGGGGCGGGGGCGGGGACTGAGTTGCGCGGACTGTTGTGAAGGGCAATGGCAAACCGCAATGAGCAAGCCGCAATGGGCAAACCGAAGCGAGGGACGGTTTGCGGTAGGTGGGGGTCCCGAGCAGCGCAGAGTGCATCGGCATGCATGACCGCGCCACCCGCCCACCCGCCCAGTCACCCCACCCGCCCACCCGCCCACCCACCTGGCGTCGTCCGTGTCGGTCCCTTGCAGGACAGCGTCAAGGAGTTCAGGCGGAAAGCCGTACAGCTGTACGACCATGCGAAGATGATGGCCGCGGCGGCGCCCACCCTTCGGAGTTCCACGTACAAGGAAAAGCAGGGTGGGTGGTGGTGGTGGTGGTGGTGGTGCGGTCGCGTGGTGTGTGCGCGGAGGTGATGATGGGTGTGGCGCCTACAGCAGCCCGCTGCTTGCCTGGCCAGGCGCATTACACCGGGGCGGCTGGGCAGTGGGGTGGTGGCCTGCCTGCCTGCCTGCCTGCGTGGCGATGCAGGTCCGGTGGGGTGTTGGTCAGGGTGACGGGAGCTGGGCGCTGCTGTGACCAGGACGTCCTGGCGAGGAGGCCGCCAGGCGCAGGACAGGCGCGCTGTGGCCGTTGAGGGGCGGGGGTGGGGGTCGGCAGAACCATGCAGGTCGGCGACTGCCGGCGCTGCGCCCGGGTTGCGACACTGCACTGCGCTGCATCTTGGCGCTCACGGGAAGCCGGACCCACCCGTCCGCCGAATGCCGCCGCGCCCTTCCGACGTTGTTGCGAATGGCTTGCTCTCAGGACCGGGCCCTGTGGGGGGACTGGCCCCTTCGCGGGGGAGGGGAGGGTGCGCCTTTGATCCACTGATCCACCGCCGCCGCCACTGTGCAACTGCCCTGCCGCACCACCTCGGTTTCCGAGGCATCTCCCCGTTGTCGTCGCCCCGCCTCCCTTTCTTCCATCCAGCCCCATCCCTCTTCCTCCATTCCCCCCTCGCTCTCTCGCCTTCGTGGCACCCTGCAATGCCACCCCACCCGACCCCACCCGCTGTCCCCTTCCGCTGTTCCCCCCCCCCCGCAGGCTACAACGTGCTGCTGGTGCTGACCCCGGACCACGGCCGGCTAGCCAAGGCGGCGCTGCGCATGGCCCGGCTGTTCGTACACAACGTGGTGGACCGCCTCTACGTCTACATGCTGGCCACTGACGGGGACAGCAAGGTCAGCCAAAAGGCGGGGCCAGGGGGGCCGCCTCCATCTCCTCTCCTCTTCCCCTCTCTCTCTCTCTCTCTCTCTCTCTCTCTCTCTCTCACTCTCTCCCCCTTTTCTCTCTCTTGCCTGGACGATGGCCTTTTCCGTACACTCGGTTTCCTGCCTGGGCGGCCACCCCACCTCATGTGGCCTACCAACCTTGGCCCCCCTTCCGGGGTGCGTGCTGGCCTTTGTTCTTTGCGCGAACCCTGCCCCCCTTGGCTGCCCCCTGCCCCCGCGCCCCCCCTCGTGCGCCTGGCGGCCTCAGACCCGGGTCCGGGAGCTGATGGAGCAGGTGGCCGACAAGGAGCTGGAGTTCCACCAGCAGCTGGTCAAGGAGACCCTGGTCCGCACCCCGGGGACCACCGTCAGTGAGGTGGTGGCGGGCTGCTGCCCAAGCTGGCTGCGAACATGCTCGTGGTGAGGGGAGGGGGAGGGGGAGGGGGAGGGGGAGGGGAGGGGGGGGGGGGGGGGGGGGGGGGGGGGGGAGGGGAGGGGAGGGGGAGGGGGAGGGGAGGGGGAGGGGAGGGGGAGGGGAGGGGGAGGGGGGGGGGGGGGAGGGGGAGGGGGAGGGGAGGGGGAGGGGGAGGGGGAGGGGGAGGGGAGGGGGAGGGGAGGGGGAGGGGGAGGGGGAGGGGAGGGGGAGGGGGAGGGGAGGGGGAGGGGGAGGGGAGGGGGAGGGGAGGGGGAGGGGGAGGGGGAGGGGAGGGGGAGGGGGAGGGGGGGGGAGGGGAGGGGGAGGGGGAGGGGGAGGGGAGGGGAGGGGGAGGGGGAGGGGGAGGGGGAGGGGGGGGGAGGGGGAGGGGAGGGCGCCGGGCAGGCAGGCGTGCATTGTGCACTGTGCACCGGGTGACCTTGAGAGAAGGGTTAAGGGAGGCAAACAGGGCGCGGACAGGCATGACGCCACGCATGCAGCACGGGTCCCGAGGAGGTGTTTTGGAGAGTCAGCGAGCGGGCATCACGCGGAGCGGCAGAACCCCTTCCGATGCTACCTGCCCCAACGCCAGCCCCAATCACACCCCTCTATCCAACCCCACTGCCCTGCTCCACCCCTTACCCCTGTTCCTGTATCCCCATCCCCATCCCCATCCCCGGCCCCCCAGGTCCCCAGCGAGCGGCTCTGTGTTACGGGTGCGGCCGCGGACCTGGGCCAGCTGGCGGGCAGCGCCGCCCTGGCCCTGGCCCGCGCCGTCACCTCCGTCCCGCTGCTCATCGTCAAGGCCAACACGGTGGGCAAGTACCTGGCCATACCCAGCAGCCAGATGGCAGGAATGCCGGGCGGGCCAGCCATCAGCGGCGGGGGCGCCGGAGGAGCCGCCATGAGGCCGTCCGGCGGCGGACTGTCCAGCGGCGGCGGCTTTAGCGGCGGGGGCGGCGGCGGCGGAATCGTCTCCCGGGGGAGCCAGTCGGCGATGCAGCAGAGCGGCACGGCGGGGACCCAGCCGGGTGAGTTGGACGGACGGACGGACGGACTAACAGACGGGCGGACTGAGGGCGCGGGGGAAGGGTGGGGCGGGACTGGATGGCTGTTTGCAGCAAGCAGTGTGTGCAGTTGTGATGGGGTGCGGGGACGTCTATGTGCGACGACGGATGGAGACCCCAGCGGGGTCCCCCGGCAGGGACCTTACCTGGGCTTGCCTTCCCGGTGTGGAAGTGGCGAATGTGCCAGTGTAGAGAACTGCCGCAAACGCACACACGGTGTTTGTCGTGGTGGCGACCTGGACGGCTGGAACCGCATGAGTCCGCTTGCCGTGGACATGCCGTACGGCACATCCGCTCCGTGACTGCTGGGGCGACGGCCAGGTCTCCGCAGTGGGGTACGTACCCAGTGCGTATCTCAGTGCGGCCGCGTCTTTCCCCCCCCCCGTGACCCGGGACATGTCAACCGCCCCGTCAGTGCCCCCGGGGAACCGACGCGCCTCTCCATCCGCGCCGTTCTCTCTCCCAGCGTCCCCGCACCCCGCGGCTTGCCACCCGACCCCCACCCGACCGCCTGGTCCAGGTCTTGCCCCCCACCCCCATCGCCATCCCCAAACCTACTACCGCTCCTCGGTAGCAACCTCGCCCCTCGGCCGTCCATTCCATCCCATCCGGTTCCCCGTCCCGTCCCGTCCCGTCACGGAATACCCGCCATCCCGCGTCCCCCCTCCTCCGGCCCCCGCCCGCGTCCCTCCCCCAGCCGGTCCCAAGGACGTCCTCTCCGCCATGGTGCACCTGGACTCCACCAGTGTGGGGCCCCTGGTGGAGTACGTGAGCGGGGCGCTGACCAGCGGCACCGACTCGCTCTACCTGGTGCGCACCGCGGCGCTGGAGCGGGACGGCCAGCTGTCCATGCGCTCGCGGCGGGTATTCGTACAGGCGCGCATGGCGGTGGCCCATGGGTCGCAGGTGCTCCGGGTGGAGGAGCGGGCGTACGCGGGGCAGGCCAATGTGGAGCTGCCCAAGGTGGGTGGGTGGGTGGGTGGGTGGGTGGGTGGGGGTTTGAGCCAGGGTGTACGAGTGGGGTTGAGCGGATGCAGGTGCGGGTGGGGTTGTGGGACCGGATGCTGGGGACGTGCCGGCCAATGTAGCGCCGTACCCAGTTGTGCCGTCACCCCTGGAGCTAACCTAACTGCACGGCGAGCAGCTGCTGTACCCAACAGTAAAAACATGTTGACCAAGTCCGGCAGCCACACATCGCGTGGGTAGGACTCCGCCGCGGTCCGTCGCGGGGTGGCGTCGAGCAGGGCTTGTGCCCCCGGGGGGGGCCGCGGGATGTGCCGCTCTGAGCTGCCACGCAGAGCCGCTTCCTTGCTGCCGAGGGTCCTTCCCCCCTTTCCTACTTGGGGTCGTCAGGACCCCCTCCATCCCCCTCCATCCCCTTCCATCCCCCTCCATCCCCCTCCATCCCCCTCCATCCCCCTCCATCCCCCTCCATCCCCCTCCATCCCCCTCCATCCCCCTCCATCCACCTCCATCCACCTCCATCCACCTCCATCCCCCTCCATCCCCCTCCATCCCCCTCCATCCCCCTCCATCCCCCGCGGTTCCGCTGCTGCTGTCCTTCCCCATGTCCCTGTGCGCACCCGTGGGATGACGTTTGTGTCCCGCCCTCTCTCACCTTGGTCGGGGTCGGGGATGCCCGGGGTGCCCCGCCTCGCCCCGCCTCACCCCGAATCGCCCCGCCTCCCCCCGTGCAGGCCGTGGATGGCGAGGGTGTGGACCTGCTGGCCCTCAGCTGCCCCCCCGACATGATGATCAGCAAGGACACGGAGCAGCTGCTGACGCTGTGCCGTACCAGCATCCTGGTGCACCGCGCCACCACCTCGGCGCCCATGTCCGCAACCATGGCCTGGTCGTGAGGGGGAGGGGCAGAATGGGGGGGGCAAGGGGGAGGAAGGAGGGAATAGGTCGTGAGGGGTACTGGTTGGTAGGGAGAAGGGTGGGGGCAGGAGACGAGGGTGCGGAGGTGCAAGCCCCCTCCCCCCCCTGGGGATGGAGCGCGACCCGGCGGGGGACGTGGGTCCGGCAGGGGGTCTCGCCGGGCCGGTTACGGGCGGCGGCTGGCGCTGCGCGACGGTGGTTGGCGGTGACTGGCGGTGCGGTGCGGAGGCTGCGGGCTGGGGAGTTGCCAACGGCCGCGCAACGGTGGATGGCGGCGCTCCGGCCCGTCAACACGCAAGCGCGGCGCGGTCGCACACAGCTGCACATCTCCCCATCGTACCCTGGCTGAAGAGGGAACTGCTATTCGGCCCGCGTATATTCCCTTGGGGGTAAGGGGCCTTTGACGTGCCGTCGCAACGGCTTTGGATGTGAAGGGCCACTGCCGGCCACTGTTGGTCGCAGGTCTGTGGAGGAAGGTGGGTAGGAGGGTAGGTAGGTAGGAGGGTAGGGAGGGAGGTAGACTAAACAAGACTAAACTGTGAAGCGCAGGATAGGGATTTGTCCCTGCGGGGCTTGTGTGTGTGTGTGTGTGTGTGTGTGTGTGTGTGTGTCGGGGGGGTAATGCCGAATGGCGTGTTTGATGATAATGCTGGTTGGTACCGTAGCTGCACCGACACAGCTGAACCGATGCCGACACCGATACCGACACCGCGGAAAGGGAGTCCAACTGCAGCACTGTCCTGGACAGGATTGAGGGGTGTACTGTCCACTGATGACTGGAGGTACCTGATGATACGGTGTCCGAAATAACAGCCGGCGCGTCGTCGGCGGCGGCTGGGGCGGGGTGGGGTGGGGTGGGGTGGGGTGGGGTTACGGATTGGGGAACCGATGCGTACCCCGTGGGTTCGGGGGTGTATAGGGAGCCACGGAACGTGGTTAGGCCGCGGGAAACATCTAGTCTTCTAGAGAGGGGTGCCGGTGGGTGTGGGTTTGGGTATGGGTGGGTGTACGGCGGCACGGCATCCTCCGACCGACCATGCGCGGGACGGGGCGGGGTCCTGGAGGCGAGGCGGCCACACCCGGCCGTCGTCACCAGGGGTCACGCCACGCACACACAGAGCGCAGACACATACACGTAGGGGAGGGTGCGTGCAGGGCCCGCTGGATGCGAGGCACATCAATGAGGAGTACCCGGTGAGGGGAGGAGGGAGGGGGCAGCAGTGGAGGCGCCACCGCGCTGCGCGTGATACGTGTTACCGTAGCCAGGCATCCCCGTACTGTTGGGTGAGGCGCAGGAGGGCAGGGCAGCTAGGCATGCAATCGACCCAGCAGGCGGTGGGGCACGACCCGAGGCAAAATAAAGGATTTAGAGCGCAGATTCGATTCGCCCCGAACGACGCCAACGGGAGTTCGTTGCATTACGTCGGTGGGGTGTGGGGTAGTCGTAGTACCTGAGTCGGCGCACAATTGGCAGCGGCTTAGAAAGGATGGTGCCCGGGGGGTCGTGCCATGCACTGTGTGGGCTTCAGGTGGCGGCGCTGCTAGGTGCGCATGTGCCCGCAACGAGGGCTGCTGTGGCTGTGGCTGTGACTGTCGGGTGGTGGCAGTCGGCTTGGCGGAGCGAGGCGATGAAGGGAGGGCGCGTGCACGCTCCCGCTCGTGCGTGCGTGACTTGCGCCGCCGCCGTGTGTACTGTTTCCAACATGGATGGGGATGGGGGTGGGGGTCTGGTGGGTTGCGCTGCCCGTGTGTGGTGGGGCCTTGCTTTCGTCGTAACCCGTCTGTATCACAGTCGGCAAGGCCTCCTCTTCATGAACGTTGGGTGCTGTCGGGTGCTGGGCAAAAGCAGGGGTGGTGAGCGCCCTGAGGCGCCGGGTCACTCCGGGGCCCGTTGGGTCAATCGGGCCTGTTCTTGCGGGGCGGCCCATGGGAGCGCATCGGTACGGCAAGCGTGTTTATCTGTCTGTCTGTTTGGGGACAGGACGACAGCTAGATCGTGGCATGCGGCGATACGCTGCCGCTGTGCTGATCTGTGTCATACCGTGGGTCGCAGACGAGGCGTGCAGGCGCTGGCACAAATGAACAATTCATCTGGTCGCGATAGGAGACAGTCTCGCTCAATATCGTCCTCCCAACGAGTATTTTATGCACGCCGGACACGGCAGAACAGGGGCAGTTTGCTCCATCTGGAGGTTGCGTCGGGAAGGTTTGTGCCGTGCGCCTGCATTAATGATACGTCCGTATGTTGTCCAATCTGAACGGACCTCTTCCGCTTGTTGGGATCGCCAGCTGCCGCAATGGCCGCTGAGGGTGCTAAACAGGCCATGTGTTTCGCGAGGAACCCGCCCATAGGTCATGTGTGTAACGAATCTTACATCTGGTGGTGTATCTTTACAAACAATATCTCGCGATGAGTGTGCGGGTATGTGCATCTCTCTCCAGGCAGTTTAACAACATTCCAAAACAACAGGCCGTGAACGCACAAAAAAATCAACATCCTCAGCAACTGGCTTAACTGGCTTGACGTGCGACCCCCATTTCTGAAGGGGGGATGCCAAGCGGGCCGCCATGTCGCAGGCATCCCGGCGCATGCGGGCGGGGCGAGAGGGCAGCTCCTATCGATAGGAGCCCGCCGGTCACCCACCGCCCGGCGTGCGCATGAGGCGCATGCTCTCCACCCTGCACCCTACCACGACTGCTCGTCAAACGGCCGAAAAATAAGCAAGCAAGCAAGCGAAGCGTTTTATGCTTGGTACAACATATTAGAGTCAAAATTGCCTCGAGCGCGTGCTGCATCGCGCCAACGCCCTGACGAGACGCACAGCGGCCATCGCCCCCACCCCCTCTGTTATTCGAGATTCTACACGGAGCTGGGTGGGAGACGGACGGACCGCCGTGTGGGCGTTTGTGCACATGCGCGCGCCGGCAATCACACCCAGGCGGCAGCGGCGGCGGCAACAACGCGGCATGCGCAGCAAAGCCCATGTCCCGATCGGGCGCAGATCGACGCCCGACCCGCTCAATCAAGTACGGCGTCCGCCAAAAAGGTACAAGCACAGCGGCACAGCAGCGGCGCAGCCCCCGCTTCCGGCAACTGCCGACACCGCTCCAGCCAGCTGCCCCGTAGCACACAGCGCGCACGACCTCCCGACAAGCTATCCGCCCGTCAGCCGCGCCAGCGACCGGGTCTCCACAAACTGCGCATGTGTGCGCCCACACCCACGCCATGACACCCTTTCCCGCTCTTTTCGCGGCGCGTGTGCACCGCCCTGGCGCTCCCGTGCCCGCCTTGCGCGCACGCTACTTGGCGGCACAACTGGGCAGACACCCTTCGCATCGCCTCATCAGTGCCCTCTCCTGACTCGACTGAATCCACAGACAGTCACAGTCGCCCGCAGGTTCCCTGAAGGAATGCCGATGAGCCGAGCCCGCGGTGTGGTCCCCATATCCTCTTCCTCAACACACCCTAACAGCCCTCCCGGATGACCTCTGGGTTGCACCGCAAGCGCGATCCCCGGGCCCCCGCCGTGACAACAATTCATGAAGCCCCGAGAGCGGCTCGGCTCCCGCGTCCCTACCTCGTCTCTGCGCAGTGCCTGGCGTGAACATCAGCAACACCTTGCAGGTGGTTGGCGGCACCTGCGCCGCGTCACCATGCACATGATGGGATGCGATCGGATTTCTTCTTCCTCTTCCTCCTCCTCTTCAGCAGCCGCTGCATCACTCACTGTGGCAGAGCCCCGCCGCACATTTACTTGTTGGGAGCAGCGGGTAGGGGGTTTAGATGATGGTGCCCATGGGGATGCACGAGTCCTTGATGATGACCACGATGCCATCCTTGATGACGAAGCCCTGGTCCTCGCGGTTGGCCTCCTTGACGCCGTCCTTGTTGATAATCTGGCACTTGGGCCCGATGCGCGCGTTCTTGTCGATGATGGCCTGCGTGCGAAATCGCATTCACATCAAAGCCCTTCATTACCCTACTTGAATTTTGTTACGGTAACGAATCATTGGTCACCATTGAGATACGACGGCAGTTGGAAGGAGGTCTGGATTGGCGGGGCACACACAGTGCGCTGGCTCCGCCTGCCCCATGTCACGCAGCGCTGGCTCCGCCTGCCCCACGTCACGCAACGCGGATACCGGTATCACCAGCACCGGGTCTTCCTCGTCGTCGTACCGTGCGCTCGCTGTCCCGCTGTCCCGCGCAAACGAGCTGGGACCCACCTCGCACCAACACCGACACCAACCTGCCTCAGGTTCCGTTGAGCACCCCCTTTGCCCACGTGTTCCATGTCCACACCAGGTCCCTTTTCAATCACCGGCATGCCGGCGCCCACGCACGCACGCGGCCACCCACCTTGCGGACGATGGAGCCGTCACCGACGCCCATGGGCAGGCAGCCCGGCACGTACTCGCACTCCTCGAGCGTCTCGTAGTAGTCGGCGCCCATCATCATGGCCGAGTCGATGATGCAGTCGGTGCCCACCAGCGAGCGGATACCGATGATGGAGTTGGAGATCTTGGAGCCCGCCTTGATGACGCAGCCGTCGCCGATGATGGACATTGACACCTCAGCGTCGAGCACCTTGGAGGGCGGCAGGAAGCGCGACATCGTGTAGATGGGCGCGTCCTTGTCGTAGAAGCTGTGGAGGCGTGGGGGGCGGGGCGGGGGGCCCGGGAATGGGGATTGGTGGTGGGGATTGGTGGTGGTGGGGTGCAAGAGGATGTGCTCGAAAGCATGTGAAGTGGGGCTTATTACAGATGGACAGACGGACAGCACAGGCAGATCGGCGGACCGAGATTGCAGGCTGTATTTATCTCATCCCAGCATGCAGCGGAAATTTGAAGTCACCAACAACCTTATACACGGGACAGCAAAGGGTATGCGCAGACCTTTATGAGCTCACAGCTACGCAAGTACGGTGAGCGGGCGGCCGGCCGGCAGGCCCCGGGCGGGGCTGCAGCGGCCCCAGCTCGAGCCCCGTGCTCACCTGAACTGCGCCTTGGACGGGTCCGCCAGCGCCAGGTTGGCGTTGTAGAAGGCCTCCACGGTACCGATGTCCTCCCAGTAGCCCTTGAACGCGTACGCCTGCACCTTGTAGCCCGCGTCCTTGGCGCCCGGAATGACCTCGTTGCCGAAGTCGTTGGCGCCCGGCATGCGGTTCATCAGCAACTCGCGCAGCGCCTTGGCGGACATCACGTAGATGCCCATGGAGGCGATGAAGGGCTTGGTCTGGGCCCTGAAGGGAGGAAGGGGGAGGAACGGCGATTTGGGAAGTGGGTCAAGAGGGAGAATATAGGGGGAGGGCTGGAAGGGCACCGGCAGCGGGGAGGGACAGGGGCGTGTTGCGAGCACGGTCGCGACCGCTCTCATCATCGCGACCCAGCCGCAAGGACCACCAGGCTGTAATCCGGTGCTTCAATCCTTGCCCCATGCAATTGCAGCATCCTCGGCACACAAATACGCGGGTTTTGCGGCCGGTACGTTGGCATGCTTTGTTTTTACGCGGTAGGTCCCGACGGCGCCCCTCAGTGTGCAACCCCTCCTGTCCATGATATCACGCTGCGAAGCAGAACGACAGGACAGCTCGATCCAAATATTCGGCTTCAGTGGCACACTACCGCCGCTCCGACCGCGACACAAGTCAATCGGCGCCTTCCCCCCTCGCAAGTCCCACGTTTTTGAAGTCAAACGTCGCCTAAAGGTTGCATCATCACTTCGCTGGCTGTGCTAGCTGTGCTTAAACAGTCGTCCGACTGTCGACCCAGATGAGCGGATGGCCGTCCCTCGCCCCACTTCCCGTACAACCTTAAGACACAACCCGTAGCGGCCTCCGAAACTCTCTGCTTCTGCCACACTCGATGGCATGCGCCTTCCTGACGTCCCTGCACCCTTTTCCAACCACAACTACCCCACTTCAAGCCCAACCTCACCTTCCACCCGATTCCTGATGACCCCGCCAAGCTGTAGCCAGAGAGGCCCTGGCCCCACCAGCCAGCAGGTCCGTCGCCCCCCCCACAAACCCAACAAAGGTGCCCCTCCTCCCTCACTCCCCCCCTATCCCTTCTCACGTGGCCGGGTGCCCCGCCTCCCTCCCTCCCCCCTATCCCTTCTCACGTGGCCGGGTCCACCCCGAGGATGGAGGTGTCCACCTTCATGCGCTGCAGCGCCTCCCCCTTGGGCTTCTCCGCGAACTCGATGACGCGGCCCGCCTCGTCGATCTTCATCAGACCGAACGCTGAGGCCTCCTTCTCGGCGCACGGCAGCGCCGCGATGGTGATGGCCGCCCCGCTCTCGCGGTGCTTGCGGACAAAGTCCCGGTAGTCCATGCGGTACAGGTGGTCGCCTGGAGGGGGCGGGAGGGCACATACACACGCACATTCACAGAAAGACAGACACATACAACGCATATTCAAAGGTTATGATTGGACGAAAGCTTACACGGGAAGAGCAAATGAACCTTTGGTAGTACCGACGTTGGGCGCTCTACTCGTGGGAAAGGCAGGGGCATGAACATTACCCGCTGTCCATTTAGGGCAGGGCTGTACAGAGGCTAGTCCAGGAGCGAGTACACCGGGTGGTGTTGATGGGCAGGAGCAGAAAATCCCTTTGGAGACGGTTTGGGTGCGGCATTATGACTTAAAGAGGGCGGAATGCGAGGGCGACAGCTGTGTACTGCGATGCAGAGCACGTCTAATCTACCGTTTTGGGTTCCCTGCAGCTGAGAAATGACAATGCCGCCCCATACACACAACCCATATCAAGGCTGTGGATTACGAACTGAGCATGGTCCATCCCCATTATCTGGAATTAACCCCCATACTCCCGCTCGCGGTCCCCGGCGAAAGCCTTACGACCGCCCGTCTCAAAAGAGACGTGCGTAACATCGCGCTGTCGCACAGTAAGGTCTGCGGACCCCATCCCTGCATGGAAGCCCACTATTCCTGGTCAGATGTCTAACCCGTCCTAGCTCTAATCTGCCCCTCACATCATCTCGAGATCATGGGATACGC
This sequence comes from Eudorina sp. 2006-703-Eu-15, assembly GCA_003117195.1. Classification (NCBI taxonomy): domain Eukaryota; kingdom Viridiplantae; phylum Chlorophyta; class Chlorophyceae; order Chlamydomonadales; family Volvocaceae; genus Eudorina; species Eudorina sp. 2006-703-Eu-15. The sequence continues at coordinate 107,224 of BDSI01000056.1, read as the reverse complement.
CACCTCCATGAGAGGAGACCGTCCGTAAGACAGCCGCATGCCCCTACCCGCTATCACCGCTATCACATGCCGCACTGGTAGGGTTGGGGGAAGCCGAGGAGTGTGTTAAGGTAAACTGTGTGCATGCCAGCCACCAGCCGCCAGACGACCGTTGTCTGCGAGCTGCACACCTCAGCGCATCCATTGCAGCCGAATGTAGCAAACGGAGTCGCCCCTAACTTCAGCACGGAGGCCGCTCTCTCATGCTTTAGGTAAGGGAATGGGTCATGCTGGGCTGGGGTGCACAACCGTAATGAAACCGTGGAAGGTCCGAAATTCCCTTGATTCCCGCGATTTGTGCCCCAATCATTACGAGCTGTCATATTCCCCTCTCTTGACCAGATGTCCAAGCATCTCGACGGCAAGCCGATCTCCGCACCGACTTGCAAGGGTGTACGGCATGGTGGGGTGGGATCGACGCACCCGACAGAATGAGGAAGTCCTCAACGCCCTCCCGGACCGCCTCCTCGAACAGCCACATGTACTGGCGCACGGCATCGGCAGTGCCCTGGAACCAGCTCTTGTTCGCGTTCGACTGCGACGCGGCCAGCACTTCGACGAAGCCGCGGGTGTTATAGCCACCCACCGACGAGTTCTGCAAGTGGCAAAGGAACCCAAATCATTATCATCAGGATCGCGAAATGCCGCGTTCCAACGCAGTGTCGGAGGTCGATCGCCTGAAAGGTGACGCAACACCCGAGCCCGCCCGAGCACATTTTCACAGCCCAAACGACTCACGTAGGCTTGAGAGAGATGACGGTTCAGCGAGGCCGAGTTGAACTGGGTCAAGCAGTAAATCTTGGTAACATTGCTGTTGAGGCAGTTGCTGACGGGAATATCGATAAGACGGTAGTTAGCACCCAGGGGAACGGCCGGCTTGGCACGCTTCTTAGTCAACGGATACAGGCGGGTACCCGCGCCACCGCCCAGAATGATGCCGAGGACAGTCTGCGACGCACCAAATGGCGGGAGGAATCAGCAACCAGACCGACGCGATGCGAATATGAACATCATCACCTAACCTTGCTGATATCGCCAGCATAATCGAAGTTGGCTGGGGCCGGCACGGCAGATGCCGACACCCCGTTCGCGACCTTAGTCTCCACTGTGGAGGTCGACACGGCTTGAGCCCGGACAACCTGCAAACGACCCGAAAACACTCGGCATGCGCCTTGATCAAAAGACGTCTAACAAATCAGTGTTTACCTGAGCGCTGCGCGACACAGCGCGCGCCTTCACAGCCCTCCGTGCGACCGACCCTGCACACCGAGCCTAGGTGGTTGGTTGAGCCCGGAAGCCTCTTCATCTGCTTACAACAGAAATGAAAGCCACTTCCTAACGAACAGAACGCACCATGGGGGCAGACGAAGGTCTGCGAGCCCAGCTTGCGAGCCTGAGCCTGATGGACGTTCATGACGTTCATTGCGCCTGGCGTGGACCTCTAGGTCTAAGCAAGAGGTGAAATGACTTCCTGTGACTGTGTGGCCTAATGAGATTAAGCACCACGCAAGGTGACCCGGCCCAGTTTAGTTTGGATATGGATAAGTGCATGCCGTACCGGCATGATGGCCAAAATGATGCTCCAGTCAATTTTACAGCATTACGGATTGGCCTGTTTGGTGATGCAGCGTCAAAGTAGATGGCACAATAACCATTTCTCGATCGAAACTACTTTTCCGGAGACCATCTGCGTCACGGAACAGTGACGTCGAACAACTCGAGAGCATCGCGACAACCACGAAATCACTTCAGTTATACCATTATTATTGAATAGATGGCAAACGTGTCAAGGCACTGCCACGACAGTCCCTCGGGACGCTACCGACTTGAAAGGAAGCGGATTAATTGATCCCACAACGCTGGACCCAGCTTCTGTGCTGTCTCTGTCAACATGAGCAGCATGGAAGCCTCGACTCCTGATCTTCCAGACATGGTGATGCCGCACACTTGCCCATCACGGTTCACCTGCAGTCCGTGAACCCAGAAGGCGACACTCCTTAATACCAGTAGCACAAGTCCTGCATAACTATTTTCACACAACTAGCTGGCACAAGCAGGCTAATATTCAACAGTGTCCCAGCTGTGGCTAGGCTTATGCCGAGTGAGGCTTATGTAGCCCCTCAATTGCACCGGCGAGCTCACCGCGACATGTACCGCGCTGGTTGAGCAGCGCTCCTCCTGCGTCGTGAGGTCCAGCACGCACTGCGAGCCCACCTGCGCACACGGAGGGGAGGGGAGCCCGGTCAATCGTTACGGCGTATGTGGGTCACTGGGGCTAATGAACGGGTCCACGGGTGCACGGGCCCAACCCTACCTGCGACGCCGTGACCACCAGCGGCAGTCCCGACACGTCCAGCCGCCAGGCCGCCCCCGGGCTGTCATCCAGCTCGATCTCCTCCTCCCCGGCGGCGTCCGTCGTCACCTCCACCTGCACGGATCGCGAGGCAAACCAGTGATCATATGCATCAGGAGTGTCGACCTGGGAACCCATCAGCACTGACGGAAGGCGCGTGGCAGCGGCGAACCTGGAAGATCCGCCTCAACCGTCTGTGCTGCGCCGAACACAGCATGGCGCGACCACGTGCGGCACACCGTGTAGCAAACGAAAGCGCCCTCACAAAGACAACCGCTAAAGCAAAGTTAGCAAACAAAGCGCCACCAAGCAAAGCGGTATTGCGTGCGCACGCACGGCATGCACAGCGTGCGGTATTGCGAGCTAGGATCGCTGCGCAAATCATGGCGATACGCAACACGGGGTGTGCACGCTGCTGTTCACATGCCCTGAAGCTCTATTAGCTAACAGCTCGTCACCTAAGGGCAGTGTTCTACCGTATCTCCGTATGGTCGATACACCACCATCAGACTGGCGACGAGCACGAGCACGACACCTACGAGTGCCTCCCGCCCCTGTGTCGAACCCTCCGGCCCTGGCCCCGCTCCACCCCTCCTCCCCACACACAGGAGATGCAACCCACACCTGACGGGAGGGCACCACCCGATGCTGAGCAACAAATTATCCCTCCCAAACCCCGGCAGCCGCTGCCGCGCCGGGGACCCTCCTCCCGCGCAGGCCGTAGGCGTCTGTCTCCCAAACCGCGATATCCCTCTTCATGTCAATCTGGCAAGACTGCGACATCGCGATATCCCTCTTCATGTCAATCTGGCAAGACTGCGACATCGCGATATCCCTTTTCATGTCAATTTGACAAGACAGCGAAACCGCAATATCCATCCCGCTCTTCCTGCCCACGCATAGTTCCTCTGTGCTCTGTGTGTTGCCTTCCTGAGCACCCGCTTCCCGCGAAATCCCCACACGCCAGGTCACCTCATCTCACCCCACCCCTTCCCACCCTACCCTACTCCACCGTACCTTGGGTATCCGAGTGTCCTTCAACGCCGCCAGTGTGGCCGCACTGACCGCCCCCATCACGTTGCCGTCGTCGTTGAGGACCAGCGCGTCCACGTACAGCAGCCAGGCGGTCTTACCGGACAGGATGCACAGCTTGGTCAGGTCCAGGCCCGCGGCGGGGCCGCCGGCGCCGCCTGGGCGGCCGGTGTGTGCGGCCGGCAGCGGTAGGGACCCGGAGGGATGGACAGAGGGAGGAATGGAAGGGGGCAACAGAGGTTGAAGCGGAAACCGCGCTCGCTTGGGTTTGGGTATCGAGCTATTGACGAGTACGGCATTTTGGTAGATGATATCGAACAGAGGCGCGCAGGGGCGCGCAGGGGCGCAAGAAGCGGAAATGTGAGTTTGGAGGAACACGTGGGTTGCAGCTGGCGCTCGGGAAGCAGAGGCAAGGAAGGAGCGCCGCGCCTGCTGGCCCAGACCGGGCCCATACCGGCCGACACCGGGAGGGCCGCGCCTCGTTCCCCGGCCCCTGATCCCCTGCTTTCCCAGCCTTGGCGCCATCCACGCAGCCGCTAGACCCCTGCACTCGGCGCCGCCCGCCCCTAGGATCCTGGGATTGGGCGCCCCGGTGCACGGCTCTTATACTTCCTCCATGCACACGCGCATCACGAGCTCACCGCCTCCACCCGCGCCCCGCCGTCCGCTGGGCATTAAGCTGGCCTCAATGGCGGCCGCGATCTGCTCGCCGTACGTCTCGCCAAAGCGGCCCTGCATCAGCGAGGCGGCCGCGCAGGCGGCAACTTTGAACGACACGCCGTACGTACGGTACATACGTCACGTGCTTTACGTGCGCCGCGCCATCGCCCCTCTTGTAGGTGTGAGCTCACGGCTCGTACTTGAGGGGGCGCGCCCCGCTTGGCTGCGCCATCGAGACCCGTGGACGGGAGGGACCCCGGCTGGCTGGCCCAGCCCGGCCGATACCTACAAAGCAACCCCTTGGGCCACTGCGAACCCCTGTTGGCTGCCGTCAGCGAGCTGCCACCCGGCTATCAGGAGAGCGGCGCGCGTCCTCCATTGCCATTGTGTATACTCCGTTGCGTAAGTTGAGTACTGGACGGGTGCCGCAGCGACCCACCACCGTGCCGCGCCACGGCAGGCAGAAAAGCAGTAGAAGGGCATCTAGGCACGCTCGCCAGGGGGGAATGCAGCCAAGGGGACATCTGGCCAACAACAACTCGTCCAACGCAGCTGTAGCTGGTTGCAGACCGGCGTTTGTTCGCTATGTCCGACCGGCCAGCACGAGCGGTGTGCGGTGGCGGCGTGCGGGGTGGGGCGCACCTTGTAGACGGGGGAAGCGCAGGGCGAGAACTCCACGGTCACCTGGAGACGGCCCTGATTGGGGGCCGAAGATGATGGGGAACCCACTTCGACCTGTCGTGAAGGGGTCGGGAGAGGGGTTTGGGAACCTTTCGGAGAAACCCCATACATCACGTGCCTCATAAACGCCCGCCCGCGTTCCACCTGCCTTGACGCCAACAATAACATCCGTCGCTCCCATGCGGAGACGCGCGGAACCTGCCGCCTGCGCGATTACCCCCAGCTCCAGCTCCATGGGCCGCATGTCCAGGCAGCTGCGCCCATCTAATCTAACATCATTTTCGATGCCAATCTGACAGAACGATGCTTCGCCTGCGCTGGCCATTTATGTATTAATTGACAGAAACGGCGGCTGCTTCCCCCGAATTATTGCCTCATCAAAGTTATCCCTATCCTATTGGAATTACATTGTTCGCTGTGGAGACCACAACATGTGTCACGCACTCGTTGATGACAGTTTTTACGGTTGATGAGTTCCTCCGTGGACTTTGGTGCCTCCGACAGTACAAGGAATGACGAGAGTAACGGTCGATACTAGGAGACGTAAGGGCCGACTTTTCCGTGGTGCCGTATGTAGGGCAATGGGAAAACAGTCGGTTCGGGTCGGTTGTGTACTGCGTGCTGGCGTCTTTCATCACTTCGGGCTGCTTTCGTTGAAGTCATCAAGCACATGGATTTGACCAATCAGTTCCTCCTCCGCAGAGACATTGTATACATCACACTTGTGCGCAAGTCCGGAAACTGTGACCCGCCGGTTCGCTGGCAAAGGCAGTATCGGCAGCACAGGAGCCCCCAGGCAAAACGATGGCCGTCCAGTTCACTGTGTCGCTTTCAGCAAAGAATGAGCCTTGGTCTATCGCCAATCGGACCATTCCATCTGCATTTCCGCCCTGGCTGTCCACGGCCTTCAGCGTCGGCGCTTACGTCTGTCTGGGGCCGCAACCAGCAATTTATTTAGCCCTGGGGCTAGTGTTGCTGACCTTCATCGGCGGCTTGCTATCCCTGAGCTTTCCGGCAAGTTGGATATTTACCAAAGTATACCGAGACGCATGCAACCTGGAGCACACCGAACGCGATATGATTTATAGTAGCATCAGCCTCCTGGTTAAGAGATGTTGGGAGCCCTGCCCAAGGGGAGCGCTGCCAAGGGCTTTCAGCAAATGTTTGCGAAGCTACTCCAGCACCCTCAGCTGTCGCGGGCCCTGGCGGGCGTCGGCCTCCCGCACCTTCCCTGCTGTCGCTGTGCGCCATCCTCCCCTCCCCGCGCCGCGCCGCGCGTATCGATCCTCCAGGTGCAAGTGGCCCTCTCAGGGGCGCTTGCGGCGGCAGTGTCCGGCCTGCACCTGATGCGCCGCGGGGCGGCCTCCGATCAACGTGACCGAACCATGGGTCGGCTCCCATCTCTGTAAGTCGCGGTGCTGTTTTTAAAAACCAGGCTAACTGGGTTTCCTTCGGGCTGTAGCAGCGCGACACAAAAGCTTACTCAGGAAACCCTTTCTTGGGCTATTTTTCCTTTGCGGTCCGGCCTGTAGGCAGGGCTTGCAGCCCTGCCTACACGGGCCCTCAGACGACAATGGGTCCCAGCAACTAGTCTGTTAACCATGATGCGCCCACGTACTTCGGAATCAGTTGCACATGGGGATACAGCGCCGACTGTATCTGTTGTGCCGGCGCCTCTGACCGCATTCCGTGTTGCTCTGCGAGCTGGGTGCGCTTTCGCCGCCACGAGCACGCGGGCCAAACCCGTCAGCGGCGCCACCCTGGCGGCGGAGGTGCTGGGCCCGTTGCCTGCATGCTCTTGGCGGATCGACACGCCCCGACCCGGGTCGCTTACTTGTACGTACCCGTACCCGTACCCGTACCCGTACCCGTACCCGTACCCGTACCCGTACCCGTACCCGTACCCGTACCCGTACCCGTACCCGTACCCGTACCCGTACCCGTACCCGTACCCGTACCCGTACCCGTACCCGTACCCGTACCCGTACCCGTACCCGTACCCGTACCCGTACCCCCTGTGTGCCCATGGATCCCCAGATCAGCAGCCGCCGTGGCAGAGGGCCGGGCTCCCCCTGCCGCCTCAGCCACCGCCGCTATCGGCGACGCCGCAGCCGCCCAAGAGCCTGCGGGCCCGAGCGACTCCCCCCCGCCCGCCGGCTCCGGCGCGGCTGCCGCGACCCAAGTGGCCGGCCCCGCCACAGCTGCCGGCTCCGGCGCGGCTGCCGGCGGGATGTCCCAACCTCACCCCCACCACCCCCAGCAGCAGCAGCAGCAGCAGCAGCAGCAGCAGCAGCAGCGGGGCGGTCCCCGCGGGCCGGGCGAGCCGCTGACCCGGCCCCCTGGCCCTGTCCCCCTGACCCGGCGGGTTCTGGAGACGGGACTCGCAGCAGCGGGCCTCCAAGACGTCAGGCTGACGTCCACGGTCAGAACCGCGGCGTGGGCGGCGGCTGTGACGGAGGCGGCGGCAGCGGCCGCCGCGCCAGCCGCCGCGGGCGCCGCCGCCGCTGGTGTCACTGCCGGTGCGTTGCCTGATGGCCTGGCGGCCACCATGGCGCATCTGGCGCAACATGATTTGGCACGCGCTGGCCCCTCCGCGGCGGTGGTGCCGCCGGGCTGTTTCGGAGCCCTCCCGGGGGAGGTCGGAGGCGACGGGGGCAAGGAGAGAGGCGACGGCGGCAGCGGCGGCGGCGATGTGCAGGGTGTCTGGGCGGGGCTGCCCCTCACCGCGTTTTGGGAGGTGCTGCGGCTGGTGGGGGACGCGGAGCGCAGGTACGGCGGCGGAGGGGGTGGGGCGGGGGTCCGCCTCCGCTGAAAGACCTGAACCTCCTCCGACGGGTGTGTTTTGCTCGTTTGCAGCTCTTGTACCCAGCTCTTGAATTGACCGCACCTGCAGCCCGCCTGCAGTCGATTTGCATTGCAGCTGGTGATAACCGCTGCGCCGCCAACCAGCACCGGAAGACCCGCCCGGTTAGCCTACTCCGTCCTGCTTTTGCCGCACCGGCGACCCGCCCCTCTCCTGCAGCTGGCCGCTGCCCTGCCGGGCCCCAAGGCTGCCCGCTGCCCCCGGCTCACTCGTCCCCCGCTGACGGGGTCCCGCCCTCCCCTCCCTTCCCCCCCTTCGTCAATAAACACAGCGAACCTCAAAAGAGTAATAAACCGATAACCGGCCCTCCCCCCCCGCCCTTCCCCCCCCACCGCCCGAAGGAGTATCCGGCTGGTGTGTACCGAGTGGCTGGCCGCCGCGGGTGCCTGCATCACCCACCTCAAGCCCCCCCGGGGGGCCCTGCGGCACCTGCCTGACCTGGCGGCGGCCTTCCCGCTGGTCACCTCCCTGGACCTGTCGGCAGCTCTCCATGTGAGTGAGTGAGGAGGGTGGGGAGCAGCGGGGTACGGAGGAAACAGGGGGGCGCGTGCGGGGTGCGGCTACGGCCGTGACTGCAAGGGCAGACGGTGACGTCAGTCAGGGCTGAGGTCTGGGGCGGTGGGGTGGCGGGGCCGTGGGGTGGCACGGCGGCTCGCAGACTCAGGACGGTCGGAGGAGGGAGATGCCGTGGGGGATAATACCGTACCCGTACATGTGCCATACCGCTGTGCCCATTTCCGTCCATTCCCTGCACCGATACCACTTTCTTTCTTGTTCAATTCAATTTGCTGTGCACCGAACGGTCAGCAAAATTATGTCACCGATGATCCGCGGGGTCCACCGCTACCCATGTAATAGAAACCCAAGCGATCATTGCTACTCCTGGGTACGGGGCGCCATGTACGGCCCCCTTGTACGGCCCCCATGTACTGCTTGCTGCCTGTTGTTGTACAACGCAGCACGTCAACCCAAGTCGTGTCCGCCAGCTGGCGGCCTGGCGCCACCTGGTCGCACTGACGCTGGGCTGTCCCGCACCTGGATCCGGTCCTGGATTCGGAACCGGATTCAGGGGCGCCCCCGGATCCCGAATGCGCTCCTCGGCGGCCTACGTCGGCGGCGCGGCAGCCGCCGTCACTGACGGCTGCGTCCGAGAACTCATCCACCTGACCCGAGGGTCGGCCGCGGCCGCCGCCACCGCGACAGCTGCCCACGGGCTCGGGTCCGGGTGTTACGCCAGTCTGGGACTTGCATACATACCATTCGCAGCAAGCTCCGCGCCGTGGCCGTGGCCGGGGGCGGGTGCGGGGGCGGCGATTCCCTCGGGGCCAAGCTGTGGTGCGGCCGGGGGCGCGGCCTCGACGTCTTCCCGGAGCAGCGGACCCGCGGGTCAGTGTGCGGCTGGGGCGGGCCTGCGGGAGCTCAGCCTGGCGCATTGCGTCCATGTCGGCGACGCAGGTGGGCGGGTGTGTGCTGCTGGGGCTGCTGGGGCTGCTGGGGCTGCTGGGGGCTGGTTGGATTGAGGTACCGTCCCCGCTCCCCCGCAGGCCTTATGCCGCTGACCAACCTGACCACCCTGACCTCCCTGGACCTGACCGGCTGCGTATCCGTCACCGACGTGGGCATCATGGTGCTGGCCCGACTGACCGCCCTGTCCTCCCTGGAGCTGTCCTGGTGCCTCAAGGTGAGGCAAGGAACCGTGTGCAGTACAGTACAGTACGGTACGGTACGGCAATGCAGTACAGCACGGTACGGCAGTGCAGTCTCGTCGGTCTCGTCCAGGAGGCGCACCATCGCAATCGTGCCGTATGTTCAGCGTCCCCTGGGCTGCAGCTGGAACTGCTTGCCACTGCTTTACCCATATGTTGTAGTAGTAGTAGTAGTAGTAGGGTCCATCCTGCCAACTTAGGATCCCACCTCATCCATTCACCCGCACATCTGTAGAGACAGAGGGTTCAGCAATCGCCACCAATCCAGCGTGCGAATCTCAATCCATCAACTGTGATCTCGACTCCACATCTCAGCAGCTAGCCATAATCTCATGCTCCCGAACAATGTCGGGTGTCACCCTAGGACTCGAACCCAGGACCTTAAACCGCCTAACTGCGGTAGTGTCACCTGACCTGACCATGT